>CM070874.1:99536441-100151941 GCA_036365515.1 Torymus aiolomorphi
AATACATCAGGCACGTAATATTACACTTATATCATTTGTAAAGTACATGGATCGATTAGGCTCGTATCATTATGTACTGAAAACTATTACCGCATTTATGTAACACTATAACATATTATGATCTAATAAGTTAAAGTAAACAAAATATATTCTCTCAGTTTATTTAATACTGAAATGTATATATAACGTACTTAAATATCTGTACGCTTTTTCATTCCACGTAGTAGAATATAATATGAAAAATGTTCCAAAAAGTTAAAATTTTGAAGCTTGTGTAAACATATTTATCATATAATGTACAATAAAATGTGTAACTGATCAAAGCCTAATATAAATACGAGTATCGAATAAAATATTTACATCAACATTTTTTCACAAAGGAGAATTCCAATCTTTTGAATTACATTGGCATATAGATAACATCATCTCAAATCCTTAAGCATTTTCATAAAGAAGAAGAAAGTTAATTCGTTGCAGTTTAATATTATAATGCACAATATTTCAGCCACCAACAATCATCCAATCTGCCTTTTCCGATAGATATCCTCACTTCTTATACTATATTGTGCACTTCCAGCTCAATAAAACGAGCCCCCATCTGAACCCACGAAATCTAACTCCAAAGTCACGCCTTCCAGTTCAATCTGCTTATGCAGCCCGAATCGCCGACAGTTGCAGCTTATCAACCGCGCTGCGCGCGCAGGGCCGAGCGGCAAACACAATTGCAATTTAGTCAGTCAGTCACTCACTCCGTCACTCGCTCGTGCGTGGTCCAACGACTTTGCACACGCGTTGCTCTCTCTCTCTCTCGCGTGTGTGCAAAATACGTGCACGCGCGAGGTCGACACGGAGGCCGTTACGTAACGTGAAAGTATCACCTCCGGCTTGCACGCCGGTGCCGCGCGCAACGGCGATAGAGAGCGAGGGAGAAAAGGAATATTAGGAACTTACATAAAATACAAACATCCGATATGATCGGCGTCGTATTCCCCACTGAGAGTCACTACGCTGCACGTCCGCGATAAATTGTATATGCGCTCTGCGGGGATTTACGCGACTGCTGAGACGTTTATTATCTCGGACGGGGGTGGAATGGATAATGTCCGCGCGATTTGGCTGTTTTCGCGGTTGACGGCTTGATGTGGCGATTGCGATTTGCTCGTGGCCCGAGGTGTTGCTGGTTATATACCGTGAGTCTGAGGACTCGTTGGCTTGTACCTATTTGAAATTGCTTACCGTTATGATTTCCGCGTAAAACTTGATTTTACGATGGATCGTATACATATCAGGGTTCGAAATTCTTGAGAGATAATTGGGAATTCATATTTAGTTTTTGAATACATTGACATCAATAGAAATATATTTGAAAATAAATACATTTTTGATCATATAATATACATGAAAATTACCACACTTTATAATATCAATTTCTGACAGCTATATTTGTGTTGCATTAATTGTTTTTGTTATGATTTGATTTTGATCAATGAAACGAATTTCATATAACTAACTGTGTGAAATCGTAAAGTCATCTTCAACTTGACCTTCTGATCAATTGACAGAATTAGTCAAACTTAAACTGTCGTCTGCATCCCACGCGTTCATAAGTATATTAATCAAATTTATTCACGGTATGTACATATTTACTGCGTTATATACTAATAAAGAAACATGCGTATGTATAAATGCTTTTCAAAAAGCTATAAATTTTAATAACGTTTTGAATCTTTTATAATTTACAATATATGCATTACTTATAGCAATAAAATAATTGCACTTTTGCTTCACTTTAATTTATGACTGTAATAGTTGAATTTTTCTTAATTTAAGTAATTTATTCAATATGTACAATTGAATTAGGCGCTGGGCCGCATTAATTGACTTATCTTACTGAGGTATTATAATATTTTCCTTTTCATGTGACCTATTCAAGTAAAACTCTATAACAGTAGAACGTTAAATCCATATAGCAAATTTCTTCCTGCATTTATAGAGGTCTCCATACGTATAGCTTCTATTATCGTTTTCATGATTTACTGTCTAAAACATAAATACACCAATTCTCGTTTTAATAATTCGACTCTTATCTATGCATCGATTTGCTTTTCCTTTCTCTTCCGCTTGTTAAGAAGCTTGATTGATAATATTCTTAGAATGGTACACCTGTCCTTACACGCAAATTACACGCCTTTCTCTCTGCTAAAATACAATTTTTTTGTCTTCCATCTTCCTTGTTGATCGAATGTAAACGACGATCTATAGGTCATACATATTTAATAAGACTATTTTGCTCTTTGTAATCCGTCTCTCATCTATAACTCATCCCCCTTTTCTTTTCTCTGGAGGCGGGATAAGTAGAAGACGAAATTTTACATGACGCGTGATCCGAAAATTTCGAAAATGCAAAGTATTTTATGGAGAACTATTATAACTGTTATTAAGTTTGAAAAGCCAAAATTTGAAATTATATCATGTTAAGTTGATTTTTGACACATACTTATTTTCATTGACGCTTACAGAATAAATTATAGGCTTTAATAAAGAAATTTTAAAACTGTTTCGAAATCTAATTTTTGGTAAAATAACAATCTCCTGAAATTTATGCAGTTACTTTTAATCATATTATTTTATTGCATCTTTTTATTATATCGTTATTCATGGTAATTTACAAGTATTTGTTGTTTTATGAGTTAGTAATAATAATAATTTAACAGGCAAATCAAATGACGTATTCATAAAGTCTTTTATAGATTTAGGAGGAAAGTAGCCGGTCGACTTTTTATCCGTATATATATAATATTAATTGATTACATGCGGAAATAGTCGGCGCGACCGGAAAAATAGCGTCGCACTCGAGTATAGATGGCTGGCGCTGCAGAGCGCAGCAGAGCGCAGCAAAATATTATATGTTGCCTACTACCCACCCTGTAGGTATAAAGATATAGAACATGGACTCGCACAGAGGGGATATACCAATTTTGGCTGTGAGTATGTCGCCGTGCAGTTGTTGCCGCCGTCCGCGGCAGCCAATCAGCGAGGAGGATACTAGATCCTCTACCCTAAAAAGCTGTTGCATCATGCTCCAAAAAGATTTTTTGAAGCGTGACCCTCGCTTGGTGCGGACGTTCATTCGTTCATGCAGCAAAAAGGGTGCGACACTCGCCGAGATCACTCGATGTCGCAGGGTGAGGACAAGACGCTCTACAGAGATTCTCGCGTGCATCGTAAAAAAAACGCGTTTTAACGACAAACGCGTAATTTTATTTGCTTTCATTTCTTTTATTATTGGTTACTTTTAATTTATTATTTTTTACTATCTCGCGTTCAGCTCTGCCATTTTATTATTTTTTCATAATACGCTTTTTGATTTTAAATTATCTTATTGTCAACTTTTGTTGTTTCTCTGATCCTTTCGCCTCCTTGAGATAAACATCTTATTGAGCTCACGTCAAAATTACAATTATATTTTTAATGCTAAATTATAGTTCTAATATATATATATATATATATATATATATAGTCAGCTTTTGTTGTGTCAAATTGTAGTTTTATTTATAAATCCACTAGGTTCGTTATTTTTTCTCAAAGAATGCAATTCCAAAAAGGTATAAAAAATATTTATTTGGGATAGAAAATTTCTATTTAAGTTTAAAAGAAATATGTAAAATGAAATATAAAAATTTGTTTGTACTTGTGTATAGGCAAATAATAATGTCTTTTTTAAATAACATATTTCGACTTCAAATGACTTAAAACATTCTACTATATGCTTTCCCGAAAACTTTTTTCTAGCGTAACAAATCTTTCTCTGAGATAAAGGGAAACTATATAAATGATATATTTTTATATAGTACTGTAACTATAAAATAAGACACTTGTAAAGTAATTGCGTTCTCACGTTTTCATCTTCAGAGAGCACTCACCATTAGCTTCTATATTTGGTAAGCATGATCTCATCCTCGACATGCTATTCCTCGGATCATCTTTCACTCTCGAATACTCTACACAGGATTTCAGACTTTCTACAATCGGAAAAATTCAGGCAATTTTTAGACAGCGATTAGGTTTAGTCTTTTTTCGTTTGAAAGTGTGAAATCGTGCATTATTAGACACTCAAAAGGATTTTATATTTTTATAGTCGAGATTCTTTACTCGCAGGGGCACTTTTATTTTTCGAAAAGTGAAAGAGAGGTATAGCCATTGGAAAAGTGCGTAATCAACTGAAGATTTTTAAGTCATCATGCAAAGTCATAAATTTTATTTTAACGTGTCAGATACTGTAACTATAAGATTTACTTCTATTATAAGAGCTACTTCGTTGAACTAACTCTTTCAAGAATCATGGG
Organism: Torymus aiolomorphi; assembly: GCA_036365515.1. NCBI lineage: Eukaryota > Metazoa > Arthropoda > Insecta > Hymenoptera > Torymidae > Torymus > Torymus aiolomorphi. Next base: position 99,540,788 of record CM070874.1, read on the forward strand.
AGTAAAAAAAGCCATAAAGGAAAGTTTAAAGTGTATTTTAAAAAAGACAACGGATATGCTACAAAACAAATATGATTTTTTGATATCTTTTATAGCAATAAACAGAAAAGAAGTAAATAGTTTTTCCACACGACGTGCGGGAAATCGAACTTCATGCACGCCGTGTGAAAAAATAGTGTACGTAACTCGTGCGGGAAGTATAGGTGATCTCGCACGGGCGAAGTTGTATCTTTTACAGAAAATAGTATAAGATATTAAAATGATTGATTGACTGATGTGGTATCTGTAAAAAAAGTATCTTGAAGTAAATGATTTTTAAACTACATTCTTAAAACCATATGAAAAATGTAACTTCACAAAAATATTTCTTTTTTTCTTTGAAAACTGTAAAAAAAAAATTACATTCGTTTGTTAGCACCATCTTATGTTATAAGCGAATTATTTTTTCAACAGGTCCGCAAAAACACTCATAAAATTAAAATAGTTTATTTGCATTTCATTTAATACTCTTACATTTTTTATTTCCTCCGATTGTGCAATAAATATAATACAATGTCCTACTTGAATCTTATTAAATATTATATAACTCCCTCTACTCATAATTCTTGAAAACGTTATTCAATGTCTATTGCTATTTCAATATGCATTTTCAGATAAACCAAGTAGTTCGCGGTATAAATATATCTTTTCATAATTTTTTGCTTCGTCTGTCCTCTGGAAAAAAACTATATTCAAGCCGCATCATCCATCTCCTATTCAGCGCGCGCAGCCGCGTCGATTCCCTTGCACAATTAGAAAAATCACTTCCACGCCAACACTGTTACAAAATACGTACGTTGCAAAAGCGACGATCGAAAAAATGCATGAAAAATTACGAATAACTTAAGATTCTCATCAGCAGCGTGTCGTTCGTTGGCCTCTGAGCTCGTGAATTAGGTGTGCAGAGGGAGAAAACGGAGAGAGCTAAAGCCTCGGTCAAGGTAGACTTTGAAGGTGAGCTGACTTTTTCATGCACTCTTGCTAAGTACTTAGCAGTAGCAAGTATTAGAGATGAATGGGCGTCGCACGAAATCAGTGGAGAACCTAGAGAGAAAAGTAGAGAACTTGCTATAGTTTTCATGCGATTTCGGTTGCTCTCAGATGGCGGGGGTCGATGGCGGTCAGCGTTTTTCAAGTTTTATGAGTGGATTGATGGTACAGCGATAAAATCTGTTAAAACTCTGGAATTTAATGGATGAATAAAATATTTAAAAGTGAAATTTTTCCTATGAAAAACTGTTTAAATTTGTGTTTGAATCTATATAAGCTTTTTAAAATATTAAAATAAAAGAGATACTTAAAAGTATCTTTGAATTCTTTTATGTATTTATTTATTTATTATTTTATTATAGGGACGTAAAGCCCTTTAAAGAAACAAATACAATTTAAACATAGAGTGAACTTTCTTTTAGAAAGTTTCGTTTCATATATATTTTTTTATTTATAGTTTTATATATGTTTTCTAAAAATATTTTGTAAAAATGTTTATATGAGTTTAAGCAGCAGAATATAGCGCTACAAGCAAAGATATACTTTACTCACGTTTCTGTCGCCTAATACATGAGACTTTATGCAACTAGGAGATTCCTATTCTCATTAACTCAATCTTTCACACTTTATAACCTTAACAGAATTTTAGTTTGTCTATTTTTTCTATGTCTTTGCACTTTGTGGTCTACTATATTGTATTTAAACCCCGATTTATTCCTTCTTGCTATTTTTCTCAACTCTCTATTTTTCAACAAATCCCTTATTCCAATAATTTATACTATTTGAAATACACAAGTAATAGAATATTTTTGTGTTTCACTTATGAAACTTTAAAAAAAAGATATATCATTTATTTATTGTTATTGGATTTATGATTTAGGAAAAAAAAACAGGTTATCTGAAGTTGAGAAACCCGATTAGATTCTACAGTTAATATGAAATAGTATAACATAAAATATTTCTTTAATATCTGCTAAAGTACTTTTATGAAACCTAATTAATATCATAGCAATATGTATATAAAAGGTAAAAATGTAAAATACGATTTATTAAGCGATAATAAATATATTCAGATTTTAATAATATATTTATTGTTTATAAAGATATAGAATATCAATGTGTTTTATTTATAATTACTTTTCCTGTTTCAGGTAAGTGGAATTTCATGTGTTTATAACTGAACTTTTTCGACAATGTGAGTAATAAAATTATTGTCTTTTATTATCCAAGAATGTATTTGTTTAACACAATTCACGCGCAGTCACTGTGAAAAAAAAACTTCCATAAAATATTCGCAAAATCGTTTCTATAATTTATGTCTGCGTATCTGGAAATTTTAAAGGGGCTCTACTTTAGTATCAATATTTTTCAATATCCCATTATTTCTTTTAATTTTTTTTCCTTTATATATAAAATATTTTAAAATGATATGAGTTTTTTAGGGAGTTAGCACTGATATACGTACTGAGAGTTCCATATTTTTTACTTTCATAGTTTTAAATGTTAATCAAAATTCCACGAATTCACTGTTTTACAATTTATTCTGGATACTATACACAATCAAAACCATTTGGAAAAATTAAAGATTCGATTACAGAAACGAAAAATACGATGTAGACTTGTAAAGACGAATATTCCCTTACACATTAATTTCTTAATATAATAATTTTTAATCGTCGTTTTGGAAAATTAATTTTCTTAATATTTGAATTTGGAAATGAGATGAATATTAATAGCATATTACGATACTAGTGCCATAAGTGACCCATTATTACACCATGCGGTAGCGCCCGAGCATAGTGAGGGCGATAAGCACAGTGCAATAATGAAATAATTAATAATAGTCACGGATAGGCGTGACCTAAGTGCAGATTTAGGTCACGCACTGCTATAAAGTAAATTGCTATGCAAGAAAGGTAAAATAAAACAGTGAAATTTCATGCAAACATTATTGTGTCAGATAAATAGAAAAAACTTCGTGTTTATATAACGAATACTTGGGACGCTTTTTGTTTTCTCATTTTAAAACTCATTTCTCACGTAAATCATGAATGCGACCTATCGTGCATATTCTATGAGCCAAATCCGAAAAAATGTGACAAAAAATCAATCGATATGTATAAACAAAAAGCGCTCTAACTTTGCAGCAACAAAAGCTGTCGCGCGACACCTACTTGCGGTCGCGTGCGCGTATAATACGGGACTGCGTCGACTTTCGTTTTGCCCATTCCAACTGGAGAGCTGCCCACGCACACCGATCGAGCGTAAAGTCGCGACGGCGTTTTTGCCGATCTATTTGTGGTACTTTAATAAGCAATGAAAAATCGTTTGTTGTACCTGCGTGCACTCGGGCAAGCGAGCAAACGAGAGGCCTACATTCGAGTCTGCAATCGAGCCAGAGCTTGAAAGACTAAACAGGCGTGTGCGCACGCGTTTACGCTTTGACTTATGGGCAGCCGTCGCCCATTAGATCATTCAAAATGATCGGCTTTTTTAGTTCTGCCTTCGAGTTCAGTTCATTAATCATAGGCAATTATTTGATTTGTTTGGTGATTTTTTCGTTAGTTGTTTGTTCATTTCACGTGATGTATATTGTGATAATTTGAGTGGGAATGGTGAACTGTTGAATAAGATATCAGCAAGATGAATACTTATGAGAAAATATTTAAATAAATTGATCGTTTTTTTTTTTTAAATTTCTTTTGTCCTTCATTATTTAGAGAAAATGCATAATTTCAAATACGAATATTCATTATATGAAATTCGAGGTATAGTTATGATCGAATTCAATATTGTTGAAATAGCAAAAATTGCAATCATGAGCAATTGCCCATTCATTAAATTAATGAATTACTTTTAGTAATTGAATTTTTTATTCATAAATCTATAGAATATTTTATTATAAAATATGTATAGATGTATTATAATAGACAATAGAAAGTCGCTCTTGAAATGCTTAAATTATAAATGATTACATTATATATTAGGAAATTAAATTAAGGAATTTAAATTCGTTTCACTAGCTATTTGATATTCTATTCTGCATGCTTCAGTTTTTTTTAAATCTATTTAAATATTTGTAAGTGATTAAAATTAAAAATGAAATTTTGTATTCAAAGAAAGACCTGTTTTCTATTATTGGCTAATTAATAAATTTCAAAATACTTAAGTTTTACGAAACAGGATCTTGAATTGTCCATGCACTTTTACGGAAGTAAGGTTGAACGGGAAATGTTGAAGGGCGAGGACGAAAGTGAAGGTAACTGAGATACTTGCTAGTAAACGTGAGAAAAGGATTCAATTTTTGATTATTATTATTATTCACTCAGTGTTAAACGTCCTTCTTATCGATATTTGCGTATCACATTATAATTATTTCTTCATAATTATAGTGGTTTAAAGCCTAAATTAATAGTGGCAAAGAGCGGATATTTAATTTTACGTGGAAGTTTATTAATTTAGTTCATTATTATAACGCCCAATATTCAATTACATAATGTTATCGAACAATCATTATAAAAAATTTATGGAAAAAAAGATGAATTTTTTTCGGCTTGAACTCGATTTTGTTATACAATATGTGTTATTAAAACTCTTTTTATTAGTGAAAGTTTTAAACTGTAGTTAAACCAAATAAATTAGTACAAGTTAAAAAGGGGTGCAATTAATGTCACGCGTTCTGCGGGTTTCGTGGTTTATATTGCTTTAGTAAAAGTTTTTTTTAATACTTGTCAAATAGTTAGAGATACATGGAATAATTATCGCACAAACAGTTCCTAAAAATATTCAACGTAATACAAAAGTCAAATTTCATGCAGCCCCTCCGTACTTGAATGAAAAAGATTTTTATTAGCGAAACATAAAATTTAATAATCATATATATAATTTTATTAAAACGTTAAATAACAATTAAATTAGAAAGTAAATTTTGCTACACGCATTCAAATTAAAAAGTGAAAATAAAAAGTTATTGCTATCTTGCATACTTTCATGTATAAACTGTTATAGATCATTATTTCAAATTTAATTCAAATAAATAGTATGAGTCTATTGCCGATGTATTATTTCTAAATTAATTAATTGTATTGCATTCTCAATGTAATACAGTATCAATAGTTTTCAATACGTACAGTATTACAAAGAGACATCTTTATACATATAGCAAACAGTGAAAGAAGAATTATTATTCGCACTATTATCTTTCTTGTACACCACTAATTGTCATACCTCAGAATCCAAAATGCTGCAATCCCAACCCTCCATTATTAATAGCGTATAAAATTCTCCAAACAATCGAAATAGTTAACCGGAGAAATATGGCTACTCGTATTCAATGAAATCGTTAATACTGAGCTAATGTGCCCATAATAGACGATAATTTACGAAAACATAAATTCGCGCGCACGCGCGAGGCTCTATCACCACGAGCATCGGTGAATTACAGCTCTTTAGACACACGCGTCACAAGAGGGAACACACATGAAGCGTATATATGCGTTTGTATCAAAGTCGGGCTGAGGCGTGCGCGTCTCTCTCTCTCTCTCGCTCTCGCGTAGGTATGCCCCTGATACTAAATCACGGCACACAAAACCAGAGGCGTGCGGAATTACATAAATGGGCACGCACGTATATGCTATTGTGCGCTCATGTACATGCACTTAAATTCACATGAAATTATGGTGGCAGCTTACAGCGCGAATACGAGATTTTCCGCGCGGTGTATATAGTGCGCGCGATTAATTAATAACTCAGCGTTCGTGACGAGTCAAGTTTATATATAATATATAATTATGAAGTTGTTCAAGAACAGATTCTGTGATACTCTGGGTCGTTGAATTTACAGGATCACCTTCAGATCGGTATCGCGATATCTGAAATTGAGAAAAACCACTTATATTGCGTTTGGTGTCAATGAACGGAACTTTTCAATGGTTGCGATTCTGGTTATGTAGAGCAAAGTGAGCGTATGATTAAAAGGAGTACCATATTTAATTACATCAATATTTAATTTAAATGACTTTATTTTGTACTTGCTAATTGTGTTAAATCGATATAGCCTTACTTCTGTATAAAATTATTTTCAATTTAACATAAAGAATTATAGAAAAAACGATATAAATGAAAATAATTAATTCAATCACATGTTTAATTTTTAACATTGAAATAACAATAAATACAAATAGATTTAATAATTTGACAATTTTAATGAAGTTTTAATAGAAACATTTCATTAAAAATAACTTAAATAACAAACATGCCTTTATAATCAGCGATGACATTACAAATTTTAATAATATTTCTAATATTTATCTTTTATATTTCACTATTGTCGATTTCCCCGAGGATCGTTCCTGTATAAATTTTGATACTGCAATGCATGGCGTGAAATCTTACATTTATGCAATACATATAACATCATTACAAATGAAATTATTTTTGATGAACTTCATCTTGCCACACAAATGGTCTCAGAATTTTGCGGTACATATTGCAATTCGTATTTTTGTTTATATATATAAATTTATGAATTATGCGGTCATGCTTTAAAACCCACATTAAAATTTAATTTTAATTTCTTTTTTTACCTGCATATATTTGTATTATACAAAACACAGTGAAATTAAGTTACCTAAAATTAAAAATGCGAAGACGTAAATTACCATGTCAAAACGATTTTCGTTACATCGGTACATCGTGCACAGCAAGGTGCAAAAAAAATCGGTCATCAACCTTTCCGCGGAGTAAATCCGGCGCCACAAGTCAATCAATTAAGCGTATACGCACGGTACACGCGGCGCTCGTCGTGTATATGCGCACCTCTCGCGTAGTACGCAAAGTCGCGCGCTGCAGTTATGTCCACACGCATATACGTTATACCCACACATTCCAAAAGCGCATCACTCGCGCTCGCAATACGTAACGGTAAAATATACCCCCTGGTGCAAGCCGGCGACAGCATAGGCCAGCGCTGAATGACCTACCGCCGGGTGGCATCGGAATTCCCGGTTATATACACTTAAATACATAAATACGTGGCATGGTGCACTTTGGTTGCGCGCATCAGGGGTAGGCGTAAGGTCGTAACGAGAGGCCTTACGTAATCCGCCTGCAGCCATTGCTTACCTGCCCGGCTAATCGAGAGGTCGCCCGTTCGACTTCTCGCAACGAGCTCTCCCTCTCTGTCTATAAGTATACACACAGCTATCCGTATCGCGGTCTCTCGCCGTTAAAAAAGAGGATGAATGGAGCTATGAAGCGCAGATCGTGCGGGAGGAGGGAAAAAAACGAGAAGTGCGAGACGATCGAGTGAAAGTGGAGGACATGCCGAGTGTATACACTTGTGTATGTATGTATATATACAACGCGGGGGAAAGTAAAAAAGATTGGGGAAGAAGGAAGAGTCATCGTTGTAGGTGGCGGCTGTCCGGCGTTTTATGGACACCGCGGTTTTGCTCTCGTCTGTGCACGTAGAGAAGGTTTCTGTTGTAAAGCGTTGTGCAGGTGATTGTAAACTCGAGTCAAGAATTTGATTGTTAACCAAGGGGTATAAAATTAGGGAGATTCTTTCAGTGGAGCTGATTAAGTTTCTTTCTCAATTAATAGAAATAATCAATAAATTTGAATAACTATAATATATATCTTATTGGCTGTCATCCTGGAAGTCTTTGATTGAAACAGCTTGCAAATAAATGTGTACGATTGTTCAAAATTTCGAATGTTAAATATAATACTTAATCGTTGATACTTAATCATAACTAATGGGACTATTAACGTTTTTGTGAATATCATTAACAATCTGTAGGCCTATAACAAGAACGTGGAGTAAATTAGCTATATTTATTGCCTGAAATAATGAAAAACAAAATTTACATTCCTGTGGTATTAAAGTGACATCGGCTAAAATTTGACCTCGAATGTAGATCGTTCTTTTTCTCCAAAAATCGTCTGGTCAATGTTCTACCTGCCGCGGTGAAAGTAACCGCGGCGACAAGGTCGCCCAGGAGCAATAACCATCAAATCTCCCCGAAACAAAAAAAAAAAATCACTTCTAAAATCCGGCGTGATTCACGCACGCGGACCGCCGAGAGAGTGGCGAAGATCAGACGCTTCCGGCGCTATTATATACGCGCGCGTGCGCCACGTGCGCGTAAATACGTATAACTGTACAAAATTGAAGTGACGCGCGCGGCTTGCACGCGAGCTCTTCTCAATTGGATAACCGCCTTTGTCTAGTCTAGGACGCCTGCACATCAGCTCTGAACTTCTTCCTCGTCTGTCTTCAGCCGCCGGCAGAGTGGCTGTGTCTTCGCGCGCGCAGGATATGATAACCCGGGAATTGCCACATCCTTTTGGACTTTGGTCTTTTTATTGCGCCTGATTGGGGCCTGTATATCAGGCGGCGAAACGCGCGCAAGAGACGAGAGATTCGGCCTTTAAATCTGACGATTTATTACGGGCTTTTTTTATCCCTTATGTTATTTATCTCGTTCAACGTCATCAAGATCTTTCGCGGCCAATCGCCGGACGATGTTTTACGATGACGATTTTATTTTTACGCTTTTTCAAGGAGAAACAGCAAGCTGTGTGTGTGAAAGGGTTACTCAAGCTACGTAATATTATCTTTTATGAACCTTCGCTCTTTATATCTATCTGTTTTCGTCTTGTTCTTTGTGTGGTTTTCGTTTAGTTTGCATATTTAGGCCCATTCAGATTTAACTAGTATCCAGGTATGTTTTTCTGGATCGCATAAGATGTTCTTTGTTACAGTCATGAAGGTGAAAAACAAATTACTTAAAATCTTATCTGATCTAATTTTTTGATGGATAGTTTTGTTCTCTTATTCTTTTAGGGTTTCCGTCCGTTGTTATTTTGAAGTTCCCAAAATATCTATAATATACTTTTATCGTTCAAAAAATCTTATACACATAGTGAAATTTTGTTATTGCTGAATCCATTCAAAACATCGACCAATAAACATCAGCTATTATTCATTTAAATACATTTAATAAAAAGACGTAATTAGCTTAATTATATATAGTTCGAGTTTTTAGAGAACTTTCTTTTATTTGAATACCAAAATTTATGTGCAAAAATAGATGTACCTAATAGAATATACAACAAAAGAAAAAGATATTATTTTGTTTACAAAGGCCGAAAGAAAATAACGACTTACTACATAATGCAATATGACGTAAAAGTATCATCATTTACCTCATCGACATTACGAGTCAATTTTTATCACTCGTACACGCGTACTTACTCACGCATCGACGCTCGTTAATTGCTGGTTTACCGATAGAGACTTGCACGGTTCTCCGCGATGCAATGCTATATATATATACATATCCACACGCGAATCGTCCAAAGCTGTATTCCGATTCCCGACGAGATTTACGCGTGCGCGACTCTCTGGAAATGCACCGTAGACTAATCGTTACGGCATATCTGGACTGCGGGCTGCGCAGTTATACAATGCTACTTTTTAGCCCGATCGAGAGTGCGCACGCGCGTGTCCGTACGCTTGGGTGCTGTGCGAGAAGAGTTAATGAATTGTGCGAGCAAATACCTTGGCGTTGCAAAAATTATCTTTTTTTTTTCTGTCAGTCGCACCAGTTTGTTTTATAGTTTAAGTTCGAAATCGCATGGTTTCCGGGTGGTTAGATGTAAAATGTATAGGTGCACGTTAAAAATTTCCAGATTTTAGTCTGAATTATCCAAACTACATTTCTTGTCGTAAATAGAAAGTTAACTAATTGTCTACTTTTTACGTAATGCTTATACATGTAAATAAGATACTGTATAATATGTACCATGTTGTTGTTTAGACAATTATCTGTTATATTTATTTATAAATAATGATAAATAAGTATAAGAATACTTATAAACTTTTTTACATAAGTTTGATACATAATTAAAGATATTATCATTTATGGAAAAGTTACACAATTGTATAGGACATTCTATTGCTCTGAAGTCATTAAATTCCTTTGCATGAATATTCAAATGCGGAAGATAATTCAATATTTGATGTCAACCCAACTGCAGAGACGATCCCACATAAATTTTCACACTCGTACGAATCGGATGCAATTTAAAACGATTCAATGCTCCAGCGCCAACAATCGCCTGAAAAATCTCGCGGAAAGGTAAAAAAAAATGATATTTTAATGGCGATTCCATCGGGATAACTTTCCCCTATTCATTGGACGCACTTCGTGCCATTACGAGCTTGTTTACACGTACGTATGAAAAAGCGAGGCATCCATCCGCGCGATTACTTAACAAACCAAATTATCAACAATCGTGGAGGAATCTCGGGAGAGCGCTAATACGGAAAAACGTTGCAGCTCGTATGTGTGTGTGTAGGTTGGTTGCGCGCGTCGCCCCAAGGCTCTCATTCACTAAACGATTTAACGTGCCACGCGTTCGCGCACGTGGAAAACGCTCGCGATTCGCGACGTGATCCCTCGCGTGTGCGCACGCGCGCAGAGGGAATTGCCGGCCGCGCGCACGTGAATGGGCATGCGTAAATAAGGAAATGTGGAGAACGACATCGTTATTTCGCTATTATGCCGCGCGCGGAGATTGCGGATTTTTATTTTTTAACTGGTTAAGTGCCAGGCCAATAAACGTCAACTTTTATGTTTTGTTATTTTACGAATGAATGGTGAGTTTAGAACGTTTTATAGACGTTTGACATTTTCTTCTTTTAGATGTTTTGATTGTAAGAGCGAATTAGAGTCTGATTTAGTTCCGATATTTTTTTTAAACTTGCGATGGTATCAACCAAATAAACATTTTATAGTATGTAGACATTGTATACTCATAAATAATATAAAATAAAGTCAACGTCGCACATAATTATTAGACCGTTGTAAAGCCTAAATATAATAGTTTCTACATCAATTATGAAGGTACCATATTTAGAGACATTCGGAAGGGATTAAACTCATCAAATTTCGGTCGAAAGATTGATGGTGTCTTTTTCGAATCACACACAACATTGTTAATTCTTCTATATTTTCTTTACGAATGTAAATATTTTGCTTCTTATAGGGTATTATCAGTTTCAGTTTAAAATTTTCACTTTATTGCTTTTTATTGAAGTAGGGCAATGGCTATATACCCTAACCAAAACACACCGTTCCTTTATAATTGTTGATTATCTATTTTAAAAACAAATCTACGTTTTTCTAATTGAAACTATTACGAATTTTCAGTTTTAAATTCTTCTTTCCTTATAATATTAATCGAATAAAGCGTTTGAAACAAATATTCACTCAATGCATGTAGTTTTATACATGTACATATAGTTATCAATGAATTGCAAGTCCGATTTTCCCAACTTTCCCTCTTGGTATGGAGGCCACATTGTTTTTCTGAAATTCCTGTTTTTCGTGTTCTACATCGACGCAATTTGTACATACCCGATAGTTCTTAATTGCAGTAGTTTGACATCTTTAATACATGTATAAGCTTAAGTTATTTTCTCCGCAAAATCATTAGCAATAAAACAGATTTTAAAATATTTATGCGCTTTTTTAATGTTCCTTTTTAGAAAAATCCTATAATCTTACAATATTTATATAACAAGAAATTTATTTTATCGATTATAACAAACAATGTTTTAAAATTATGTAAAACTAATCACATTATAAGTGTTAGATTCATATAAAATTATCCAATGCAATATTATTTTTCTTATCCCCTATAGAAAAGCATTTATATTCATTGAAAAACTATTCTTTTAACGTTTAATTATGCTTTGAAATTTAATTGCCCTCAATGTTTACTTTCTATTCGCTAAAATTTATTAAATCCTCTGTTATGAAAGAATTAAGCCATGATCTAGATTCACCACATTGCAAATAATTGCAACGCCAGGAAAAAAAAAATTCTCGTTCCTCGCAAAAAACATCCTCCTCTCACCTACACACACGTATATGTATATACACGACGGCGAACGTCTTTAACGTCACCCGCGTAGCTGCGCGCGCTCGCGCACACAGACGCCAATCTAATCTCCGCAGCGCTCTACTCTCCTTGCGCAGGCCCGTAATCGACTTAGCGTAATTCCGCATCTCTTGCGCGAAGATGCGCCTCTTAAACGAGTTCTATCCCCCCTTCTCTCCTCTCCACTTTCCTATTCCCATGCACGTACGTATATATATACGTATAATACCTACAGTCTGCCCACGCGCGCAGTGTCGCGGATTACACGCCGAAGAAGATTCGCGCGCGAGCATCACGCGAGAGCGCGCGGCAGCGGCGCGGCGAGGTGAAAGGTGTGCTCTTCTTACGTGATTTTACAATGCCGAGCCGCGCGCGCCGGAGAAGAGGTATATCTTTCTCGTGCCCTCGCTGTGTGTACGCGCGCGCAACGTACGCTAGTAAACTCGGATGGAATAAGCGCGAGGCTGTGGACTGCGCTGCTGCGCTGCTTCCTCGTGGCAGAATTTGCGCGTACACGACGTATATATGTACGCTTTATGGGCTCATTTTTGGCAATTTCGCGAGGGAATTTAAGAGGTTTAAGGATGGTTATATGACGTAATTTTAGGCTTACGGCGTGCTTTTCGCGCGATTTTTCATCATTTTTGGAGCGTTTTTGGAAGATAAAAATTTATTATTATCTTGTTAAAATTGGCTGGATAATATTTAAAGCTGGTGGATTTTTTAGCTGTAAAAAGTTGGTACTTTCTTTTTCAACAAGAAGAAAATTGCTCTAATTTTTGGGAAAATTGAGCATAACATGTTCACGTCTCAATCAACGTAATTTCAGTAATCGGGCCCATGAAACTAGTTTTTACGTGTCAAACAGTTTTGAGTAAAGTCATATAAAAAGATATATTTGTAAAATGAAAAAAGAAACTTTAACGTTTGGAGTTCCGTTAAGAAAATAGTTTCTCAAGTTTTATTTATTTTTGTTACATTGCATAGTAACCAATTACAATAAATTGATGAAAATCTATTGACCACTAAGTTTATTACTTATCGCATCTTATATTAGACTAAAAATAGATAGTTTTTAATGCAAATACAAATAATAGTATTGAACTCAAATAAATTTGAATTCTTCATAGTCGGTTACGATTAAAAACAATACAGTCATTTAAAAGCAGATTTTGACTAATATGGTTGTTAATCTTTTACACCTAAGATAATACAGAAACATGTTAAATAATTGTATCTCAAGTACTTTCAATTAATGTAATCTGTTATTCCAGTAGGCTAATTTATGCTCAATAGTAAGGGGAAAATTGTACAAAGTTTACTTGTGAAGATTAACTTGATATATTCCAACAAAAATATATTGTACGCTTAGAACTAGAAGCTGAATAATAAGAGAATTTATCGAGCTGCTGATTCCGATAGTGAGATGTTTCAAAAGATTTCTTATACCTATACTTGAGAGAGAACCGAGCTGTTTTGGCACGCGCGTATGCGGGTACACATATAATCTAAAATGTTTTGATCGGTTTTCGCTTCTTCAATTTAGAGGCAAGGTCCAGATTTTCAATCGACGATAGATTATAACGTTTCAGCTGTGCTTTGATATTTTTCGTCTCGTTTGAGTTAGTGCTGAACGGGTACATAAATTTACCTTAAAGATTGATGTTTGTTGAACGAAATGAAGTTGATTAATTGCCTTGTGCCGTCAACTAACCATGGGAATATTTTCCGCCTTAAAAATAACAAGTATAATAAACTGCAGGCATTAAAAGTTATTTCTGGGTAAAAATAAGTTTTAATCGATTCTGTGTGTATCTCATTTAGTTATAAATTAAGCTTAATCAGTCACTTAAATACTTAAGTTCAATTAAATTCTCTTGTGCTACTACACGTAATATACTGCTACTGTTCTATTAGATTAGAAATTAATTAAATTAATTATAGGTAAATTAATAGTTTGATGAAATATATTACAAAGTACTTTCTATATATGTACATTCGAAAGTAATACAAAGATATATAATTTTTCATTTTTCCGATTATTTTAAATTCATCTTCGATCAATAGTAAAGTGCCTGACAGGAATATTGCAATTAAATGATCTTGCAGGATCGTTGATAAAAAGCACTGCATTTCATAATTCTATAAGCACCTATACTTGAGCTGCTTCATTTCTTAGAGGTAAAATCGTAGCGGAATGAAGATATATAAGCGACACTCGTTTAAAGCCGTCTCCATTAAGCCCATAACGATCTTCAAAAGTCGTAAAATCAGTGCAAATAAACTGCTATGATTTTTCTCTCCACCGCCGTCGGCGCATTTCCCACGACTGCATCTCAGGAAAATGGAAAAAAAATCGAAAGAATTTCCTGCACCTCTTTTAACATTTTCTTCCCTTCTATATAATTATAGCACATAAATAATTTGTAATAGATTTTGTTCCATCTTAGAATAAAATACTTATTTGAAGGGAATTTCGATTCATTAAGTTAATAAATTTACTATGAATAGAGATCGAAATTTATATTCCTAATTTTTGTAATTCCTCAAAACCAAAGGTAATAGAAATTTGCGTAACATTCGTAATAAGAGTCTAGAATGCAAACTGTCAGTACATCAGCATTCAAATACTAGATACATAAATTATGATGAAAAAGAAAAGCATCGAAATTTTTAACTTTTGATTCCACGCCGCATATATACTATACGCACTCGAACACCTCGCAATCTAGAGCTGCATAACCGCGAGAGACTCGCCGTTATATCCATTGCCCTCACATGGCCGTCGTCGTCGCATATAGAAAGTCGGTAATTCCCTTTAATACGCGACTGGCAGCGCCGCGGCTCGGGTAATGATTTGCAGTTCATTAGGTCTGAAAACACGTATATACGTATATATACGTCGTATAGACACGCGCTGGAAAGGCACATGCAGCATTGGTTTCGTCTTCGCGCTGGAGCAGCATATGCACGCCGATTGGGCAACGACTGTGTTCCTCTTCTTCGTAGAGTTGTGTGTCGAGCGCGCGCGCGCGGGGATTGCAACTGAGCTGCACGTGCAGTTAGGCTAGGTAGTCCTTGCATGAGGTCGATCGTTAGATAACCGTGCGAGATTTTTCTGGGGTGCACGGTGTGCGGGATAGAGGAGAGCCTTATTGAAATGTTTTCAAACCTAAATCAGGTCCACTTGCACGCGCGTGGGATTTTATTCCGGTTTTAAAAAAAAAAGTAGTTCCTGTATGCGAATTGCTTCAGAGTTATGTATTAGAAATTATTTTAAATTAATAAAGGTATGGTAATTTGCTTTAGTTAGTTTAATTTCACAATTTTAGAGGTGAATGTTGATATTAGATTGAGGTTGTTGTCGGTAATTTAATTTATTGCTAATAAGAGCGTTAAATCGGTACATAAATCTTATGGCAAATGGGTAATGACAAATAAATAATAGCTATACTTATTGGTTTTTATTTATTTAAATTTCATATTTAAACCAAACAAATAACATCATTGTGATATACTAGTAGCATAAAGAAGGTTATTGGTGGGCATCAAATAATATACTATTATATCAATTTTATTTCCCGTTATAAATATAGTAACGAGCAATTAATCTTATTTGCTCAGCTATAAATAGAATAGAATTAAATACTCTTCCGCGTACGAAACATAAGAACAATTATTAAAGATCCGTTAAAATGAAAAGCTGCAAGCGGAAATGTATCAAGTAGGCCAAGATCCTGATAAGATAACGTTAAAGTGGATCCGAAGGAAATAGCTATTAGCCTGCGCAGAATTAGCACAGGGTAAGGAAAACATGACTCGGGTTGATGAGGTAATGAACTTTCTGAAATTGACTTGACGAATCTCGGAATCCTGTAAGTACGTACGCGCTGGAAAATTTGAACTCAGGTCATGTATCTTTAATTGCTTTCTACCACGAGAGAAACGTTCGCGTACGTCTGTGGTTCCTATTAATCGCAAAAAATATTCAAATAAACCTCTGTTCATTGTTCGAAAGCCGAGAGGATCAATCGATACATATTGCGATGTACATTATTAGAATATGTACGCGGAAGTTTCTCACGGCAGTATTGCTACCTGTTAATATTAAAAATTATTGTTATCTGCCATTGTGATTAGTGAATAATTCATCGAATGGTCACGTATTGAAAATGCATTTGTGTTATTACAGAATACAGATTGTTACGGATACATATTAATTATAAATACTCAAAAAGTAGAAAAAAGCGTTTATGTAAATTTATCATTATTGATTATATACATATATTTACTAAGGTTGCGATTAGTTCGAAAAACAAGTAAAGACCGTTGCTAAGAAGAAGCTAAGTTGTTGATTTTGTCGTTTGTGATCCAGTCGTTGCATAACCTTTGAATAAGGTGCTAATCAAGCATGAAAATAAACGAAACTTTGGATGCATTTTGTGCTTATTTTTATATTTCCTAATCAGCCGCCGCGAATTCCGTTTTGTGCGGAACACAGATCGTTATTTTTATTTCCAAAAGATATGTTAAGTATATAAACAAGTAAACCAAAACTACTAAAACACTATTTATGCATACAATAAAGTGATTATAGGATTCCGAAATAAAAATAAAATTTTTTATATTTTCACAAGAAATCTGTAAGTATTGTTAACTTTTATGATTTGAGACGAATTTAAAAAACTCGATATCCAAATCATATGAGGTAACATAATAAAAATAAACTAGAATGTTTTTATTGACTGTATAGAGCTTTTGGAACTACATAATATTTTTTACAATAAAATGCTTAGCGTGTCAGTGGAAGTAAATTTATTAGTTTACTTTATATGTTTGCCTTATATTAAAAAAGTCCATACACATTACTTGATGAGTAATTAGATTGATTATAATCTTAAATAAATAATACATCGTCGAAGAAAATCATAATAACAATTTCGACCAAGCATAATAATTGATACGTTAGAAAAACCCTATTTCCTATGTGGTCTCATGTTTCATGTAGCTCCTTCAACACATATAATATAATTTCTGTTTATTTTGTAGATTCTCATGTAAAAAAAAAAAAAAAACGAAAGTTCACTTTTCTGTCGTTATGCAATCGAGATTACACCGTCCGCGAATACGTCGTTGGCACGAAAGAAATTTTAACGACGGACGAACTATAATTTCCAAGGAGTGTCTGCATTAAATCGGATTGCCAACCGCAATCGGATACCACGTGAGGGCCTAATCGTTTCGTCTCATTGAGATCAGGTTCGGACATAATTAAAGGATTATTACGCATCGGGAGAATCTTTCGGGCCATTCTTTGCGTGACTGCGTTGTGGGAGTCGAAAAGCGCGTGTGTGCGGTTTTTTTTCATTGAGGTCGTTCCCGCGTGCCATAAATGAATTCAAAAGTGAAATTTATTTTTAAATTATCATAAAATAGCGTCATTTATCATTTTAACTCTGTAGTTGGTTGTGTAACACGTTATTTAAAACTTAATAAACTCATGTAAGAATGTATCCTAGTAGCTGAATATGATGGCATAGATTCTCTCGAAAAGACAACACTCTGTGTATCATTTGAGTTACTCGTTTATTTGTACAAAAACCATGGTCTTTTCAATCCCGATTGAATAAGAAAAAAGGTTATAATTAAATTAATTATTATGTATTTTAAAAATTCAAAGAAAAGTACAGTACTTTGAAAAAAAATGTCAAACGTCTAGTCGCGCTTGTAATAAAGTTACAGCCTTTCAACTGGCGAGTGAAATATCACTAGAAAATGTATCAACTAAACGATTGGATTTTTTATGACGCCTCACGTACGACAGTTGCGCAGACGCGGCAGATTTTATCGATGTCTTTCTCTCGTCTAATAAGACGTCAATTTGCACGCGAGTGAATCATGTTAAAGCACCGTCGCCGTAACTTCGACGTTCTTTTCTTTCTATACTTTTCTACCGAGTGATCACTTCAGCCGCGCGGAATAGCTCCTCCAGGAAAAGAAGTTTCCTTTCGAGCGCGCACGTCAACTAAACAAAAATAAATCGTCGCTGATCGTGATCGACGGGACAGACTGACTTGACGGACGCCGCGCACCTAGCCAAGTCCCGACTGTGTCCTTTTTTTTTCTTTTTAGAAAACTGCAATTTTCCCGCGATTTCCATAGAAAGCCAGGGCGAGGGAGCTGCGCGAAAAAGAAAATCGCTTAATTAACATCAAACGCGCCTGATTGAAAAGTCACTTTCGCTTTTTTTTCAAGGCAACGCTTTTCGCGCGCTAGGCGACTTTGAGACCCGGCGCGCGTCCCTCAGCGGGATGTTCGCGGGCTGTCCGCGCGACGCGAGATTTATTACGCGGAAAGCTACGAGGGGGACTTGACTAGGGCTCGCGCGCGCTGAGTTTTCTCCGCAAGTTGGGTCTAGAGAGACTTGCTCTAATGTCGGGGAATTATTTATTTATGCACGAGAGAAGGCAAGATCTTTTTCTGATTTTATCTAATTAATTGTTTCGTCTTCATTATCTTTTTCTTTTTTTTATATTGTAGTTTATGCTTTAATTCCATACACGGAGAGAAATTTTAGAGTAAAAATTACCAAGGTGCTTTGGTAGCGCATGGACAGACTGTCAAAAGCCGTGTTATTCCCAGGTTTCTAATACAATTTATAAGTTTCCCAGGAAAAACTACCATAACCATTTAAAAAAAATACCAAATTATCTGAATAAAAATTACCAGACACACTGGTAAAAATTGAGATCTAGTCATTTTTACAAGGTAACCTAAGAATTTTTACTAAGAAAACTGATAAATTTTACCAAATAACCTGGTATTTGTGTACTCGCGCATGCGCACTGCGCATTATTGTGTTTCAGAAGATTGATACTAGAGGCGTGCGTGACGTTAAAATGAAAACAATACACATATTTTCTGTTGGTAACAGCTTCCGTGGCGCAGTCGGTAGAACGTCGGACTCTCAACCCAAAGATCGTCGGATCGAATCCCGCTTCCGTAAAAATTTTTTTTCAGTTTAATGTTTTTTCATCCTTGTTTCTGTTTCTATTTCTATATTAAAATACTATATATCCATCAATATGGATAAAAAAAGTTAATTTTTTTAATTTAAATTAACTAAAAAAAAATTTTACCAAGGCACTTTGGTAAAAAGTTTGAAATTGTCAGTCTATCCATCCATTACCATAGAAACTGGTAATTTTGTCTCGAATATTTGTAATTTTCACTACAAAATTTCTCTCCGTGTATAAAAATGTTCGTCATGATAATAAAAGATTGATTTTTAACACACACATATAAAGTTTTAGAGATTATAAAAGTTTTTAGAAATAATTTTTATTCATAGAAACACGTATAATATATATTAGTTTGTCAATGCCTATACGATAGTTCTATGCACTCTTAAGTATACAAAAAGGTTGGAGCAAAAGTATAAACTATCTAATTAAAATTTTAAAAGGAACATTAATCTTAAAATTAATGATTAAACTAAAAGCTGAAAATAATTATACAGATTTAACCAAATGCAATCAATTTTAAATTAATTATGTAACAGTTGAATAACAGAAACGAGCATCCTTGTATGGGGAATTTTCTTTTTCGATTCATCAGATTTCGACAAAAGACGCAAGTAAAAATACCGTATACAACATACGGACGTACATATACACAAGCGCCGAAATGACCTTTACCGCTCTTTTGAACTCATAAAAACGCAATATAACGAGCTTCCAGCTGCGCTCGTCGCGCTATATAAGTACACACGTATACTTACTCGCGGGAAAGATTCTCTCTCAGTCTCTTATTGCGCGTGGAGACGACAGACACGCGATTATATCACTGATGTGCGCAGCCACGGATGTGTTCTCGTCGCCTGGCGATTACTCGTGGATAATATACGCGCGTCCTCACACTATGTGTGTGCATTACACTGCACATACGTTTCATATATACGTATAGGTGTCGCGGGGGGGAAATAATCGATGAAGCCCGGGCACTCGTTTTGAAACTTCATCGCGTCGTGATATCATCGCGAATATGTATATACGCTGCGCAGGCGAATATTTTATAAGCCCGGTCTTTAGTATGTTAAGCGCCTTTTTTCGAGGTCTCTCGCACGCGAGGGGATATTGCATCACGCGCGCCCACCGTGTGCGAAAGAGATTTTGCTTTATCGAAGATCGAGGTGCGAGATAAAGGCTCTCCCGTCGGAGGACGAGAGTGAGACAGAGACAGAGAAAGAGAGAGAGAGAGAGAGAGAGAGAGAGAGAATGCATTTTTTTTCGACGATTCTTGCGACGATTGTGCAATTGTTTGACTTCTCGCGTCTGGGTTTTGGATATCAAGTTTGTAAATATTTAGAAATAGCCCAGTGTAAAAAAAACATTGGTAGCTTTTTAATCGACTTCATTGTTTATGAAAAATGCGATTTTCGATTGTTTTTGTCTTATTATAGATTTGGGATTAAGCTATGTATATAGTCTGGAGAAACTTAATCCTAATAACGCGTTTTTAATTATGCATAATATATACTTTATGATGTATCATTAGTTTGCATAATCTGTCAAACTTTTTTTATCAGATATTATAGATAAAACCGCAGTAAAATTTTTTCGATGTAATAAAAACGAGTTTTACAGCATTATACATTGTTCGAGAGGAATGTCTTTCTTTTCAACATAATGTACTTACTTCACAAGGATATATTTATACGCGCGAGACAAAAAGCACAATAAGGAAACAATGAGGAACAAAAACTTTGGTATGTAGCTACTATAGTAAAACTCCTGTATAATTCTTCGAATTCGAGCGAGTTAACCGTGCGTCGATGATATAATAGAATTTAAAGAGTAAAAATCTAAACATCCAACAACAACAAAATCATCATGACTCTCATATATAAATTATCAATCCGCAACGAGATCTATAAATAAAAGCAAAACAACAGCGCGCGTACAGAGTCAACGCGATAACGACGTCAATCATCGGTGCATGTGGGGGGCTTTATATAGCATACAGCCTGATCTCCGCGATCGGACGCGCAATCAGCTTATCCCCATCTTTCTCGCCTACGCAACACGTTGCCGCTGCACTTATCGTGGCTAATCCCGCGCCGGCTTTAATTATGACGTCTCGGAGTCGCTCCTTATAGCCGCTGTCGGCGCTTTATTAAAGAGCCCAGGGCAGGCTGCTGCTGCCTCTTTTCCCAGCGCGCTTGGGGGAAACCAGAGCCGCGCGGCGAGACACCGGAGATCCGTCCTTGATCCGCTCTAGCCGTACCACCTGCCGGGGCATTTCTACGGCTGTGAGTGCCGCCCGGGTTATTACGCGACATTATTCGAGGCGCGCGCCTGAGCACAGCACGCGAATGTGTGTATATATATATACACACACGACAAAACCTTTCACCGAGAACTGGAACAGCTATGCGCGCGCGCGAGCTATTTCGCGGGCGCGCAGGGGGAAATGATGTTTATTGCGACTGCCGACGCTGTGTGTTCTTCCCGAGGTGTATATTTTTTATACAGTCCGCGCGCGTATATTATATATGGAATGAACTTCGGATTGTTTCGTAGCGTATGACCACCGCGCGCTACTTAGGTTTTTTCGCAGCAGCAGCAGCCCTTGATACCCCCGCGTCAATATTGCGCGACGGGGCGTTTGTTGTCTTAATGATTTTGTTTTAATCATTCATGACGTCGCTCGCCGTGAGAGAGCGGCCGCGGCACACGCGCACGCGTGTTATTAGCGAAACTATTTTAAAAGTCGCTCGCTTTTTTTCCAACCTGCACGCGCGAGGCAGAAGAATGACTAACGTCTGTACTGTGTGTGTATGTGGGTTTGTTGAGAAACGTTCGTGGCTGATCGTCAGACCTTTTTTTCCCGATAATTTAGCGATTGTTAGAGAGGCTTGTGCGCGGATTTCGCGTTTCTTTGCGGGTAGAGTATAACGATTGTAACGGCGGACGCTGGTCAGTGCACCTTGCGAACGGGGGAACGAGGTATTTCGGATTGTTCTCTCTTTTCTTGAGTGATATTGCTTGTCTGACATTACGGGTCAGATATGTCAATGGAATGAGGACGTTCAACTCTCCACTAGAATTATCTCCAAGTATTTTAAAATGAAATGTGGACATTCCTAACTTAATGGGTGGACTTTCGAATACTTATTGTAGACAATATTTGTATACACAAATATTCAAATTTAATTCTTTAATCACAACCTTTACAAGCTCAATGATGAGAATAATTAACGAAAATTTTCAATTTTCACTGAGAATTGTATTTCTTTTTTTTTTTTTTAATGTCCTTCAACATTCCCTAGAAATTTCTTTAAGAAGTAAATTTTAGAGAATCCGACACACGGTAGTAATGCAAATAGTATATGATAATTCGACATCCGAAGTTGATAACTCTATGCGCTAACAATTTATCAATATTATTAATTACGGTTTAATAATTGCATGCGCATTATTTACATCATAATTTCAACGTGCCTGACATGTAACATTAGCAAAAACAAATCGCAGAAGTCTTTTTTGCGGGACCTTTGCATAATACTCAAATTTTTAATCTTCCAGGCGACGTCTTAATACACTCGAAGAAGCAAAAAATACACACAATCCAATAAAGCCGCGCTATCATTCTATAAAAAGGAATCGTTATAATTATAAACTTCGCTCATTGCAAAACTCGCGGCGAGCGCGCGCGCGTATATATATATGCAAAATCGAAACACACGTACATATTTAAATTCCGAGAACAGGTTTTCACCGGTAACCAAATTAATTAACGCGTGCCGTGCTATATAACGCGCGTGCGCGATCAAACGCGCGATGTAGCAATTTCAAAAATCCAATTTTTCGCCCATAACCGCGTGCGTGCGTTGAAGCAGCCGGCTCTAGCTTTCACATCCCCCTCTCTAATGACACATTAGCCAGGGATTTATCGAAATATACGCATAAAAGAAAAAGTGGAAGGAGAAACCGAGCTCGCGCGCTTTTAATTTGAGAACCCGCGCGAAGATGAGAAAAAAAGACGGGGTCCTTGAGCTGCGCTGTCGAAAGTTTCTCGAAAGAGGATCACTCGTCGATCCGCCGCGAGAATCCAGGAACAGGTGGGAAAGGAGGAAGAAATGGAAAGCGTGCGGGGCTCGGTGGCGCATATAGAAACCGAAATTTCATAAATAATTCCCGGGGCGTTCGCCGCGCCGGCGCGACGCGACCGAGCGTGACCGCCGAGTTTCTTGAAAGCTGCTCGTTTCTGCGCATGCAATGCACACGCGATAGATGTGTGTATAGTGTATCTAGGTGGCCGCGGAGAGTGCGCTAAATCGCCCGCGAGGAATTCGCCGATGCGCTTGTGTTTGATGCATATAACGAGAATTCGATGGGCGGAGAGGTATGAATGAGTGGAATTTCACGGGTGGAAACGAGTGGTTCGTGGTTACGTGCGCTGGATGAAATTGTGGCGAGTTGGGTACCGGCTGCGCGTGTTAATTTTTACCTTGTTCAAAGATACTATCGGGGCTGCAAGATTGGTAGGTTTCTTTGTAAATTACTGCGATAACTAGCAATCGGGCTTGGAATCCAACCCGAGCTGCGTTGGTTCATTCATACCGAAGCATAACGATTTGATGTCTATATATGGAATAATAATTTTTTTCGTTATAAAATATTGAAATTGTTAATAATATAAATATAAATTAAAAGTAATAACAGCAAAATATTTTTTGTAAAGTATTTTTTGGGTAACTTTTTGTACGACACGTTTCACAATATATAAATAAATAAAGTTATTTGGCTGCAGGGCATGAATGAGGAAGTTACTGCGATTTTCGTCGTGATTGTAAAGTCCTTGATCAGAGAAGCCAATAGCCGTTCAACAGCTCACATTATATTATAATCCGCGTCCGCTTAAAGATGAATTTCTTGAAAACGCATTGTTTCTCTCTGTAGCCCTAAAGCGAAATAGGATTGTCACCTGCACAACCTACCGAATCATCGTTTTAATAATGAATAAAATAATTTCTAATGACATTAATAATATAAATAAAATATAAGTGAACTTATGAATTGTCATAGTTCAAACGTGAATAATTTACAATAAGCGGCTGTAAATGTAAACATTAAATTAATTTTATCTAAACGTGTATATTTGACTTTAGTATTTATTAGCATAATATTATAAAACTATTTTACTTGAAAAATTATTACATTAACGGTGACATAACTGTCTCGTCTGTTCCCCATAATTCTAGAAAGCCTCCGTTACCGCTTATATTATTATTACCTGTCCGAACGATCGACAAACTGAAAAAAAAATGAACCCGACTTATAAAAAAGCGACAGATCGACGGACTTCCCAGCAGAAACCATCGAGATACTACCTCATATACGCGCATTAATATACCCGAGACAACTTTTACTCCGGGCAGCGAAAGTCCGTTAGCGGAGTCGGAAAGCTGAAAAAAAATTCCGCGACAGCTCAGGCGCCTCTGCTATGTAGGACCTTCCGTTTGAGCGGCCCTTGAAAACCTCGAGAGTTCTCTCAACCCGTGACGAGGCTCGGCGCGTGTACACGTATATCCACACTGGCGGCTCCTACGCAGCGCTGCAGGGCTGCTGCTGGTTTTCCGGTTACCGGCCGACCTCGGCCTACAACTGACCGAGAGAGTATATATTGCGAGCGACATACGCTATTGCGCCCGCTCGCGCGCACTTTTTCTCACCGCGGCACCGCGTCCACGCCCAGCCTTTCTCGATCGCGGCGAGCGCGCGTGTGTTTATGCACACATATGTGAGCGCGCGCGCCGCGGCTGTTGTTGCGTCACGATCAGCCGCGCCGAAACGAAATCGAAAATTGATTTCACTCTCGCGCGAGAGGGACAATGTGACGAGAGACAGGGAAAGAGAGAGAGAGAGAGAGACATTTTTCTGACGGCCGATTGCGCGGATATTGTCCTTTCGTTACGTGTTGCTTGTCGTATTCGGGTGATAGATGACTGGATGTTTTTTTATAGGTTTGGTTTTTTTGTGGCGCGTATAGGAGATGACTTGGTAACGGTAGAGATGTAGTTTTTGACGGCTTTAAAAAGTTAAGCGTCTAAACTGAGGCAAGGTTGGTTGGGTTGATTGGGATAATCTTTATAAGTAAAAAAAGTAAGAAATATTAAGATATGTTTCGAGGACTGTGTATTTGGCATGCTAAAGAATTTTTTGTACATGGAAATTCCTGTTACCAACCTGTATTCGTCGAAATGGATTATTTTAAGAGTTTAATATTTAACAATATATTTAAATATTAATGAGGTATTCTGGCAATTACGTTATCTTGCTAGTTGAAGAAATAAAACGATAAATTTATGACTTTTTTTGTTATTATTTTTATCTGATTTATATAGATGTTACGATAAATATTTTTCGAAGTTGTATACGCTTTGGTAATTTATAGGATTACACATATTTTAACGAAATTGCAGTCAATTTCTGTACTTATTAAATGCATCTTTGACCGATCATGAACTTATCTGTTCATTTCATCTCATTAAAAATGAAAGGTATAATTATCGTAAGTCAAAAAATACATTACACCGAAAATATATAGGTTCGATTTTGTACGTATTATTATTTACGACCTCACAATCGATGAATCAGTGTTGAATGTTAAAATGTCAAAGTAAAAAAAAATAAAAACTACGTCAATATCAGTATAAATTTGAAAGCAGGAAATGAACTAACAGGAGTGTTAAAAGTTCAGCCGATCCTCTGTTGAAAATTAATGGTAATTTTATTCGAGATCAATGGGTAATAAGCATCGATAATCATCGCTTACGTAGATCTCATCGATCGATAAGTATATGTCGCGTAGTGCATGAAAGAAGCCATTGAGACAGGTGTAACTCTTGTGAAAAGTGTCTTAAGTAGAGATTTTTTTTTCAAACGTGTTAATTTCCTAATTATCATATAATTATAGTGGTATTTTATCTAATAAAAGACAAAAGTTATCATGAGATCTGATTTGTCACAAATAATAATTAACTTTCTAAAGAAAATTCACCGTTTATCGCGATTCGATATCGTTTGGTAACTAAACTTATCAATTAACAGACATTGTTTCATTTCCTTTTCTTTTAGTTAATAATTGAATTTCAAAATTGTCTAACATAAACAGTGATAGTTAACGAGAAAATTATATCGAAACTCCGTGAGAAAATTCTTTATAACAGTTGCAACGTAATTGCTCCAATAAAATGATGATGACTTAAATTGATGATCCTCTTGATATTGATCTTTATTTTGTCGGTTATTATATTTCAGTAACCACACATGAGTCGTGTAGTCTTATATATTAGTATTTTAATTTAATCATTATATTACAAGAACAAGTTAAGATATTCTATCATTAAAAATTAAAATAAAATAAGAGGGAAAGAATTCGTTATCTATCAAGTATAAGTGATGTATAAAAGGTTTTTTCTGTTGAAGACGTAACATTTTTAATAGCTTTATTTTATCTTACATTCTTTCTTACTCCTCATTTACGTAGAATATATTCGGTATTATAATAATTCAAATAAAACTCACAACTTTAATCTTATATATTAATTTGTATTGATTTTAATGGCTATATAATAAATAACGTTGTTATGATGTTGACAATATTACTACACGGAGAGAAATCACGTAGGAAAATTTACAAATTTCTATAGGAATATTACAATTTTTCATGGTAAAATGGAGGCAGACAAATTTCCTAGTAATTTTTCCAATTTAATATGGTAAATTTTATAACAACTCGTATAGGAAATATATTTTTCGAGTTAAAAATTTTTTAAATTTAATTTTCATTTCCATTATCGTTGTTATTTTATTCTATATATTTGAGGTGGCATATAGATATATATTATTAATACGAGAAATACAAGAAATAAATTAAAATAATAAATACGGAAAATTAAAAATTTTTTTTCGACGGAGACGGGATTAGATCCCACGACCCTTGGCACGGCAGTCGGGCCCGAATTCATAGACGCTGAGTCGGTCTCAAGTATGGTATATATAGATATACTAAAGAATGGCTTCAAACCTTACTTGAGTCCGACTCGCGTCTCACTTACGACTATGAATTCGGACCTCGGACGCTCTAACCTGCACTTACCCATAACAACATTTGACTACAAATTTTTGGAACTTGTACATATCCGAGGAAAGTTGATTCTTGTCGAACGTGTCGGTAATTTCAATATCTTGCAATCCCATTGGACAATTCAAGTGTAAACATTAACCCCAAATTGGAATTGTCCAATGAGATTGCAGGATTTTCAAATTGACTAGATACGTTCCACAAGAATCAACTTCCCTCGGGTGTACATTAGCTATCGCTAGATGTATGGCAGATTTGAGTTAGACACGTTGTTAAATGTCAATTAATATATGGCATTATAATTAACGGAAAAGAAAATTAGCAACTGATAATGTATTTATAAAAGTAAAAATAAATAGGAATTATTATATCCGACCAGTTTTGTGTTGCAAAACATATTGTGTGAGATTTGCATAACCTGAAAATTAGGGACGTCGGTAAGATAGAGCAGCAGACTGCGCATGTTCGCCGCGCGCATGCGCATTCCAAACACCATAATTTTTACTATAAATCATTGTAAAACTTAGAATTAAATATCAAAATTTTCGCAACTCTTGCATTCGAATATCAAGTCTTCGCTGTTTTTGCTATAAAATAAAATATAGTAATGTTTCATATTTTTTATTTAAAAAAAAGATATGTATATTTTTTGCTATAGAAAAAAGGTAGAAAGTTATCCCGATACTTGTAATACTTAAAATGAAAGTTGTAAAAGGAATACGTTACAATGGTAGAAAATCCTACAATAATAGTAGTAAAGGCGTCAGAATCAGAGTATATCTTCGCTTTGATAAGATTAATGGTAATCTTTTAAATACAAGATATTTTTATTATTAGTTCATCTACTTTCAGATACCTTAGAATCTCCACCAGTATTTGTGATTTATTGATACTCAAGTTCGTGGTATGATGCACATTTCTAAAATTTATCATACTGCGTTGAGGAAAGGCCTGTCTGCGTTTTCCTGACAAGCCCACTTGCAGAACTTTTTAAAATTTAATATTTTCTTCCTCAATACAAGATTTTGTATTCGTGCTTTATAGGGTGACTACACCAGTATTGGAACAGTCACCAGTTAACGAACATTTTCTTTATATATATGAAAATATCAAGTTTTCTATGTATTGTTTATCTATCATTAAAAATATTACTTATGTCGACTGCAATTTAATATCAACTGATAAGAATTTTTCCATCGGTCTTACAGTCTTACAAATTAAATTAAAATAATTAATATTTATGGCGGTCAGATTGCCCTTGTTTATAATCACCCCCGCAGAATCTGAAATAAAAACTTAATTAAAATCTGGAAAAAACTTTGTTAGCAAAGGACGATCTGACTGCCCACCACCACCACATTGTCCGACGTTTCGAGCCTGCTCCGGCTCCTCCTCAGGGACTTATTGTTTATCTAACATGACGATAATTTTCGAATCCTCGAAAATTTTTATTTCATTTTATATAAAGATTCTGCATAAAAGAAATTATCTTGTTAAGAATAAAATTATAAAATCGCCGCTATTAAGTGTTTTTTCACTGGCGATGTATTCCTTCATTGGTGAAACGTATTTAGATACTAAGATTGCGTGTTCCTTTACTGGTTTTTAGGGGATATTTACAGATTTTCATTAAATAAAATTTTTACTTTGATTTTTTATTCAAAATTGGCTCACCGACGTAAAGTTTGAACATTTTAGAATATAAATTTCAAAAGGGTTCAGCTTTTAATCCATTTTTAAACCACTTAATTAAATAACAAAAGTTACAATTTCCTTATTCATTTCTTCACTGGTGAAGTCACCCTAATTCCTCTTGAAATTCTCCAAGAGTTAATGAAATATTATTGTATTTTGAGAAAGGGAATGGATAGCAATTATTGATGTATTGCTAATTAAAGTTGAATTATCTACTGACTTTTCTTTACGCCTATTTGATTATCAAATATAATAATATTATATGTTACATTGACTAGTGGTTACTCATAGTGTCCACACAAGTATGTTTGCATATTATAGTTTTTGACCTTGAGAAGGGACGAAAATAAATCGTCCGAAACGTTGGATAACTAAGATTATATAGTTATTTATTTATTCATAACCTGGGCAATAGAACCATTAGCGTCCTATCGTACATTAAATATTATATGTTCATTTATTTATACGAATCGCCAAGAATTATCTATAACACACGAATCTGCAAATATATTAAACTAATACGGAATAGATCTTTACAAGCTATCTCTCAAGTAAACATAAATCGTAAAGTGAATTATTTTATTACTACTCTTGTATGTACGGCTTAACGATATAAATCGTTATAAGCTTGTTATAAAACCTATCGCGTGGATCCATTGCTTTGTGCTCAAAGAAATTTCGTTTATAATACATTTTCCTAATCAGTTTTCCCAGCCAGCGAGAAAAAAAAAACCTCTGTATTAAGTGCGTTTCTCACAGCATTGCGCAAAGCTCATAAATCACTGAGTCCATAAATCTCGCTTATTTGTTTTAGTTAACGATAATAAACAGTACATTAAAATCGTGATCATTTCGCGCTTTCCTCGATCATCAACGACTTCCCATAAAAAAACGCGGCATTGTTCGAATATTAACCTTCCGCTAGAGAATCAAAGGAATACCAAGACGTCATTTATAATGTATACTTGCCCAATAGTTAACGAAAACTTTTCAGTATATTGCCGTCGTGTTACTTTCGATTGCAAACACGTCGATCAGTAACGCTTAGAGTATCACCAACGCCGTTATTATCGGCGAAGAAAGGAGCTAGTTGGACACGGAAATCCCAAAAAAACAACTCCTTGATTTCTATTTCAACCGAGCGAGTTGTGGAAGATTCGCCGGGACATCTCTGTCGAGTTACGAAACACCAGTCCCAGGCCCACGAGCCTTTCGTATAGTTTATACTTTCGTATAGTTAATTTCTAGAATGTCTACACAGGGTCAAGTGGGTGTTTTGGCCTCTCATCGACGCGAGCCTACATCATTCTTTCGAATGAAAAAGAAAGTGTGCCTGTCTACAAGCTATTAACCCATTAAACATTACAGAATCAGTCGAAAAATCGGCTTGGTGCGAAAAATGTACGATGATCTCATCTGTTCTATAATATTTGTCTTAAATTAATTTAATAATAACGTTCAGAGTACGCTGACACAATATTAGGTAACTGTGTCAATAATAGAAAACGTATAATATTTACAGTTATATATCTTCAGTAGCAGAGGCTATTATTAAAATAGATATTTTTGTAACAAACAAAAAGCATTATTTTCGTAAAAATATTTACTTTATAATTGAAGTATAATTTATTGTTGTCTCTAATTAAAATCAGATAATGAATAAATGTAAGAAATGCAATCAATATACATTTATGAAACAAAATTTCAGTATATATTATTAGATCAATAATATTCTTTCCTCTAATTTCAATTTTCAAACTTGATTAAAGTCTTTTTCTAAAACTATACATTGATCGTGATCAGAGGTATCACATTCTACTATAGATTGCTATCTAAATAAGCATTCTAAAAAGTAATCATTATGTCTTTGTATTGAATAAATATAAATTATTGGTATTTTTATGGGTACATAAATTATGGATACATAAATTACATTCGTTAGACATTTTGAGAAAATTGAGGCTCTAATAATATGTTGCATATCTCTTCTATAAACGTTTGAAGTAATCGGCGCAATAGATGTGAAATAATTCACTCATTCTACACTCGAAACACATGCATTGAAAATTCAATCAATTTCGTCGTTATAACCACATCACCGTCAAGAACATATACGTCCCACACGAGACCTAAACATAACAATAAAATAAAATGAGTTACGTAAAGTCTCAATTACGCTTCGTTAGCTTAATTCAATTCAAGCCATTAGGCTGTAATAATGCACGGCTTATACCGGAGGCCCGCGGGCGTTTCGCGAATATCCTCCCCGTACGCCCATTGTACTCAGATTTCGGCACACGTACATATCACACACACACACCGACACACACACACACGCGCGCGCGCGCACACACACACACACACATGCGAGGAAGAACAACGGACAGTTCTCTTTAATCCGCTCGAAATAATTAGCGCGTTAGATAAGTAGACGCGCCGAGCGAGCGGTGAAAGCTACCGTACAGCGTAATGGTTTTCCTTTCGTCGTTTAGCCGCGTTTTTGTTGCTCTCCTCGCGTTTTTTGTCGGGGCGAACAATTCTTCGCAGCCGAAAAGTTGGCACTGTGTATGAGGGAATCGGAATGATGAAAGTCACTTTGACCGGAAATACCGAGTGTTAAGAGTCGTTTTGACACACACCCCTCTTGAGTATCGACAATTTAAGCTACTAGCAAAATTCAAACAAGCTTCGCGCGTACTATTTTGTTTTTGTGATTATGAACTCTATTTGTCACTATGATTTAGTTTTAATTAGTTTTTATTAAGCAAAAAATCAAATGTTACAGACCAATCAAATCTATCTTTAAATGCTTCACAACATCCGGACATCGTTTTTTAAAGGGAAAAAACACATTTTCAATCTAAAAAAAATTCAAATATATTCGCGCTTTTTTCAAATAACTAATCACATTGATTCTTTAAATGAGCCAGTACTTCCGACCAACAGTTTTTAAAGAAAGGATAGTATTTGTGGAACCATCGATATAAAAAATTACGGAAACGGTGGTCTAATTTCCACATGAATATGTAATGGATGATTCTATTTTTCGCTTGAACGGTACTCAGTCACAAATGCTTATTTCCGATATCATGATAGAGATCTTCCGCAAAAAATCTCTATAAAAACATGTACTAAAAAAGTATGTGATGAAAAAGCATGCATTATGTATATTCAAAAAGAAAATAGTTTTTCAATTTTTTTAATGTATTCAATACATTATACCCTTACCTATTAAATTACAGATAGTTAATTGAATCTCAGTGTCAAAATTACCACATACTTTGTCGCTTTCTGTGGATACTAGTATGATATTCTGCGTGACACCCATAGAATAGTGTAAACGTGAAGACTTTCATATCCATCTAATAATAATATTATGTACGGTTCTCTGCAAAACGTTACAGTAATTTTACGCATTTATATAATGCGATTTTTTCACTGGGCATGCATGGGGAGTGTATATATTAAAGGCAATTGCAAGTCTCTAACGATTTTTTTGTCATTCTTGATGATTTTGAAATCTTCAGGAGAAAATACAGATGATTGTCAACTTTTTAAAAAAATATCATGTAGATATTGCTATTAGAAACATAAATATTTCGGCCTGTCCAACTTTTCTGCCAATCAAAGTTGAAACATCATACGATCTGCCACTTACCACTTTTTATCACAAATCAGTGGAGTAATTTATATGAGAAAATTCTCCCTCGTCCAACTAAACCGAACAACAGTAAAGTGAGACATAGAAATACCTTTCCCTCTCTCTCTCTCTTTCTCTCTCTCTCTATCTCTCTCTCTTTCTTTCTCTGCCTATCCACCTGGAAAACAAGAGTTTATCCCGCTGTCGCTTCGCGGCGGCGCTGTAACATTATTAGTAGCGTACTTGTCGCTACCGCGGCATAGCCGTGGGCGTGACTGCGTTGGTGCGCTCTACGCATAATTGGCCGCGAACTACGTAGCTCCCGAGCGAAGGAGAGAAAAAGAGAGAGCTCGAGGCTTCCCCCTCGAAGCGAGATTGCGCAAACTTTTAAATTGCCCGCACGCCGGGAAATTATCGCACGCCGAGAAAGAGAGAGAGAGAGAGAGAGAGAGAGAGAGAGAGAGAGAGAGAGAGAGAGAGAGAGAGAAGAGAGCGATTTTTACTCGGCGCCTTTTTGCGCCAGCGCACTTCGTTCGAGCGCGCGAGTAGGCAAGATGATCGTGTTTGCTATCGTTAGCTGTATCGAAAAATTCTATTCGTATCGACATTGAGATGTCTATAGTACATTACGGTACAAATGACGAAAGTTGAAGCTCGGCTTCGCCTCGGGCGCCAACTTCACGCAGTGGCGGGCCTTGATCTTTCGTCTTGTGTACCGTATACTATTTTTCTTGATGCCCGGTGGAAAGTACGTTTATAGCACTGAAAATCATATTTTAATATGATTATTCGGCTCTCGTGGTATAAAATACTGTATGACACTGGTGCGTAAGATGATTTTTACCGCATTCGACTTTTCTCACTCGCTTCGCTCGTGTGAAAAACGTCTCCTTCGGTAAATAATCACATTCCTCACCCGTATCATAATGTACTATTACATAATTAGTCTCACCGATATATATTTTGCCACCGACAATGATAACACCGTAATAGCATGCATTCAGCTTCTCGCATGTAACTCGACTAATTCTCACTTTTTCTACTCTGACTCTTAGGAGTCTTTCATTTCATCAAAGCTCGAGCGTGTTGAGTTCGATGCCCGCCCCGACATTTGCGGCACGAGCGCAGCGAGTGCTGCTGGTCGGGGGGGCGGGCATCGAAAACATCACGTTCGAAAACATCAAATTTCTACACACTTCTTCCTCATCTTCAGATTCGTCGGATGA
Organism: Torymus aiolomorphi; assembly: GCA_036365515.1. NCBI lineage: Eukaryota > Metazoa > Arthropoda > Insecta > Hymenoptera > Torymidae > Torymus > Torymus aiolomorphi. Next base: position 99,574,481 of record CM070874.1, read on the forward strand.
GGACAATTCATTATCAATGAACAATCTTTATATCACTGCGTGGCATAAATCCGCATTTATGTCACGCCTATCCGTTACATGGCGGATTTATGCAGTCAGTGCTATAAAATAATGTACGATACACGTGTCATAAGTCGTTCTTTATGGCATGGCGTGTATAAGCGCCCGAGCGTATAGCGTAAACATAGACATAAGAGAGATAGACTGCGGGTGTAGGTTAGCAAGAGTGGCACCTCTAACCATGTTCGCGTACATGCGTTAGAGAGATACAGCATACCTTCTATTACATATACCTTCTATGCATCTGTCTCTCTCTCTCAACGGGTGCCACTCTCGCTAACCTACACCCGCAGCCTATCTCTCTTATATCTATGAGCGTAAAGTGCAACTATTATGCCACTAGTATCGTAATGTACTGTTTATCCATTTCACAAATTAAAGCAATATAAATTGCTTGTTGATTGATGATCAGAAGTGATTGTTTTTGTTGTACATATAGGTTAATGACTTTGAATATGTTGACAAAACCTCTAAAAGCAGTTGCCTAGTTACCAACTCAGAAGCATGCGTGGCGAAAGCTGCTGTCAGTGGCGAAAGCCCTAGTAATGGATAAATGTCCTTCTTTCGCTATCGAAAACAATGGCGAAACCACGTACTTTCCACCAGGGCATCAAGAAATAGTACATTACGATACGGGTGTGGAAGGTGATTATTTACCACAGGAGACATTTTTCGCACGAGCGAAGCGAGTGCAAAAAGTCGAATGCGGTAAAAATCACCTTACGCACCAGTGTCGTACCGTATTTTACACCACGAGAGCCGAATAATCATATTAAAGTTATGATTTTGAGGTTAGAGTGGTGTAAAAGTTCTTTCTTTGGTTGACATGAGAAAACTACATGATTATACATAGAAATAATAAAAAGTAAATTGTAGTGTTAAGTCCCCAGAAATATGTATTGTAGGGTAACTCATGTTATGTCGAGAACTTTTTCAATCAATTTTTAAACTACCAAAACGTTTTAATTTTAATCAATAAGTTAAATTTTCACAAATTTTTCTATAAATTTATGAAATATTTCGAAATTTGTCATTTAAAAAGTTATTTATAACTAAATTTTGTAAAATAATTTTATATGAGAATATTGTGAAAAATTATTTTTAAATTTAATTCAATTAGAATTTTAACCTATCTGTCTACCTTAAATATTATATAATTATTTATGGACTGGAATAGTGATTTATAAAGAAATTAGAAAGAAAGACATTCATAATAGGAATCGACGTGTAGAGTATCCGTATCTGCTATAGCTGGAGGTGTTCTCTTTCCATTGATGGGTTCAGTCGATCAATTAAGTACTATAAATTTCGTGTTCGATTTTTTTGTATCGAAAGGATTAAATTCTCTTGTATAAAGCGGCAAGGAAAACAGTTGTATTCTCTTCTGCTGTGCCCAGGGCTATTCTTAATTAAGTTTTATATGTGATAAATTACAAATAAATAGACTGTATATCATTCCAAGTGTCAAATCGAATTATAGCCTCGACTTATCTTTAAATAAAACATTCATAATTCATTGATATCATAAAAATCAATATACTGTTGTGACTATTGTGATTGCGGATAAAAATTTATATTTATTCAGAATTTATATCATACAATAATAGATACAGCAATTGTGTCAAGATATTTTTATTCGTAATATATTTATATTTATGATTAAATAAATACGTATATAAATAGACAAACGACAAGTTAATATAATGAAATGATTTTATTTTTGTTGCAGTCATTCTGTCTCTCATCAACTTCAAACATGGCTTCAGATTGTGCAGCGCGGGGGAACCTGGTGTAAGTATTTCAATTTCTTTCAATCTTTTCTAATTCAACGACTAATCCAGCTAAAGATAAAGGATATCAATTAAGCGCGATATTTCCCATTACTCGATATTGATCGGCCTTTATACAATCAGGTAGAGCTGAAAAATTCTATACGTTAACTGTGTATACGCCATTTAACCTGACATTATTACTCCCACTCTATATAAAGCCTACATAGAATTTTAAAAAGCACCACTGCTGTAAGTTACTTTACTGTGAAATTGTCTTAATTGCACAGTATTTGGACTTCGACAATCTGCCGGAGACCAACTTCTCGTGTCAGGGGAAGGTGATTGGCGGATACTACGCGGACGTGGAGGCTGGCTGCCAGATGTTTCACGTTTGTACAATCGGACAAAAAGGTAATGCGGCATTTCTAATGGCTCTGGAGGTATTGCACGTATTTATCCCTTTACACGCTCTATTGTAGACGCTATCAATAATGATCTTGCATTGATTTACTTCTACTGCGTTCCTGCGGTTGTTCCTGCTTTTTTTCTCACGAACGACATTGTTTTTCCTTTGGCTTTTTCCATGTAGGTTGTTAAGTATATGTGGAAAGATGTCGGCTTGCACAAGGATGAATTTTCAAAATGAGCTGGCTGCTAATATATTATTTTATATGTTTATATTTATTTATAAGGCTGATTTCGATAACAAGTATAATTTGCTGATAAGGATAAATTTTAAATGTAAAATTTAAAGTTTATCATTATTTTCATGACCCTGATGAAAATCTATTCCATTATTTGCCTAATAAATATCTAATTTGACCAATAATTGGCAAAAACTAGATACTTTTCTTGATCATTTCTATCCATCGATGAAACGATTTTTTTTATCATGTTCACCATTTAATAGACAAAATTATAGAATAAGTTTTTCTCAGATTTACATTAACTTATTTATGAATATTTAAAAGATATCAAAGTTGGCCAGTTTTTTTTAGTTAGGAAATGGTTAGTAAGAGGCTTGCTTATTATGGCGAGGAGCGAGAGAAACAGAATTAAGTAAACAAATTACTAGTTTTCGTTTATATCTCCTTAAGGAGTACTGCAAATGAATTTTATTTCAGTATTTCTTATTTGTACTTGAGTAAACTATTGTTTTTAGTAGATATTTTTAATTATACGATTAAATTACTTTGAAATATTTAGATGAACCTTTCGAGGTTACTGCCATGACTCTAGCGTTTTCTTCATTAAATGGGGAATATGGCCGAAATAATCGTTTCACCGCCACCGAATTAATAATTAGCTATTTTTCTTATCTACTTAATAAGTCCGAAATTGCTACCAGAGGAAATTTATTATATTTAACTATACTCACAATATATAAAAGTCTATTCATAATAAATGAGCATAAAAATAATTAAAATTCATAAACAATAAATCATGCATAAAACTTTTGATATATATACTTGGAAATTTATGTATTTAGCAATTTTAAGTTATTAACAAAATGATAAAATAATAATGATGAAAATGTCGATCTTCTCGAGGGAGAAAAAGGTTAAAGAAAAATAACTAAAACAAGCATATTTTTCTGTTTACTAGCAAAATCCAAACGCGCTGCGCGCGTACTATTTTGCTTTTTAGGTTATGAATGTATAATTTTTCATTATGATTTCATTTTAATTGGTTTAAATGATAGAATAATCAGATCATTTTTCAAAGCATGACAAAATTAATCTTTTTATTCTAATTTGATTTAATTATTTAGTTTTAAATAGTTAAGAATAAAAATTCAATTTCAAAAATTCAAATGTAGTGGAAGCAGCGAATTTTCGCGCCTATTCCTTACAGACCAATCAAAATCACTCTTTAAGTGCTTCACAACATTCGGCCATCGTTTTTTTAAGAGAGGAATGTTTCGGTACACAATGTCGCTCTCATTAGAAGACTGAAAATTTATTACAAAAATAAGAAGTCCAAAATCTAAATGTTATTGACAAACAAGTTTTTTTATTATCATTTATGTATGAATGTAGGTGTTACAATGAAAGATGTTAAACAACTTAGTTTTCTCCTTTTGATGGGGGCGACATTGTTCGCCGAAACGATAAATATCGACTTTTTCATCTTTAATATTAATTTATCACCGAGGGATGCATATTCACAACAATAACACGCTCAAAGCGTTGTTGATTCAATAAAATAATAATATTATTTTAAACTTGCTGATATTTTTTTATATTTTTGAACATACTATCATATGCTATCAAAAATATGTAAAATATTTGAGATAAAGCTAGTCAATATATAAATAAAACATAATACTTTTAATTTTTTAGTTGGATTTAATTGATGTAAATGAGTACACACATTCAATATTAAATGTACAACGTTTCGATAACTTGATTGTTATCCTTTTCAAGTACTGAAATTTATTAAAGGAGTATTTTCTACAAGTCAATGATAATACATTCGTCACAAATAATAGTCTTACCTATATTAAATAATACTTTTAATATAAAATTTTATTTCTTTTGTAATACAGTAAATTGCCAATTTCTGAATGGACATGAAATGAAATAAACAATATAATTATAACAAGTCGTTATTTTAATGATAATCTGCAAAAGAAATTCAATTTTCTAATCAACCATTTCAAATCTATACTCAATTTTGTTAACGCGAAATATCACAAAGTCAGAATCTCCGACTAACTGGTACGCGCGACTCGCGAGAACCACTAAGGTCAGCCAGGAGTCAGCGTCGTGCAGTTGCACGGGCCGACCGTGGCATTCTCCTCGTAGATTTATCAGGTGCCTCTCAACCGCGAGAACCTTCATATTTTCGATACACCTATATACCTACTCTCGATGAAAAAAGTCGCAAAGGGCTCGGCCTTAAGCGCAATCTTCATTACGAAAAGCTATAGATATTAACGACGACAAATGGCCTTATAGCCCCCGCGTCGATGACTTTTTTTTGCCGTCGAACATGAAGTATGCCTAACGCGTGACTGCGGCGAAGCTTTAATTGCCTCGACTTCGATGTCGGCTTTATTTATGAGAAATCTCGAGTTTCATAAATGGGTAATGACGGTTACAGGGAGATGCGAAAATTATTACACGCCGCGGGAAATTTGTTATGCTCAAAAAGAATGTCACGCCAAAAGCTTGTTACGGGAGATGCAACGTTATCCGTCTATCGATAAACAATTTTTTGCTTTTATAATCAGAAAGTAATTTCAACGGGGTTTCAAAAGGAGTTGAAATTAAAATATCTTTTAACTAAAGTTTTAACAGTATCTTTTCTAATTCTATTACAGTGAATTTCCATGAAAGTCTGTTTGTTAGAATGACTTTTGATTTTAATTCAGGAGCATTAATGAGAAGCATTTTTATCTAAAGATGTACCTTTAATTTTTTTGCTGTCACTCTTAAATATATCTGTTACAACAATTTAAAATTGAACATGAAAAATGCCAAATTTAAAATCATCATATTCTTGTTTTCGTAAAAGTATATTTAAAAAGAAAAGTACTTTAGTTTGTCATCTATGCAACTGCTGCAGTATCTGCCAAGAAGCTTTTTGCTTGCTCACGCTTGAATTTCAGTGACATAGAAACTCCCCAAATAATGATTTGGTCTTCACTCTGAGACGTGGTTTCAGATGAGATAATGGATATAAAGTTCCTCTGCCTCAACGGGACCGTGTTCGACCAAGAGACCCGCGTGTGCGAGAGAGTCGACGAGGTTGATTGCAGCAAGAGCGAGCGGTTCTACAACCTCAACCTCGAGCTTTATGGAAATCATGCCGTGACACTGAGGTGAGAAATTTTCCAGTCAATCCTATATAAAGAATACACTGCACGAAAATTTTCAAAAAATTTTATAAAATTTTATGCTACGACAGAAATTTGCCAGAAATCATAACGGGGTTGGGTTGAAAGATATAATAGCACAATTTCGTTTTTCTATCGAAAATTTCTTAATTTAGTAGAAATTAGCTAATTTTTGCTAATATAATAATTTTTGAAAATTATGATTTCGTATTTATTCTGCTTTTTCGTTTAACCCTAGAAATTAATCATAACAATGAAATTATTATTACTATACAAAATTATTTTGTGATTACTTATATTACTTGCTGAATTCGCATTTATTACCATCCTTCTATGATTCCCGCAAATCTATATAAATGCATGTATCGCAATATAAGGTTACGCAGAATTAAATTTTCACGAATAAAAATAAAACATCATCTAAATAAATACTGAATAAATCAAAGTAGCATTGTTTGACATATTTTTATAATACGGGAGATATTTTTACAATTAATACCTTCACAAAGAGACGCAAAGCCACGCATAGAATACAGCGCAAACAAACTCTCGCGGAAAAATGGTCTTTCCAAACGATTGTTATCGGGTCGAAATCGTCCATTCTATTTCGCCGACGCTTTTGATTACGCGGGGAGATCTAGACCACGATAACGTCATTGCCGCGCTGAGACACGCTCGGGATAATTATTGCCGATCAATCGACGGCTGGCTCGATCGATTACGATGTTTGCGCGCTGCCGGCCGGTCATAAGCTCACTGAGATGCGGTTTCGAAAGGACTCTGTATTACATACTCACAGGTAATACGGTCTGGCTTTTCTCTCGGATTATTTTTTATTCTGTTTGTTATACTATATAGAGTTAATTTCGAGTTTGGAAAAACTGACACGTATTTCATTTGATCACGTTCATTCCATCCATTTCTAGGACGGAATATAATAAGACTTTTAAATTACAAAAAAATATTGCATGACTGAATGTAAAATTTTTTAAACATTTGCTTGATATTTTCAGGTCACAACATTAAAATAGTCTACAATATTTCTATTAGTTTGGGTAATATTTAAATTTTTGTTTATTTTAATATCATGAGCATTTGATTTCTTCTTATAAAACAGATTTACGATTACTTAATAGATGCATTTTACAAATTTTGCTTCGTAATATAAGCCTTTGAGGCGTGGAAGATATTTGTAGAGAATGCAAGCGATATTTTCTTAGGCGTTTAACTGCCTTATTGTTATACTCGCGAAATCGTAACGATATAATACGCTTTAAACGTCTGCGTTGGTTGCGATTGCTGTAGATTATGTGACACTACTATTCGGAAGTACCAATCAATAGGATAATAACATAGATTTTATAGCGAATTTCTTTTTAATCGCAATGTCGCTGAATAAATCAACACATAATACTGCTGTTATGTATAAGCTTTTGTTGCTTTTAAAAATCAGAATAATAATTTTTATTAAACGTCTTCTCGGAATCTTATATCCTTTTTATTATAAAACTTTAGAAATTATTATTATCTTCACCGGAATGCGTTGGCTTACATTTTTGCATATCGACGTATGCCTAAAGAAATAAACAATTTCATCCATTTTCAACTCAATCAAAACACCGAATTTGTTCAAATTTTTACGACTTAAACTTGGTAACTGACATCATTTTCATTTTAGTCTTCACGAAGAAGAAGATGATGACGATTCCACGGAACCTCGAGATGACCCTCAGCAACAGCAACAACAGCAACAACAGCAGCAGCACATGACCTCGGCCCAGCCGAGTACAACGAGTACGACGACCACGACAACCTCACGACCTAGTCAACCGTCAACAACCTCAGCGAGCAATGTTTATCAGCAGCACCCCACCGGTTACCCTCAGCACTATCAGCCGCGACCCTCTTTCCCCTCTGTGCAGACGAGCCAATCGAACACCCACTACGATGACAAAAATGGCGGCTATCATCATCAGTATATTTTCCACAGCGATGAGAGGAATAATAACAATCAGGCGACGTCGTACCAACTCTTCAGCAATCAAGGAGTTAGCTCGACAACACCAACCCCTCAAGTTCACCAACAGGTACAATGATATGGATTCAAATTGAAAGATGGTCAATATATATAGAAATAATAATTTTTCAGAAATAAGCGCAGTTGTATATAATGGTGCATATTAAAAAAAGGTGCACAATGCTATTCTTCATTATTTTTTCGCGTTTCAACAACTGGTTTGTTGGTTTTATTTCGAATTCAATAATATAATAACATTTATTTATTTATATACCAGTACGCGATACAAAAAATATATATTATATATAATGGAGAGCACGAAAGTTATCCAAAAATCCAATTATCAGAATATAATTGAAGGGTGATTCAGTTTCACCTTAAAAATCAATGTATCCTTTATAAAAGAGATTAATAAGGCAAACATTATTATTTTCAGTATGTTATAATTTATTTGATTATTTCCGTGGGTTTCCGGTAAAGCAACTGAAGTCCATTTTTCATGTTCTCGAGAAATTGCGTTTTTAAGGTTTGCATTGAAACCCTAGATCGATAAATGCAAGTTACGTTTCGAAATTATGATCAACTAGTGTGGTATTGGGCACCTTCTCAAAAATTATATTACACGGAAAAAAATGGTTGGTTCCAGTAACCAAAAATTAGTATTAGTAACCAGTAAAAACTCGTTAAGCTTGTGATTGTGAATAGCGATGGAAGGAAATCTTTTCATCTGTTAAGAAGTGTTTTACTTCCACGCCGTTGTAGAACTGCAGAATTCTTCAACACTTTTTTCGCGGTTCAGGTTGACAGCTACGCGTTAAACCAACCTGTGATTTGAAAACAACAATTCTGTTTTGGAACACTGGAGATTCGGAGCATACTAAATCTTTTAGATTTTTGTAGAGCTAAAATAAACCTTCGGAATATTGTAAAATATTTATTTTATGTTAAAGGCAATATTGTACAAAATGTTATCTACAGTTAAATAACTATCTACCATTAAATAAATATTCAAATCATTTGAATCAAAGTATATTTTTTTGGTAAATTGAAGCCCCTTTTGTAAAAAAAAATTACCTTTTTTAATAAATACGCAATATTGAGGCTCCTAATAATATTAAGAAGTGATTGATGTATAAAATGTGGACTTAAGTCGTTTTTCCAGGAACAATTTTTAACAAAATGGACTTAAGTCGTTTTTCACTTACTAATATCTTGGTATTATCTTGCATTCTCGCTTATTTCGACTTTCCAATCCGAGAGAGATGAATATAAATACATAAAATGTTATGTAATCTCAAATTTGATAAAATGGACTTAAGTCTCTTTCCCGAGAATCCACAGATTTATATAGACTGATATAATATTTTATATTTTGTTGAAATAATATTAACAAGACAATCCCTGGTAGAAATTTATTTATATGAAAAGGCCAAGAAGTTAGAAAATAGCTAGTAAAACTGGCTAATTAATCACTACGATGAAACGATTTATCGACCATTATTTGCATATTTCTTAGATTGACATAACAACAAAATATTCGTATTTGATTTACTTACTAATTTTATCTTTGATGAAAGAGCATTAAAGTGCACTGGATGGCTTACCAAAATATAAATAAGTAACATTAACGAATAAATCATTTAATGTATTTTATGTACTCATTCTATGAATAATTCAGCCAAAGTTTTATTTTTCCGTCTCATTCCAGACTAAAGAAACTGATCAGTTTTAATACCTTTGAAATACTCAAGAACAAGCTTGTACTTGTCTTAAAAAAACTCATTCTATTTTTCAATCTATTAAATGGCCAAATAATATAAGAAAAAGCGTTTCATCGAGAGCTAGAAACTGGACAAGAAAAATTCCTATTTTATTGCAAGTTTCTAATATAAATGGTCAGTTATTAGTTATAAAATGTTTTGGATTTCCACCAGGGAAGTGGATCTGTTACTACATTTGTTTGTGGATACAAGAATTTTTCTTATACTTTTTAAATTAACAAATATCTTCATCAGCCAATAAATATGTTTCTTCCTGAATATTCTTTCTAACATCTCGTACATGTTTAACAGTATATAGTAACTGATGCACTTAATTTTTTTATTTTATAATTATATGACAATTTAAGAATTCATAAGAAAAAATTTACTGGTATCACATAAATTTATAAATATAAATTAAATACAGTAATAATATAATGATAAAAATCGTTTTGGTTTACATTATAATATAGGGCTTACCTCACTCATCCTTCCATTCTCATTCTCATTTGCATTATTTACCTAAATTCGTAAATTACATTTAGTATACAAAGTTTACAAAATTTACAGAGTTTGTACAGAGTAATTAAATATAGTAATGTAATTAAATACTTTTTATTCTAATCTGATTTCAATTTAAAAATAGAAATAATGAATTCTTGTAATATAATTACTTATGATCTAATGTAAAGATTGTGAATTACTTCTCTTATACTTAATGAACTGAAGCATTTTATTACCCTTATTATAGGTCAGGTATAGTTCAACAGCTAGTCCACAGGTCATTCATAATGAACCATCAACAGTAACGCCACTTCAATATCATGTGCAATCCACATCATCAACTATACAAACTCTACTAAATAACAACGCTAACAATCCATCAATTATCAATCCACTCTTTCATAATCACGGAATTGCTAGTACGACGGAACAATTCAACGTTCACAATAATAATCCACGAGAAATTGCCGAATACCAGGATAATTCTGAGGATGAAGACGAAGAGCAAGAGGATAGAAGACCCCTGGAGGCCATACAATCGACTAATCAAGGAAAGGTAATAAATGATTCACAAATTTTAAATATATGCCATGAATAAATTTTAATACAATTCCATTATTTTCAGGTCTCAAAATTAACAATTTCTCCAGTACCTCAACAAGAAAATCGTTCTTCTGGATCACAATCAAAACCTAGTCAGAATTCGCAACAGCAGCAGCAACAAAGGATATCGATAAATTACTTACCAACTCCAAGTGCAGTTCAGACGACAATAAGTGCATTTTATCCGACCCAAAGACCAAATCAACAGAAATCTCAACAGCAACAAAATAGCCAACAAGTAACTCAACATATTCATGTCCCACCACCACCGTCAATCCCACAGTTAAAACCTCACCAAATTACAATAAATTTACCACCACCTGATATTCAAAGAATAGTTCAAAATCCATCACCACTTCTACCATCACAATCACGAGTAATTGTTACAGCAAAAGCTAGTGTAAGTGATGAATCAGGGAGACCTTTAAATGCCAGCCAACTTATTACTCTTCCGCTTCCAACAATCCCATCAAATTATGATGATTATAGAGAAGGTGATGAATCTTTTGATCCATTTTATCGCGATGTTCCGAAAATTCGAAATGATCAGCGTATTGTAGTAAGTCGTAAAGTTGAATCCAGTGAAAGAAAAAAACGATCAACTGATTATAATCAAAGTGATGAAAGTTATCCATCTGAAGAAGTTATATTTAACGCTGAAATCAAAGATATTAAAGATCTTAAAGCAAATCTACCAATTATAAAAGCAATTCTTTTCGGTTTACCTATTCCAGAAACTGAAAAGTCTTCTAATGAAGAGAATACCAGTGATGGATCTATTAATATTAATGAGACAATTAAGAATGTAAACAGTAAAAATGAATCTCGATCAAAAATAGTTTATGAGGTTCTTGAAAGAACATATGATCTAAATAAAAATATATCAGGAGATACCAAGTCTGTAGCGAGTCAAATTGAAGAAGAAGAATATGTCGATGTGCAAATCCCCGATACTAATGAAAAAAGTAGAGAACCTAGTAAAATTACCAATGCAAACGTACGGTCTAGAACTGTACAGCAGCGAGTACCTTCTACTTCTTTTCAGCGTGAAGTAAGTTTTGATCCAATAGTTATTAAACATGATGAAACAGACACTGAACCAAAAGATACAGTTCAATTATTTTTACGTGGTGTTGAAGGTAATAATTCGTCTTATACTGGAAATTCTTCTATTCCAATCGAATCATTGAATTATTCAAATGAAACGATTGATATCAACAATAAAACTGATAAAATTAAACAGGAGGTATTGCAAACGCGCTCATCTTCAAACTCAAATAAATCTAACCGAAGAAAACATCAAAATAATGAATCATTGGAGGAATATCAAGAATATATTCCACGCAGAAGTAGTCGTATTAACAAACCAAAATCTTCACGATATTACGATGAATATGATGTCAGTGAAAGTATAGAACAAAGTTCGAGACAAAGGGCAAATAGATTAAGACAAAGGCCAAGTGATAGGCGCAATATAAATTATAGAGACGATTATGTAGATGAAGAACTTGATGGGGAATATGAATACGATGATGAAAATGTAAATAAAAATCGCAAAACTCCCTTAAGAAGGGGACCTCAGGGTAGAAGAGTATCTTATCGTAATCGCAATCGGCATCTTGATTACGAAGATGTCATAGAAGTTGATGAAAAACCTAGGGTCAGAACAAAAACCTTAAATACTTCTAGCAGAAGTAGGAATCGATCTCATACTGACAGGTTTATTGAAGACAGAAGACGTAGACCCGAATCAGAAAGAAGAAATAGCGGTAGAAGACGACAACCACCTTCGACTGACGACATTCCATTGCAGATAAAAAATGATGATGTCCATAGTCAAACATTGGAAGATCCGAATAAAGCTCTAAAAATGACTAATTCTCATAGAATAGTACAAGAAGACAGGAAAGATGCAAAATATACTTTAGAAAGTACACCAGATAGATTACCAGAAGTACCTACTAAAAAACGCTTGAACAGCTTAGACAAAGATAAAGAATCAGTTGAAGAAGAAAAGGATCAACATAAAGACGATTATTTAAATACAAGAGAATCGTATGCAGCAGAATATAATGAATCAGGGGAAAGCGATGTTCCCGAAGATTACGTAGATTATACAGAATTTAGAGACCAAATAGGCAAAGTACAAGTTAACAATCGGCAAAATAAAAACCGATTTGATGAAGAACTAGAATCGATCCCCCCTATAAAATCTCATCGACAAGATAAAAGCCGAAAATTTATAGAAGAATCTAGAATAGATACCGTAAAAATTGATGAAAAAATAAAATATGAAGATACTGAATCAACGACTCTATCAAATGATCAGGAACCAAGAACAACAAATGTACCAATAGAATATACAATTCCTGATGACGGAACTTCTTCACAAGAATATGATGATTACAATTTACCAAAAACAACATCTAGCCTGAATGAATATGAAAGCACTGATGTGCCCGAGTTGAAAACAACGCCAGAAGATGTAACTACGGAAGGTATTCTTAAATATACAGATGAAATACCACAAATAGAAAAGAAAGACGACACAAAGGGTGATAATAAGCAAAAAGAAAAAGTTTCTTTAAATGTAGAAGATTATGTTGATGATAATTATGAACCAGAAAGCTATACAGAACCAAAAATTAAAGAGCATTTATCTGTAATTACTTCTAAAGAAGAAAATGATAAACACATTTTAATAGATGATCAACCAAAAGAACAAGACGGTATGGATAAGAACAGTACTGTAAATACTGATGTTAAAACACAATTTACAGACGAATATTACGATATTTACGATGATAAGATCGAAAGTACAACCGCTTCTCTTTCATCTGAAGAATATGATGAGTTAGAAACTACGACTGACGTAATTTTAACTTCTACCTCAGCTCAGACTTCGACTTCAACTGTGGCTTCTATTTTATCGACAACAATAGAACTCACAACAACCTCTTTTACCACATCGCCTACAACTACAACTACATCTACAACTACAACTACTCCTGTTCCTACAATTATCACCACAACTACAAGCACAACTACAAGCATAACTCCAATGTCTTCAACTGTAGCTTTTTCTTCAACTCCAAAAGCTAGAACAACAGCTAAGTACATTAAACCAGTTGCTATACGAAAAAATTATGTTTATACACCACCGTCGACAACACAAAATCCAGTTGTCATAAGACGTGGGCAACCATTGACAGGCCCAAAACCGACTAAACCGCCTCCATCTTATAATGAGTTAGCAGCCAAACCTCTTATTCGAAGATTACCGTTGTTATCAAGAACAACAACAACTACATCAGAAGCTACAATTTTAGAAGAAAAAATTGTCGAAGAGTTATCAAAACACCTAATGGAAGAAAGAGATAAAAATATTGAAGAAAATAACACTTCATCTTCTAATGTAAGATACGTACCTTCTTCTTTTTCTCAGGCTGTTACACCGTATTCAGTTTCTAAGCCATTAATAAATGAGGAATTCGATTCAACAACACCTGACCCAAATGATAATTCTCAAGAAACGTCCACAACTTTACCAGCAAGAAGCAATCAAATCAAACAGTCGGTAGATCAAGGGTTTAATAACGAGGTGCCGAAGCAAACTCCAGAGTCTAATGATTCTAATAATGTACCGGAAAAAGTAGATGATTCTTCAACGGATTTATCAAAAACAGAGTCTACGACAAAAATAGAGACTACGACGAAATCTAAATTAGTAGATATTCAAACAACAACTGTAAGAACTATCAGACCATCAGAAAGGCGAAAATTGGAACTTACTTCTGTGAAAACACAAATTCAAAAAAGTAACGTAGGACCTAAGCGAACTGCAGGTTTTAACTGTTTGGAGAAAGAAATGTACCGATTTTATGGCGATGTACGAGACTGTCGACTATTTCATTACTGTTCGCCAGGCTTCACAACGAGGCAGGTCCTCGATTTTCGATTTGTGTGTGAGGAGGGCACGATTTTCGACGAAGAAAGCCAAAGTTGTCGACACGATGTGCCGAACCCCAAGTGTGTGAAAAGAACTTGGTAAACCCCATTTGCTCTCTGTTGAACAAATTCGTGTAAATCCATTATATCTATTAACGATATTATGAGATAGTTTCAATTTTGTCCACAAATACCTTAATGAAACAAAAGTTTTGTGAAAAATATTGCATTCTCGAATGTCACACTCTAAGCAATCGAACTCTTAGCTAAAGATTACAAGGTGTCTTAGGTGAATGATTGTAAATAAAAATTTGAGAATGTGATAACACTTTGTGGAGAATTGAAATGCACCAATCTAGATTTTTAGATATAATTTAATTTCTCATAGAAACGTGTCAAATGTATTGTAGTATTTTTCGATATCAGTAGGTACTATTTCTGTGAGGAATTGAAAAAGGCATGAAAAAATTCCGAATAGAATCTTGCATCTACAGCAAGTTTTCTTGATTATTCGTTAATGTTCCGTTGATTTTGGTAATTTGTGAATCCTGGAGATTATTTAGTACGTATTTATATGTCGCAACACGACACGATTCTTACTCTTAAGCAATGCCATAACATTCCACTGTAATTGTATGTTTTTACGGATGATGATGGATTCACTCTTATTAAAATTAATGAGACTCCTCGTTCCACGAGGCATTGTCGAGATTGAATTTGAATCTCGCTAGAATATATTTGTCGTATATCATTGTTATGATATTCATTATTGATGTATAACTATTAACTAAATAAAATGAAACTTATGTTCTTATTTTTTTACTTCGCAATCAAAGTTTCAAAAATGTCAAGGAACTCTCCTTGAAATATTTTTCGATATTTTTAGAATAGAAGTTAAAATAAAATTAAATTGTTGTTCATAATAAATGTGTAGTATATAGGACTGCAAAGTTCATCCTGTAGGAGGAGGTTCCTTAATCTTGCCCTAGATAATAAGTTGGAATATTCGGTAATTTATAAAAATATGCTATATTTTAAAAAACTAAATTATATTTCCAATTTCGATGTTTAAATTTCATTGTCAAATATTGCACTTTCTCTTAAAACTATTTTTATATGAATGTACTTACAAAATTGTATGTATGTAAATTATTTAAGAATTCGGCGAAAACAGTTTAACGTTTCGGCTTGAGTCGGCTACATGTTATTATTACCAACAACTATATAGATACAGCATGATATGCAATATTTGATTGAAATGCATTATATATTAAAGGCATTTATATTAATATGATGCCATGTACTACAAAAATAAGCTATCGATTGAATTTAATACACCCCGTGGAATGATAGTAATAGATAAAGAGGGCGTTAAAATTCAAAATAATTTTTCTGTCGTACTGAATAAAAGAAATGTATTTTCCTACTTAAGTTAACTGGTACATGTATTGTAAAGTTTTCGATTATGTATTTTTCGAATTATATTTAAATTATACTTTAAGCACTTTGAACATCGACAAAATAAAGTGCGAGACATGAATTAAAATATTGTATAGTCGCAAATTTTCAGATAGAATTATTTGATAGTCACGTTTCTATTATATAAAATTGCAATTGTATATTGTCTTCTTTTCTTTGATTTTTAATATTGCTCTTGATGTAATATTTTTTCTATGAAATATTATTCATTCAAGTATCTTAATTCAAATCTTTATTGTAAGATAATTTTCATAAATATTTATGATAAATAAGTATGGATATGTTAACAAGTAAAGTTTATGTAATCGTGAAAAGGAATTCTAAAACATGTCGATGTTGAGTGCCGTTGAACAACTCATAAAATACTTTCGAATATATGTTTTAGAGTACGTATAGAGATTGTAATGATTATTATTGTTTGAAAACGAGTGCATAATATGTTCTAGTGTTATTAGGATATCGTAGTGATTTAATTGAGTATGCTGAAAAGCGTACTTCCCAGCCGCTCAGATCAGTTGGCACTTTGTACATATACGTATGTAAACTCGCGTAAGTATTGATGCTCGAAAGTATTTTTCGTATTAAGCGAAAGTGTATAGAACTATTTTGTAAGAAAATGTACCATTCTATTAATAATAATAATAATAATAATAATAATAATGTTGTATATTCATATTGCACTCAATTATTGTCTTAATTTATGACCTTTCTAACTTATTTTGGAAGTTTCAATATCGATATAAATTATATAATTCATAAGTTTTATTTAGAAAACATCGAAGTTCTTTCTAATATTCAGATGAAAAGCCTATTTATTTAATTTTCTAGTGTTTTCTTTTTCTTCATTTCAAGTTTGTAATTGTAAAATTTGTAATCGATTTTATAGGTATTATTATATCCAGTTCTTATCTTCATGATTTAAACAATCATTAACTAATAAATATTTAAATTAAAGTTCGCAGAAAAAGCTTATAAAGGCAGTAGAATATATTTAATATCAAAAATATAATGGCTGTAATTTTCTTTTTTTTTAATTCAGAAATTTAATTATATTTTATAATTATTATATTGTCTAATCTTATATTGGAATATTCGTGCCTATATTTTTGAACGTCTATATTATGAGCGGTAAAAATGTCGCATATTGCAGGAGAGGCCGCGAACTCCGGATCACGGATTCGACTCAAACTTTGCGATATGTTTTTGGATGTAAAAATATAAAGAAAGCTTCAATATTAGACCCTAACCCTCAAAAAAACTGAACTTCTGCGCGTTTTTAGCTTTATTTTGAGAAAAGGCTTGAAAAAAACCTCTTCTTGAAACAGTAACCATCTAACTCCGAGGAGTCTTAAATACAATTTCAAAAATAGAAAATAAAACTAGAGAAAATGAGCTTTCATTTGCTTTTTTAAGAATTAAAAAACCTTGATTCCTTCAAAAGTTATGTAAGTTTAAAATTGAGCATCGAAAGTGCATCAAAATATGCCGGTAGTCGAACAGTTTAATTTTAGGGATTAAACAGTGCATTTTCGATGCTCTATTTTAAACTTTTATAATTTTGGAAGGAATCAACATTTTTTAATTCTTAAAAAAGCAAATGAAAGCTCATTTTCTCTAGTTTTATTTTCTATTTTTGAAATTATATTTAAGACTCCTCGGAGTTAGATGGTTACCGTTTCAAGAAGAGGTTTTTTTCAAGCCTTTTTTCAAAATAAAGCTAAAAAGGCGCAGAAGTTCAGTTTTTTTGAGCGTTATATTGGTTTTATTGGCATTTAAAAATTTTTTTACATAGCCATTACACATTACATTACTTAGCTCAATCTGCTCAATACTTGTGACGTGGCGACATCTCTTTTATTTTTCAAAGTATTAAAATGCAGATCTGCAGATGACGCAAATGTTTTCAAGATATATAGATTATAGATATATCAAATATCATTTATCATTATATCATCGCCAATGGGACTTTTTCCGCCGCTTGGTGGCGCTACCGAGACATAGGGGTAAATTGCGCTAGTTTTGAATTACTTTAAATTGCAGTTATTACATTTCCAATTATTGACAACGAAAAAATGTAAATTTTATAGTAAATAATTTTAAATATTTATTATTGATTTTTTTACATTGATCAGCATCAGACATATGCAATGTTTCATTTAAACACTTTTAAAAACGTAACATACGTTACTATGAGGTAATATACCCTCTATGTAGGTTACGTATTTTGGAACAAAATATTGTATTTGTTTGAAATTCATCAATATGAAAAAATCAATAAAAAATATTTAAAATTATTTGTTATGAAATTTACATTTTTCCATTGTCAATAATTAAAAATATAGTAATTGTATTTCAAAGTAATTTAAAATTAGCGCAATTTACCTCTATGTCTCGGTAGCGTCGGAAAAAGCCTCAGGGTGCAATCCCATGGCATTCCGAAAAATTAGACGGAACCATTTAAATCCGTAAGGGACTGTCTACATAGCGTCTAATGTGCCTTGTCTCTTGTCTCATGTCTCAAGCGTGAAAAAATCGTTGTCCGAATTCTTATACATTTATAGTTTATGGCAATAGAAAATTATACAGCACGGTCATATACACAGGTCCGGAAACTCAGCGCGCGGAGCGTGTACGCTTAGTGAAGCACGATTTTATAGTTCTCCGCCAAGCCACCAGCGCTGCTAGGCTAGCGACCACTGAGTGATGCGCATGCGCACTTTATATCTTACCGCGTGCGTACTGCGTAACTATTTGAATTAGGAGTTGGGAGAGATGGTAAAATAAGCGCGCACGCTGCAGTGGTCGTCTAGTTGCCAACGCTTCGAGTGGTCGTCGCGCACACTAAAATTGACTTCGCTAAGGTTACTTCCCCCACCACCAAAAATATCGCTGAGTTTCCGGACCTGTGTATACGACCGTGTTATACAGAAAAAATGACCATAGATTAGAAATTATTAAGATTACGGACAACGATTTTTTTCGCGCTTGAGACATGAGACAAGAGACAAGGGAAATGAGACACTATGTAGACAGTCCCTAAGAGCGAGAGACATTCACGGAAGAACCTCTCTCTCGCACTCACGGGCGTAAATGGTTCCGTCTAATTTTTCGGAACGCCATGGGATCGCACCCTCATTCTCCGTTCACGGTGGATTCAGATTTTCAGAATGAGAAATAACACGTGCGCGTGCGTGTATGTCGGTGCCGATAGGGAGACGGCTAAACGCTAACCTCTTCATTCCAATAATTTAGAAATTTTAAAACTATAAGTTAGAGAAGTAGAAATATTTAGAATGACATAAAATATATCGATTCTATTTATTTTAATTATATACGCTTAACAAAATCATATGTTTTTTAATTTAAAAGCAGTTCGTTTAGTAGCTGGTCATTACATTAAGCATTCTAATTTAAAAACTTTTAAACATTTGACAGTAGCAAGCATGAGTTTAATAAAAATTGGTACTCACAATGGGACCTTCCATTGCGATGAAGTACTTGCATGCTATATGCTAAAACTTCTTCCTGAGTATAAGGATGCCAGTATTGTAAGGTAAATAAAGAAGAATATTGCAAAGATTGTTTAAGATATTAATTTCACACTTGAATATTATTTTATAATTATAGGACTCGGGATTTGTCAATCTTGGATACCTGTGATATAGTTGTTGATGTTGGAGGCACATACGATCCTAATAAACACAGATATGACCATCATATGAGGTACATAGACTACATATTAAACTATGTACTAATTTTTATCCGATGAAAATAATAAAAGATATATCAAAATGATATTATTTAAAGAATACTTCTTTTATTACTTCTTTAAGTGAGATAAAGAATATATATTCATTTGTTTATAGAGAATTCAAAGAGTCTATTAGTACTGTGATAAAAAAACCTGGCTACGATACAACTATAAAACTCAGCAGTGCTGGTTTGATATATTGTCACTTTGGACATAAAATAATTAAACATTTAATTCCTGAATTAAATGAGGATGATACTGAAAAGATATTTAAAAAAGTTTATGAAACATTCATTAAAGAAATTGATGGAATAGATAATGGAGTGCCTATGTTTGAGGGGGAACCATTGTAACGTACAACTATTTTTGTTATTAACTATAGTCAAAACATTTAATCAATAGCATAATAATTTTTAATATTTCTATCTATTTCAGATATAGGATTGCAACAGATATTTGTTCAAGAGTTTCAAGACTGAATTCTCAGTGGAATACTACTCATTTAGAAGAAGAGGAACAATTTCATAAAGCAATGGCTATGGTTGGAGCAGAATTCAACTATTTTGTTGAAAATTCCTCTCGTACTTGGTTACCTGCTAGAAGATTAGTAAAAGAAGCTATCGAAAAACGTTTTGAGGTAAGCAGATACCATTTTCATCCACTAATTTAAACTAGCATAAAATAAATAATTCCTTTAATATTTTTATAAACATATTCTTTTTTATTTGTTCATGATATTTTAAATTAAAAATTAAGATCTATTTTTAGGCACGATCGCTTCTCGGGAGAGCCTTATATTTTCACTAGAGCGAAAATTGTAACACTTCAAAAACGAACAATTTGTTGCATAAAAACTATTTTCCACTCAGAATTAGTTCATTTTAGGCGTTTTTTATGGTGTATGCGTGTATGTCCGTTCGTATGTGGTCAAGTTTATGGAATATCTCAGCGAATTTCCAATAGATCTTAACGAATTTTGGCCCAGGTACTCGTCTAATTATAAGTAAGCTCCAGTCTTATACCGAGCCGAATCGATCAACAAATAAAAAAACGCCAGAGCAAATAAAAATTTGAAAAAATCGATTTTT
This sequence comes from Torymus aiolomorphi, assembly GCA_036365515.1. NCBI lineage: Eukaryota > Metazoa > Arthropoda > Insecta > Hymenoptera > Torymidae > Torymus > Torymus aiolomorphi. Next base: position 99,595,304 of record CM070874.1, read on the forward strand.
GAACATAATGTGAACAAAATTAATTTTACGTCAAAAAACAACATATGAATCTGCTAAAACTAATTAAAACACGTCTTTTTTTACATGGAAAATTTTTTTCTATGAACAATATTTAACAATGTAATAGCGAAAAAACCGCCAAAATCATCAAAAATAGTTGTTTTTTTGCTATTTCTTTACAGTATTTGATTTTACACAATAATGTTAAATGTAAAAGTTATAGATAATATTAAAACAAAACTTTTTCCTGTTAAACATTTTTTTGTACAATCAATTCCTGACGAGTTAAACTCATAAAAACGATTTTTAACGCCTAAATATACATAAAATGGACGATTTTCGGCTATAACTTGACAAGATTTGATTTTATACAAAAATATAACTGTAATCATGGTATTTATATTCAATATTCCTATGCGCGCTTTAATTATATCAATTAATACTTAATAAATTTATATACATCATAGGCTTATATTTAAAAAGTTATCTAAATATTTTTATACATGTAGAATTAAAACGCAAACCTTCTACAAAAAAGAAGAAATAAATGTGTAAAAGTAAATGGATTATTATTTAAATTCTACTGCAGATGTATTTATGTTTATTTTAAATGATAAAAACGATAAATAAAATATTACAATTTTTGCAATAATAAAAGTATAAGGTTCTTCTGAGCATTGCGGTCGTGCCTATTATGTAAACTAGCGTTTAATTTGGCGCGCTACGCGCGCCCTCTTTCCTGTTTCTCGATTTCTTTCAAGATTTCGAGATACCTCGCAAAAACGCTCGAAAACCGAACGAATATCGATCGCTCAATTCATATTAAGGACTAGCGTTAATCAGCGCGCTACGCGCGCCACTGTTTCATCTCTTGTTTCTCTCCTTTCGAGATTCGAGACGGATTCGATTATTCGAGATTTCGAGATCGTTCGAGGGCAAAATAGATTATCTCGAATGCTCAATTTATATAAGGGAAACGAAGTTTTTACATAGAGAGGGGGGGGCGACGAGCGAAGCGAGGAGCAGGTGTGTGTGGGGGTGGGGGGGATGGGGCAGCCCCCCTAGTTTTATGATTATTTTGGTTTTGATAATTGTAATTCAAATTTAGCATGCATTATAGTATTATACAAATATATAATGCAATCTTCTATGAGATTACATTTTAGTATTTATAAGAAATTTGAATATAATGATAGAAAGGCTATATTTATATTGTAAAAATTTAAGTGAAACATCAATACACATTTCTGAATTTACATATGATTAACTATTTGCATATTCACGTACATTAAAGAATTTTATTGTCTATTTTCAATTAATTCTGAATGACCTAGCGGAATTTAATTATCTAAAAGAAAATTAAAAATTAACATGTTTTAATTAATGCAAATGTATTAAATTTCTTTTTAAGGTTGATCCAAGTGGTGAAATAATTGAATTGATTAAAGCAGTACCATGGAAAGAGCACCTGTATAATATTGAAAAAGAACAAAATATTGATCCTGTAATTAAGTATGTCATGTTTAAAGATAATACGTATAAAGTTCAAGGAGTCCCTCAACAACTTGGTAGTTTTATATGCAGGTAAGAAGAGTAAATATCGATAGACATTTTTATTTTTAAATATATTAAAGTCAGAAATGGATTTCCATAATCAACTTTCATAAACTGATGCTCTATAAAATTCTTCTTATAATGGTACTTCTATCTGTTTAAATGCATTCAATAATTATATTTCTTCTTTAAACTATTTCATTACATGATTATGTAATAAATTAATAATAATCAAAACTAAATTAAAGTTGAATATTGCAAATTTCAGGCTGTTTTTACCTGAAGAATGGGCTGGATTAAGAGATGACGACTTAAGTAATGTATCTGGAATAAAAGATTGTGTATTTGTTCATGCAGTTCGGTTTATTGGTGGCAATAAAACTCGAGAAGGAGCACTAGCTATGGCCCGGTATGCTTTAAAAGTTGGATAAGCATCCCAATAATAATAATTACGTAAAATTTTCCTTTTCAAATCTGTTAAATCAGTTTAAATCTATTGTTCAATTTTAGCAACAAATACTGAATTCAAAATAATATAATAAAATTAAAAAATAAATGTTTTTGTAAGTCTACGGTTGTTATTCCATAAGTTTAAAATAATATTATAAATGATTTTTTTTTTTGTAAAAAAAATTGATGTTTATAAAAATTGGAATAAATAAACTTTTAAAAAATTAATAATTATAGTTTGCTTACAATTGAATATTATATATATTCTCTCTTCTTTTCCGTTGTTTCATTTATATTACTTTAACTTATTGTAATAAAAAAGTCGATAAATCAAGTATTTTTTGAGAAAACGCGATTCGAAAATTTTTTAAAAAAATTTTTAACCTCAAATATCTTTTTTCGTAATGAACCGATCTTTTTTGGCAACGAACTCGATCTGAAGATATATAAAAGCTACATCTATGCCAAATTTCAGGACGATTGGATAATTTTTGCTCTAGTTACCGTGCGACAACGAAAATGCAAATTTTTTCTAAAATAATTCTTTTCTAAAAAACAAATAAAGATCATCATCTTGAAATTTTAACCAAATATAGTCTTCTATAAGTTTAATAAGTGGTTAAAATTTTAAGTCGATAAATCAAGTAATCTCTGAGAAAATGCGATTCAAAAATTTTTTTAAAAAATTTTGAATCTCAAATATCTTTTTTCGTAATGGACCGATTTTTTTGGGCAACGAACTCGATCTGAAGGTATATAAAAGCTACATATGTGCCAGTGGCGTAGATGAGCAACGTATAAAATTAATGCAGGAAGCCATTTCTTAACGTATATAGGTAGGGGAGCGAGTTCGACGCAGAAAGTGGAGCAGCGCACACGGGTTATGAATAATAAAATTAATAATTAAAAAATTGTTAAACCAAACTAGGCAGGAGTTGCAGGTTCCGTGCTTGAAAAAAAGGCACGCAGACAGTCTAAACCTAAAAAATTAATAAGAACAAATTTTTTAACGTATGTACGGAGAGGAAGCGAGTGTGATACCGAAAGTGGAGCAGCGCAGACGGGCTAATAAAAAATTGATAATGAAATAATTACTAAATCAAAATAGGCTTGGGAAGGAATTTCTACATTGTAAACCGAAAACGCGTAGATAAGCAACCTATGCAATTGAGAAACAAGAGAGTTTAAAATCTAAGTTTACAGTAGCAGTCACTCCGACGCAGTGAACTGAAGGCACGCAGGTTACCTACAAAATGAATGCAGAAAGCAATTTCTAAACGTATGTAGGATGGGGAGTGATCGAGTTTGATGCGAAAAGTGAAGCAGCGCAGACGGACTAATAAAAAAATTAATAAATAAATAATTCCTAAACCAAAAAAGGCGAAGGATGGAAGTTCCATACATTTTTAAATGCAAATGCGCAGGCGGGTAACCTATCCAATTGAGACGCAAGCAGTTTTAAATCAAAGTAGGCAATGGCAGCCAATTTAAGGCAATGAAGTGGAGCAGCGTAGACGAGCTTTGAATAATAAAATTAATAATTTGAGAATTCTTAAAACAAACCATGCGGAGGATACGAGTTCCGAGCTTGATAGTGAAGGCACGTAAGCAGGCTGCTTATTAAATTAATGCGCTAAATAATTTTTAAATGTAGGTAGGTAGAGGAAACGAGTTTTTTGTAGAAAGTGGAGCAGCGCAGACGGGCTAATAAAAAATTGATAATTAAATAATTACGAAAACAAAATAGGCTGGGGAAGGAATTTCTTCTTTGTTGCAACCTCACGGTGCAACAAAGGACAACTGAGAACACAGATAGGCGTGACAGCGGGCTTAGGTAGGCAGTGCTATAAAATTCTATACGATACTTGTGACCTAAGTATCACTCTGGCACGGCGTAATTAGGACGTCCTCGGTACGCTCGGGCCCTAACTCACGCAGTGTAACAAAGTGCTACCTAGGTCACATGTATCGTAATGTACTATTTTATTAGCCCGTCTGCGCTGCTCCACTTTCTGCGTAAAACTCATTTCCTCTACATGCGTACATTTAAAAATTATTTCGCGTATTAATTTAATAGGCAGCCTGTCTGCGTGCCTTCACTTTTAAGCACGAAACTCGAATCCCCCGCCTGGTTTGGTTTAAAAATTCTCAAATTATTAATTTTATTATTGATAGCTCGTTTAAGACGCTGCTCCACTTCATTGCGTTGAATTGACTGCCACTGCCTACTTAGATTTATAACTATCTTCCTCCTCAATTGCATAGGTTACCCATCTACGCATTTTCAGTTTACAATGTGAGAATTCCTTCTCCAGCCTATTTTGGTTTATTAATTATTTAATTATTAATTTTTTACTAGCCCGGTTGCGCTGCTGCACTTTCTGCGTCAAATTTGCTTCCTCTACCTAAATATACGTTTAAAAATTATTTCGCGCATTAATGTTATAGGTAGCTTGTCTGCATGCCTTCGCTGACAAGCACGGAAATCGCTTCCCCCTCCTATTTGAGTTTAGGAATTATTGAATTATTCATTTTTTATTAGCCCGTCTGCGCTGCTCTAATGTCTGCGTCAAACTCGATTCCTCTACGTACATAATATGTTTAATAATTATCTGCTTATTCATTTTATAGGTAGCCGATCTGCGTGCTTTTACGTTTAAGCACGGAACTGGCATCCCCGCCTTCTTTGATTTAAAATTTATTTAATTATTAATTTCATTATTCATAGCTCATTTGCGCTGCTCCACTGTACTACGTCGAACTGGCTGCCACTGCCTACCTAGATTTAAAACTACTTGTCTCTCAATTACATGGGTTGTCCGTCTACGTGTTTCCAGTTTACAATGTGGAAATTCCTTTCCCAGCCTATTTTGGTTTAGTAATTATTTAATTATTAATTTTAGCATTAATATCCCGATGGGATGCTCCACTTTCTGCGCCAAACTCATTACCCCTACCGACTTACGTTTAAATATTATTTGCTCATGAATTTTATAGGTATAGTTCGTCATTGCGTCCTTACTTTTGTGTGTAAATCTTGGTGCCCCGCCCTTTTTGGCTAAGAACTAGTTATATTTGACTGATAATCTTATTATTCGCCCAACTGCGCGCCTCCAATTTTCTGCGTCAAACTGCGTGCCTCCACTTTCAGGTACGGAACTGGCATCCGCCGCCTGTTTTGCTTTAAGTATTATTAAATTATTAATATTATTAATAATAGCCCGTCTACGCGGTTCCAGTTTACGGCGTCGAACTCGGTTTCCTGCCTACTTACGTTTAAAAATCACTAATTGCTTCTTGATTGGATAGGTTGCCCGTCTGCGCGTTTTCAGTTTAATATGTGAATATTCCTCCCCCGCCTTTTTCGGTATAGGAATTATCTAATTATGATTTTTTCTATTAGTAGCCCGTCTGCGCTGCTCCACTTTCTGCATCAAACTCGCTTCTCCTATTTACAACTTACATTTCAAAATTACTTGCTTATTAATTTTATAGGTAGCTAATGGTCAGCGTGGCTTCACTTTCAAGCACAGAACTACCTTCCCCCGCTTATTTTGGTTTGAGAATTATTGAATTAATGATTTTATTAATAATAAATTAATTATACAGTTCCTATTTTGGTTTAGAAATAATTCGATTACTAACTTCATATAGGTAGCCTGTTTGCACACCGTAACTATCGTGCGTTGAATTTGCTTCCCCGCCAGCTATTGTGGTTTAAAAATTATTCGATTCAGTATTAATATTATTCGATAATTGGTATCAGCCTGCGGGCGCACCTCCATTTTATGCGCAAACTCGCCTCTCATGCGTACTTAGATTTAGGAATTTTTTGAATATTAAATTTATTGTCAGCCTGCCTGGGCGCCTTCCCTCTTGTGCGTATAACTTGCTTTTCCTGCCTAAGTAGAAGCGTGTTTTTAATTTTCTATGATCACTCTCAATAAAATAAATTATTTCTTCTAGTGATGTTAAAGAGAAATGTTTGCAATTTTAGTTATGAATATATAAATACCGATTAAAACTAATAACATTTTTCTTCGATGTTAAAAGTGTAAAGCATTTCTTTTTATATTGAAATAATATAAGTGTTCCTACCGAGGGTCTACATTTGACGAAGTGTTTCTAGGTGGTACATTTACCTTACTTAGATTTAGAAATTATTTGATGGATAATTTTACCTGTAGCCTGTCACCTGCTCCCATTATTATCTTGCGTAGAACTTACATATAAATAATTTTTTTCAGTTTTTATGCTGGTAAAAAAATGATGTAAAAAGATGTTAACTTTAACCCATAGCCGAAAGATTTTGTTTTAAAAAGATTATAAAACACTATGTAATTAGAAAGAATTATGAACTGTTGAAAAATGTTATAAAATGTATGATTTTGGATGATATAAAAATAAAAATTTTTATTCCTACCCTAGTGGAAATAGGATTTGTAAATAACTGTTAATATAACTGCAAATAACTGCAAATAACTGAAATAAACAGTTAGGTTTTAGACAGTATAATCAGTTTTTAGCAGTTATTAGCAATTATGCAATTATTAACAGTTATTTGTAGTTTTTTGCAGTTATTTACAGTTATTTTGCAGTTTTTAAAATAAATACTGTAGAAATAAAGGTGCTATATCAACAGTTATTAGCAGTTATTTGCAGTTACTTTCAGTTATTTACAGTTATTTACAGTTATAAACAGTTAATTTTTTCGTTCTAATAATAACTTTATTTATTATTAATAAAACTGCAAATAACTGCAAATAACTGCAAATAACTGCTAATAACTGCTTATAACTGTTTATAATTGTTTATAACTGTTAGTAACTGTTGATAGCACCTTTATTTCTACAGTTAATATTTAATGAAACTGCAAATAACTGCTAATAACTGCAAATAACTGCAAATAACTGTTAGTAACTGCTAATAACTGCAAAAAACTGAATATACTGTCTCAAACCTAACTGTTTATTTCAGTTATTTGCAGTTATTAACAGTTATTTGCAGCTTTCAACAGTTATTTGCAGTTATTATTTCCGCCTGGGTAATTCTACACATAATTAATTACAAATAATTTCTATTAATTGTAGAGTATTTCGTGGAAATATTGTTTGAACAACTAACTAAGCAAGTTGGACTCGAATAAATAAAAATTGATTGAATATAAGTATATTTTTTAATTCAAAAAGTTTAAGAGCAACATTCAAAGTAAATACACTTCAACAAGTTGCACGGATCTAATATTTTTAATGAAAATTAAATTAACTTTTTCTGGTATTTTATGTTTTTAGTCTGTCATTGTTTGTAAATATATGCTTGGAAAAGGTGTGAGAGAAAATTAGAACAAGGTTTATGAAATGACATACAACATTTATTACATTTTATGAAATTCCATGTTTTAAACGTACTTCAGAAATACAATGCAAGAAATTCATTATCGGCTTAGACATCATGGTATTATATTTACTACATGTACTCTTACGCTTGTTTTGTAATTCAACATAAATGAGATATTTTATTTTGTTTGTTGCAAATACTTTTAATTTATCAATCACCATAACTTAGTCGCTAAAACAATAATGGTATTTATGCCAAATTGCAATGCAAGACTCACAACCATACATGTATTGATGATCTCACTTTGGTATTAGTATTAGTGCTAGTGATAATAAAATTTATAATTTCAATCTCAATTAAACTGATTTATAGTCCTACTTCTTCGACAAAATGTAGAATACTCTTGTAACTCAAGCCAGTATAGTTGCAAACGAATGTCTTTTATCAGCAATAAATTTAAATCAACTATGTGGCCAGTTGCGACTTGAATAAATAAAAAGTAACCAAATAAGCATATTTTTTTATTTAAATGATTTCTCCTTTTGGTATTTTGTTTTAGAGTTCATCTCTTATTTTTTGTATAATTATGATCGATACATTTTATTCAATGTATTTTTTAAACTCACTTTAGAAATACTTGGCGAGAAATCCATCATCTATTTGCACAACATTGTATTATATTTGCTACACATTTTCAATGCTGTTTTTGTAATTTAAAATTAAGTTTCCTAAAAAGTTACTTTATATCATAATACATCAAATATTAACATATTATAAAACTCTAATCAGTCACTATATAACAATATTGGTATTTGTACCTAACCATAATATGAAGTGCATACAGTACATATTGTACATGTGATTTACGTTCACCTATTTTAAAGAAAATTTTAAGAGGAAAGTTCTTACATATTAAAGCTTGATCCCAGCCAGAAGTTGTAGACGAGTCTGCTGTAACACAGCACAGAGTATGAAATTACTTTTCACTGTAATTAGTAGACATTGCAATGGCACTTGGGGATTGTTTTTTTTTACATGATGTTTTTCTTATTTCTAATATGTTCTTCTGCACTAGCCATAAAACTATTTTATAATTATTTAATAATCTGATGGTGAAAAGCCGTAAACTTAATGCACATCCTTATTGTCCTCTTCATGTCTGATTGTCTGAATGAATAATCTTCGGTTTATACTTCTTTGGTCAATTTGCACTCTTAATATACCGTCTTCTAAAACAAAAAATGCAGTAGTCATCGCAACTGCACTATGTAACTGTTCTTTTTTACATGTTGTTCTTCTTGTTTCTCATATTTTTATCTGCACTAGCCACAAAACTATTCAATAATTATTTAATAATCTGATGGTTGAGAACTGAAAACTTAATGCACATCCGTATTGTCCTCTTTCTGTCTGGTTGTCTTCATGAATAATCTTCAGTTTATATTTCTTTGTCCAATGTGCATTCTGAATGTACCGTCTCCTGACATAAAAAATGCAGCTGAGATCGCAACTGCACTTGGTGATTGTTCTTTTTTTTACTAGGTCTAGTTCTTGCTTCTAATATTTTCTTCTTCACTAGCCGCAAAACTATTTTATAATTATTTAATAATCTGAAGGTTGAGAACTGTAAACTTATGTCTGATGTCTGATTGTCCGAATGAGTAATCTTCAATTTATACGTCTTTTGTCAAAGCATATTCGTATTCTGAATGTACCGTCTTCTCTGAAATAAAAAAATGCACAAAGTATCTATTCGAAAAATAATTCAGATTTATCGAAGAATATTTTAAGTATTTGAATGATTGATTATCCAAATACACAAAATAATTTAAATAATAGCATAGGTTACTTATCTGATATTTTCTCCATCGTTTCAAGACGTGTTTCTGCATATTGTACATAATATCAACATCACTTTACTCGTTCACTGCAATTTCTTTAAATTGGAGTAATCGAACTTAACCTGCAACTCAACTCGCCCCAGCGGCCAGATGCCGCATCGGCCGTGGCGGCTGCTGTGGCAGCGAGGTTCGTGGCTTCGCCGCTGTTTGCCACAGCGCGCTTCTGTCGTTCGATATCTTGTGGCACTTTTGCACAATCGTTTGCCCAACACTGCTTGCGCGACTTCACCATTAAAAATCATCTCGTTTGTGACAAACCTTTGTAAATGAATAAACCACCTTGAATAATGGTTAGCTTATCAAAATATTCAGAATTTATTATAGTAACTACATAGCATTACTAATTAGCTATCGATTCACTAAATAATTTTCATTTTTAATTAATAATCTTCATGTTATAGTGCAAATTCTTTTTAATTAGTCTTGAAACTGCCCAATTCTCATATACCTTTAAAGTTTTGTATTAAAAATTAATTATTATAGGAAAAACATTATGTCAAAGTGGATTATTCATCGTATTGTTAAATCTAAAACAATAAAATTGTCTTCTTATTGTTTAACATTTAAGTTATAACGTTTATGCATAATGTCACCTTATTATCGAATCCTACACTGAGAGAAGATCGGCACGTGAACTATATATCCCCTGAGCGACAGCAGCGCCCATCAAACGGCTCTGCCAGAGAGCCGAAAACGCGCAGCTTTTGTGCAGTGTTCACACGCGTAGCAGCCACTCCACCGATTCGGCGCGTGGTCTACACTTTTTTCGGAGTACTGGCTAGTGGCTACTCTTTTTTTGCAGCGCTGTAGCGCCTGTACACTGAGAGAAATTTGGGAGTGCTACCGTACGTGCGCGTACCACAGCGCCACCTTTCGCAAGGTGACAGGCGGTCTCACTGTTTGGGCTGGCGGCAGTGTTGGAGCCCGTGGAGGCGGCCGACAGCGCTCTCGGTGTGAGAACGTCACAGTGCCAAACTGCCAAACTAAAACCGCTGGCACGCCACGAGGCAAGTAGCACAGCGCTCTCACGAGTTTAGCGTTGTCGCGCTCTCGTTTTGGAATCGCCACGATGCTAGAGTGAGAACGCGACAACGCTAAATCATGAGAGCGCTGCTGTGCGAGTAATTGAATTTTACATTTCTCGAGAGAATTTCAGTCAGAGCGCGTGTCGAGCTATTCATTTTTCTGTAAGATATCGTGCAGTCAGAGTGTTGGGACTTGTGTACCCAGGTAGCACGAAAAGTTGCGGCAACGTTGCTGTAACTAATTTCTTAAAACCTTGAAACGTTTCTTGAAAAATTCTGCAGAAGTTTTCAAAACTTTGCAGAAACGTTGAAATGTCCGATTTTTGTTGCTAAGATTAAGTTGCAGGAACCTGTAGGCAACCAATCGGTAACTTCCAAGCAACGTTTCTAAAACGATATTATTGAGTCGGTAACGTTGCAGATAAATAAATACAGAACTGTCTTTGCGAAATACTTTATCCTCAAAACGATTTCGCAATGTTTCTCTAACGATACCCTAACGGAACCCTAACGTTTTAAAAACGTTTCATTTTTCTTTTTTCATTTTTCAGAGATTTTTGATAAAAAAAAGAAATTGTTAACAAGAGTATCAAAACGTAACCTCCACCTCCCCCACCAACCACCCTTATTACCTGATTTTGACTTATAACCTGAACCTAACATTTTTAACCATGGATTGTTGTGCGCCACCTGTCGGTCAGTGATACTACAAAATATATGTGGGAAACGTTGCGAATTCGTTATGGGGAAGAGGTATTTGCAAAGATAGTTCTGTATTTATTTCTCTGCAACATTCTCGCAACGCTTACTCTTCGCCGATATAAACATTCAGCGAGAACTTGGTAAAGTTCCCGAAACGTTACCAACGAGTCTCAATAATATCGTTTTAGAAACGTTGCTTGGAAGTCACCGTTTGGTTCCCTACAGGTTCCTGCAACTTAATTTTAGCAACAAAAAGCGGACATTTCCACGTTTCTGCAACGTTTTGGAAACTTCTGCAGAACTTTTCAGGAAACGTTTCAAGGTTTCAAGAAATCGGTTGCAGCAACGTTACCGCAACTTTTCGTGCTATCTGGGTAGTGTGTCACTTAATTGTTTCTACACGACTCGAAAGTACGTGTAGAAAACAAGGAAAAATGTAATGACCACGATAACAATATCACTTTTTATTTCAACTAACTTTTTTTTTCTCGTCACTCGTGCACTTTCCTCTGTTTATTTCATACGTGTCTAACCTTCACACCGCACAAACATCTTTCCTCGGACATGCGCGCGGGCGCTCAAGCGCCGCGGGTCAGGAAATTTCGGCAGCCAATCAGAGCGCGCTGTTGGTCTAAAATAGGATGCGAAAGTTTCTCTTTCGGCCCGGAGATGCGGGCCGAAAGTACGTTCTGTAATTGTTAAATAATTGATAAAATTGCGTTGTCGTCTGCTAGCTGTGTTTGAGTGTTAGTTTTTCTTTCGGCCCGCTCGATAGTACTGCCTCTATCGGCCGCTTTGGGTAGCTCGGTTGATATTACCGACTGTTTTTTCTTTCGGCCCGGCGTGGAGAGCTGGTTTTTTGGCCGTCTGCTACTTTCGCTGTTACACAGATGGTTTGATGCCCGGCCGACATTTGCAAGATCGAGGCGAAGCCGAGGTTTTGCTGGTCGGGCCGAGCATCAGAAACACATTCATTAAAAAAAGAAAGAAATAAGGTCGTGCAATAAGTACAATAAAGTTTGATTTTAATAATTTAAACTTTTTCAATACATTAACATTAAGTATTAATACAATAATTAATACAAGATTTACATTTAAATTAATCACCTTTGGTTTTTATAATAATTTATCTTTCAATATATTAATCTCAATATAAAATAAATTTTTGTTCGATTTTTTCTTTACAAATGATTTTCTTTATCAGATTTGTAATTGTTAATATTTACAATGAAATTGCCGTTGATAGTACAATTTTTAATTTTAATATATTTGTTTAAAGTTGAATTTATTTGATCATTCAATGAGTTATTCTGATCTTGATTTTGATTTTTATCTCCATTCAGTGATTTATTTTGATTTTGGTTTGATTTTTATCTTGAATTTGAGGATTTAAATTTTTAAGAATTCTTTTTGATTCATTGGTGCTGGTTTGCGGTTGAAGAGTTGTTGTATTGCTTGTTGTCGTAGTAGGTTTTTGATCTGAAATAAAGTTTGTTACGAATAAAAAGTAGTACAGGTAGCATCGACTCTATACATTAGTATTTTTTATGCTTACCTGAAGTTAAATTGAAGTTGTTCGTAGTGATTTCTTCTTCGAAATCTGGCCAATTTAAATTGTAATCAGATTCATCTTTGTTGGGTGTAGTATTTTTCAATGATTTCGAATGAGACATTTCATCTTGAATTTGAGGATTTAAATTTTGAAGAATTCTTATTTTACACGGAGGTGGTTGAGTAGTTACTTTATCTTTGAATCCTACTTTCACTGGTGTTTTTGAAAGAAATTTTTTGCTGTTGTGGTTTGTCGAGGGTTGATTTTCATTGTTTTCCGGTGTAACTATTCTCTTATTGCTGGCTGTGGTAAAGTTGAGTTGTTGGTCTGAAATAAAGTGTGTTAGGAATGAAAGGTAGTATGCAAACTTATCAAGTATATTAATATTTTTTATGCTTACTTGGAATTGGATGGTACTGGTTCGTAGTGAATTCCTGGTTGGAATGCGATCAATTTGAATGGTAGTCGGAGTCAGCTTCATTGGGTGTAGTACTTGTCGATGGTTTTGGATGAGTGTTTGTCGTAGCTGTACGGATAATACCATTGAAAATCATTTGTCTATTATGTAGTGAATTTTCTATATAGCCTTATGCTATAGCATCCGAACGCCACCTTCCTAGTTGTTTAATCATTTGCATGTTTGCACCGGATTCAGAAAGAAGCGTTGCTGCTGTTCTTCTAAAGCAGTGACCTGTGTACTTTTTTGGATTTTGTAATTTTAAATGAGAAGCAATAGTCTGTGGTACTTCACGTATCTTATTTTTTCCAATGACTTGACGAGTACATTTGCCTTTGTTGTAGTGGATGAAAAATCTGTCTGTAAATTGATCGGTTGGTCTTAAGGAAATGTAATGTTTAACCTGGTTATAGAAAAGGTTTCCAATAAGAAACTCGCCAGCGTAGTCGTTTTTGTTATGTTGGGTCGATACTAGAAAGGCATCACCCAAGTCTTTTAGGTCTTCAAGTTTCATATTAGTTAATTCGTCACAGCGGAGTGCACCACAAATTCCAAATGTAAGTATTACCTGTGAATGTTAAAAGTATAGTGTAAATTAACTAAGTATAAGAGTATTAATTGCGAAGTGAATATATAAATAATGAATTACCTTTGTGGCTAAATACACTGGATCATCGGCTGTTGTCATAAAATTCACAATTTCAGTCCAGGTTAAAGTTTTTGATTTTTTAGGTTTGCAACCTTTACCACAATTTTTTATCATACTTTTTAAAGCGAAGAACTTAGTAATATCAATATTGTCTTTTGTATTTAAAGTATTTCGAAGCATACTCCATATGCTCCATAGAGTTGGCGGTTTCAATTTTAGTTTTAAGGTGTTAAAGTAAACAATTAAATTGTTTTCTTCGGAGTTTGTTGAAAGTGAATTTTTATTTTCTTCTTTCCATTTTTTGTAAGCGTTGTAGACTAGGAGGTAGCGTTCGGAAGACTTCTTTGGTAATGTTTCTGACTCTATAATTATTTTTGCCTCTTAGTCAAAATTTTTTAAGATTTCTTCTTCGTCTTCAGAATCATCGGATAAGGATTCATCTGTGTTTGTTTCATTGAAAGACATTTTTTTATCTCAATGGAAATTGAGAAATTGCACGTAATTTTATTGCTTTTAATCTTCACTTGTTTGGTTAAGCACGTTTTAGGTTAGAAAGCGGACACTATCACTGCATGTGAACGCAGTATTTATTGCTACATTTCTCGAGAGAATTTGTAGAAAATAGTAATTCAATTTTACATTTCTCGAGAGAATTTCAGTCAGAGCGCGTGTCGAGCTATTCATTTTTCTGTAAGATATCGTGCAGTCAGAGTGTTGGGACTTGTGTAGTGTGTCACTTAATTGTTCCTACACGACTCGAAAGTACGTGTAGAAAACAAGGAAAAATGTAATGACCACAATCAAACAATATCACTTTTTATTTCAACTAACTTTTTTTTTCTCGTCACTCGTGCACTTTCCTCTGTTTATTTCATACGTGTCTAACCTTCACACCGCACAAACATCTTTCCTCGGACATGCGCGCGGGCGCTCAAGCGCCGCGGGTCAGGAAATTTCGGCAGCCAATCAGAGCGCGCTGTTGGTCTAAAATAGGATGCGAAAGTTTCTCTTTCGGCCCGGAGATGCGGGCCGGAAGTACGTACTTTCGGGTGGGCGAGTAAGAAAAGATTAGAAGAATATGATTACATAATAAAATACAAAAAAGGTTCTGAAAATTATGTCGCCGACGCACTGAGTCGAATTGAAATTAATGCTAATAAAACAATAGAAGAAGACTCACTCTCAATGGTGTCTCAAACACCTGACGATGCACCTGTCACACCCGAAGAAATGGACGAAATATTTGACGACGACATGGCAACAGTCCACACAGCTGAAGAAAATCCGACCTTTTCACTACCTATAACAGACAAAAATGTTCACGCTTTTAATTACAGCATTATCATAAAAGGAGGAAATGATTACAACTTAAAAGTAAACAAAGATAAACTTAAAGTACAATACACGGTGAAAATTAATAAATCAAATGCAGAAACACATTTACTTAAGTTTTTCAAGGAAAATATTAAACCCGATAAGCAATATGGTATTTACTTTACGACCGAAGAATTGGAAAGAATTACGTATAGAATATTGAAGGATCATTTCAATGAAAAATTAAAACTAATCAAAACAACCACGTATACACCTACGATTGATAAAAATAATTTCATAAAAGAACTCGAGACATATCATAATCAAAATCATAACGGTATTCGAGAGACCTTATTACACTTTAAGAGAAAACTCTATACACTTAATATGGATCGACTTATTCAAAATTTTATAAATCAATGTGAGATATGCTTAGAGCATAAGTATGAGAGAAACCCATATGAAACAGAAACATACGGCCCTATTATAGCTAGAAGACCGCTCGAACATATACACATGGACGTATTTCATTTCAACAAGGATAAATTTTTTATACCACTCTAACCTCAAAATCACAACTTTGATATGATTTTTCGGCGCTCGTGGTATAAAATACCCTTCGAAACTAGTGCGTAAGTCGATTATTTAGGTGGTGTGACTTTTTCGCACTCGCTTCGCTCGTGCAAAAAGTCACACCAGCTAAATAATCGACTTCCCACCCGTGTCGAAATGTACTATAACAATTATAGATTTTTTTTCCAAATATGCTCAAGCCTATTACCTACCAGATGGAAATGCCACGACCATGATAAACAAATTGAGACACTTTGCCTCACATCATAACTTTCCGGATAAAATTACGACAGACAACGGAAGTGAATTCAACTCAACAGTATTTAAGGAGTTTTGCCGCATACATAAAATTCAATATCATCAGACAACGATAAACAGACATACATCGAATGGACCCATAGAAAGACTGCATTCAACCCTAAAGGAAAAATTAAGTATTTTATCCAATCAAGATCCAAAAGAAACAGTGAAAAATCTTATGATCACCGCTCTCTTAATATACAATCAGAGTATACACTCTACAACTAACTATACGCCTTTTACACTGTTATATGGACCTTATGATGAACTATAGAAACACATTATCGAGCCCGATGCCGATACCATAGAAAGATATAATGAAATCAGAAAAAATGAAATTTTACCTTTTTATGACACGCTATATAGAAACCAAAAAGAGCAACAAAAGTTACCTAATAGTCCTGACAAATCGTTAGAAAATAAAGAAATTTACATGAAAACCCATCAACAACAACGCGACAAAACCGCACCACGATATCAAAAATTACTTGTAGAGACACGACAAGGCCCCTCGTTAGGTTGCTATATACATGGTCAAGAACGCCGATACAATTTAAGAAGTGCCAAAAGAATAAGAAAAACTTCTTTACAGGACAATGAAGACGGCACTAATCTTGATGCTCATAGCTCTGCTCGCGGAGAGTAGCGAAATCAACCAAAATAAGACGCATTACGATTACTTAATACAATTAAAAGATCATTTATTTTCAATGAACAAATATTCGACTTAGAACTGTTAACATATGACCAAATATCGGATATACATGTACATTTATTGGCAATCTACTCTCAGAAAGAATTAATATTACACTACCATAATTTGCTAGATTTTCGCTTTGCTCAGGGATCAATTGCATTCACACAAAATCTTATTGTATACACCATCAAAATCCCTATCCTTAATCCTATCGAATTTTCACTCCATCAAAGACTTGCTATAATCAATTACAACAATCAGACAGAAGTTATCACCACGCCATGGAGTTTGACCAAGCCATCTATAAAACTATTTGCTAATAAGTGCCGACAGATGTATGAAAAGAATTTTTTATGTCAACAAATTATAACGGAAAAAGTCAAACCGATTATCATTTCAATTAGTCCACCTTTAATACTGACATACAAATTATCTGAAAATTTAACGTTAATATCAAGTAATTATGCTATCAAGATTACACATGATAATGATCAAATGATGATCCGAGGAACATATGTAATACAAGGAAATAATGTACAAATACAGGGATACCGACTTGACGAAAATCTTGGTGAAATGGAACAATCCAGCCTAATTTCACCTTTAGTTATCAAAGACCACCAGCTGAATTTCGAACCTCTAAAAACTTTGACATCACCTACACTAAATGTGCTAGTTTCTAATCAAATTAGAACCGAATTCGTCCTGTCTACAAGTTTAATTATATTAGTATTGCTGTTTATAACGATTACATCGATTTACTTAATATACAAAATAAAAGTCAAGAAACAACGGCCGCAACTTACCAAAAAGCCCAAAGATAAGGATATCAAAGACGAGGACGTCATTGAACTTGGCCATGGAGGAGTTATATGAGTCACTACATAGGTACTTTACTTAGACGCATCGGCCAGCCAGCCTCCTTATCGCTCCGAATGGAATCTGCATGGACAAAGAGAAGCCAGAAGACAATGAAGATGCAATATATACTTTTCATATATACTTTATACATATACTCTCTTTATACTCTCTTACTGCACTTCGCATCGACGATCGCCAGTCTCTGTCGGGCATCCAACCTGTAACGACGTTTTAATAAATCATTATTCTAATCAACACCCTTTGTTCGATTACTTACTTTGGCGAGTGTTACCTGTGTGTGTGTGTGTTACCTTTCCTTGGTGATCCACCGGGGCTTGACACATAACTCGCGCCGCCCGCGCGCCCGCCGCAGCGAAGTGGAGGGATGAGCTCTCTGCACTCTTATTGGCCGCCGCTCCAAATCGCCGGCGAAGGCTAGCACCCCAGCGGTGCGACGCCACGGCTTCTAACACGGTGGTAGAAAAGCTTCGACCGGCTCGTACTTCCGGGAAGCTTTCAAGCCTCGCTGCGCGCCGCGCTCCCGAGAAAAAGTCGCGCTGCGAATGCGAAAATACTCGCGTACGTCACATTATAACTCAGATTATTAATTGAATGCGAATCTTTAGAATTAATGTAATTTAAACTATTTATGAATCAATGTAAACTATTGTTAATTCTTATTAGAACTTAAAAAAATGTATTTTTTTAAACCAGAATGTAATTTTGATGCGACTTTGAACTTATACAATATATTTAAAGTTTAATTTACTTATGTGTGTGACTCAAATTTATTTCAACACCCGCAGCATGTACTCATATGACTATACTTATGGCTTTCTCAAACAGTCCATATATGACCATGCATAGTTATATGTGAGTATATATGATCATATATAGTTAGATAAAATCATATATAAATGTACAATTGGAACCCAACAAATTTCCATGTATTCTCAGGTCTGATCATATATGGCTATATAAAACTATATATTGACTTTTATTTATATATATATGATCATATATGCTTATATAAGGTCAACATCAATATATGTCTATGTATGATCATATATATTTGTATATAAATTATATATAATCATATATGATTATATATAATTTATATATAATCATATATAAAACTTTTTTATCCGGGAATAAAGAACAGTATTTAGATCATAAATAAATTTTAAATTTAATCCCGATATGAAAAGAATATCCCACTTTGTGTACTGTTTTTATGCGAAAATACGCTCAAATTTGAGGTTATTTACTTAGATTTAATTTTAAAATCAATCAAGTTAAAAATTTTGATCGTATTTATATTTTGATTGATCGTATTTATAAACGTAAATACGTTTATTTATTAGTTTTTCCTAACAAAAATTGTTATACTTCTTCTAAATGTGTTTTCGTATTTGTACGTTCTCTTTGTATTGGTTGCTCCCGCTCTCTTAAACGACCTTGCTACGCGTTCCGCGTTTGGGATCGCCACGATCCCAAAAGTTGTCGCGCGACAACGCTAAATTCATGAGCGTGCTGTGCAACTAGTGGTCGTACTACAGCGCCCTCAAATTTCTCTCAGTGTACCTATCTTCCAATCTCCGATGAACTGAATTTCTTAGACAAGTTGAAGAAATGGAGGACTCGTTGCGAGAACTACCAGGCGACCTTATAGTAGCTGGTGATTTTAACGCAAGGGCAGTTGAATGGGGAATACCGGAGACAAATACGAAAGGTAGGTCGATGCTGTAGATGGTAGCAAGGTTGGATCTAGTGGTCATCAACGAGGAATCCGTTTCAACCTACCGGAGACCGGGTTTCGGTAAATTGATACCCGACGTCACTTTTGCTTCTGAAAAACTGGCACCCATGATCCAGGGATGGCAGGTTTTAGAGGAAGAGACAGGTAGCAACCACCAGTACATTTCCTTCAAAGTTTTAGATAACACGCGTGTCAGGATAAATCCGAATAGATCGCTTCCTCGATGGAACGTGCGACGGCTAAACAGAGATTAGTGGAGGAAGTACGGGGCGCTCAAATGCTCGATTGGGGGAGGGGGCTAACGGGTGGGAAACTGGCTGAAGCGTGTATAATCAATATAACATCGGTAATTAGGTGGGTGTGTGACGACTCCATGCCCCGAGTCGGAAACAAAAGTCGCCTACAACCAGGATAGCGCGAGGTCGGCTCGAGGGGACGGCGTTCTTTAGTGAGCACAAACGGGTGCGTAAAAGCTTAAGGGACGCGATTAAGGCCAGTAAGCGCTGATATGCTACAAAGAAGTGTGCGTTCCGGTAGACTCGGATCCATGGGGTCTCGGATACAAGATCGTGACATGTAAAATAGGGTCAATGAAACCGCCGGTGATTAAAGACTCACGGACAATGAGCGTGATCGTCGACGAGCTTTTTCCGAGTCATCCTCTTCGGATCGACCCTACTTCCGAAAAACTTTGAACTGATATCTCTGTTTTTACTAGGGCAGAGCTAAAAAGGTCCATCTCATCTCTGAAGAGCAGAAAACAGCCGGGGCCGGACGGTATTCCAAGTATTAAAGGTCGTCGTCTCACGGTGCTCAGAAGCCTTGCTGGATAGAGTATTGTACATACAATGCATGCCTTCACAAAGGCGTTTTTAGCAGAAGATGAAAAAAGCGAAGCTGGTACTCATAAGCAAGGGAAAGGGGGACCTGAGATCACCGTCTGCGTTAGACCACTTCGCTTTCTCGTGACGATGGGTAAGGGCATGGAGGCGCTATTAAGATATAGAATTCAAAGTGCGATTCACGGCTTGGGAGGTTTATAGGAAAATCAGCACGGGTTTAGAAAGGGTTTTTCAATGATTGGGATAATAAGGTTGGTTACCTTGGCGATAGAATAAACGAGAGAACGGTACCACCCGGAACGTCTCTTGGTGTTGTTAGCAACGTTGGACGTTAAAAACGCGTTTAATTCGGCAAGATGACTACTTCCGCAATCGGCAGCTGACATTTGAGACTAGCGAAGGAACGATAGTCAGGGAGATTACAGCTGGAGTAGCACAGGGATCCATCCTGGGTCCTGACTTCTGGAACGCATTGTTTGCCATCTTATTACGGCTGAAAATGCCCAATGGTGCTTTCCTCGCGGGTTACGCGGATCTAGCACAACTCCTTCTGTGCCAGATAATGAAACGGATGACGAAGTGGATAGTGGAGCACGGGTTCAGCCTCGCGTTAGAGAAAAGGGAATTAGTCCTGCTTACGCGAAAAGAGATGTATCCCTAGGATAGTGCCAATGTACGTGGAGTTAGAAATAGTTAAAACGCGGCCAACAGTCAAGTATCTTGGAGTGACCCTGGACTTTCAGCTGACATACTGGTCTCACATCAAAGAGGTAATGAGGAAAGCAGCGGCTCGGGTCGCGGCTCTTAGTAGACTGATGAATAATGTAGGAGGCCCGAGTTCAGATAAAAGGAGGCTCTTTATATCGACGACCAACTCGATGCTTCTGTACGGAGCGGAGATCTGGGCGGACGCCATGGGAGTCAAAAAGTAGCGGAGGATCGCTTTGAAAGTTATTTCGAGGTAATAGCCGCTATGATTCCTATCGATCTACTCGCGCAGGAGCGGTAACAACTCTATGATAAGAGCGCGGAGGTAGGCAGAGCAGACGCAGCAGTAGAAGCTCGCCGGCAGACGCTGCAGTCCTGGCAGGTTAGATGGATGGAGAGCAGTAAGGGCAGATGGACCCATAAACTAATAGGGAACGTGAGTATGTGGCAGGATAGTACGGGGAGGTAAATTTCTACCTTACTCAGTTCTTCTCGGGACACGGATACTTCCGAAAGTACCTAAATAGGTTAGGGAAAGTAAGCACGGCGGTATGCAAGTACTGCATACACGAATCGGATGATGCGGAACACATGTTCTTTGCATGTGATCGGTGGATCGCTGAAAAACAGCAGGTAGAGGACGCGATAGGCGAACTCGCACCCGACACGGTAGTGGGGGTTATGATGGCGAGACGAGACTGGTGGGACGCAGTTGCAACTTACATTGAAGAGATTCTTCGGGCGAAAAATTGGGACGGGTGTTTCAAAGAATAAATACGTAGCTGGAAAAAGAAAAGAAGGCTGAGAGATTAGGAACGGATAATGTCCTCGGGGGCGGTAGGGCTGTGGCCTTGGCAAAGTAATGCGAAAGCGATTCCGGGCTGGGATTGCTGTAGGAAAGATTTTCGGTGTTTAGGGGGTAGAAATCCCTCACACTACGGAGCATCAAGCTCCGTGGTGGTCTTAGTGGGCCTTCCTTCCTGCTGAAAGCAAGGACGGACGCCCCGAAAAATTCACCTAGTACCTCGGAAAAAAAACCATCATCAGCACCAACAGCCGCAGTTTCTCCTGATCATTCACTGGGGACTGAAATACATGGTAGTAAGATATGACATTACAGTATATGCAAAATTAATAATAATACTGAAATCAAACTTCTTTCGATGTAGCTTTTCAAAAAAATAATTTTATTTATTTTAATTTCCAGAAATAAAATGCAAAAAATTTCCTTCAAGCTCTCAAAGATTAGTAGTATAGTAAGATGATGGCTCGAATGACAGCTTTTACATATCGACGGCTGAGCGGAACAAGATGCTATCTCGGCTGAGGCTAACAGAAGATGCTATCTCGGTCGCGGCAACAGAAGATGCTATCTTGGCCGAGGCTCGCAGAAAATACTATGTCAGCTGTGGCCAACAGAAGATGCTATCACGGCCGAGGTTCACAGAACATGCTATCTCAGAGGCGATTTTTTCTTCTTCAAATTTTGTAGTGATAGTTCTGCGCACCTTGATTAAACTTTTATTTCTACAAAACCGACGTCTCTAAAAATTGTGAAAATAATTAGACCTGATTTTTCAACGATAATTTTGGCAATTTACTAAATATGTATATTATGGAATTGATTATAATTGATTATAACGTCCGTTTAATTGAAGATTCAAAATTCAATTCTTAATTAAACAAGCGTTTAATTAAAGATTCATAATGTAATTCTTAATTAGACGAGCTTTAATTAAAGAGTATAATTTTAATTGTTAATTAAACGAGTTTTAAATGATTCAAATTTTAATTCTTAAGGGGGAGTAGGGTCAGGACCAGCAGGACTGCCTGGACATCGCTTCTGCTGCAGGGACTTTACTGTATGGACCAGGAATCGATGATTCCATGTAATTATTAAAATAATTAGAATTTTATTCACTTTTTTCACGTTCAAAACTTTAAACGCGTTTTTCTCGAAACGAGATTTTCAAAGTCGGTGTAGACTCTCCTGCGTCGATTATAACTATTGAACCGATTCTTATAAAATTTGGCACACATTTTTAATATATAAAATAGCTGACCTCAACGTTTTCCTTTTTTCTTTTTTCATTTATTTTTTTCGAGATCTACTCACGAAATGGCGAAATTTTGAAGCGAAAATCGGACTTTTTCATATTTTAGTCTCCCAAAAAAAAAATAAATAAAAAAAAAGGAAAATAGGAACGTTGGGGTCGGGCAAATTTATTCTTCTGACCAAAACAATTTTATTTTTTGCTTTCAGATAACCCGTTTGCCCGGAATCGTGTACACGGGAAGTCACCTTTTTCTGAAGGCGCCGCCGTAAAGTCCCGGCCAGAAGCACAATTTTTTAAATTTTATAACCAAAATTTTTTATAATGTTTTTAAATAGTTACTTAAGATAATGTCAAAATTATAAATAAATAACTTTTATCGTTGCGTCAAAAAAAAAAATCGCGAAAATGATGTAATTTTTTCCCGTTGGGACCCTACTCCCCCTTTAATTGTATGTCTCTGCCGTATTATTCACCATCGAAATGTCAATAAAAAAAAGTGAAGTACCTTTTCCACCATTTTTGAAGCCGCTGGTCCGATGGTGCAATTAAAATTCCGCGAACATCCCATTTTTGATAATTTTCTTGCAAAATAAAGTAAAAAAATACAAATTTACTGGTCTATTTTTTTTTCATTGTACATTTCGGAAGTCTTATCGTACTATTTTCCAACTAAGTGCACGAATCGTGTCCTCGATAGTTGAATTTTCAAAACGTGTACATAGTTTTTTCTCTCAAGGGTAACGTCTGCAAAATAACAGTAAAATTACTAACACATTTTGTTAAGTTCCAGAGTATTCAAATTTTGTGATCGGAACGAGTTTTTTATTGTCAATATATAAGTGGTACATGGTTTCCGAAGTTTTTTGAGTCGCTGGTCAATAATTTGACATTATTTTTGCAAAATTAATTTGTTTAAACAATTTATTGCAAACAAATAATAATTTTTCAGAATTAATTCTACAATCGCAATCTGCGGGGAAAAATACGTAAAAAACATGTATTATTTTGCATTAAACAGATAATTATGTCGATTATAAACAGATAGTACCACATAATATGATAACATGCTTTGCCATCATCGAATCCGGGCGATGTTGCCGGATTCCCATCACGAGGAGGTGCATGTCAATGACAATCATCTTTTTTTAATGTGTTAATTATACGGCATACAATTAAGATTTAAAATTTGAATTAATTAAAACTCGTTTAATTAACAATTAAAATGATACTCTTAAATTAAAGCTCATCTAATTAAGAATTACATTTTAGATCTTTAATTAAACGCTTGTTTCATTAAGAATTGAATTTTCAATCTTCAATTAAACGAGTGTTTATAATCAATTATAATCAATTCCCTAATATACATATTTAGTAAATTGCCAAAATCATTGTTGAAAAATCAGGTCTAATTTTTTTCACGATTTTTAGAGACACCGATTTTGTAGAAATAAAAGTGTAATCAAAGTGCGCAGAGCTACCACTACAAAATTTGAAGAAAAGAAAACGCCTCTCAGATAGCACGTTCTGTGAGTCTCGGCCGAGATAGCATCTTCTGTTAGCTTTGGCCGAGATAGCACATTCTGTGAGCTTCAACCGAGATAGCATCTTTTGTTAGTCTCCACCGAGATAGCATCTTCTGTTGGCCACGGTTGAGATAGCACTTTCTGTGAGCCTCGGCCGAGATAGCATCTTCTGTTAGCCGCGACCGAGATAGCATCTTCTGTTAGCCTCAGCCGAGATAGCATCTTGTTCCATTCAGCCGTCGATATAGTCTCTGATGGTCTTGCTGTCAAATGTTACTGTCCATACAAAATAAATTGTTGTGAGGTTTTTTTTCCATCCCTTTTCCATCTACACTAACTGAAAGAAAGGATACAAAATTAATCTAATAAAAGTAATTTGTTTTAGTTCAAAACTGCTACTCTGTTAAATTCGAAGTGTTGGCGTTTTTTTTAAACACTTTTGATTAATAATTTCTTTTATATAATTTTTTTTTATCTGGGAACACTGGATCAAAAGTCCATATGGGCGGAATACCCATTATCACCGGTTCTGTGTTCCGCCCATGAGAACTTTTGATCAGCATACGTAGAGGAACCTTTAAACAAAATTTCAAGAAAATCGGCTGAAAGTCATTTTCCATAAGAAGTGTGCAGGGTCCTTTCTATAAATGAATCTAATGTTAGTGTCAGAAAGACACTACAAGAATATGAGACAATCTGTTACTCAATTTTCATCCACTATAGGAGACTAAAAATTGAGAATTCTTAAAGAAAACTAAGGTGCTTCGTCCAGACTACTGGAGTGGACTCAACAATGAGGCTCCAATAACCTCCATCAGACATCTACAGCAAGCTGTTTTGCGGATTAGATATAGAGTGACTTCACCAGTGAATGAACGAATAAGGAAATTTCAATTTTTGTTATTTAATTAAGAGAATTAAAAATGGATTAAAAGCAAATATCTTTTTTGATTAATATTTTAAAATGTTTTAACTTTACGTCAGTGTAAAAAATTGAATTAAAGAATAGAACTATATATTTTTTTTTTTAAGTATGTAAATATCTCCTAAAAATCAGTAAATGAATACACGATCTTAGTATCTAAATACGTTTCGACAGTGAATGAATACTTCGCCAGTGAATAAACACTCAATAGCGGCGATTTTATGATTTTATTCTTAACAAGATAATTTCTTCTATGCAGAACCTTTATATAAAATGAAATAAAATTTTTCAAGGATTCGAAAATTATCGTCATGTTAGATAAACAATACATAGAAAGCTTGATATTTTCATATATTTAAAGAAAATGTTTGTTAATGGTGACTTTTCGGATATTGAGATTTATTGATATGAGAAAATTTCTCATAGTGAGAAAGTGTACTCCGTCTGGTGGTTTAAATATCAACCAGACTGCAACATAGTTGTTACGTTTTAGATGTGCGGACGTGTCGCTTGAAATCTAAATATAAAAATTATTTTTATAATCCCTACTATAACACTTACAGAAATTGGTGAACAATTAGCATTAAAAAAAATTAGTGAAATTTTTATTGCAAACGGAAATACTTTAAATGATTTTAGTTTACCAGATTTAATTGAAAATAATAAATGTGAAGCGAATTTCAAAGAAAATGCATTTATCAAGTACTGTAAAGCCAAAAGTGACGTTAAAGAACCTCTCATGTTTACAGAACAATAAAAAAAAGAATAAAAGTCTAGAAAATTTACCTTGCTTAACAACAACAATTTTAATAGATCAGCAAACATCAAGGAGCGCGGGAGCGCTCCGAAGGCAAGTATAAAGTATAGAAGAAGCCTAAAGGAGCGACCCGTGCTATTACGAATACAACGCGGCCTCGCACCTATTCTGCCTGAAGATCCATTGCAGTGTATATCACAAGTGTTATCAGTATCACCAGAATCTCATCAGTCGTCAAGTGATTCAAATGAAGATATTATTCAAAACTCACGACAAAGCAAAAAGAAATTACGATGTCTCATCCCTAACACCATCACGACGCCGTAAATTGATGTTACTCGATATTACCATTTCTCTTACGAGTGCCGCCGTTTGCCAAAATTTTCTATCAAATAGTGCGGGCTGACTATAATGTAGCACACTATTTCGATGAAACAAAAGGTATAACGACTAACTGTAAGAAATTTTGCTTGTTGAGAATTAAATAATCATTTTATAAAAAAGTAAAAGTTGGACGCGCTACGCGCGCCTTCACTCGTTTTCTACGCCAAATTTATCTCTGTCTCTCTCATACATGATGCCATGATACTACGTCATGAGATGCGCGCGCAATACACCGAAACGTGACAATCTTTTTTTTTTATAGAGGGATTATATTACTACGAGCATATAAAATCTTATTAAAACCTTAATTTAACAAATTGATTATATTTATAAAATGATTTTATAATTATAAATCTCAATTATTTCAGTTGTAGCATAAAACATTTATACATAGTAAATCTTCAATCTAAATCTTTAGATTATTAATATTGTTAACAGTTCTTAAGCAAACTCGTATTTTTTACTCTTATACTTTTAATGTTTGACGTAAAATAAATAATAGAGAAGTTCCAGTAAACCATAATTTTATATAAGAATATACTAGAATTCAGATATCATTCCAAATTATACAAATTTTAATTTTTACTTATTCTCTTCTTTTAATTCTTGAGAAATTCATAAACCAATTTATTTTAATATTTCAATGAATTTTAGAATAATTTTAATCTATTATATATAAATATATCCGTATACATTTTTAATGTCATATTTTTAGTGTTGTCTAAAATATAAAGCTCTTCTGATTTCTGAATAGCAGCTGTGCCATATGTACGAATAATATATAATTCGTTCCAAAAGAGTCACAAGGAAGTTTTTTGTTTGTAAGTAATGCGGTTCGTCCTTCAATCTTCGATATGAAATTACCTTTATGTTCCAAGTAACCGTATAGCACTTAAATGACCGCTGTAAGTACTTTAAAACCGTAGGGTAAAGAAGACGCCGAAGTGAAAGTAGAAATCCTTGATAGCAGTATTAAATTTTCATGATAACTTAGGTTGTGATTTTTATGGTATAATTTAAATTATATTAATTATGTTCTGACATACACTTTGATAAATAAATTTTTTGTTTTAATGAACATTAAAAATGCTTAACTTATATTATTATAAACGATTCAAGAAAATGTTATTTTGATCCAATGTTTCAGACTAGAATAATATTCAAATAATAAACTTTACCGAATTAGAAATTCTAATTGTCCTAACTACAAAGTTGTTTTTTTGTTAATTGCAATTTATTAAAATTTCTAATGCTCATTATATCGTTTCTGCTCTGATCACCAACTGCTCGGATCATTAAAATGCAAACGTATCGATCGCTTATAAGGTCGTTCGTATACGGGAATCGGGAAAAAGAAGAAAAAAGACATCTGCACATCTGATGAATCATGATTTATATTATAAGTGCAACATATAATGAAGAAATACAGTCACGTACACATAAATTACAGCTGTATACACTTTCCACTGTCACTGTCGAACGAAACAGAAAAAAAGGTAGGATTGGAAACCGCGAATGAATGTTACATCGGTATGGTACAAAAGTCGTGGATGCAATGAAGATCACATGGAGATGCCGGTTGGGCAACCGGTAAAACGGTAAAAATGGATGTTCCCCGCTGCTGGCGTAGATCCTCGCGAGCGCGTGTGCCTTCTCGTCAGCGTCGGGGGGATGACGAGGTGAACACGCGCTCAGAGGTGGTCAGGTCTGAGTTTGCGGTCAGACGGGCGTGCGCGCGCAGCTCAGTGATGGGCGGCGGCGTGAGCGGCGAAGTGGGCGGCCTTGGCGGCGGCGACTTCCGGCGTGTCGACGACGTTGCCGTCGGCGCCAATGGGTGCCGTGTGCGGGTAGCCGTAAGCGTAGTACGGCGACACGGCCAGGGCTCCGTAAGGCTTCAGCGACGCCTGCGAGCAGAGAAATGCAGAGATGAAGGAATGCACGGGAGATTTGCATGACGAGACAATGGACGGGTCGGTGACACGATGCTGATGATGAGTGATTTTACGTGAGGGTGGGATTAGTTCTATAAATAATGAAAATTAACTGATTAACCAGATATTCTTTGGCTATGGACTAGAGGAATGTTAATTATACACGCTAATGTTATGAGCAAAAAGTCGTTCGATGGTATCTTTGAATAGAATTACTTCGATTCCATTGTTTGTTAATATGTCAAGTCAAATGGATTTATGGATTAATGCAAAGTGAATTTATTATCATCTACTGAAAGTGAAATTTGAATGAGAAAAGTATTTAATAATCGTATTGATCAGTTATTTTTTCACAATGTATTCGATGTAGATGAGATTTAGTAATAATCAAATCATTATTAATTCATCAGAAATTTTAAATTTATATGAAAAATTTAATGAAAAATCAGACTAAACACTATCTGAAAAACCAATTCGAAAAGCTATAATCCTCATTATTTGGCTTTTTAACGGATACCGATACCGATTAACGGGTAATTTCCCAACTGCCACACCGCAATCATGTGAGAATCAGTGTGTCCACTTTCGCGGATGCGCTACCAACCTTAGCATGAGCAGCGAAGTGAGCGGCCTTGGCGGCGGCGACCTCGGGGGTATCGACGACGCGTCCGTCAGCGCCAATGGGAGCCGCTCCCCAGTAGTAGGGGGCGTTGTAGAAGATGGGGCTAGGGTAGACAGTGGGGTTGTAGTACTGGATTGTGGGCAGGCCAAGGGTGTTCCTGGCTGCTTCGTAATTCAGCTGGGCGAGGTGGGCAGCTTTGGCGGCGGCTACCTCGGGGGTGTCCCTTGGCAGGAGGGCGCCAGCCATGCTTTGGGCAGCGAGGGCCACGACGAACAAAGCAACCTGAAAAAGTAATTACGTCAACATGATTTTGATTCAAAGACCAGCTGGTGTTTCTAATGATTCTAACAATTATTTTATCAAATATTAACTGAATATTTCTACACATGATTTATAAAAATTTAGGTATATCAAACTCTAAATAAAGATAACACGATAAATAATTATTTTCTTATTTTAATTTTAACCACGGTTCCTGTTTTAAGACACAGAAGTAAAATTTGACATTTAAGGAAAGTGACATTAAATTATTACTATGAAGTGTAGTTTCTTGAAATTTCTGACATTAAAGTGAAACAATGACTGAGTAAAAGTGTTTGCAAACTCACATGCAAATTTCTACTTATAATATAAAAGTATGTAATTTTACTATTATTCGGAACGTTAACGACGCACTTTATCTTCTCCACCATCATTTTCGTAGATTAGCTACGCAGTAAAGTTTTCCTAGTCTTAAAAGAAACGGCATTTCTTTGTTAACATAAAAAAAATTTCTCTTTAATTTTGCTTTTAGATTTTTACATTGTGGATCATTTGATGAAAAAGACCAAGCAATTGAAACTCAAAGAAAGTGAAAGTACAAGTATAAATCGAGTAGTTTATTTCAATGTATAAAGAATTTTCAACCCCTTTTTTTAGTAATTAGAATATAAAAGTTAACCTTTAGTAGTACCTGTAGAGTTTAACCACTCATTTATGTAATATTTAATTTATGTGTGCAGATATGTCATTCTAGTCAAAATAAGATTAGTAAATTAACGCATTCCGCCGTGTCACAATACCACGCATGCACTAAGTGATTGATTCCTGACATACTTTAACGACTTCGACGTAATGTTGATGCTGTATATAATACATGACATTTCTCATTATCTATGATAATTGTTGATGACGGAAGTAAATTAGTAATCATAAACAATTTCTCACTTTTAACTTATATGCACGGATGCGTCGTAACTATTATGCAAGATAAAATGTCGTTCGATTATAGTACTAATAATCTAAAATGGTGATGAAACTTATTTATATACAAGTTACCTATTAGTTAGTAGACGCGTTTGACAAAAGATCGTTGTTCAACAAATTTAAAATTAAATCGTAATTGAAAGGACTTAAATTTTTGTTGAATGATAATTATAAAAGCTCATGCTTTGCTATATCAGTTTAAACTTTATAAAATTATCTAAAAATGTTAGATTAATTAAAATGGAAATCAGCACAGAGATTCGTCATAATATACTATGTAATTAGCGCTAAATTAAAAATAAAAATTAGAAATAATAAATACGACACATCCACATTCGTAGCATCAATATAATCAATATTGCAATAAACCAGCAGATCTATGTAACAACGTCGAATCTTTCCTTGCACAAACTAAACACCACAACACACACACACACACACACTTGTTGCAAACGGTAAACAAAAATGTGATATATATACTCACGATAGCCTTCATTGTGAATTGAAGTGAGTGAGCGCGGGTCTTGCTAGACACTGAATATCTCGAGATCCTCAGAGACGATGATGGGAGCCTGGCCGCTGGCTCCTTATATACGAGCTTCTGGAGTGCGACGAACCTCCATCGCTCTGCGCTACCAGCGGCGCGGCACGCCAACGGGGGTAGGGATACCACACACACCATAATCACGCACACAGACGCACGCACGCATACACACGTATACACATACGTATACGTGTACGCCCTGCAGCGGTTCCCGTATAGAGACACCTCCTCTGACATTGACATTACGCGGTAGCTCACGGAGGGGCGGCCGACGCCGTCGCCAAGCCGAGGTCAGGATCGCGGTACCAAAGCGCGAACGGAGGGGGAGAGTAAGCGAGAGAAAGAGGGATAGGACGGATGTGTGTTTCGGTACAAGCCTGCGCACAGGTTCGTCTTTATGTGAACAACTTCAGTTCTTCTCTTTTCCGCGTCACGCCGCGCGCTTGTGTCGCTCTTTTTGCTCGAATTGCGAGTATACTCCTCGTTAGGCTGAATTCGAGGTGCGAAGTGGCTCGGCCGATAGTTTTCGTTTTTGTTGGATAAGGAGTCGGTTCTGGAAATTGCCAGAGCCGGGGCGAGCGTGGGAAAGTGTGGCTACTTTGTTTGATAAAAAAAACGTTATTCTTAGCGGCGTTTTCGTGAGTTATTGTTTAAAGGGTTTTGTTAAAATCAAGATTATACTGTACACTGAGAAAAGTATACGTAGACCTTACTACTATGTCGATTAGTTAACGAATTATAGTTATAGTTTTTATGGTTTTTAGTAAAATACACTATATTATAGTAGTTTCAACTATTATTATTGTAAATGCAACTATAATACATTTATTTTTACTATAAAATAAGGTAGTGACGATTTGACACTATACATTATTGCAACAGTAACTATAGTTTTACCTCGGTGTATAAAAGCATAAAAATGATTATTCGATTGTGAAAAGTGAAAGGATCAGTAGAATGACTCGGAGAAGCCCTTAAAATCATTTAATAAAAAAAAAAACAAGCATTAATAAACAGAATTTTTGTAATATCTACAATTTCATTAATAATTTGGGTGAATAAATAAATCAATCGCGAATTAGTCAAAATCTGTTAAAATTTTCTCAAAAGCTATACCGTTGTCACTCAACGCTAGAACTATTTCATAGAATTCCATAATGATAAATTTCATATGATTGAGAAATTTTTTTTTCTATGAATTTCGGAAAAATTGTTACAAACAATATTAACATAATTGAAAGGTATATGATTTAAAGGTATATCCTCAATTTGTATATGATATTATTTTTATTAAAATTTTATCATTTTTCAATTAAATATATTTAGATCACTTTTTAAATCATGTTTGAATAATTTTCCAAACTCTTTGTTTATATAAGACGTATAAATTAGTCTGCCTACTTAATTAGAAGAATATATAACAGTTTTCAATTTTAAGGAATGTTATGTCAGCCCTTGTGTAACATGGATATATCCGTTATCATTAACATTCATTTTCACTGCTGAAATCAAATGCATCCATAACATTTCGAAGCGACATCGAATTAACGGCATATTCTATGCCGTACTATGAAAATAGCACTGACTTATACGTCCAGCCTCGCGCTCCAAATAAATGTTCCTATAAAAGTACCCGAGACAATGGATGTGTTTTCGCCTCGGCATGCATTCTTCTTTATCAGCTGCTGTCGACTTGCTCGCGTTCCTTAGTTACAGCAAGAGGGGGAGAGAGAGAGAGAGAGAGAGAGAAACTGGCTGCTGCACGCGCAGGGAGGCGCGAATAATTTCGCGAGTACGGTTAACTAGGCGCGCACTCCCGCGTATGTATATAGCAGCAGTGGAACGAGACTCTGCATGCCAGACGATCTTTCGGGGTGGGGAGACTGGAAGCATGCGTAGCTCGCCAGTGACTTTCCGCTTATGTGTGTGGAGTACGTGCATAGGTATTGTAAAAATGGTGGTAGAACGAAAGAGATGCTGGATGCGATGCAAATTTATTATTTTTCCACATCAAGTATACGAGCCGGCCATTTGACAAGGACCCCATTATTTTATGTCAGTTCAATGAGTTTATTTTTTTATGTTTGTTTCGCGTTGTTATAATTATCCCCTGTCACTATATGGATCGTGAATGAAAGCAAAGATTATAACTTTTTGTGATACAATAATATGATTTTATTTATAAATTTAAATTCGTATCCATCATTTTATTTTATTTAGTTGTATTGAGGGTAGAAATCAGATTCATGGAAAAGTTGGTACATATTTTATATTGTAAGAAGAAGAAGAAGAAAAACACGTACGATAAGTACGACCAAAATGAAATTTAAATACTTTATGTTTAACGGCTATCTCAATTTATGTTCTTGATATTTTATATGTATACAATTCGATGAAACAGTCGTAAATAAATTTTACAATCAAAACACTTGTACATAAAATGTCACTTGTTTTACCAAACTTAAAGAAAAAAATTACAAATCAGTTTATTACAAATTTATTTGTTTACATAGCAATAATAATAACAACAATAAGTAAATATCTAATACAAAGTAATTAAGTCAATAAGTACTTAAAAAAATAGACTGATAATAGCTTATAAATTTATTATCACCCATGTATATGTATGTCAGGCAGTGAAAAAAGAAATTTTAATTTTTACATGCAATCCTATTTAATGCACGGAGAAAAATTTATTAGTAAACTTTACTTTTTTATTAGAAAATTTATTATTTTGACAGTTCTACACACTGGGACACATTCGTAATGTGGGGTTTTTACTTTTCTAAATAGTAATTTTTATGATTCTCGTAGCAAATTTTACTTTTTAAATAATAATTTTTATGATTTTTGTAGAAAATTTTTCTTTTAGAAATAATAATTTTTATTTTTTAGCAAATTGACTGATTCTGTGATATTTCGTTTCAGCAGTCAGAACAATTACTATTTAAAAAGTAAAGTTTCCTACAAAAATCGTAAAAATTATTATTTAAAATAATAATCTCCAATAAAGACTATTATTTTTATGAAATTGATTAAAATTTTTGCGTCAATATTTAGACTAAATTTTAGATAGCTAATAATGAATTTTTAGCTTCTATTAAATACTTTATAACGTTTTGGAAAATTCTTGGGTTTAATGTAAATGTATACACAAAAAGTATATAAAATAACTTTCATAAATTAAAATAAAAGGAAATTTAACTTTACAGTGTCTGCTAAGACGTAAATAGCTGTTCAAATTTGCGAAGCGGGGCAATCAAGCCAAAGAAGGATAAAAACTCGGACGGAAAATTACGGAGAGCAACGGATAAACAATGCAGAAGGAAAAAGAGGAAAGTGAAAATGCTGATCGCGCAGGGGGAAGAGTTGATGATGTTTTGGTTGGCCGTATCAAAAGAGACGAGTGAGAACAAGTTCGCGAGCACGCGCGCAACGACGAGAGTCACATCCGGGATAAGACGTGATGCTTTATTTGTGGGGCTCAATATACGAGGGTTCGATTTGCGGTCTGAAAGGGATGGGAATGATCGAAGGATGCCTCACTTAGCGAGTCCAAGGCCGCCACTGTCCCTTCTGAGGTGCGCGGTGATAATAGAAAGTCATGTTGTCGCTGTTTTAAGTACTTTCCAAGACGAACAAGATGTTCACTAATAAACTGTTTTACGATTTTGTTTCTTGTTAGTGATCAAGTTCGAAAATCAATTCGCGTTTTACATGCTGGTTTACAGTTAATATCTTTGTTTGCTTATAAGTAATGTGCCTTTTAATTTATTGTATTGTTGTTCGAAAATTCAATAAGAGTAATGAATCTGATGATTTATTGGCGTTACAATGCCAGAATAATTTATAAACAGTTATTCATAAGGATCTGCTTAAAAACCAGTTTTAATTATGGCATTGTGGCAAAGTGCATTCTCGAATGATTGACATTCCTTAAACGCTTCGAAGAAAGTGCATTTTTTAAATGAAAATATATTGAGCAAAAATGCGGATGTAATGTTATTTTTAAAATTTAACATTATTTATTTTTCCATAACGTTCAGTAACTATACGTCGTACATGCTGTATAGTGACTTTGAAAATACAAATTGACACTGAAAATCACCTGTCATTATTACGCGTAACACCGTAACAGTTACAGGGAATAAATCATGATGCGTGCTTCCGTTTTCAAAGGTGATCTAGCAACTTCTGTAAGGCGCCGAATGGCTCGCGAGATGAAACGAAGCTACTGCGCGTTTCATAGCGGCACTCGCGCACGCCTGAAAAGAAAACTCGCGGCTACATTAATAGTCATAAATGTTGTGCAAGTACGAATTGCTTTTTTCCTGGCTTCCACGTATGTATAACATGCTAATTAAGCGTTAAGTTTTTTAGGTGAAGGCAATGATTGAACTATGCGACATTGAATTACATTCAGATATTTAGATCAATGACGGTTTTTTGTAGTGAAACCAGAATAAGAATATTACGTGTTTGTTACGAGATTACATAAATATATCGTTTCTGTATGTTTAGTGATCACAACAAAAATAAAATGCTTTTTGTCGAAACTATTTGCAATTTATTATTCTCCAGTTAATCTGAAACCAAGTTGGGTCAATAAAATTTTCAGGAAGCTACGGTGCAGGTATTCCCGAATAGCTAATAATAAAGAATGCTAACGTGAATTTTGCTCCGCTATAATAAATTCCGAACTGTCAACCCACGTAAAATTTGACAGATCAAAGTGATCTAAAAGGTCCTTCCTACTAATATTTTCGCGTTTGCATATTCATTACGCCGTCCATTGAATTGGTCTAGGAAATAACGCTAACGTCTTTCTCTTGCGTCACCTCAAATACATATACAGAAAATACAGTAAAAAAACAAACCGCTAATAAATTTATTCTAATTAGCATCCACTAAAAAAAGGATACTAAATCCAAAAAAAGTTTTATAAAAAAACTATGAAAAAAGTAAGTTATACGAAAAATTCGTGCTCTGTGTCTTTAAAATAGCATAGTTTCGAAACAATAACTAAATTGTATTTATCTGGCACGCACTTCTTTTTCATTAATACAGTTCAAGCTTATTAAAAGAAAAGTATTTGAAAAATTATTACGAAAATATTCGATCGAATATCCATTTACAAAGTGTTAAAAAGACATGTGATCATTCCTTTGAACTTTACAAGGTAACCGTAATTAGTCATCATCGATATAATCCCGACAAAGTTGCAATCTCTTTAACGATCAATTTCTCCGATCGCGTTCGCGGAAGTACACTTGCGAACCTCCCGCGCAATTAATTTTTCAATCATCCGCGCGCCACGTCGTTTATAAATACATGATCTATACGATACCGTAAAGCGATCCCTCGCGTCCGCGATATATTTGTCATTAATCGCTATATAGAGATGTTGATTTGCAATGCAAATCTCGCTCTCCATTACGGCCACCCTATCACCGTAACAATCCCCCATGCATCATTTCTCTCTTCACGCTATCAATTATCTGCGCACGCGTTAAAAGCTGCGCGTTACACTCTCTCTCTCACTCGTACCAAGCCGCGCCAACAAATTAAAATCGCGCGCTATAGAGAGCGAACGAGAGAGCCGACGCGCCGCCGAGACCGTAAAGAAAGAAGTATTATCCGCCTTCGCGGCAGGTGCGGAGGGATGCCGTTTGCGCGCGCGCGCGCGCATGTACAATTAAAGTAAATGAGCCGCGCGTGCGAGCGAGATAGCCATCGAGAGGAGAGAGAGAGAGAGAGAGAGAGAGAGAGAGAGAGAGAGAGAGAGAGAGAGAGAGAGAGAGAGAGAGAGAGAGAAGGTCGGAGCAACGGCTTGCTGGCTTTCAGACGTCCTCCGAGGCCGTTCGATTTTTCCGCGGATGTAACCGCCGTGTACGCAGGCGTTGCGCTCATGCTGTCTCGTGCTCGTTCGCTCGCCGCGCGCCCGGAGCGTTCTCGAATCTCGGCGCGCATTGTGACGCTGCACGTAGGCCGAGTTGGTCGCGGCGCGCCCTTTTCAATCGCCGTCGATTTTAATGCGCGGCTCCTTCTTCGGGTATATAATGACGTCGAGCGCGCGTCGTTGTCCTGCGCGCGGAGAGGATTATATCCGCGTGCGCGCGTTATGAGCTAAATTTAGTGAGGTCGAGCTTCTTATTTTACGGAATGTCTTTGTTACCGGGACTTGTTTATCACGCGGCTGTCCTGTGGGAAGTTCGATGTGTGAGAGATATTCGGTATCTCGGAGCGCAAGCCCGTTGCACTGGCCGTGCGGTTATATTGAATCGTACGTTACGATGTAATGTAATAATGCTTGGATTTCCGTACGCTTCGAGCTCATGGGCTTCAAGTATGTAAAGGTAGTGCCTCCAGTGAGATAAATCGTAATGCACATTGCTGGTTTAATGTGGACATTATTAAATGTTTATGTACAGTTTTGGTAGTTTAAAAATATATATTTTTTAAATTTCGCATTGCCTTTAAATTTGTAAATTTATGTACGAATTAAATGTTACGAAGATGTAAACAATTCATTCAAAGATTTTTACGAATCAAAACAAAAGCTGTAAATGTTCAAGAATAGTTAAATAAGAATATTGAAGTAAAAATATAGTTATTACAGTACATAAATTAAGTTATTTCGTGTAGATGAAAAATTATAATATATTGCTTCCTCCGAAAGGAAGCTTTGCAATAGTAAAAATTTAAGTCTTATTATAACGTATTAAAAATATATTTTGATTTATTTGGAGTAAAAACACATTTTTTTCAAATATCTGTATGGACGTGCGTGTGCGTGTGTGAGTGAATGTGTGTGTGTTTGTGTGTGCGTGCGTGCGTGTGCGTGTGTGTATGTGTTTGTGTGTGTGTGTGTGTGTGTGTGTGTGAGTGGGTGGGTGTGCCTCGAGATTTCAGCTTCTACTGAATCGATTTCAGTAAAACAAAATACATTTTTTTTGTTTATTTTTGTCTCAACTCCGAGCGAAAATCCATTTTGGGTTTTGTGTATGCCTTTTTATTTTATTTTCATTTTTCAGCTTTGGTGATCCTTTTTTGCGTTTTAATAAAATTAATTTACTGTGGTAGAAAATAAACCAATTTTGATGGTTAGCATGTTAATCAAATGGGGATATCTCTACTTAAGGTGGCTCGAGCGGTCTAGTAGACCTAATATGAACATTTTTTTACAAAGATTCAGTTACACATTCCAATCTGAAAACTGATATGACAGGAAAAAAGGTTCTTTACATAACGGACAAATTCTTTGTTATAAAAGTTCCATTGTTGCAAAAGTAGATTTTTTTCCACTCAAAAGAAATTCAATAAGTAAAGATAATCTTTTTTGTTTTTTATTTAATTTTAATTTGCAAGGTCTCATTTTCTTCCTTGTTCAATTTCAAGAGGAGGTACCGATATAAAAATTTAAAAATTTTCAAAACCTGAGAAGTTATGTGCAATTGTTTATAAAATTTAGTGACAACTCTACAAACAATTGGAAATAACTTTGCAGATTTTGAAAATTTTTCAATTTTTATAGCGGTACCTCCCCCTGAAATTGAATAAGGAAGAAAATGAGACCTTGTAAATTAAAATTGAATGAAAAACAAAAAGATTATCTTTTCTTCATCCCCTACACGGAGAGAAATTTTAGAGTAAAAATTACCAAGGTGCCTTGGTAGCGCATGGATAGACTGTCAAATGCCGTGATATTCCCAAGTTTCTAATACAATTTATAAGTTTCCCAAGAAAAACTACCATAACCACTTAAAAAAAATACCAAATTATCGGAATAAAAATTACCAGACACACTGGTAAAAATTGAGATCTAGTCATTTTTACAAGGTAACCTAAGAATTTTTACTAAGAAAACTGATAAATTTTACCAAATAATCTGGTATTTGTGTATTCGCGCATGCGCACTGCGCATTATTGTGTTTCAGAAGATTGATACTAGAGGCGTGCGCGACGTTAAAATGAAAACAATACACATATTTTCAGTAAGTAATAACGGCGATTCAAATGACTCTTGGTAACAGCTTCCGTGGCGCAGTCGGTAGAACGTCGGACTCTCAACCCAAAGATCGTCGGATCGAATCCCGCTTCCGTAAAAATTTTTTTCAGTTTAATGTTTTTTCATCCTTGTTTCTGTTTCTATTTCTATATTAAAATACTATATATCCATCAATATGGATAAAAAAAGTTAATTT
Source organism: Torymus aiolomorphi (assembly GCA_036365515.1). NCBI lineage: Eukaryota > Metazoa > Arthropoda > Insecta > Hymenoptera > Torymidae > Torymus > Torymus aiolomorphi. The sequence goes on from CM070874.1 coordinate 99,634,177, forward strand.
TTTTAATTTAAATTAACTAAAAAAAAATTTTACCAAGGCACTTTGGTAAAAAGTTTGAAATTGTCAGTCTGTCCATCCATTACCATAGAAACTGGTAATTTTGTCTCGAATATTTGTAATTTTCACTACAAAATTTCTCTCCGTGTAGCCGAAAGTACGGTCTTCCCGGCTCGATTTCGCGCCGGGAAGAGCGACTTTTGTGGCCGCTCTTTGTTGATCGTTGCATGGCAACGTCCGCGACAATGCACGTGTTGTAACCTAAACTATGCTAACCCTTCCAAATGGGATGACAAGAAAATCATTTGTAAAATCGGAAAATTGAAAAGATATAGATGTATTAAATTAATTTTATGTTATTATTAATATATTGAACAATATATTTATAACTCTGATAATCAATCATGTTCTTATATTGCATACACACTGTCAGAAAGCTTACACACACACACACACACACACACACGCGCGCGCACGCTCACACACACACACATGATGTTTACATTTTGAGTTTCAAAACATGGTGTAGCTATATGTATACTTATATGTGACAGCTTTTTGACTTTCATTCTGTAATGTATGGGATAGAAAAGAACAAACAGAGGAACCATTAAGAGGTTGAGCGGTAGTTGAAATCAGCATCTGCAATTAAGTATGTACATATTTTTGGTCCATCATGTTTTTCAAGCATCTTTTGTTAGTGTTTTTGATGCCCGCCCCGACCAGCAAAACCTCAGCTTCTCCTCGGTTTTGCAAAAGTCGGGCGGGCATAAAAAAAAGCAGAAGTCGAGCCTTATGTTCCGCGATATGTAAAGTGGTGCTGAAGCAGGCCTTTTATACATATGGCTGAGCCGTAGTTAGCAGCTAATAACGCTATTTTATTAATTAATATTAACTATATGGACGTACTTTCGGCTGGAGATGAAGAAAAATAGTATACGACACTTGGCCAGAATGTTGGATGCCCTGACCGGCGCGCATCGACGCCCTCGGCTTCGCCTCGGGCGTCAAAATGGCTTCGGCCAGGAAATCCAACTTTCTGGCCTTGTGTCGTAATATACTATTGCTTATTGAATTTCTTTTGAGTAGAAAAAATCTACTTTTGCAACATTGTACATTTTATAACTAAAATTTCTTCTGTTATTTTAAGAACGCTTTTTCCTGTCATATCAGTTTTCAGATTGGAATGTGTAAATAAATTTTTGTAAAAAATATTCATAGCTTTAGGTGTATACTAGACCGCTCGAGCCATCTTAAGATGAACATCGAAATTCAATTAAAACTATTTAAAAAGATGATTATATTTTAAAGCATCTATAATATCGACGCCCCTTACGATTCAGTTTTCCACGAACACTAGTCCATTTCAGCGTTTGCGGCGAAGACTAGCACGTTCCAAAGTCGTGACTTATGCTAGTTTTCGGCGTTTTCGTTGTAGTTTTAGAAAATGTCCTAGTCTTCGTAAGGACGCCATAAAACGTGCTAGCTTCATAAGAGGCGTCGATATAATATTTGCACATGTATATAGTCATTTTTCGGCGGCAATAGCAACATAATCATGGGATAACGTTTTTAATTTAAAAATTGACAAACAGTCCGCCAACCGTTGGTTAATATATTTACCAGGGTCGTTAGTATGTATTAGAAAGAGGCATACAATTACCTATTTTTTCATTTTGAAATTTTGGATTAGCTTTTTCGAGTATATAATACAATTCTTATAACGTTATTTAACAATAATTGTATACAACATCCAATTCTATATTAATTCCACTATGGCAGTCCTATAAGCTTCATTGATGTAATTCATATATATTTCATGAGTTTTTTTTTCTGTAAAATGATTCACTATTTCATTATTGCAGGTAATAAAATAATTGCATTACAATTATTGTATTTTCTGGCAAACCAACAAAACTTCTAATAATTGGAAATTATAAATGTCACCACTGATGCCTGTGCAATATAATAAAAAAGAAAAAAAAACAATGAAAACGTATTATCTTTTCAAAATTACGAATCGTAATCATTTTTAATTTATATCACTCATAAACGTCTCCATATGTTTGCCTATAAAAATAATTATTACATTAGTGCTAATAAAGTTCGATAATCACAAATTGAACTTAATGACTTCGAACCAAACATTTATATACTCTATAACAAATTAAAATAAACAAAACATAATTATAAACCATGTAGCATACAGCATCCACGAGATACCATAGAAACAGCCGATAAGTCAGCTCGTGCGAATTATCGATCGGTTCAGCTCTCGCTCGCGCAATCGGTCGCACTGGTAAGAGATATACACTCGCTCGGCCGCTCTCTTTGACTTACCGGCGGAAAGCGCCGCCTTTGCGCAGTTTACCTTTTCACGTACAGCACTGCCGTCGTTTGCACTCGCCTCACTTTCGTCTTACGCGCGGGCGGGCGTGCACGTGGATTGTTATTAATTATACCGCTCCTCGCGCACGCTCGCGCCTCAATCGAGTGGTTAAGGAACCGTGGAACCCGCCGCTTTCAACAGCAAATCCCGGCGCTTGCGCAAGGTTAATACACCGCGCCGCAGCCGATCGATCTTGATAATGACGAGAGCCACACTGCGTATTGTTGTTTGGTAATTGTGTATGTGTGTGTTTTTATGTGGAAAAAAAACGCGTTTGTATTTGTTTTGCGGGTTTTCATTGGGTTAATGGCGGATTTCAAAAGTTCTAGATGCATTGGGCGCAGGTCGCGATTGCATCATTTCAGTTGAGTCTATCTATCTGTGCACGGAGGTATATTGCTTAGCGGTGAATCCCTATTGTTCGTTGAATAATTTTAAGAGCCGATTATCGCTGTTTTTACAATGAACTTGCCTCAGTATCTGTGTCAGGTTCTGTGCTAAAGCAGCCGTAAACTTAAGAGCATTTTACATTTTTATGCTCACTTACTTCCAACTTTAACGTATATTTTTAAGATCTGGAGGTGTGGCAACGCATGTATTTTTGAAGATTTACAATATGCGTTAAGTTGAACGTTCATAAAAATTTTTAATGGAGTACTTAAAATTGATGGCTTTGGGAAGCTACCTGAAAGTTAGATTATAAATGATATAGGTATACTAGTTATTCTATTTAAATTAAGTTTTCGGACTACGCCATGTGATTACTTCAATTAGAATGTTGGTTGCTTTAATTGAGGTGTGATAATAACTTTCACAATTCTTGAAGGATTTGGGCGCAATTCTTTATATGTTACCAATAATTAGTTATTGTTAGTTTTGGCAAAAAAGAAAGCTGAAAAAAGCCATGCCAATGAAGAATTTTGTATGTTGTAACAAATATCGTTATAAAAGTTGACGTACTTTAAAGTGCAATAAAAAAAAAAAAACAACAAATTTTGAAGTAATGTTTTCTGAAGTGTGAATTACTAAATGTTTCTAAAGATTGATCCGAAAAATCATCTATTTAATTACAAGGAAATATCTGTAATCTATATTCCCAAATGCTGATATAAAATAGTTCAGTAAAAGCGTCCACTTAATTACAGGGAAATACGTATTACGAACAAATTTAAACTCTCGGTTGGGAAAGAATATTGTTTCTGAACAACTTAATGAGCAATGAATGAGTGAATGAATGAATCATAATATTACAAAACGTTTACTATGCTCATCAATGGATATTTACTGCGTCGAGTAGCGATGACGAATCACGCACTTCTCATATTATATGTACTTCCTTCTCGCTTAAGTAATAGAGTGTTAATGAAATTTCGATTGTCATTCTTCAAGGACGATAATATAATAAAAATTAGGAACTTATTTGTAAACTACTTAATCATTTGGGAATTTTCATTATTCACAGAAAGAACCATTTCATTTTAAAAGTAATTTTCATGATATTAGAAATTAAATGAAAATTGAAATTATTGATATCAAGGCGTGTACCTATTAATGTGTACTCTTATTAAAAATTATATTTATTTCAACTATAACAAGTAAAATAAATTATTTAATTATATTATTGCACAATGCTTCAATAACTAATCCTATGTCATCTAAGAGTAATTGAAATGAGTCTGTGGTTTCCCACAAATGTCATAACATTGACTTTAATTGCATATTATTTCTGCAATATCTTAAATACTGAAATGATTAGCTATTAACAGAATGTAATAACAGGAAATTATATTAATTAAGCGAGTTCATATATGATTAAAATGGAAAAATATAAAGGAATTTCCTAAATATATTCTATGTGAAATTTGTATATTTTACATTTGTTTTATAGTATATATAGAATGTAAACTTATCAACTCTCTAAATTCGAATAGGTAAGTGAAATTCACTTCAAATAAGTGAATATTCATTTTTTGTAAGTACAAAGTCGTGCACTCATTGCAATAAGTGCACGGCTATCTACTCAAATAAGTAAATATTCACTAATTCAAATTTAGAGGAATTGATCAAGAAAGTAGAATTAGAATTAAAAAAATATTTATTCATAAATTTGTCTCGAAAAATTCCCAATCTATTAAAAATAATTTGCCGTTTAATATAAGATTTTGGTAAAATTGTTTTATGATTTCATTCGTTATATTATTTACCTAAGACATGGCGAAAAATTAACAAACCAAGAAAGCAAAGCTAAACATTCAAAAGAATAATGCATCGACGCCAATCAAATTCCCCGCAAAATAAATGCACATATTTCCTAACGTGGTGAAACAGCGCCTAAAAAACCTTTCCATCATTACTCTACAACTTGGCAAAAACTCATCGGTGCAAGTACCGCGAGGTGCGAAACACCTATACCATTGGATATATAATAATTGTGAGCGGCGCGTCCATGGCGTAACGACAAGCGAAACAATTTTTCGACGCGGAAAAGGTTTGCAATCGTTGCGTGCATGTGCGTGCGCTTATTGCGCGATGTCGAGGCTTGATAAGGGGAATAAACGCGATTTGGTTTCGCGTTTTGCGCTAATTGACGCGTCGATGCGCAATGTGTGAGATATGGTGTAGTTGAAAGTACATAACTTTTATTCTGATATTCGAACGAAGGTGTTTGATTTAAAGATTGTGAAGATTGTTTTTTTTATCCGGTTTGTTCGATATATACTGACTAGGATAATTTTAAGGGGTCGTGAATTAGACTAACGTAAAATCAATGGCACAGTTGTCAGATTCAATTGGGTTTAAACGTAAATGATATTATTTGTAAAGTTCTAAGAAAGGAATCACATTGAATTTGACATTACAGAATTTCGGTACAGAGATTTTAATATGGAATGCTTTTATGATGTTTTATGATCAATTGATTTATAAATTTGTCAACACTCTATTACTTCTTTTATATATTTTGAACAAAGTTAATACGTTAAGTAAGTAAGTTAAGTTACTTTTTCAGAGTTTTTAATTAAAGGATTTGGCATTGTGCAATAATATTTAAGACATTAAGTATGGTAAATTACTTGAGCAAATCTTAACGTATAGGCCGAGATGATAGTTTTGTATTATAAGATAACTTTCTCTAATTCACTCCATTTATTTTCCGTCTATATAGAACGTGTATATAAGTATATCATCAAATATATATTAAACTAGCATCACATCTATTATTTTTTATAACATAAATGATAAATTAATTAACCTGTTAATAATTCATCATATTTAAAATTTTAGTTAGTACAATTAAAAGAAATGTTATCGGTAAATACAAATTTATCATATACACAATCATTTGAATCCCTGTAATGATACCATGTCTTTCGTATGTATACACATTATACAATTATTCAAATCTTACGTACATATGTAATCTTTAATGTTATTAATGTTATTCATCTCTACAAAACACAATCCATCATTTTTGCAAGCCTACATTCGCACATCGTATATAACATGAACTGAAATCGAGCATAATCTAATTTTTTAATTGAATAAATCACCACTACGCGTTTGCAGGCCCAGCAATCCATAAATTACATAATAATATCGCGGCCTGCTCGAGCTTGCTTTTTATCCTCTCAAACATAATAACTCCATAATAATCAGCATCATTGAATTCCTCGGCAAAAACTGTCTCCTGTCGCGCATTATTCGCGCGTGCGCACGTGGGAGTCTCGAAAGGCAGATCACTGCCTCGAGATACACGCCGGGCGAACAATGGCGAGCCGAAGATACCCTCGGCGAATTCCGCACTAGTGCGTCGTTATCGTGTTTTTCATCGGAGCTACCGCTCGCTCATTGCCGGTAATCTTGCGTTTCACGGTGTTTGCATCCGACGTAACGGGAGCACAATTAAGAGTCTCATTGTTCGGTTTTCGGGCTGAGAATTGATTGAATTCGATAACCGTTATTTATTAAGGAAGTGGTCTTTGATTACTTGTTTTAATCAAATTTATTTTTAAATATATTGAATGCTTGAAATAAATTGATATAGCAATTCTACTAACTTGTTAAATTAAATGTATATCGAATACTGAGTATTTCTATGTGATTAATGTGTTATACACGAAAGAATTCTAATACGGACGCTCAACATTTATTGTCTTCTGTGACGGCACAAAAAGAATTCCTTAGATTGTTTGTGGTCGTTCTTTCATTCATCCATTCACATATCGTGTTACGTGTGATCAACACGTTTGTCGCGATATTTACGAGTATATTAAACATGATTTTTAGACATTTATGATTGACAATTTTTTATTTTTACAACAGAAACATTACAGAAATGCATAGAGTGCAATAATTTGCCCTGCTATTAATTTGCATTGAATTATCTTTACTTTATTGATACATTGTTCTCAACCTATATTTGTGTACATTGGCCTTTTTTTTACGATCATATTTTTGCACAGAATTACTGCACATTTTATGATAGCTTCAGTAGTAAACGCTAGGTATCTACAGACAATAGAGAATACACTGGGTTGAATGTAAATGCTTGATAGTAATTGTGATATATGTTTGCTTTCTATAAATTTTTTTATATATTTAATTCAAATCTCAGGATTTTATGACTGTTAGACAGATTCACGTTTACATTCATAATTTTATGGCCATTAATCATTTAATTAGACAAATTACTATCAATTCAATTTTTCCATCTATAAAGATTACATAATCAAAATTCTATATTAAACGACAAAAAGTGCAGCGTCAAAGGTCATGTTTGATACAATTTACGAAAGGAAACAGGCCATGGATCACGAAAAAATGTCGCACAATAAGCAATTCATATTTTTAAAATAAAATTTTAATAAATTATGACGACACTAAATTCACCCATATATTAGACCACATTATCATAATCGCATAACGCCAACCAAATAAATTCCTAGCGCCAATATCGAACTATCTTTCGTGTGCATTTGTCGTCTTGCGAAAGTATAGGAAAGGCCTAATATCCTTATCTTAATATTAGTGTAAAAAGTGCGTAAGCGCGTGCGTGCCAGCACAAAACTGAGCAAGGGTATGCCTCCGACGCATATAATCGCGCCTCTATTGCGTGTGCATATATATCTGCGGTATGTGCATAGTGATTAGTTGGCCCAGTTACGTAAAGTCACTTTTTTGCCTATTCGAGCCGAATAATTAGATTTTTTATATGTTGTTTGTTTTGTTCGTGCTCAGGAATAAAGGATTTATCGCCAATGCAAATATCATCAGTGTTAAAAATACGCTTCTTGTTCGTGTAAATATGGACTTAAGAATATTATATGTTCAATTATTATCATGAATTATAATTTATATTTGATCAAATACAAATTCTTTATTATATGGAAAATAATTGTAAAAAGAGACAAAAGAGAATTAAACTTTTAACATCAATAAACATTTTAACTTTCACTAAATCATTCAATTGAAATGAAAAGCTGGTAAATTTGAGTACGTATATAGTGATTTATAATAATTTATGTTCATTCTGCTTGAAAATGTTATATATCAAATCAAATTCAATTACTAAAACCATATTTAATGATAAATTATCATCAGAAATTTTAAATAAACGTTCCTATCAAATGTATCTACAATTTCTGAATAAAATTATACTAATAATAGATTGAATAATCTTAGCACGTTTTATAAATTGTTCATCAATAAGTAGCATGCTAATGAAATTTGTACAAAATCTTGAGTAGCAACATGCAATGTTAAAAAATTTTCGCAGTTATTTATCAACTCTACAAAATCATATATCAATCTTAAATTTACCGCGTTGCATTATACATTCAAAATAAAAGATTACAATATACCATGAATAAACACCATACTGAAAAAAAATCATTCTCTTAATACATCGAATATCGCAGCATGTAATGCGCGTTATGACGCCTCCTCCCGTTCGCGCATACGTGAAACTATACACGCGGCCACGCGTCGCGCCGATCGCGATAAAAGGCCCACGCGCCGAATACATTATTGCTAATAATACCTGTTAGCCGGGGCTGGGCTCTGATAGAAAAAAAATGCGAGATCGTTCCCGCTGATTTCTATCACACGGTTGCCGCTACGATGTGACAATTACGCGGTGGGCTGTATAATTATTGGGTTTGAAATCGAATCTGCGTCGCTATTATCAAAGCTTTTTGAAAACTCTGCGTATACATATTAATTAGTGTTTCATTGTATAGGTAAGTTTTGAATTGTTATAGCTAATTGGTTTGATAAAATTAAAGACTTAATCAGAGTATAATGCTCTGTAAGTATGTTACTATTCAGGTATCTTGGACAATATTAATAATGATAATTGTTTTATGTCTGATGCGAAGGTTGGATTATTTAATTATAAAAAATTAAAATAATTTACTCACAACGCTTAATGCTATTATACGGAATTTTTCGGCAATTAGAGAAAAAGCATCGACATGCTCCGATTGACCGCATTACGAAGACATCGTCGGCAATGTTTACAACGTGCCACTTGATCAGCGGCGGGGAGGCAGGCTAGACTTCGCTCTCGCTTATCTCTCACCTGACGCCGTGGTCGCCGAGGCGTTGCGAAAACTTCTAGCTGTTTAACCGTCTAGATATGCGCGCAAAGATTCGCGTGCAGGCAATTTTTATCCCACCTATATATACGTACCACCTCGCAGCGGGCGACATTTTTGCTCACTTGTTATGTCATCGGCGAAAGAAACGCCGGTGCGAGCGCGCGAGAGATCGACTGGGCTGTTTCGCGATCGAGCGTTCATTCGCGAGCCGGTGAACCGGCAAAAAGCGTTGACACGCACGCGCACAATCAGTCGCGCATACGCGCGCGTGAATTCGATTTATCGGACGCATGTGCTCCGATTATCATACGCTTATACTTCTCGTGTATAGGCGTGCTCGTACGTCGGCGTTAGTGAGTTTTAGATCAGTAAGGCGAATTTCATATTTTAGTCAGATTTAATCACATTTATTAGATTAATACTTCCGGAGTTATGCGTTGGCTGTAGTGGATAAAAGTTGCCAATGAATTCAGTATAGATATTGATTATTATGCGAGAGGTAGGTTTGATGTATGGGCTTTTGTGATATTTTGACTAATAGCTGAGATTATTACTAGATACGAGAGCTCAAGAAAGGATGCAAATGTTACAGAGATAATGAAAATTTATTGACTTTTATTTAATTTGTATTCTGTTTATTTTGCTATATAGAGATAAAAGAATATTTAGAAACATACCCTGATAGAAAATTAACCATATTTTATAGCTAACGTGTTAATTAAATGGAAGCATGTTTATCAAAAATCATAATGCAAATAGTACATTTCGACGCGGGTGGGGAAGTCGATTATTTAGCTGGTGTGACTTTTTGCACGAGCGAAGCGAGTGCGAAAAAGTCACACCACCTAAATAATCGACTTACGCACTAGTTTCGAACGGTATTTTATACCACGAGCGCCGAAAAATCATATCAAAGTTGTGATTTTGAGGTTAGAGTGGTATAAAATAATATAATTCATCTATAAAAGTTCTATAACCATCCTCTCTTAAAAAAGTGATGGAGGAAAGCTGTCATCACAATAAGACTGTTTTGATTGGTTGTTGCTGGCTCATTTCATTGGTCTACATAGAATAAGCGCCAAAATCGAGTATCCTCTCTTAAAAAAGTGGTGGAGGAAACTGTCATCACAATAAGACTGTTTTGATTGGTTGTTGCTGGCTCATTTGATTGGTCTACATAGAATAAGCGCCAAAATCGAGTATGTTTGAATTTTGAAGATTGGATTCTTGACTTTGAATATTTAAAACTGAATAGTATAAGAAAAATTTCATGATTTTATTTATGAGACTTACGTTATTATCGTATAATTTAAACTATTTAAAACAAACTTTTAAAATGAAACTTGATCATGTTCATAACCTTAAAAACAAAATAACAAAGAGATAAATGATACGCGCGAAGCGCGCTAAAAGTAGCTAGTTACTTAAAATACATATCCTATGAAGTGTAAACACCATAATTTATTTCGAATTGATACATAATTATGAAATACAAGCAATGTTCGTATTTAGCCATAAAGTTAACTGAAAAATAGCTAGCTCCTGGTTAACATTTTTACCAGGGTACAATTAAAATATAATAATGAATTTATCATAAAATGACATTAGATTTTCTCAAATTTAATTATCTGATCAATGTATTAGAAAATTAATACTCTTATTCACGATCGATATTTATTTACCTATTGTTTGTTCTAAAAAAATATACTTTAGAAGTTTAGTTCTTATAGCTAGCTATTTTATCTAAGGAAAATAATGAACAAAATCTATTTGATATAATCTATTACGTATTTTCACCTTTCTTGAATGACGGCACGAAACTATTTCTTTGTACTATACCGAACTTGATGATTGAAAATATCTCAGACAAATACTTTTTCACCACTCAACTGGTTGTATTGTATACGTATCGCCTTAAGATAATATCGTTATATAATACTTGCTATTGCACTTTTCCTCGTTCCAAATGAAGGTTACTAGTATATGTAATCAGTGAAAATCAAGGGAGCGCTAAAAATATATAATCAAGGTATACGTAATTGCTATGCTTTGTGCAATGGTCACGTATACATTAATTAATTTATAATACAAAACTTTTATAAAATATAAAGCGCAGTTCACATATAACAATTAATAAATTAATTCAATTATAACAATACCAAAACAGATGAAATTAATATTTTAAATAGTGTACATGTGCGCATATGGATGAGTATTATTTAACTCACAAACAAAACCATTTTATTGATTGAAAGTTGAGGTTAAAATTATTGTTATTTTCTATTTGAAATGCTAATTATTAAAAGAACTAAAATGCGCTCCATCTAGGTAAATTGATATCAGGCATGACATTTGTGTTTTGGAGAAAATTAATTGAAAACCTTTTTTGCCGTATCCCTCATTATTCATTTCAATTTTCATCCGAAAATAGATTTTTTGTTAAAGCGAGCTAAGCATTACTTCAGCATAACACGGAAGTAATTGCCATGACAATAGACCTATGAACATGTTAACTAAAAGCGAAGTTTCATTCATGAATGAAAAAGAGCAGGACCGATTAGACGTGTCCTTTCTCTTTTATTTCTTTTTACTATTACTTTCTTCCTTCTCACTACAATCTAGGCCTACATTGACAAGTCTAAACCAGTATGCAGTACATGTGTGTAGTAGACATGAATATATAAAGGTAGCTGAAACATTAAAAGTAATTTACTAAAGAAAAAATCTTTCCTTAAAGTCTACTAATATAATTAGTTAACCGTTAATTTGTAGAGTAATTGGGCATCGTAATACAACGCAATCTGAGTATGAGAACCAATAAAAATATTCGAAGTTTAATTTCAATTGTACTTGTCGCTTTACAATTATACACGTACAAACTAGTGTATTAAAAAATGTAATTACAAAATTACACACGAATAAACTTTTACTCTCGAATTACGGCTGCACTTGTAACCTGCAATTTGAACTCTACGATATTTTAAACTGCCCTAACATCGTGAAAACTATGCGCAAAATCGCACAGTACTGTAATTTTGGCTTCGCTTATATATTATATTACAGTACGACGACATTTTTTGAGGATGTTCATTACTTATTAAAATTTGTTGAATTCATATCATTTTTTGTAAGACATGTATTATTTCCCTTGTTTTTTTTTATTTATATATTTTTCTTATTTTGAAAGATGAAAAATCAATATTAATAATCGTTGGGCTATATGTAGAATTCCTTAAGGATTATGAGTAAGCTAAAATTTGTATAAAAATACTGTTATTAATAGTATAATAGAAAGATTTATTGAACTATCTATATTGTCAGAAATTGTAATTATTAAACACAATTTATTTTCAAAGCGGAACTTGGCTTTCGTGATTAAAAATCAACATTTCTCAAATAAATTAGATTGTTCTCGTATCGATGTCAAAATCACCATTTTCTCCCAAAAATTCCTATTACGTGTACGCAGAACCTACGCAGAATTCTATTCTTATTCACGTTCCGCACGCAATCGCGTTACGACAGCCGGCAAAAAACGCTTCCCGTACTATCCCTATTTTTTCTCTCCCCTTTCGTCTATAAATACACACATCTCGCCGGCGTCGCACTTTCTTTCGCGACGCGCATTCCTGCGCATAGGTGATATAGATATAGATATAATACGCAGTCGGCTTTTAAACGCCGGGCGGAGCAGCTAGCGCGTGTATGCGATTGTGACACATGTATATAATGTATACGCGTCGGTCGCGTGGCGCGTTTTCCCTTCGCACGGCACTGCACGGGAAAAATGGCGCGTTTCGAAAAAATGCATTTGCATTTACATGCGCCAGTCTGGGGTTGCTAACGCGTTGCGTCACATGCACGCGTTTTGTGTAACGAACACGTGGCGGCTAAAGAAATTATATTTGGCTATAATTTCTTACGCATCTTAAAGACAGCTGTCATATTTTTATTTAAATTATTAAATATTTTTTTGATAATATACCTAGAGATACGATCATTCATTCAATGCTTTTACGTATAGCGATTTTTGTTAGCCATATATTCTTATATAGGAATCGTAAAAAAAGTAATTTCCCTGCACATAAAGAAAAATATGGCACCGTGCTCCCTTATGATACTGAAACTCTTGAAATTAATATGAAAGTGTATTATATTTTTTATTAGTAAAGAAGCTTACTAAAACATTGATCTACTGGTCAGGAACCTATTTTTAAAAAAATATCTCGATCTACTAAATAAATAAACTAAAGTTAACAGAAGAAAAACTAAAAGTTTATTAGCACTTGTTATAGACAATTTAATTGTAATGTGTAACGTAATACATTTTTTTAATTTGAAGATATGTTATTACACAAATATTTTTTGTCAAGACTATTTTCAGTCTATAATTTTGAATTTATTGGAATATGGAAGTGAGAAAGGTTAAAGTTTCAAGGCCAAAACCACCTGTTCTCTTAGACATTCACCTTTCCGAAACTTATGTAAAACAGTTAATAGTTGTCTAAATATGTATCTGGATAACCAGCAGGCAAAGTAACAAGTAAAATTTTAACCGACTTTTAATAACCGACTTGATTTTTACTTCAAATGCTATGTGCCTTTGTTAATTACAGTTTTGCATCGACTAAAATAATCAAAATGTTGAACGATTTTCTGTTGTATCAAGACAATGAATTCAAGAAACTTTATTCACAACTTTTGATATTAAATTTTAGATTAATTTTTATTATTTATTTTATGTTTATTAAAATATGTATCGCGTTTTGTAGAAATATGATGAAAATTAAATCGACACTATACATGTATAGTGCAGCGCCACTATACATGAATAATCTCATGAGATTAGAACTTTATTTGTAATTGCATAAAATTTATAATCATAATTAGTATGGAAATCTGTAGCTATATTAAAATTACTTGTTAAATCATACGTCGTGAATATATTACAGGTCGATCTATTTATGCAAGGATACAGAAATAATTGAAGTTAGAACTATTTAGAACGTACACGTGCTATATTTAAATTGTTTCTCAAACATTTTTAACAGTTAATAGAAAGAATAAATCTGCAAACCATTACACTTTGAAACAAAAATTCACCCTATGGAATTATTACACACGTATGTAAAAGGAGAATGATTCGCGACTACTCAAGTATCGCGAACATAAACTTGCTCAGCACTTTGTCAAGTAGATCCGTAATCGAAAATTCAAGGTGAATCTCTCAACCACTTTCACGAGTACCCCACACACCTATCACCCGCGTAACCGACATATCCAACCTCGACTTCCTGCACTTATCGGCCACTCACTATAGATGACATAGCCGAGAGAAACGCCGCGGGCTGTCTCCCCCTCTAATGCACGCGCGCTCCCGGTGTCTAAGCTTTTCCCCGAGCCGGATTCCTCGCGAGGTCGCGTGCGCGCGGGATAATAAAATCGGCCGACTGCATAATCGGACCGTTGCATTACGGGCGCCGTTACGAGAACCGCGCGCATGGGCGGGAACGAGGAGCATTTGCATACACGCGCGACACACAGCCCTCGAGGCGTCGACTCGCGCGCGTGGACAATAGAAAATCTGGGCTCTCGCGCGCACCGTCTAATTGCCGAGGTCCGCCGTAATCGCGGCCCGCTTGTAAATATATACGTAACGCGCGCGTGCTCTTATTACGTGAGTTGTAAGAGAGTCGGTGAAAATGCGTGTATAGGTACACGTGCGTGCGCGTGAACGGAAGTGGGTCTTGCATCTCGCGCGCGAGAGGGAAAAGTCGTTCGCGCTGGCGCGCGGGCGTTTTTGGGAAAAAATTCGCGGTTAAGTGTGTCGGGTGTGGGTGCGGCGTTGATGGATTTATTATGCTTTTAAATGCATAGAAGTTTGGGTGTTGGACGTATAGACAAGGTTGCGAAAAGAGATACACTTTTATATGAGGCCTGATATATGTGTTTTCGTTAAATTGATGGATCGACTTACGAGGTTGCTAATTGGCGCAAAACTTGCCTAATTATTCCACTTTTTTAAAAATTTAAAATTGTTTTTTGTCAATAATTAAAGTTAATTTAGCGAGAAATGCAGGTTGTTTTATGTAAGCATGATTTAAATGTATATTATATTACTATCTGCTTTGCGATTTCCTCTTACAAATGCTTGTGACGATTGTTACAAATTTGTTCGAAAAAACCGGAACTTAAGTATAATTAGCGCTCACTAGTGTCTGACATAAGTAATTAAAAACTGTTAATATTTTCCAAGTCACACATAATTACTTATGCGAAACGAGATAATGATTCTAAAGTACCTGGATACAATAACAGTTTATTTGTGAAAAGCTGTATATTTAACGCTAACTAAGCATGAACCATTTTAGTATGTAAAATTATCCGTACATTACTGAGAACAAATCAAAACTATTATAGATTTATGCAAATTATCAAGTTCTTAAAAAATGTTACTAATTATAAAATTATAAAATTTGAATGTCTCATTAATAATCAAATCAATTAGCAAATAAAGCCTTCAATTCTCTCGGAAATTCCTGCACGATTACTTTATTCATTAACAAGCTAAAAGTAACATTGAAGAAAAATAGTAGGGAAAAAAAGACAATGCGCGAACCTGTGCCTCTAATAACTAAATCAGACAGCATTAGTGACGGCGTGTTTTCTTGTTTCTATCGCATTTCAGCAATTCGTCACGTATTATTTCTCAACTGACGACCAACTTGTCCCTACATACCTACCGCGCGCTATTATTATCTTTCGACATCGATTATCAGGTGGTGTCGTGAAGCGAAAAACGTAAAAAAATTACACCCTCGACACATGCCGATCTTGGGGAAATCGAAATCGTCGATACCAGCGATTTCGAAAGGAAATTTTCGCGGTTTGTCGATTTGAACAACTACTGTATTTTATAGTCATACTTGAATTAAACCGCAGAAGTTTCGATATTGAAGTGACACTTTCTTTTATTTTCTTCTTATGTTTGTCGATATTCTCAATACGTAAATGTAAATATTATTTAATCCTTTATAATTTCGCGACTTGTAGCTTAAATATATAAACCTTTAAAATAAACCTTTTTTAATTTATTCAAGACAATAAATTAATTGTAAAAGGTTAAGAGATGATACAAGATAATCAAATAAATGCTCTAAAAAATTCTTAATAGATGTTGTACGTACATGTTTATCAATCATATTTTATACAACAACAATGATTTAAGAAGCAAGAATAAACTATAAAAGAAAGCAATATAAATTGTTAACGCTGATGGCCATACTACCAAGGTTTTTTGTTTTAAATAAATCAAAACAGAATAGTGTATTTCAACGTTTTGGACATTTATTAACAATATTTCCCTCTTCAGGAATTTAAGAAACGTATAATAGTCAACAACACTCCGCTCGATAATGTTCTCCCGTGTACTATTGTTAACTATTATACGTTTCTTAAATTCCTGAAGAGGGGCATATCGTTAATAAATGTCCGAAACGTTGAAATACACTATTTTGTTTTAATTTATTTAAAAAAAAAACTTTGATAGTATGGCCATCAGCGTTAACAATTTATATTAACTCAAGTAATCTACCATTAGCTGCACTATCCAAATCAAAAGAAAGCAATGTTTGTTTGTCTTTGTGAAAATTGTCGTAATCCTTTTGTCGTCAATGTACCTTTGCATTTTCACCGTTTCGTACGTAACTTTTGGATTTTCTATAGCACTGCGGTTAACCTCACAGACATACAGCAATTGCCACCGTTGCGAAGTACCGACGTAACGAATCGCCCGGGAAATATCAAGAGCTATGTACAATATTTTTCGCCCTTGTATCAGTTTTATTGGAATGTAGTGATTTCGCAAGCTTTTTTTAATTGCATTTTACGGTTGATTGTTTTGAAGGTGACGGAGATTATCGCACCGTTTATCGACAACAAAGTTTATGGAATATCGCATAAAAATAATGAAAAGAACTTCTAATCAATTGAAAGTATTGTTTTAAGACTCTAAGAGATTATTTTGCAATGTAATGGTTGTAAAATACAAATTTATCAATTTTTTTTTTCAACAATGAAAATAAATAAAAATTTTATAGAGATTTGCATGATATTGATTCATAATAATTGTATAAATTTAAATTCTCAGTTGTAAATATATTATAAACCTAAGAATTATATTTGTTTATATCATTACCTTAAGTTACAAACAAAAAATGTAAAGAAGGATTCAAGGAAATTGAATAGGTACGAACAAGATTTCGCGTTAATTCAATAAATCATTGCATATTGTATATTAAACACGTGTAATAACGCACGCACACAGAAAGGTTTTTAATATATGGCCTTATAGTAAGTGCGTGCTGCGTGCGCCTCTTCCGTGTATGGAAAGTTGTACCATCACCTTTATCTTTTCCTTATCCATCCGCGAATCCGGTTCGGCTACATGTATGCGAATATCTCATAACAGTATAATAATTTTTCTTCTTTTCGACCTTTTCTT
Organism: Torymus aiolomorphi; assembly: GCA_036365515.1. Lineage (NCBI taxonomy): Eukaryota > Metazoa > Arthropoda > Insecta > Hymenoptera > Torymidae > Torymus > Torymus aiolomorphi. The sequence continues at coordinate 99,651,662 of CM070874.1, forward strand.
GTGCGTCTTTCTTTCCTCAATAGTAGTTCCTCATTCTTATTGCGAAAGGTATATATAAAGATACCAAATTTGTGAAACTATACGCAGTCTTAATAATGTAGCATTTTCCAATATGTTATGAGAAATTAGTATAAAAAAATCTGAATTTTTAAAATATAATTTTTTTTATTAAAAAATAGCATTATAGTTTTATTGCTTACAATTATAATTCGCCTTATAATTCTACTATACTATGTATACCTTAGTGCCGCTAATATTCACAGATGAACTATCAATTAACAAAGCAACGCCATTCCAGTGTTCATTTTGATGAACTCAAAATCTGAGTATTATTTCCAGCTTAAATTAGGTACAAGTCTTATTTCATATCATCAGAGTCTGCCGGTACATTGTATCAGAATATACATCCATAGTTACTAATTACATATTCAAAATACTTTTTTCTGAATAAAGTTTAAGAAATCTTCAACAATACAATCAATTTTCATGAATTTCGATCATAACCCGTATTTACAAAATTTAAAATTCCGTTGAAAAATTGATTGCCCAATAGTAATTAATACATTTTACTTTATAAAGGTTTTGGGGTTTGCCTCTGAATTTTCCAAGCGATTTAATTTCCGAGTGACTTACTACCAATAAAAACCATTCTCGCAAATTGCTCATTCGTCTTCGAGTATCTATTAAAAGTCTAGCGGTTAAAAAAAAAAGAACGAGGGAACGTTTGTACCTGAATTGCGGAAAAAACCTTTTACCGACTATTAAAAGTAACGTAACACAGAGTGAACTCGTAAAAGATAATTAGGCGATCTAAACTGCACTTTACGCGTATACTCAGTCTAAGAAAAGTCTTTATTAGTGCATCGTAGGCTCTTTCGACGTGTATATTCTGATTCTAAAAACAGACAAAGAAAGGAACACAATGGCAACCGTTAAACAAAAAAAAAAGTGAACTGTCCCGTGTCTCCTGCAAGACTGGCTGCGTCCTCAACCGTAGCCGAAAACTACGTGCTATGCCCTACTTTCATCTGCCTCAATAATCCCCATAGTAAGGCCTAGGGGGAGGAGGAGGCGCGGCATGATGGTGCCCGTGAGAGGCTCTGTGAAAAGCCGCGAGATGCGCCGCCTTGGCCTGGGCGACTTCGGGAGTGTCGATGACGCGGCCGTCCTGAGCGAGAGGCGCCGGTGGGCCATGGTAGGGCGCTGATGCGCGGCCCTCGTTATAGTGGCCCTCGTTATAGTGGCCATCGTTATAGTGACCCTCGTTGCTGCCGTCGTCGTCGTTGGCCGCGTTGTACGCGCCCGAGTCGTGGTCGTTGTAGTCCTCGTTGCCGGAGTGGCGGTAGGCGCCCGGGGCTGGGCCGTAGTGCGAAGCCGCGTGGTTGATGGCGGCGAAATGCGCGGCCTTCGCTTGAGCTACCTCAGGTGTGTCTATCACTCGGCCCTTTAAAATGCAAATTAAATGATTAAGTGAATTCCCTTGTGAACTATTAGTTCGAACGAAATTGCGTGTCTATATGTGATTCCATGAAAAATTTTCAGTGGCAAATCTAGAGAAACGGCATTTACTTTGATTTTAGTCAAGCTGATACCAACCGAGGTTATAAGGCGTATTTTAATTAAAATAAAGTAAAATGTAGTATTTACTTCATTGCCTGTCTGTGATTTTACAGATTACACTATTTTGAAGGTTCTGTCGATCTTGTAGAGCCAGGTGTGAGTCAGGTATTAAAAACTAGAAGCAAAAGCAAAATTAGAGTTTTTAATACCTAACTCACCTGACCCTACAAGATCGACAAAACCTTTAAAATAGTGTAACATGGAGGGCGATAAGAATAATTCAAGAATTTTACAGATTAGTTCAAGTAAATATTAACTTCTTAATAATGTAAATATATAATTTATTTTTCATTGCATTCAAGCGGTTGTTTGAAAGTTGATTATAAATATTTCACTAAAAGAATAGTGCTTAAGTTTTCATGAAAATTTGACTTCATAAAATAATGAAAATTTAACATGCTCTTTTTATTATCCTTTCTTACATTTTAAAACGCGTCCTTCAAAAATTATTATATCGTATGATTATGTTAAAAGGGTCAAAGTGATTTGCTACGCTTTGCGGTATTAACGAAATTACATGTTACCAACTAGTTACCGATGCCATGGGAAGACCTGGTGCTCTTTACCGCGAATTATCGATGGTTGGAACGCCATCGAAATCAATTATATAGCGCGCAACCAATCTTTTGAAGAAACCGACACTTCAAAAGACCAAAATTAAATTTTCACGAAATTGCAAACGAGGTGTGGAAACCACAGCGATTCAGAGACGGATTGTTGAAAAGGCAAAAAATACTCTTCATTGATGCTTAGAAACCTACTTTCATTCAATTCTACTTACGTGAACATTGCAAACCACTGCTACTATTATGTATAGTACTGTATTTTCTAGAGAATAAATAAGTATTGAATATAAATGTTAATAATAAATTAAGGTTGTATAACTTTAAAATGAAATTTACACAGAAAACTTTAGTCGAATTAATGACTATATTAAAAAATGATTCAAATTACACAAATCTAAAATAAATTTATTTTAATTTCTTGATCTTCTCTTTTCTTGCTAAAGTAATCAATGTGGTACTCAAAAGAATAATCTTCGATAATTTTTTGAGGACCAGTACTTTATGCTAAGAATCAACCTTTTTTTGTGGGAAATTTGTCTATATAAAGAGTGCAGATGTTCTGTACAATTACAGAAGTTACACAAGTTTAAATTTTTAAATCTAGCAAAATACATACGCGCTTCGCGCGTTCATTTTTCTAGTATAATAATAGTTAACAAAAAATACTTTCCACTTCATGATTACATTTTTCTTTAATCAACATTCTCACTCAGAAAGCATGTACGTTTAAGGTTAGAAAATACATTATCTAATACGAACTTTGAATTAATTCAATAACTTAATGATTATTTTATCAATTTGTTCAAACACACATAACAAAATTTTTCTTAATTCAAATCGAAATATTCATTTTATATCAGAGAACATTTAAAATTGTTGCGTCATTCACACTGGATATTTATTCATTATAGCCAATCACATCACTTCTTTAAATGCTTCACAACATCCTGCCATCGTTTTCTAAGAGAGGAATACGAAAATAATAAAGATAGTCAAGAGGGGAAGAAAGAGATTTCTATTCCCTGGTAGAAAATTAATCATAAGTTGGCCAGAATATGGCTAAGCCATATGCTGGTTAAGCATATTCTGGCCAACTTATGATTAATTTTCTACCAGGGTTTCGTTTAATTTTTAATGGATTTCAAACACTATACGAAAATAGAAAAATAGAAAAACTGTTTTTAGCAGACATTCTGACATTCCACAAACCATAATTTCAAACATAACTTAAAATATTATATAACAAACTTCCAGTGTATTATCAGAATCTCTTACCATTGCTATTATAAAAAGGTTTTGCTATACTTGAAACCAAAGTTACTTCGTAATAAATAATCGGCATTTTACGCGATATTAAATGTGAAGTATTTAAAAATGACTAAATAGGTATGAATAATTATTACAATTTCGTAATAAAAGCTTGAAAAATAATTGCAGATAATCAAAGCAATTAAATTTTAGGACGTGTTAATGATGGTGTTTTCAAGTTTCTCTTTAATTATGGACAGTTCACTCAAGAATAGAAACCTACCGTTAATTCATAAATACGTTGTGAATAATTTTAAAAAGTACTTTGTAAATCAGATTTTCCATACGATGTTATGGCATCTAAATAAGCAGTAGGATACACTTACACATGACAATTCAGAAAAAAGTTTACCGCGCAATCTCTATAGCTTTGAAAACTGTAGATACAGAAAAAATATAGGTCAGCGGCGGCTTAGGAGAAGCATACAATGAAATATAGTGTAGAATATAAAATTCATGATGTGCTTTAGCGCAACTGACTCTTAAACAGTCATTAAATTTTTATTTTATACCCTTTGAAGGAACCGTTATATCTTTCCCTTCATTCAAGGACTAACTTAAACTACGTTGTACAAGTAAATTTTTTAAAAATCTCGATGGTTGTAAAAGTTTAATTCTGTAGGATCATTGTGAATTGAAAATGATTTATAAAAGAAATAATCTATCGGTAAAGATAAATGTCTGAAATTAATATGGCAGGTGTTGACATTCTAACACGACAATCATAATATTAAAATCACGAAAGAACAATAGTAATGTTCTACTACTGTATATACTACTTCTCATCTGCTTGTAAATGTGATAGATGAATGCGAAGATGCTGAGTAGACATTGATAAATTAGCAATTGTTTAAGCAATGAGATCGAAATAAGAAAAAGATTATATGATGAGAGGTGTTAAATCATTTATAATTGAAATATCTCAAATAATGAATTATTGATACATCATCATATTAAAATCATAATAAAATCGTATGATTACCAAAAATACATACTAGTTATAAAAAAAAGTTAACGAGAACAATATTTTCGATAGACGATTAATTGTTAATGATTTGTTTTTCTATTTGACATAGTCACAAATAAAGAAAAGGTACGTATAGCTTTTCGTGTACACGTGAGAAATTAGCAACAGTTCTAATTTTCACTTCGTGATTGAGTAAGTCAAGTAAAGCATAAAACGTTAATTAGAAGATTACAAAATAATTTTGCTGTCGTTGCACCAATGGATTCAGTTTACAGACTGATATATTTATTTTTGTCAATAAAGTACCACTAATTCTTTTCTTAATAAACAAATTTTTCATTCTGATGTTTTATCTGCCAGGCATACCTAATAGCTTCCTCTACCCACTAAACTCGTATTGTATAAACCTTATCTATATTTGCTCTCTATATTATTTAATTTAATATATCAAAATAACTAAAGATAATCAATGGATTTGAAAAATCACAATTCGATATTTATACACCTCCCACTGATGCATCTTAAATACACCTAGTAACCCGACGTTTAAACACGCTGCAATTAACGAAAACAATGTGCTGCTAAAAAGAAAATGGTATCTTACGTCATGGGCGAGGGGTGCGGGCGGGCCTCGGTAGTGCGCCGGCGCGTGCTGCACCCGACTGCTGAAGTAGCTTGGATTGGAGTAGTGTCCCCCATAGGCGGCAGGCGCGGTAGCCGCTGCGTGGTAATGGGACGGCTGGACGGCGAGCTGGGAGAAGGCCGCGAGATGAGCGGCCTTGGCCTGGGCGACTTCCGGCGTGTCGACGACGCGGCCGTCGTGGCCGATGGGCGCAGGCGCGTAGTAGCCAGCCGGTCGGTGGTAAGGCTGGGCCAGGCAGCTCGCCGCGCACAGTAGCATAGATGTCAGGGTCACCTGGAATGTTGAGAGTCGATGATGAGCTTTTGTGTAGAGTACCAATAAGTCGTTGGTACAGGCAGTTGGCGGGAATTTTTAATGTTATATCAAGATATTACTTTGTTATTAAATGTTTTTGTAGATTCCCTTGAATTATTTTTAAAGTATTTGATAATATAACAGTTTCGGAAAAATTAGTATACTGGCTCGTAAAGCTACCACAGACTGTTTATACCCAAAAAATTACCATCCTTTGCAGTCAATTTTACAGTACAGTATAGTAAATTTTCCTATATTCCTAGCAACATTTCTGATAAAAGTATGGTAACCTTTTGGGTTCTTACAGAATTTTTACTAAAATTTTTCTCAGTGTAGTTTATATACTTTTGATTATATCGGTTTATCCGAATTTCGGCATTATTTTGTATTTGAGTAATAACTAACAATATTAACGAAATTGAAAGATTCGAAACAGTTACTTGAAACAATTGCATGTAATTTATTGATATTGAAAGTGTACACTGGATACAAAGTTTTCACCGCTATAAATGTTGCAATGTGTGATAGAACTATGAAGTTTTTACGATACTTTTCATTTCTAAGTAATTTAGAAATCAATCGGATTTTCGTCGGCTACCACACTTTACTAGGATTATGCAATTATGATAGCATGCATATCAACGTAATTAGATTAATTAGTGACTTTAAAAACTCATTACCATTCAGAAAGTACATTATTAAAATGTTCAGATAGATTAAAATCTCAGAGGTTTGAAAGTGTTTTTTTTTTTTTTTTTAACGACGAGCCCGTTATTTCTAACTATAACTTGCTTTTTTTTAATCAAATGCACCATTTTATTGTCACTCGGAAAACTATTATCGTTGCTCGGCGTTACCCACAGGTATTAAATGATCCGCGTTAATGAGTTACAACGGTGGTTAATTGTGCGCGATATCTACGCGACCGAGACCACAGATGAGCCATCCTCTGACGTAACACAACCGAGCTACCAGGCAAACGAACCGTATTTACGCAACGATACGATATCTACTCTACTGCGAAAAGAAAAATCGCGTAAATAGGTGAATATGGGCGTGAACACGATGATCAGGATGACGCGGCGATCGGATGAGTGCACTCGACGGCACTGCGACGACAACGATATACATTCTCCGAGGCTATATATCTTTAGCGCGACTACGTATATCACACTCACGGGTAACTTCATGATGCTCGTCTCTTTCCTCTCTAGTCTCGTTGCACTTGGAACCGGCGCGTCTCTCACGGATTCTGCGACCGGCCAGAGTCTTGGCCCGGGCTTATATATCTCGCCCGCGGCGGGCAGCGCCGGGCGCCGTTATAATTATTGCTTAATCGCTATTGTCTTGTCTCTCTCCTTCTATCCCCCACGAGAGAGGCGCCATCAGGAGGGGTCCCAACAGCAGCAGCAGATCAATCGACCGGGGCGACGCCGGCAGCTGCACGCCGGGCGAGGTTTGGGGTTTCGCAGCTTGAGCGTGAAAGTTATGCTGGCGCGCGGCACGTGCCCGGAAAAAGGTGCTGCCGGGCCCGCCTCTCTCCGTCACCTGTTTTTTCGTCGTGCGCGCCTATGGTGGCAGCATTACGCTTGGTAATGATTGGATTATCATAAAATTACGGTAATCCCCGGCGCGCGCTTTTCGGGAGCCCATGACGGCGCCATGGCTTTTTAGGCCGCGCGAGACATGGCCCAAGAGAGCTTAATTACGTCTTATTATGTGACAATTCGACTGGGACTTTTTTCGCGCGCTTCTTGCCCGGCCGCTCGCTTATCGAGTTAGCGCCTTTTTTCGGGATTGCGTTGAAAGGTTTCGTTCGTGCTGTTGTACACAGTTGTAATATCCTCGGTTGCGAACATTTGCACTTCGCTAAACACAAATTAGCTGCTTTCTATACTTAAAATTATCTACTCAAATTATGATTCAAAACTCGAATTTTGCAATTAAAAATTGGTTGCACAGTTGTGCTCCGAATTACTCGTTGTGCAGTTCAAGTTATGTAATTGGCGCAAATAATGTAGAGTACTCTAATCAAAAGATTGAATCAATGAAAATATTGATCTTAAGCAATGTTTGCTTATTGATACCAGTAATTAAAGTAGTATTGTAGTGATATAATTAAAGTATTGTTAATCCATTTAAATTTAAATTTTTTATATATATATATATTTGTTTTTTATTGGTAATGCTTTTTTGTAATACTAATATATTTTAGGAATGTTGTTACATTCACAAGGTCTTTATAGAATGAGTTGAAGAATAGGGCAGGACAAAAATAACTGGCAAAAAAACAAATTTTAACCCGAGTAACGGGAAACGAAAATATTTTCCTTTTCATAATATGCTTAGTACGCCTTTGTGCATCGTTTTCGGTCTGAAAACTTGAATTTTATACATCACGTGCGTAAAGATCACATTCAAACGACGTGAAGACGTAATTTACGCATACTATAAAAGAAATGATGTTCGCCACACGTGCGAAATTTTTATGACCACGCGTTGCACTCTGTGTGTAAAGTTTAACTTCACATCATATAGTGACGATAACTATTGTTAAGTATGTAATTCATATAAACTCCGATACGCCCTTAACATGCGAGAATGAATTAATAGCTTTTGACAAAAATAAGTTGAATGAAATAAAAACACTGAGAAAATTAAAGGTTCCGAAAATTTAATTTCTCGAAGACCAAACAAGTTATAATTAAAGTCTATACTGCTAAAATTTTTTGATGTGAATGTTAAAAATGGATTCAATCTATATACTACTAGTATATTACGATACGTGTGACCTAAGTGCGAGCTTAGGTCACACAGTTCTATAAAAGTTATTGAGTGTGTCATATTATTTACTAACTGCTTTTTTCAGATTTTTGCCATTTATATTAGAAAGACTATAAATAACGCTCCTGAAATATCTTTGATGTTTTATAAATATAGAGGAGAATATTGCTTACAGGGATCACTTATCAATCAATATAAAGAAAGGAATATAGAAGTATTATTTTCAAAGGACAATTTTACTTCAAATGTAAATTATCATGTTTAGAAAATTCTTACTGATATTGGAAAAAAAAAATAAACAAAATAAAATAAAAAAAAAAAAATTATTTTGGGTATAATCCTGTTAAAAGTAAGCGACGAAGTGTAGTAATATATTATTTTCTCTTTTTAAATTTGTAAATTAATATTTTTGGGCTTAAAAATAATTTCGAATAGGATATTCAAAAGAGTACGCAAAATTATAATCACCAATTCAATTCGATTATGATCAGAATTAAAAGAATGTCGAGCAGTAGCGGCCATGGCTAGTTAATAGTCTCTGACTCGAAACGGCGTGCTCTGGTGTAAGCCAGGACCTGTCACTTTTTATTCTAAAAATTACCATGACTTAATTTTCAACAGTACTTGCTTTTGTTTCAGTTTTTTTTTCAGAATCATATTTAAGGAGGTTCGGGAGTCTTGATTGATGTCAACTTTAAGAATTTTTTACAATGATTTTTACACATACCATGATACAAGCAACGACGTACATTGAAGGTCGAAGTCTTAAGATGACGAAAAAATTTTTTTTTTACTACATTTAATTATTATTAAAACTAGTTACCATCACCTAGAAGAAAATTCAACAAAATATGAAAATTATATGACGTTTTATCGAATTTATAGATTTGAAAACGGTCATTTTGTTCCTTGTTCAATTTCAGGGGTAGTTAGTTACCACAGGAAATCGACGGCTGAGAGGAAGAAGAACGTATCTCGGCGCACTGATGGAGAACGACGTATCTCGGCGCGCGGATGAAGAACGACGTATCTCGTCGCGAAAATGAAGAACGACGTATCTCGGCGCGCGATTGAAGAACGACGTATTTCGCCGTATATACTAGCCGTGTACTGGCCGTAAAAGCGTCGAGATACGTCGTTCTTCAACCGCGCGCTGAGATACGTCGTTCTTCATCCGCGCGCCGAGATACGTCGTTCTTCGTCCGCGCGCCGAGATACGTCGTTCTTTACCCGCGCGCTGAGATACGTTCTTCTTCCTCTCAGCCGTCGAAATATTAGAAACTTATCTGAACCTGCAAAGTTACAATCAATTGTTTATAAATATATGAAAGTCTCGTAAACAATTAAATGTAACTTTTCAGATTTAGATAATTTTCTAATTGTTCCTGTGGTAACTAACCCCTGAAATTGAACAAGGAACAAAGTGACCGTTTTAAAATCTAAATTGGATAAAATGTCAAAGCATTGTCATATTTTTTTGAATTTTGTTCTAGGTGACGGTAACTAGTATTAATAATAATTAAATGTCGTTAAAAAAATTTATTTCGTCATATCTTAAGGCCTTTACCTTTAATGTAATTTTCGACGCCTCCTATTTATAAGGTCCCAACTCAGACGCCAATGTAATAAAGTACTAACTCGCCGTTCCGTGCAACGAAGTCCTAACTCGGAGGTGAGTGCAAGAAGGTCTCGCTTCACAACAAAATGCATTAAGATAGTTATTGAAACGAGACGATTTCAATAAAATGAATCCCAAATAGGCGGAGGAAGCGAGGTCCACGTAAAAAATCTACATACAGGTGGGCCAGCAAAGAATATTTCGATGAAAAAAATTTCCAAAACACGAATAGGCGAGCCACTCCTCTGCTTTTCTGATTTTCTGATGTAATTGAAACCTTTTTTGTCGCTATGTAGGTATGTGTCTAAATGGCTTGCAGTACTCTAAAAAAATAATAGCAAAGAATAATGCGTTGAGTAGAATGGACGACTGAAAGTAAAAAAAAATAATTCATTTACTTTGATTACTGAGAATAAAAAACAGAATAATAAATATACTTAACGCGGGTCTCGCTTACCTCTCGGGAAAGTTACTCGTTACTCATTTTTATAAAACCCAAAGAGGCGGAGGAAGCAAGATTTACGTAAAAAAATATACACACGTAGGCGGGTATGCGAAAGATAATGGAATAATTTAAATATACCCAAAACCCTAATAGGCAGAGGATAAAATATCTACGTATAAAAACCTATACATGCAAGTGGACAGGCGAAGGCACATTCAATCACTCAAATTTTTAAAATACAAATAGGTAGAGAAAACGAGATTCATGTAAAAAAGGGAATTTAGACTAGACCTAAGAATTTGTTAATAAGAAAACCATGAAATGGGGGAAGCTAATCCGTATGAAATAATCTATACGCAAAGACGGGTGGAGCTAGGATGAATCAATGAATAAAATTCCTGAAACTTGAATAAGTGGGGAAGCGAAAATAATCTAGACGCGCAGGCGGGCTGGCGAGTACACGGGGGATGCAATATCCAGCTACAGAAATTTTTTTAGGGGTAGATGTTGGATTTCTTTCGACTGAGTTTGGTGGTCAAAAGGATTGGTGCTAAATTGCAAAGATATTTGGGGTTAAATTTTTTTTAACTTTTTTTTTTTCAAATCGTAATTTCTCGAGAACGGCTCAATTTTATCAACTTAACAGCACGTGTGCATTAATTTTATTCTAGTTATTGTGCAACAAAGAACATGACTTTTTAAAATATCAACATTTTAAATATCTAATATCTCAAAAAGTAATCATATCATAAATACAAAATTGTCTATTTTCAAGCTGATACATCAAGCCGTTTTCGAGAAATTACGATTTGAAAAATAGGTTAAAACAGAATAAACCTCAAATATCTGCAATTTTTGCAGTAACACTGCTCTGGTTTTTATACCTGGATATTGTATCTGCCTATTAAAGTTTTTGATATTTAATTTATTCCATTATCTTTCGCATGCCAGCTTGCGTGTGTATATTTTTTTACGTCAATCTGGCTTCCTCCGCCTCTTGATCGGGTTTTATAAATATGAGTAACAAGTAATAACTTTCTCGAGAGGTAAGCGATATCCGCGTTAAGTATTTGCTATTCTGTTTTTTATTCTCAGTAGTCACAGTAAATGAATTACTTTTTTTTTTATTTTCGTTCGTCCATTCTACTCAACGCATTATTCTTTGCTATTATTTTTTGAGAGTACGGCAAGCCGTTTAGACACATACCTATGTAGCGACAAAAAAGGCTTCAATTACATCAGAAAATCAGAAAAGCAGAGGAGTGGCTCGCCTATTCGTGTTTTGGAAATTTTTTTCATCGAAATATTTTTTGCTGGCCCACCTGTATGTAGATTTTTTACGTGGACCTCGCTTCCTCCGCCTATTTGGGATTCATTTTATTGAAATCGTCTCGTTTCGATAACTATCTTAATGCATTTTTTTGTGAAGTGGGACCTTCTTGCACTCACCTCCGAGTTAGGACTTTGTTGCACAGAACGGCAAGTTAGTACCTTATTGCATTGGCGTCTGATTTGGGACCTTATAAATGGGAGGCGTCGGTTTGTATCCCCTGAAACAGTACTATAAACGAATTAAATACCAATAATTCATGTTTACGTTTTAGTTAGTTATCTTTTTTAATATTTGGCTTTAAATACATGATTAGATTACAGAGAAAATTTACTATAAACATTTTAAGGTTGTGTTATCTCCATTAAATAGAGAATATGATCGGAAAAATCGTTTCATCAATACCCAGAAATTAGCTATTTTTACTAGCTATTTATTATTTCCTGGCTATTTCCGATAGAGGCAATTGCTACCAGGGCTGGGTAATCTTTTTAGAGAATCTTATATACACATTTTTTAAGTGATCAGATATAGGTATCTCATTAAATTTTTAAATCTCAATAAAATAGAGGTATACTTTATAATTGTAAATAATATAAAAAGTGCTTTGTTTTTCGTGTCGAGAGTTATACAAACTAATAGTGTAAACGACAGTTTGCTCCGAAAATTTTCCATGATGATATTTTTACTGTGAGAGTTAATTAAAGGTATTGAAATGTCAAGATAAATTTTATTATCAATGATTTGAACAAATAATTGAACGAGAAAAACATTTAACTGTCCATGAATCCTGGAAAATTTTACTAGGTAGTAAAGACATTTTTGCACATAAGTTTATTTGAATGATTGAGGAAATGTGTAATACTTGCATATATATACTGTTGTGCTATACGGCAATGATATTTTATCTTAAATAATGTATCATTTACATGTAAAACGTGTCTGACACGCATGGTGCACAGAACCAGTTTACAATGATAAACGAAAACCAAGTACGCGTAAACAATGATAAAAAAATATTAAAATCAGATTTTAACAATCTTGATAAAAGAAAATTTTTAGCTCATTGTTTTTCATTTGGAAACGAAGCGTTTACCAACATGTGTTATAACTCTAACGCGTTATAGTTTGTGCGCTCAGCGAGAGCACAAACTATACCATACGCATGCCATACGCGTCGTTCTGTCTCTCTCGCTCTCATGCATGTCGTCTGCTCTTTGTGTTTATAATCATTCATACCTTTTTAAAAAGGTCGGCTTGAGACATATTTGATAAACTTAAAAGAAAGAGCTGAATTTCATCTTTCTTAATCTATGATTTTATTTTTGAAAACCCACTTTTTTATCAAGTAATACTATTACTTCCTGTTATGCGTTATATGGCGTCATTTACTCTCAATGTAAAAGTAACCATTTTCAATAATTTTTTTCTTGAAAAATAGGTCGGCAACCTATATTTTAAAAAATAAAGAAAAATTATTTAGATTTTAAAGAACACGCTAGAATTTTGTTACTTTCGAAACCCACTTTTTGATATATTAGAGAACTACCTTAAAAGCTAGTCATGTATTCGAAAAATCCAATAACAACAATGAACGATCCAATCCTGAAGACAATTCAGCTGCGGAGCCCAAAAAGTTCGTTAATTAGGCGATGCATTGCTGTGTGCCGCAGTTAACTGATAATTGACCAGCCGGGCAGGTTCGCGTCCTCGGCGCGCGTCCTTGTTCAATTAAGGCACGGGAGCGTTCAACAACCGCAAGCGCCGAGTTTTATGCGTTTGAGCCTAGCGGGGATCGGCGCGTGTGGTATATTTCTTTCGCAAAGACGCCGCGCGAACAAGGAAAGAGAAAGAGAAAGAGCTATTGCGATGCGGTGGCTCGGCATTCTTGTGAATTGTGCCACTATAAGCGTGAGCGTCACGCGCCAAGGAATTCCCTAAGCACGAGTACTGAGTGATTTTGCGCGGGTCGATTGTTAGGTTCGATTATAGAAGAGAGCGTACGAAAATTATGTGGTACTACTGCAAAAATTGTTTATAAAGAAGATAGAAAATCAGTCTTTTTTTAAGGTCTTAAATATGATGATACATAAATATTTATCTGGAACAGTAACTTTTAAATTTTACAATTTATGTACATATAATAAGCATAAAACGACAAACGAAAACTAAATTGCCAAATGATTTCAATAAAATATATTCGAATTCTGCAATGTTATGTTACGAGTGAGCCATCGCAACTTTTTAATAATAAAAAGTGTCGGACCAGGGATTGAACCAGGGCCGCCACCTTACGAGTCGGGCACACTATAATACCAACTAGCCTCGGCCGCCACCACTCGGCTTTTGCTAATCGTGGTCATATTGTAATTGTACTCCTTGCCTCTTCTTATTCTGCATATTCGTACGGATATCCATCCATAACAGTTACTTCGATTGATTTTAAAACTAATAATATTCGAACTGTTTTCTTAATTTGATTACGAAAACTGACAATTAATCAATTGCCTCAAATAATTATTTAATCCAAATTGCATCGGCACTTTGACGGGGTAGCGGAACGATACTGCGACCGATCACCAAAGCTAAGCCACGCTGAGCTTGCTCTTCAAAAAGTGTTGGCTATAGCCAAGAAATGCAGTCAACCGTCAGTTTCTCGCCGTGTCGGAGACACAGAGATCTGACTAATGAGTCCCCTCTGAAGTTTCGTATCATCAAAAATAAAGGTATGGATTTCCAAAGCGAATGTGGAAGAAGGTATAAGACACTTTCTGGGTCAAACAGGATGCAGGTGGACAAACCCCAAATACATGCGTATTTATTGCAATTTTAATATTATTAGTAAAAAAAACAAGAGTAATTTTAATATGGATCTTACGGTCGTACAACCTGAATTGCAGTACAAAGTTTTTTTCTATATATTTTTAGGAAATTAATACAAATATAAAAACCGCCGCCAATTCATTAGCCCGTAGCTTCCTCAAACTTAATTTTTTGATTCCTTTAATTAATTTTTAATAACAAAATTTATAATTTTTGAAAAAATTGATGGCATAATTATAAATAAAATTTATTTATGAAGATTGAAAAGTATTAATTTTTAAATTTATTTATTTATTTAGATCAACGGGAAAGAATGCCCTAGGTTTAACCTAATTTTCGATTTGAAAAAAAGGTTAAAAAAATTTAAAAAAATTTTAACCTCACATATCTCTTAAATTTATGGACCAATCATTTTACCCAAAAAACTAGACCGAGAACTATCCAAAATCTAGCTCTACAAAGAATTTTAAAGTGATTAAATTGATTTTACTCCCGTAATCGTTGGACATACAAAACTCATTTTTTTCATTTTTCAATTTTTTTCTAAAAAACTAACCAACAAAATGAATTAAAAATGTTATAGATTATAGTTATTTATATTCCGCATTATCATGATTTTTCTCAAAAAAAATTGACCGTTTAGTTTGGGAATTATAAGCTTTTTTAAAAAAAAACACGTTTTTGTTAATAACAAAAGAACCGTGATAGCTAAAAATTTTTTTTTAGAAAATATAGGTAATTTAATTCTCTTTCAAATGCTACCCATCCGATTCAAATATCTTGATCCTATCATTAAAAAAGAAGCAAAAAACAATTTTGAGAAAATCGAAAATTTGAAATAAAACAAAAACGCATCAGCCCAATCAAAAAACGGATTTTTGACCCGCAATCACACAAAAAAACAAAAAAAATAAGACCTGTCCTGTCAAAATCGACCGAGTAGAAGCTGAGATCCAGGCGTACACACACACACACACACACACACACACACACACACACACACACACACACACACACACACACACACACACACACACACACATCCATACAGACATTTTACAAAAACCATGTATTTTGATTCCTAACACTTCGGAACACAATTATAACATGTTTTTACAACAACTCAAAAATAATTACAGATAATCAAAGCAATTAAATTTTAGAACGTATTAATGATGGTGTTTTCAATTCAATAAAGATTGGGGTTCCGGACTCCGTGGTCTCCCCTTGTTAGTTTTTTCGATAATGTGGTTTTAAGTTAATACTCGAAGAACATTTGTGTTATGTTTGGGAGATAGTTATTTTTTATAGTCGTTTAAATTGTTTTAAAAAGTCAATTTAAGTACATAACAACTATGTACAGTTGACAGCGTCTTACAAGCGCTTGTTTTATTTACTGGATATTAAAGAGATCCAAATTTGTGTTTTTTGTTTGCACCCAAACAAATTTTGACACTAATATTGTTGAATGACACATAATATTTAAGATTTTTATTGATTTTTATACTCATAAATTTATTACTATTTAAATTATTTTAATCAAATATTTCTGATTGTACATGGTGGTAATGGGCCTGTTATACATTTAATGGTACGTGATAGCATGTCTATATCGAAAACAAAATAAAAACAAAAATCACATTTCCTTGAAAACTAGTTTATAAAATTTTTAAAGTAGTTCATGTAGGTGTAGGCAGAATATTTTATTGTAAATATTGAGTAATAATTCTTGTAATGTTGTAATACGAAAAGTTTGCAAATGAAAATTTGGTGTGTATACGTGTGTGTGTGTGTGTGTGTGTGTGTGTGTGTGTGTGTGTGTGTGTGTGTGTGTGTGTGTGTGCGTGTGTGTGCGCGCGCGCGCGTGTGAGCCTGTGAGCGAGTGTGTGTGTGTGTGTGCGTGTGTGTGCGTGCGCGTGTGAGCCTGGGAGCGAGTGTGTGTGTGTGTGTATGTGTGTGTGTGTGTGTGTGTGTGTGTGTGTGTGTGTGCGCGCGCGTGTGAGCCTGTGAGCGAGTGTGTGTGTGTGTGTGCGTGTGTGTGTGCGTGCGCGTGTGAGCCTGGGAGCGAGTGGTGTGTGTATGTGTGTGTGTGTGTGTGTGTGTGTGTGTGTGTGTGTGTGTGTGTGTATGTGCGTGCGTGCGTATGATGAAACAGCTATATACACTGCGTTCGCAAAACCAAAAATGCTCATTTTTTAGCAATTTGATACTTTAATCTTCATAAAAACTGCATACCTAAAAAAAAATTTTGTGGTCGATATATTGCTCACAGTGTTGGAAACATATGGGCAATATATGGGCCAGTCGAAGCCACATGAGGGTAATGTATGGATTATATCGTTGCGCGGTACGAAAAAAGCCAACTTCTAAGTTTCGCGCCAAGAAAAAACAAAGTTGGGCGCTTTTTGGCTTTTCTTCATGCGAAACTTCATATAAAAAAGCCAACTTTGTCTTTTCTTCACGCAAAGCTTAGAAGTTGATTTTTTTTCGTACCGCGCGACGATATGTGACGCCGGCGCCTGAGTCGAATTCGATCCATACAGTATCCCACATCGTAGTCACGTAGTTTTGCATTTAAAAAAACACGACTACGTTATTGTAAAGTCTTATGAAACACTTCATGAATTAAACAAATTAAAAAGATATTCGAGTCATAATTTTATAGTTTTAGGGAATAATTTGGTTTCATGTGCGTGCCTGGCGATTGGTAATCAATGATCGCGCAATACTTATACGCTAAAAACGGGCTATAAACACTTGGAAAATATAAAGATTCATAATACTGCGAAACTTTACATGCGGAACACACACAAATATTATGTTTGTCCGCAAATGCAAAATATGCACAATTCATAGACTGCTGTGTGAAAAGCGATATTCCACCTCCTAAGTTTTATGTGAATTATTGAATATTATTACATTTCAATTCCACGAGTTTTCTTATGCAGTCGAGCTTCAACACTTACGTATTATTATGTATATTATGCGATTGTTTATCTATATACCGATTATCTTTACATGTTTTTATTATTTTATGCGCACGTGAAGTATTATTAACATAGTAACAACATTCTTAGTATAGTTAAAGTTTATTACAATGAATCAATAAGCAAAATAATAAGGAAAAAAATAGAATGAAAGTATCGCGCAGATAATAAATTCTTATCATAACCATCGCAAACGTATGGCATGCTATTAAGCGCACATCGCACAATACTTTTCTTAAACGCATACAAAATTGAAACAGCAGCTCGTTTCAGGTATTATAGAGACACCTCGCAATCGGCACAAATCTCTTTTGTCACCATCGCCAGCAATCAATCACACAGATCTAAGAATTTCTTAAATAAAATAGGCTATACGAGTATGTCCAAACATGCGTTATACAGATACACCTTAAACCTTTCCTCAACTTCTATCGTAAAAAAGCTCGCCCGTCCCGAATTCAAGGTAAAAAATGCGGGTACCAAGCGGCCGCTTCCACGCAGGTGCGCTTACAACCACGTACGACCTTGGGCGGGCCGATTGGTTCTCCATCCCGTGCCTCGTGCGCGGCGAATCGCGATGGCATTATAACATGTGCGCGGGTGGGTTTACCGAAGATTGTATAACGGAACGGTGCGTGCGGCGCCCCCCGCGCGCGTTGACGTAATGCAGTAAGTATCACGCTCGCGGCGTGCAAGAAAAGCCAGTCGGGCGCGTTTTTTTCTCAATTTCACTTTTTGCCTTTTATGTTTTTCCCGGTGCGCGCTCGTGCGCGTTCGCGCCTCTTTATGACTCTTGGGCAAACGGCCGTCGATTGATAAGAAACGACGGGGCAATTTTGGCGCCTCTGGAATGTGCGTGCCTGGTTGAGGTTTGCAAAATCCAGAGTGCAGGATGAGGTTTCGCTTTACTTCGACGACGTGCGTTTGGTAGAGGAAAATGGATATATTATGTGAATGGTCAAAATGAATGGTCACTTGGCTTTTTCGCTACATGCAATAATTCTTTTGGTTGATTTCCTGAAAAACCTTGGCAAATAGTTTGAAATTGCAAATTTAGCATTAAATTTATTAAACAGAAGGTTTAGATATAAAAACTTTCGAAAGAATAATAATATAAGAGGCTTCTGTTTTTCATATTATACTTTTGTTGAACACTTACATCCCATTATTTTTTTTAGATATTTGATTTTGAATGGGAAAATCCCGTCGCAGAATATGAAACACAATTCATAACTCACATTTGAATTATATTGCTAAAGTAAAAACATTATAAATTATGAAAATTTAATGCATAGCATAAAGTGATTTTATTGGTATTCTTATATTATTACTATAATTTTGTATTTATTGAGTCCTGGTTTCGATGAAATTTATTAACTTGTATCTTAATTATTTAAAAAAATATTAAATCAACTGTAGGAAAGAGACGAGAACAGAAAAATAACTAATATTTACTATAATTCCGTATTTAAAATAAGGAGCACGGAATATGTTTAATAAAATGATATTCTAAATCTATCCATAGTTGTCCGACGCCGTCACATATCGTCAGACACAAGATACGGGTGGTGTCTAGCTTTATAGACCATGGCCATGAGTGTGCAAGTTTCCCCTATATAGAGTGAAGAATTTGTATTAAACTTTTTTCTTTTAAATTTGCTTTCTAATAAAGGTACTGTGATTATAAGCTTATAGAACTTTTATTCATTAATAATAAGAAATTATTTCACAAAAGAAGTCAAATTGAAGACCTTATTCAACTTCGACACAATAGAATAAACAAACCTGATTATTATTGGTGAAAAACCTTGTATAAAAATTAATTACAATTGCGCTAGTCAAAGAGAAAATACTTGAGAATGGCACTTCTAAATATAGGCAAAGAAACTGTTAATTTTAACACATGTGAACACGATGTAGCAAGAGATAAACTGATCGACGAAGATAAGAATAGTTTCCAATTTCACTTCCACGTGTATCCTTAACGACTAATAAGACAACGGCCAGACTATGTTGTAAATACCGAGAAAAGTGACCTGATTCCTTTTACTTTTTAAAGCACGTTCCGTCCCAAGGTGACTAGCACCAAGATAAATTATTTCTAGGCATATATGCACCTGATGAAGTGAAACAATGTAATAGACTGACTTTTCATAATTTTAAATATCTATTAAGGCACAATAGCTTCGTACATAATATATTTTATAACCTTCCCTCAATATACACACATAGTTACGCGCTGGATAACTCATTTTTATTTACGATGCATAATTTAGGTTACCCTTCGCGATACTGATACAAAGTCGCTCATGAAAGACTCATTTAAATGAATTAAAATCTCGTACTACCGATCAGGAAAAGAAACTTTTACCGTCTGTTCCGATTGCGACCCCAACCGGCACTGTTCGACATTCTAAACATGATCTTGATAATTCGAGGGTTAAACGGCGCGTGCACTCCTTAGTTACAGGCGAGCATTACGTAATTGGATAAGCAGCTGGAATTCGTTCCACCACTCAAACGAGCGCAATTTTGCAAAGTAAGCCCCGGTGACGATAGCAGCTGCATTATACTTCAAAGACATTTTCATGATTCTTATCATGAGCATCTAAGCTTGAATTATAGAAATTGAAAGACTGCGTTTTAATTGCGGTGTTTATCTGTTCAGCTTAGAGTGATTAAAAAGCGTAATAACTGCGAGGCTCAATGGTAAACCATTGACAAACAATTATCTATTAATGGATGCAGAAATAAGGCATATGCAATTTTTCCTATAGAAAAACATAAAAAAGATTAGGGAAGGGTTGATTAATTTATTTTCTAGCGATATAATTGAATTATTGTATGAATCCTCTACCGTGATAGATGAAAAAGCATTAACATCAAAAAGAGCGTTTACTCACACGATAAAATGTAAAAGTTTACAGTCGTTGAAACTCGATACATGTTATACTATTTTCATACAAAGGATGCTTGTAATTTTTTCATTCAATAGTTACGAATTCAATTAATTAATTAAATTAAAATCTACATGTTTCTAATTACATCTGTCGAAATTCTGATTGGTAATAATGATGACAATTGAATAAAAACGAAAATCAAAACATAAACTTGACACATTTCCCTCGCCACGAAAGCGCTCGGGTATTCCGTTTCGCTTTCAAGAGCACACCTCCCGACACGTGTAATATGCAACACGGGAGTCCGATTTTTCCACATCGGCTTTTCATCCATCGCGCATAGATACGGTTTCGCGGTGTGCGCGCACGAGTGTTTCTAGACCATCGGCATAAATTTCGCCCTCGCACGAACGCGCTTACATAAGTCTGTAATATACCTGCCGGTGTACATAGGCATCGGATAATTGCCGGCGCATGATCGAGAAAGGTAATTCGAGAGGTGCGCTGAAAATTTTCACGTGTCATCGATATTAGTTGTCCACGGCGCGCACCGCTATCCGCTCCCGTATGCTCTCTCTATTAATTATCCATTACGTCGTAATTTCTCACACGCCAAGAGTCATTTTCTACACGACAAATCACGAGCATTATCATCGAGCGGAAAGAATGACTTCCCGAATTTTCGAGCACACGAGAATAGAGATATTGGGCTTGTCATAATCGGAGCGCGAGTGGCTGCAGGTGTTTGTAGCGGCCGAGAAAAAAAGTTCAAGTTTCCAATGGGCTTGCGTTTATTATTGTTCGCAAGATTTATACGCGTTCGCGAGACATAAATTTCCGCGGTATCGATATACACATGTTACAAAATACGTAATAAACGGACACGCGGGACGTGCGTGTAGCAATGCTAATTGCTCGTACGCTTTCCTTATTAAAACGTCCCCGCCAATATTTCGCTGTATCCTTTGGACATGGCTTGCGTTGGCTACACGGTATTTGTTTTGTTTGACTTTATAAAAGTTACAGTCACAATCTGCATAGCTACAACTCTACTTGGGTTTTCATGACTTTTGTATCTGTTATTTATATTGAAAGAAATACAAGAGACATTGGAGAACAAAAATTCTTAGCGTTAAGCAATATAGAAAGCAGCTACTGTTTGATTTGTTATTGTATTACATCCTAAAAATTCACTTTACTGCTTAAAAATAATTTCACGCCCACAATGTAACAGTCTTATCAGTAAAATTACGCGCGAATAAAATAAGAACAATTTAATATTTTGAAATAGACGCGTTTTCTACCGTTTGGCAATAATTGCGGAAACAAAAATTTAGTCACTCCTCCGGTTGAAAAATTTTATAACCGACTTTAAAAATGACATCTATAAACTTAACCGCAAGTTAAAGTTTTGAAATAAATAGGAACTACCGCAATTATTATCTCATTAAATTTATTCTCTACGCACGGACCATTTCGCTACCCGGCGCGATTGCCAGGCTCATAAATTAAAAAAAATAAATACCCCACCCCGAAAAGTTCCAGGCCTTTCTGGCACTGCATACTTCAACGACGGCGATCAGTGTGTAGCGCGGAAAATAAAATCTCAACGACGTCGCAACGCTCTCGTCAATATCACAAAGGCACAGTGCGCCAACAACGTATATTACATGCGCGCGAGCGCGCCCACTCTCGCACCCTTCTTACATCGCGCGGCATTCCGCTATGCACACTTCCTCGGTGTTACATACTCCACATAACTCGAAAATTGTGTGTGCGCGCGCGCGCGCGCTCGCGCTCATATATATGCGCGCTACGTTCTTACTCGGCGTATTTTTATTTATTTTTTTCAATTTTTCCTCCTTTTTACAGTGCTTTCGTTTCAGGCTTGGCGATATGCACACCCAACTCGACCTCCAGAAGGATTTGCTCTGTCTGTGCCTCGGAAATTATGCATTCTTATGAAAGCGACAAAGGGAAATAAACTTGGAAATTTTAGGACTTTTTGCCCGACTGTGGTATACGTTATTTAGACGTATACGTTTTCGGTGCACAAAGGAAACCGCTGTGTAAACATATCAATTTAATTGAAGGAAATGTTGTATTCGCTTTTTACTTCCGGATACTAATAAAGAAGCTAATTTAAAACGTATTTTAATCCATAAACAGAAAACAATGAGTTTTATTTACACGGTTTCCAAAACAAGTATTTATTCTTTAAATTATGCTGTTATTTGGATGATGTGTTTGAATTTTTATTATTTGTGTGATAAAAATTATTTACTATATACTTTAAATAAAGTCCACGTGAATAATAAGAAACCAGAAATATAATTAAACTTGTTTGTGACTGTGAACAACTTAATAATTTGCATTGATTAAAACTTTTAATCAATAAATTTTTTACCAAGATTACAACAAACATAATATAAATTTATAGCAAAAAAGTGTAGCTGAATTTTTCTAAAACTGTTACTTAGAATGTAAAAATATACATAAATAACTAAAACCTTCAGATCTTAAAGTTATTTTAATTTTTCGAAAAACCATTTCGGGTTCCGTACTTTTGATCTAATTTTACGAAATTAGATCATTTCATAACGGCTGAAAATTATTTGAATTAATAGTGCTTATCTGAAATCTTGGATGAAAATCTATTACGTAAGGAATTTTTCGAACTTGAGAGGGCAGTGGTAACTGGTACCTACTCTCAGGAATCTCGTGTGAACGACTTACATAATATAGAATTACTGTATTTAATGTATTAGCTAATTTGAACACTTAAAGGTATTGAATCATTTCCAAAATTTTAGAGTAGGAAACAGTAAAATTGCTTAATAAGTAATTATTTTCTAATACTAATAGAAGAAAATTAAAGTAGATCCTGCATGTAATCGTGAGAAGACTAAGATTTCTCGCATTTCAAACAGTTTTCAAAAGTGTAAATTCGGAAAGAGTTTCTAAAGCATAAAAATGTATGCAAATGTATCTACGAAACAGAAACTAGGATTTTTTTTTTCTTTCGACATCGGGAAATTTTGAAAATAGAGGTTTATAATGAAAAGATAAAAAATGCATGAAAGTCTATTAAAATACTTCTTGTTAGATAAAAATGAAATTTTGTAACTTCCTCATTTCTAGCATTGACAAAACTCACACTCTATTTAAAGAAAGTATTAAATAACATTTAAAACATATAAACTAGATGAAAAAAAAATTTGTTCAAATTAATTTTAAAATAACCAAAGTATCATTTAATTAGTTTTAAGATTGAACATTGTTGTAATAATAGATTTTACTAAATTTATTCATAAAAAATTGAGGTGCTTACTAAAAGTAATGCATAATACTCTCATACTCCTTCATTCGAATTTTATTTCTCTTGTCTGGTGCTTAACAAATTTTTTTTCTCACATCCACTTAATACACGTACATGTTATTAAAGAGCTTAACTATACTAGTATTAAGAGAAATTGCCAAATAACAGAATCTTTTTTTATTCTTCTATTTAATTATTTTAAATTCGAAATAAACTTAAAGATTTAGGTAGCAACTATCACTTGCTTTTATTATCAATAGATTTGCATTAATAATTTACTGTTATAACTAATGCTATAAAATAAAAACCCTTTAAAAATGAATTTTATGAAATATACAACGTAAATAATAAATAAAGTATAAAAATCTGAAAAATATCTTGTTAAGCAAACTACTAATTAAAGTACTGACGTCTGTTATTTGCTCTTGATCTTAAATTCTACTTTCGGTCACACATTCTTTCAATTTTTTTCCAACCTCGGTGTCTATATTCTTTCACGTATGTGCACTCGTGGCCTTTAGGCGTAACCACATTGTTTACGCAAGAAATTGCTAAACCATGCACCTGTTCTAATACGAAGTTTATTACTTTTCTAGCTAGAATGTATATTAAAAAAATGAAATTAGTTCAATATTATGTGCAAATTACTATTTCTAAATTTATTACATCACACTGAAAACCGGCTTCATATAATAATGTATGAATAATTTTGAGATGTAAGATTTTTGAGAAAAAAGTATTGGGTATGTTGAGAGTAAAATTTTTCAGTAAAAAACAACTGACAACTGGTGTAAAATATTTATACTTCCTCTGGTATAATTGCTCTAAGACGAACCTGGGTAAGAATAAGACGCGAGAGAAAGATCTATATATTTAAACTATTTGCAACTATAATTATAAATTGTACTCAGTTACAAAGGAAGATTTATAATTTAACAATAAAATTAGATTGAATTATTATACAAGAATAAAACATATGAAAAAATCAATAGAAATTTGTGTTAAAAAGGCACAATTTTTGTAATTAACTTTTGTGGTTCTTTAAACCGTAGCTTCGGTTTTTCGATATAAGTAATATTTTTAAAAATGTTCAAAAGACGCATCTATATCAAAGCTAAGTCATCCAAACAGACAGAGACCTATTTGAAGCTATAAAAAATAAAAATAGGCCTACAAAATAAGTTTTTATTTGCTTTCATTTCAAATAGGAAAATGCTGTTCACCTTTTAACTTATTTTAGTTTGAAGCCAATCTAAGTAAATGGAATATCGAGATAATGTAGCTAGAGCAACAAATCTCGATCAAAAAGAGGTATAATTTTTTAGAGTCTCGCGTAATATTATAATAACAAATTTTTAGAAAGTTCATTTATAATTAGTCGATTAGATAGTAATTTTTAAACAGAAAATTCAACTTCAGTTTATTGTATTTTGTTAACCTCTTCTGACCGGCACTATGAACCGCTGGAAAAAAACGTAAATGTTTCAACGAAAAAATATGTAAAAAATTAATTTCAAAAATTTTTTCATTCAATTTATTTTTGTTATTATTCATTTAAAGAAAGAAATAACGTCAAAGGTTTCATTAAAAAAGCTTTGGGTCACCTCACAATCGTGACTTCAATATGCGTCCACATATGTGGACGTCGGTCAGAAGAGGTTAATTTATTTCAAGAAAAGTTCGAATCTATAGAATCTTTATGGATTATTTTTAAAAAAGAAAAAGAAAAATACTAAATAAAGTGCGTTTATCTATTGCAAATTTAATTTGCAAAATCACTCAATATATCACGACTAAGGTGAATATGTGTGTATGTTAAAACTGTTGACCAAGTGGATAAACTCAGTGATAAATGTTTTGTCAATATTTGATTGACTTTTGGAAACATTTTTAGTGTAAGTAAAACCAATGATTTTAGGGAAGCAAAGTTAGTTTTCCAAATACTTTTGTATATCACTTGACAGATTATGCCGACTGCCTTAAAAAGAGGCCACTGTATCTATCAAAATATTAGATTGACGTATCATCGTTAATAATCGTTACTAATAAAAATATCATAAAAACTTGTTTGTCATAAATAGTGAAATTTATAGTATTGTTTTGGTTAAACTGAAATACTAGCTGGAATCATTAACTCTAGAAAGATCTGACTATACTTTACTGGTACCAAGAATCACAATATAATATGAAGGTAACGGAACGCATTACTAATGTTAAATTATGGACTTGTTTATTATTGTCTTGTTAACGTGTAAAAAGCTTCTGAAGAAACGGAAAAATGAATCTTTCTGCAACGGTGACACGTGGAAACTTTTCGATCACGATCCGGTTGACATTCGCGATTTTTCACATTGGCGCATACCATAAAGTAACGAGAGTCATTATACATACGCGCGGGCAGCCCAATACTCCAACCTCTATTTTTCTTTATACTTTTTCCTCGCCTCCATTATCTCCAGCTGACCACCTGTGTTCCTCGACTGACCACGCTCGCACGTACGCACGCATGCGCGTATGCACTGTCTCTCTCTTTGGGCGCGCGCGCGCGCATGTGTGGGTCCTATACCTACCTCCCCGCGCACAGGCCCACGATGCGGGCGAGTGAAAGAGCGAGAAAGAGGGAGCGAGCCAGATATTTCCAAACGGGCCGCGCCGCTGCACCGGGGGTCCGATTTAACGCGTTATTGCGTGAAAATCGGCGCGATATATGTCTATAGAGCGCGCTCCCGTATGTCCCATAGCGAGTCGCGGGGGGCGGCTGCTGCAGTGTGTACGGCGCTGGTGGGGGCTCGCCCGCTCGCTCGCGTGCACTTGGCGCGGCGGCTTTTACGGCCCCCCGAGATCGGCCGAGCCCCACGAGGTAGAATATACACGCCTTATTGTTCCATGAGCTATATAAGGTGATTCCAGCGGCCGTAACGCCGTAGAACGCGGCACGAGCTAAGCAGCGAACATGAGGCTCCTAGTGAGTACAGACCACAAGTTCTCTAACTTACTAAACCACGTATACATCGCACTTACGCATAAACATACAATATCACATACGCATCATACACATACATAAGATATCGGAGGGACACGTGTGCTTTGATCGGTTGTGCGCTGCGAAACACCCACGCTTTTTTCGACTCGTCAGTTTCTTCTTCCTCCACGTGCTTCGAGAGTTATCGCAAACAGGATTTTTGTTTCGAAGATACACTGGTGGTGGTTTATACAAGGTGCATGGGAATCGTGACTGACAGTTTGCGAAAATTCTAACATAAGACTTTTTGTTAAAATTTTGAGTTTTTCGGTTCTTCCATCATATGGTATGTTAAGCTTTCTTAAATATTTTTTACAAATGGACTCACACTTAATTATCATTTTTTTTTTTATTTTTGAATTTGATTTTTTTATATGAAAAAGTTCTCTTTTCAATTTAATATACTAATTTTTATAAACATAAGGACCGCATTTACATTTTCAAAATCAGAAGGGGTATCTAACATAATATTTATAGTTTTTGTAATACATCTTTTCAATTAACATATTCTTCCACGGCTAATATCAACTGAGTCTACACTACACTCTTCTTTGCATGTTAACTCTCAACTAAATAACTTTCTACATCACTAAAAACTACTGCTGAACGTAAGCAAACATGTTATTCTATTGTTTACTTTATACTTCCTCTTAATATTTAACTCACCGATAATTGCATAGAAAAAATATTGTGACGAAAGCTCATACGCAACATAAAATATCTTGTATTTATAACGTAGAATAAGTCACAGTTGGAAGAGTCATGTTGTGTGTATGTTACGAATGTTCAAAGGCGTGAAATCGTGAAATGAAATAATCGCAACCGGTAGCAATGTGAAACAGTAGTATCTTCTTTTATATGCATTTGATGTTTGTTAAGTAAGAAGGCATTTCATTAAAATTCTTTGCATTAATTAAACGATTTATTTGTACGAAGCTGAGTTTCTTTCAGCGCAATTAAAATTATCCTTATCGAAGATAAATTTTTTATTCTGAATTATTTATAATTAAAATTGGTACTTTCAAAGCTTTCCAGAAATTCTTAAGTAAAAATGAACTTCTATTTGATAGTAGAATTACAGTCAAGTGTTACGAAAAACAATTACCTAAATAATTGAAAATAAAGTAATTTTTTATAAATCCATAAATAAAAATTGTAAATATAAATTTTTTATAAAATCTGTGGTAAAACTGAATTTAAATCTTTCCATTTATATTGCAGAATGAATGACCCATAGTTTTCCGTAAATACAGTTATGTGCAAATATTTTTTTCTCATGAATATTGATAGAGTACTAAATAAAAATTCTACCAGGTCAACCATTCTTTAATACGCTGTTTTATGTATTCTCGTAGCAAACACACGTAAAAGGCCAAAGCCACCTACACTCATTTGTATACTTATTTGCAAACAGAAGACTAACCGTTAATATTGAGTAATATAATAGCCTCCTTTGTGAGTCTCACGTATAAATTTTTATGGTGTGCTTGATAAATCCTTGGTTTAGGTTAAACGTCTATTGTATCTTTCCTGTAGGGTAATAAAAATGAAAACACTCGAGAATTAAATTCCTATCTAGCTACCAATTCATGTAAAGCTAAATTTCAAACAATTGAATATATTTTAGTACTTTTTCTTAATATACTAGAATTTATATAATAAGAGAAATACAAGAGCAGTTTCATTACAACATATTTATCTTACTTGCATCTCTATCGATATTACAGTTCTGATGTTTTTATATACTGTACTTTTTTATTTGTATCTAAAATTCTATATTTATTCCCTGAATATAAAATAGTAAATGTTCACTATTCTGAATATTGACCAACTTATCACTACTGAAATGGTAATCATTCACTATTTTATATTTAGGGAGTATGTTATATTTAACGAATAAAAAACTATTTTATTTTGTGATGCCTAATAAAATTTTAATATTAAAAGAGCTCAAATAAAATTATATTAGTCATTTAACTAACGATCTTTGAAGCTTCTAATTCAGCAAATTTTACTTCCACTTCTGAAACACCATCAAATCCAATTACAACCCCCTCACCAAATCACGAGCTCATTCTACAGAGCCCGATAACTACAATAACACAACCATTCTGTTGCAGATTATCTTCTCAACCCTTGCAGTGGTGGTCCTTGCACGACCGGGGTACAACCACCCTGACGTGCACGCCTACTCGGCCTATCACGGTCCACCGGCACCCCTCGCCCACGACGGTCGCGTCGTCGACACCCCCGAGGTGGCGCACGCCAAGGCCGCCCACTTCCACGCCTACAACGAGGAGCTCTCGAAAACCGCTCACTATGGACCATCCCACGACGGTGGACACTACGACGGTGGCCACTATGACGCCGCTCCCCACGTCGCCTACCACCACGACGACCACCACGTGTACCACGGACCTCCGGCTCCCCTCGGCCACGACGGCCGCGTCGTCGACACACCCGAGGTATCCCACGCCAAGGCCGCGCACTTCCACGCCTACAACGAGGAGCTCTCCAAGACAGCGCATCACGGCCCTCATTACGCCCAAGCCGACTATCATTACTGAGAGGCGCGCCTCAATCGCGGCGTGTACAGGCTGAGCTAGAGTTTAAGGAAGCGAATTTATCATATGCATATATTATATAAATATACACACCAACACAGAAAACGCATACACACACACACACACACACACCCGCATGCATACACACGTGAGCGATCTCCGACTGGACGTCTGCGGTTGGACGCGTAATCGCGCTGGCCTGTTTACATTACCTCTTTTCATACTTTTCGGTACTCGCTCTATAGTAGCTATTGTAACACGGGAACGATTTGTAGATGCGCGAGCAGTTGCGATTCTCTGCGATGTTACTGCCATCGTTCGCGGTTTACATTCAAGTCGCAGCGCTTTTGCAAAAAGCTCTTGTACGATGTGTAGAATACACGAGGGCGTTTCGACGTTACAAGTAGATCGATGCTAAATTTGCCGGTTTCGTTGACTTTGTAACACAGCTTTCGTGACGCGTTTGTGATGGGAAAGAGCGAGCGGTGACGCGGGTAGATGCAAAACGTTGACATTTGCGTAGACTTTGCGTTTCTGCAAGAAAAGGATTTGCTGTTTTTTATGCTGTATGTAGCGTAAGATACAGCAAGTGATATAAGCAATCGCATTAGAGTACTGTAACACCTTAAATGAGAACCAATCGTGATCCGCTAGGAGTAAGAGAGTTCTGAGTCGTAATGGAGATGAGTAAGTGGCAGGCGATTTTTTGTATTACAAGACGAACGATTGCCACACACACGCGCTGTCACGTCGTGTGTTACATTGCAACTATTACACGTGTACTAAAAACAGCTTACAAGTGTTCTTTGAATCTATCGGGCGTGTTACAATGGCTCACAGTAAATTAACGTCGTTCTTTTTGGGCAAGCGCCATTGCGGGTTCCGCCGCGGCTATAGATGTGTCACGAATAGTGTTTCTTTTTTCTACTGACGCACACGTATAACGAATCACTCACGCAAGTTATATCATACCCCATTAAGTGTAGAAACGTATAGTTTTTACATGCTTTCCGCAAGACGAAAGGAAACCTCTTGTCTCCCGCCTCGCTGAGCTGACAGAGCGGCGAGTGGGAGGCAATTTCTGCTTTTGCTTGTCCGAAAGAAACATATCTCACACACATCTTGTAAAGCAGCATGAATCTCATCTTACGCATTTCGTAAATACTGTACCCCAATGTATCACCGATGTATATTATACGAGGAAGCAAATATATTTTTGATAGTAAAAATCAACCTACAAGCTTATTTTTATTTTTATTCAATAACTCTTTTCTTTTTAGGATTAATAATATGTAGTGTTAAAAACGCCGTCATTATTATTAAAGCGAAGTATATTACATAGTAGAGAATTAATGAGTTTTAATAATTTGAGTTTTTTTAATAACTATAACACTTACAGTTGAAAGTTATTGTATCATTCAAAAAGTACTATTGTGTGTCTGACGGTTATATAGGCGCGTCAATAAGAGCGAGAGAAAGAAAGGGAAGACGCGCGCGATATAGGCACAGTGAGAGATACAGAGTGGCGGTCGCTCACGTTTCAAAAGTTTGCTCCTCTCCCATGGCAAAAGCCCATGGCAAAAGCAGAAGAGAATAGGTGTAAGATAGTCGAACGTTTTGCGTAGGATTAGTCCATGAGAATTACCTAAATTACTTATCACGCTGTGCAATGAGTACAGATTTTGTGCATTCTATATTGAGTTACAAATTGTGTAATCAAATATCTCGTAATTTTAATGGTAACAATTACTAACATTTGATCCGCAACATTTCAACAGAAACGTCTGTAACAAGGTAATCTTTTTGGATATAACCAATTACGGATTCGAAAATCAAAAATACACTTCCAACTTTGTTTAATATTATGATAGTACAAATAATTAGAAATTAGATAAAAAAAATACTATATAAGTAGGGTAAGTGTGCCGGTTACTAAGCCTGCTAAGCAGACGACAAGTTTCAATTACTGAATATTTGAAAGCATGTAAAAATCCTGTAACTGGGGAGGGTCCAGTAAGTGGCACTCTTATCCTATAGTACACGTTTCTAAAACGAATTCTCATCAATTTTAGTTTTGTGAAAAGTAATCTTCTTTTCATTTTTTATACTCATTTATTCTTGCATTTTGTTACCTTCAAAAAGTAGTTAGTATTAATTTTTGATTATATACTGTTATGCTTCAGGTAAAAATTAATGTTTGAAGAAAGAAAATAAACGTTGATTGATACGTTTTCTAAAGAATCAACTTAGTTTTTTCTTCTTCTTAATTTTAATTTGCCTTATCTCATCTGCTTATGTTGCAACGGTGACTTATAAGGCATATACTTAACAGTAATAAACAATAATACATTTATAGATCTAAACCAATTATAGGGTAAGTGTGTGAGTTACTGTGCTCCCTAAAGAGACGCCAAGTTTCAGTTACTGGACATTTGAAAGCATGGGAAATCCAGTAACTGGTGAAGACACAGTATCTGATACATTTACCCTAGGTTAAAACAAATCTGTTACATGTCCCCGTCCATCAGAAGTCGATCGACCTAGTTTTTTCGGGATTAAATTAACTATAATTTATTATTTGACAAAATAGAAGAATTCGGTTTTGCTATATTAAAAAACGTTGCCCAGTAATCACTGGGCTCTACCTGTATTCTATTACTAACAAGAAGAGGGTCTAATTGGCCGCATTGGAGAGTCGATTTCTGGTACCTAAAAATGAAGCCTAGTGCCGACAATTTCATTCAATGGGCCCTTTTTCTTGAGATATGGGCAATTTAATCTCAAATATCCTTTATTTCGTTAAAAAATTATGTCTCTTCTATTGAGTGTCACATTGCAAATATTTATGATACTAAAACGAAAAAAAAGATTATAAAAGTAGACAGTAAAAGCTAAAATTTAAGCCCTGATTCATTAAAAAATATTGATTTTTCAGGAAATTACAAGCAATCAAATATAGTGTACGAAAATGGTTAAAAATACGATCCATTTAATGGGTTAAAATGAAGACAAATTTTCAAAATTTATTTCAAATTTTCAAAATCATCAAAATTTTAGGAAATTACATGGATTCGGGAAAAATCGCTCATTTTTGGTAATTTTTCGCGATTTTCTCGCAACTTTACATATAACCGCCCGATTTAACAACCTTAGCTTAAATTAAAGCTCTTTTCTTCTACTTTAATCACTTTATTGTGGAATATTTTTTGGCACCTTTAAGAGCTTACGATTGGCTAATCATCAATGACTACTTTTCATCCATTTTTCTCATGATAAATTTCCATTAAAAAATGGATTTATGCACTCAGAAAAACCATCCTCCTGTCTTGAAATAAAATTCCTCCCCAGAAAATCTTCGTGCGATAAAAAAGGATTCCTCCGGCGCGAAAATCATCATCCCGCTACAGGAAGCTTGACTTCCTGTTGTAAGATAATTCTTCCTTCTATAAGAAGATATCCTCTTGGGCCTATTTTCAGCAGAAATCCTCTTCCGACAAGCAGATACTCGTTGATACAGGAAGATCGTTTTTTGAGTGTCTTTAAAACCGTGTCACAAAACCATTTTCGAGTGTTGGAAAATTTTCTCGTCTATTGTATGGCCTAAAGAACGAGAAAAAATTTATAACAGAGGTGTGCCTCCAAATCTTTTTTTTTTAATTTTTTGAACCCTTTAAGTGTGGACGATCTGTAGAATTCCTTCTATAGATAATTTTTGACACGCCGTTGGATAAGTGCCACTTAACGCACGGAGTGTGAAAAAATAATGTTCGATCCACGTGATAAATATGATTATTTATTGTTATCGCTGGCATCGCATATGTTCCAAATTTTTTAATATAATTGCTTAATAATGTAATTGTCAAATAAATTATATACAAGCGATATCTTTTTGGAATTGTTTCCCGATAATTTTGCAGGTAACATTTTTCTGTAAACATAATCAATAGATATGTTAAAAATTTGCAATCTGACGACTTATGCACATACGAATAACCGTTCACAACAATTTTGATACCTATACCTATAAGATCATTAAAATTTTATCGGCACCGTAGATATCTGCATTACCTTGGGAGTATTCTCGTCGGTACATCAAACCTTCCTGGATTCACGTAATAAATAATTCTTTTCAAATAAAGTATCTGAACTTAATATAACCACTTAATTAATTATATCGGTACATGTATAACAGGAGAGAGAGAGAGAGAGAGAGAGAGAGAGAGAGAGAGAGAGAGAGAGAGAGAGAGAGAGAGAGAGAGAGAGAGAGAGAGAGAGAGAGAGAGAGAGAGAGAGAGAGAGAGAGAGAGAGAGAGAGAGAGAGAGAGAGAGAGAGAGAGAGAGAGAGAGAGAGAGAGAGAGAGAGAGAGAGAGAGAGAGAGAGAGAGAGAGAGAGAGAGAGAGAGAGAGAGAGAGAGAGAGAGAGAGAGAGAGAGAGAGAGAGAACTCCATGATTAGCGAATCACATTCTGGATCAACATGGGGTGGTTACTGATGACATGATTCTGTATCGGAGATAAATTAAGAGTCTGTAATCGTCAGTTGTTTGTAATTAATTGAAAAAAGAAAACACATTTTGATTTATGCTAAATCAAAACATCATTTCCCTCTGTAAGAATGAACTCTATCATTTTGTAAAATGCTAAATCGATATTCTATATCGTCTGAAAATGACATTTAAACAAAATTTACAATTAAATTCAAAATTTCCTTAAAATACCATTTTCAGATGATTTGAAATATTGATTTGAAACTTTTCGGTATGCCATTATTATGGAGGCAACGATGTCTTGGTTTTACATATACTAAGAAGTAGGCTACATTTTTTAGAAAATTGACGAATCAGAGCGTAAATAAAAATGTTACATTCGATTCGAGACTTATCGCGTTGATTCTTGTATAAATGGATCCAAATACGTATTATCTTTAATTAATTATAAACTTATAAACTGTGGAATTATGTTGCGCTGGTAGTACTCACCTTCACTGGTTCTTCATTTTTCTGTATATGAGGAAATTCAGAATTTATTTCAACTTTTCGCATTCCCAAAATCGGTAAAAAATTTTTTTTGAAGGCACACCTTCCGGGCGCGGTTTTTCTTCTTTCTTATGTTACAAAATATACGAAGGAACTCGTGTTCAATTAAAAACGTCTTTGTCTCACTTTTTTTAAAAGGTCGTAATTTTTTCAGAAAATGGCAAAAAAGCCCTTTTCTAAACCTCAGCCATTTAGCCCAGAAACGATCAACTCAATAATTAAAGAAAAAAAAAATTGAGACTAGAAAGAAAGAGCTTTCATTCCCTTTTTTGAAAATTAAAAAATTTCGATTCTTTCAAAAGTTATAAGGGTTTGAAGTTGATCGTCGAAAAGGCATAAAAATGCACAAATCACAGGAATCGGCAGCCCCAACTTTGAGAGAATTTTTATGCCTTTTCGACGATCAACTTCAAACCCTTATAACTTTTGAAAGAATCGACATTTTTTAATTTAAAAAAAAGGGAATGAAAGCTCTTTCTTTCTAGTTTCAATTTCTTGTTTGAAACTTTGAGTTGATCGTTTCTGGGCTAAATTGCTGAGGTTTAAAAAAAGGGCTTTTTTGTCATTTTCTTGAAAAATTACAACCTTTAAAAAAAAGTGAGACAAAGACGTTTTTAATTTAACACGAGTTCCTCTGCATATTTTGTGACATCTATTTTGGGGACGCGAAAAGTTGAAATAAATTCTGGATTTCCGCAAATATGTCAATTTTGGATGCAGAATCATTTCGAATAATACCATCAAATATATTTAATGTTTAACCATGGCCCTGTTTCCGATAGCTTTTTATTACAATTCATAATGCTTTTTCAGAATTGTGATATAACGCAGTAGTCCAAAATGCATATACTTATTCAATTCTTAAAAATAAAAATAATATTTACGGTTTTATCCAGGCATAGCGTTGGAATTTCACATCCCCTGAAAATAAATCAGATTTACTCTTTCTACCTTCAATAACTTTTCATTCCATAAGATCGAATAATTGCATAGTAGTAGATAGCAAGAGTCAATATTTTCTGAACCACCCAGCGATCTCAATCATCTATATACACATACAATGTACTCAATGTACTCACTTAGAGGGGCGTATAACCATATGTACATATATGCGAAAGCGTGGACATAGGTCAAGCCGAACGCGATGACAAAAATGTTGCGGATTAATAGAAAAATGAACGGATCGAGCGCGCTCGAAACACTAAATCATAAATCTCGTCGTTATGACGTCGTGCACTAGGCGCGACCGTGTTATCAATCATTTTACATAACGAGAAAGGCCGCGCACCTATACCTATAGATATGCATGCGCTTGTACGCATATGTAGGTGCGCGCAGCGTGCACTGATAACAACAAACACGAATTGTATAACGGCCGTCACGCAATAGGAGGCAGGTCTCGTTGGCGAACTTTCCAAACGGCTCAATATACTACCTTGAGCGCTGCGGTGCGCGGATACCGTCATACCAACGTTTTCGGAACTAAATAAGGGACGTGCGCATACTGCGGGGGACAGCAGACATTTCAATGCAATGGAACAATGCAAGTAATGAAACTTTGCGAAGAGTAAGTAATGTAGCAGAATTCTTTGTTTTCGGAAATATAGCAAGAACAAATGTAGCAGCTTATATTAAATAAATCATTGATTATCTAAATCGCTAATTAAATAGTAAAAATTAATGTATTTTATTCGAACCGAGCTGTAAAATGTTCATCTCATTTATCACCGTATCTAACAAATATATATCAAACAATATACAAAACTGCTCTAAGCGTTCGAACACGATGATCCCAGCATTATCGGACAAGTGCAGCAAGACAGACGGTAGGCAAGAAAAATGCCGAGATTGCGGGCACGTGCGCGCCTGCTGCGGGGGCAGGTCCGCTATAATAAGTACACGCGCGACCTGGTCGACGAACCAGGACGCGAACGCGCAAGCGCCGCGACCGAGCGGTACGGCATTGCGCGCGCGCATTTATTGTTCTCCGTGCTCCCGACGTTGGCGGACCCCCGCGCATCGATGCTTCGAGGATCTGCCGCCCGTTTGCTGAGATTAGTGAATATTATTGAATATAATTGCTCGGTGGCATTACTTGTGTTTGAGGTGAGTTTTTACACGAGAATTAAGATGCTGCTTGATTTTTTTGAAAATAATATTTTTACAGGAAAATTATCAACATTTGCAAGTATCCCGCTGATTTTATAGATAAATGAACTTTTTACATTTATTCATCTTGTTAGAAATAGCCTTTACCGCTGTAGTTTGATATAGTATATTACGCCCTTAGGGAGCAAAAGTAAAGAATGTCCCAGATCGCATGTAAATTGTCACCCGAGCCGAAGGCAAGGGTGACAAACATGCGATCTGAGGCATTTTTTATTTGCTCCCGTGGTGCGTATACGATTTTTTTGCCTGGCGAGGCCGAAAATACAACCTTCGCGATCGGGCGCCGGGAGCAAAAGTGGCACTTTCGGCCCGCTAGGCAAAAAAAGTTATTTTGATTACTTCTATTTACAAAATCTGCTCAAATAAATAACAAATTTTCAGTTAATATTTCAGTAAACAATCTAAATTTTATTTTGTCAATATTGCATAAAGAAGTAATCTCATTAGTGAAATTATATATTTTGATATTTTGAAAAAAAGATTCTGACAGCGGAAAATGCAATATTACTCTTGAGGAAGTTAGTTATTTTGCCTTGAGATAATTTTTAATAATAACATTTTTATTAGTGAACTATTAGATTAGTTTAACTTTTTTACAAAATTACTTAAATCCAAAGGTCCAATATTTTCTGATGATAGTATTACTTTTAGATATTTTAGGCGTATTTCTGAAAGGTTTGTTGTAAATTTACAATAAATTTTATTTTATCATTATAATTGAATCTACCTTCAAAGCATCAATTAATCTAATTAGATGTTTTCTATTACGATTTAACACTTTCCGAGAAAATTAACTGAAATTAAGTTTAAATTATATGAAATTACAAACAAATTTTACCTTTTACTTCAAAATTTATATGTTATAAACTAATAAAACAACAAATAAAGTATGACTCGTCACTAACAAAATGCTCAATATATTTTTGTGCTTGTTTAGAATGTAACAATGTAATTTGATTAGATTTTATATACCTTAATTATAACACTCAAGTGGCTCGGATTAGGGCTAATCTTAATGAAAGGAGACACTCAATTGAATGATCGAATAAGAATTCAGGCCCGACCGATGCAGTTTCACCATCACATTGCGACGATCACGTTCGATGACTGTTGTTCGCCATTTCTTTGACGTGCACGTGGGCCGTGAATTTTTCATCGAACTTTGTGATTAGTCACGACGCTGATTGGAATTGAAAATACATGCAAAATGCTCCTAAGAACTTCGACGCCACTGCTGCTAATCAATAAAAAGTGTCATTATATTAACAAAATACATTGGGTGTAGAAAATACGACAGAAAATATTATAGGTATGTGTTGGCATATCGATGTGCTAAAAGCTTTTCTTACCTATTCAACTTTCACAACGAATATTTGAATTTGTAACTATTGTCAAGAAATTTTACATATTGTTTCTCCACGAATTTCAAAATGCACTTACATGTTATCCTTAGGATTTTTAATTTTAAGAATGCTTTCTCTTCAGAAAGTTAGAGTTTTATCGAGAACGACTGATGTTTTTGTACGTGTCGAACGATATTTAGTAGTATTCGGGATCAAT
Organism: Torymus aiolomorphi; assembly: GCA_036365515.1. Classification (NCBI taxonomy): domain Eukaryota; kingdom Metazoa; phylum Arthropoda; class Insecta; order Hymenoptera; family Torymidae; genus Torymus; species Torymus aiolomorphi. The sequence continues at coordinate 99,689,616 of CM070874.1, forward strand.
GTACTCATTGTTACAAAATGCATAATACGTCTTTAGTATAATTCAAACTGTTATAAAATATTGTACAACTGCGATTTTCAGAAAAACGTCATTTTATTGTATATTGCAAACCAAATAAACAGTAATTTTCTTTAATTATACTTTATTTATAGAAAATATGGATTATTATTATAAATATGTATGTATAATATATACATTTTTTATTATCACACATAGAGACAAATGTCTATAACAATAAAACCTTACTGTAAATGTACATAAACCCTAAACTCCGTTTTTGTAGATGACTATAAAAATAATAAAAATAAAATGGTTAATTAAGAAAAAATTTATAAAGAAAATTATAAAAAAGCCAATATTACAATATAATTGTCTTTATCATTATAAATTTTTTTATTATAAATTTTTCTCTCCAGAAATAAATCTCAGATCTTAAACATTAATTTACTTTATTATTATTGGCTAAGCAATACATCTTCCTTCATTGACAATTTTATTTTATTTATTGTACAATAAAACAGTGATAAAACACGGAAAAAACTTCTGGTATTATATCAACGAAACATTTTGTTTTAGTTAAAAGCGAACTCCCGAATTTTCATGCTGGTATTACATGGCGATTGTGTAAAGTAATTTCTCTAATCTATGAATTTCACCAGCCACAATGTAAAATCTACGGGAGAAATTTTTTATTCGAGTACTTTTATCTGTTTTCTTACGAATGTACCGCTGTATGTAATTGCTATCCGTTCTACAACTTTGTAAACTGTAACTATAACTAAATAAAATTTATACGTTTTTCACATAGAAAGAAATTTTTTTGCAATGTATTTCGTAATACGTACATTTTATTGATATATTTTGAATGAATCAAAATTTGCGTATGAATATGATACAATATATAGTTTACAGAGGTAAGTAAAACTCGAGAAATTTCCATTATCCAAATTTGTAAAATTTCTTCACCCAGACATTGTTCTCAAATCGATTTCTCCCAAGATTTTCCACCGTGCTCATATAAAAACACTTTCCACGCGCAATCAATTAATTGCATGCAAGACTGAATTTATCTCCAAAAAAATTGAACAAAAAAATCCCCGCATTAAATTCCTTCGCGTAATTATCTAATACGGATACCTCCGTGTACGGAGGACCTCCTTGGTAAGAAAGCCCGTGCCGACACACGCACACGCCCACGGCTCCTATACTTATATAGCCGGGGCAAATCGCAGCACGCTCGGCGCGATCTCCTTATCGGCTCTTTCCCCATAGATAGCCACCGTGCGGCTAACCACTCAAGATCGCGCGTTATCTCCATCTAACAGAAGGTGCAGCCACCGCCCCGACACGTGAACAACCTGTGCCCGCGCCGGAATGCGGGAACACGACGCTTGTTGTTACCCCCATTTTTACGCGCCGTCGCCGGCTATTGAGGCTTTTCGCCGCGCCCCCCAAGGTCGCAGTCATGACTGGCGAACTCTATAAATCGACAGGCGTCTAGGATAATAAATTAACATCCTGCGGGTGTATGCGCGGCCGCGCACGGCGCATGTGTATTGCCTGAAACGGGCATTTCAGAAGGTCGATGGAAAAATCGAGCTAGCGTGCTTTTGCGAAGTGTCTTAATGAACGACGTATGGACGATCGGTATTAGTGTGTATTGTATATGTGTATAACGGGCACGACGCTGGCGAACGCGAAATATTAGATTAGTCGAGCTGATTATGAGAACCGAGGACAGCAGGAATGCGCGGCTTTTCCAGGATAATTAAATGTCCGAGTCTTAAGGACGTTCTCCGGGTCGAAGCAACAATTTTAGTTTTTGTATTTTTATATAATGTTTTATTAATTTGATAATCCAAGAGTAAGTAAATGTAACAAATATATACTTGAAAGAACATAAGACAATTTTTTTTAAACAAATTCAGGCAATAGTCACTATGGTATTGTTACAATTGAAGACAAAAACTTCAATAAGTTCTTTAAATTTTTTTATTTTTTATCCGATCTTAACGAAATAAAGCTTATTTTGTCCGTTAAGAAATTTCAGGGGGAGTATCGATGGGAAAATTTATGATACAAATTACCAGTACGGCGCAATATCAATTTATTTAAGAAAAGCAAGTCAAGTTTTCATCAAAACTTTCTTAAACAAATTGATATTGCGCCGTACTGGTAACTCGTATCATAAATTTTTCCATCGATACTCCCCCTGAAATTTCTTAAGGAACAAAATAAGCTTTATTTCGTTAAGATCGGATAATAAATAAAAAAATTTAAAGAACTTATTGAAGTTTTTGTCTTTAATTGTAACAATAGTATAGTGACTATTGTCTGAATTTGTCTAAAAAAAATTGTCTTATGTTCTTTCAAGTATATATTTGTTACATGTACTTACTCTTGGATTATCAAATTAATAAAACATTATTTAAAAATATAAAAACTAAGATTGCTGTTTCGACTCGGAGAACGCCCTTAAATGCAGAATTTACAGAAATGGGAGGATGATGAATTACTTCGAGTTGCAATAATAGAAGGAGTTATCAATTTTAATTCTTTAAGACTTGGTAAGTAATTACCTGTTAAGTCAATCTGTATTATGTATAACATATGTGACATGGAATATCTCATGACATGAGAATTGGCTGAAAAAAAACGACATCCCTATAAGTTGAAAAATAACCAGCTTTTCTGCCTCAGCTGTTATAAATTAGCTACACTGTTAAAAATATTGAAGTTTTTTTTGTTAAATTTTAGTTCAATTTAATAAAACTTTTGAAGTTTCAGTTAAATTTAACTGAAATTTAATAAAAATTTTGAAGTTTTATTACAGAAAAAAATTAATTAATTTATCTTAAATTTCAGAAAATTTTTAACAGTGTAGATTTCTTAGCTATGAATAAGCTACTCTGTTAACTATAATCTAGCTAAAACCTAGCTAATTTTTTATTAACCTGTGACAATCGATACTCGTTAGCTATAAAATAACTAATTTTTATAGCTAAGGATCGGTTAAGCTTTGAAGCTATTGATTTTTCTTGAGAAATTGATTTTCCAAGGTGTGTTTACGAATTTGATTTTCTTTATAAAGAATAGGGACACTTAGTCGCACGGAACAATCTCTGCGATAAAGGGGAGGCAAAAATTGAGAAATTAAGAAAAATTTAATTGTTTGATTAGTAAGTATATCATCGCAATGAGAACACGTTCGCCTTTCTATCCTTTGCAGACTTTTCCACCTCATTTCACTTAACTGAAATTAATTATAATTCAAAATCTAACACTAATGGTAAGATACAATTAGTTTTAACAACAACTCATATGATCTAGACGATGCCTACTACACACGTTATATACGATACGTATATTTTTTGTATTTTGTTTTTAGCCATAAAGTTAGCTAAAAAAATAGGTAATTTCTGTTTAACATTTTTACGAAGATTTAAGCATATTTTAGCCAGATTTAAATCTAAAAGCGTGACGTTAATACCAGGGTTTTAGCTAATTTTTACCTAAAAATTAACCATATTCTGATAATCCAGCTAATTTATAGCTAGAATATGCTTAAGATTTTTATAGCACTGTGTGACCTAAATCCGCACTTAAGTCACGGCTAGTTGTGACTTAAGTAGCCCATTATTACACTGTGAAATAATGAATTTACTTAAGTCACAAGTACGTAATTAACGCCAATTATCTACCAAAACTATTAAAAAATATGATTTTACATATAAGAATGAACAGGAAAAGAAGTAAAACTTCGTTAATAGTTGACAAACCACAAAGAATAAATAAAAATGATGATAATAAGGCTTCTCTATATTATAGGTTAGTTTCATCTGCTATGGAGTAGCAGACCGCGCGCTTTTTAAATATTCAATATTAAACTGTATGGATTTTAGTTTTAAAAGTCTTTTTCTTTAATGATATAACGTATACAAACCTTTCACTTTCATAAACTTCAACTTATTGTTAAAGATACAAATCAAATTGCCAAGAATCTAGTTTTATGATTTTTTTATGTATATATTCAATATTCTAGATTCAATAATAACCATATTCTATATCAGGTATTCTATTATTTAAATAACTTTTTATTAATTTTTTTTCAGGGCGGGGGGGCTGCGCCCCCCCCTTCCGCCCCACACTTCTCCCACCCCACTTCCAACTATCATTATAAATATGCACAAATAAATAAAATAAGAATATGGCGGATTTATGTCACACGAGCTATAAAATAGTATACGATACTCGTGACTTAAATGGCTCATTATTACAGGGCGTTTAGCGCCCTCGTTGCGCTCGGGCGCTAACCTCAACGCCGTGCAATAATGGGCCACTTAAGTCACACGTATCGTAATATACTAATTACCAGCGATACTGGATATGCTACATCTAGAATTGCAAAAGCATAATAATTTTTAGAGTCTGTTTCTGTAATTTCTTTATTATCGTTTACCACGTTTATAATTAAAATAATTATTTCGGGAAACAACTTCTAACAATTAAAAGTAAATTATTTTACTTTTAGTCATACTGTTACTGATATAAATTATATTATATAAGGTTACTGTAGCTAATTCGGCTATCTCAATCAGAAACTTGGTTGAATGTTTCTGCAAGCACGTGTAGGAAAATATAATACATCTTCTATCAAGAAAAAATTAACAATGTATCAGAAGTCATATTGACTTCACAGGAAGCTAAAATATAAGAGCGTTTTTGACTATGATGCATCGTATGTACCTAAATCGGCAAATTAATAAACAAAGTTTTTGTTTTATAAATAAAATTGACAAAATTTATCGACATTTATTAAACTACAACATATCTTCTACTACAAAAAATCTGGAACATTCCAAACGTAAATAATATATTAATATTCTTTTAACAAAGGAAAAAGATTTGAAAAATTTATAAATAATTTATAAGTCATATTTTTAAAATTTATTACCTACTTATATGTTTAGTTAAGTTTTCCTATAAAGTAGGACAGAGGACACGTGTGTGGTCTAATTAGATGCATGGTCAAATTAACTTGAGTTATTTTATACACGTATTATAATCAGAAAAAGGAGTGTATCTTTTTTACCATAATTATCTAATACCAAAAATAATTTAATATTGTACCATAGAGCATACGTACCTGAAGTTAGTTTACTGTATTCGATATTTCTAAAAGAACATTTCAAAATCTTTTTAATGAAGCTTAAAATAGATTATTATAATTGACCTGATACTGGTCTACGTGCAAAGATAACTGCGTAACGAAAAAAATATTAGATGACAATAGAGTGACGTAGCTAGCAATAGATGTTAAGCGTATAAAAAGGAAATTTAATTGCAGGGTATCGATAATAGCGCCAAGGGACTTGCACAACAATGTGAATTTGATACAACATTTTTTCCTGCCGATCTAAGGGAATAACACCTAGATCCAAATTTTATGACGTAATTGCCATAATTACATACCACTGACATGGAGTAGCAGCGTGTAGACGCCGCGGGATTACATAAGGGAGTATTTCATTACGGCCTCTATTGCGTGAATCTCGCTCGATCGGATCACTGAGCAGTAATAACCAAAATCAGCTGGGGCCATCAACGACCACCTGGACAAGAAGCCGATGAAAGCAACTCCTTCGCAGCTGTTCAGCTACGCTCGGAAGCTCCTAGCTTTTCCGTTATTATGATTTGCTATCTTTAATAAATTTCTTTGGATAACTTCTTCCATCTTTAGAACCAACTAGTTCTACTGAGCCCAGTGCGATTTCATTGTTTTTTTATAATAGCTTTACGAACAATGGGTATATTTGTAATACATTCGTAAATAAATATAATTGATAGCTTGATAACTGTAGTATCGTATATCCACTAATCATTGTAATACATTATTTATTTTAAGTATTTGGAAATATCTATGCATAGGCTTAAAAAGAAATAATAAAAAATATATTGTAACAGTAAGGAATAAAAAAGGCGAACGTTCAAACAAGTAGTAAGAAAGTAAGCATCCAACTTTTTAGTGTATGTGGATAGTTGAATTATATACATCGAGAATTAAAGAATCATTTCTTCATATCGTTTAAAAAGGTTCCACTAATAATGTCTAATAAAACTAATTCGATATCAAAATAATATATCTGTATTCTGAAATAAAAAAAAAAAACATGCAAGTGCTGAAAATTTTCGTATTTAAAGTTGAAGTCATTTTTAAATAAATATATTTCCATTTCGCTTTCTCGATGTTTTAATTAACTGGTGTATATTTTAAAGAGACTTTCTAAGTATCCGGGAGGCTCCCTCTATCGTGTTTTCGATGAAAATATGTCATACTTATTACCGATACGATACGTTTACAGTTTTCTTACATTCAGAATGTATTACTTTAAGTAATCTAACATAGTTTAATTAAAAAAATTAAAAATAATAAAATGCTTCTGCCAATGAAAATAAATATCTTTATTTTATAAATAACACAAAAATCTCAAAAAAGTATGCTAAATGATTACGAGATAAAAATATTCTTTCTTTTTATTAAATGTATACAATGCAAATGACAATGAATTTAGAAAATGCTGTAAGTAGATATATACAGGGAATAGCCAGACAGTAGGTTTACACGTTTGTCCATTATCTAATTATTTTTACTCTCTAATTTTATGCGACGTTTTCCTGTAAAAAGTTACATTGAAGTTAATTAAATAAAATGCATATTATTTTTTTTATTAATTTAATTTTAAAATAAATCTTTCTTCTTTATTGTTAATGTTGCAATCACAAATAAAATGATTTAGAACATTTTTAAAATTTTTATATAAAATAAAGTTGAAATCCACCCATAAGACAAAAATCATATTTCAATTTATAACATGACATAACTTTACAAATTAAAAAATTCTCATATACATATCTATTTATATAATATTATACTTATGATACTTTATACCGCTTTATTACATTTTCTGCACCATAGATATTCTAAAAATAACTATAACAAGTCATTTATAAAGATATAAAATAAACAAGGTATTAAACTCACATAGACATAAAGACAACTATTGTAATATCGATGATTACACCAGAGCCAATTAAAATGTTTCTTTTGACCGAATAATACGCTAAGCTGTCTTTTACTGTGGGCGTTAGAAGAATAAATCATCGCTCTAAAATTATAGTCTCACATTTTTAGTAAATTGGTATATTATTTGAGAACAATTGATTGTTTTCTCGAATACATCGATTAAAGACTTTTATGCCGCCCAAAGTTATAAAATGCCATAACAGTAAATAGGCAAGAATTTCATTATCAGTGCACTTAAAAATATCGCAACTTTTATTGAGTAATATTACTTTAGTTAGCACAACAATATAATACCTAGAAATGTCAATATCAAAAACGTAATAAATAACCAAAATAAAAATAAAAAAATAATTTTTTTTTTATACTATCATAATATAAACAAAAAATTATAAGTAATGTCTTGTTGGACACTACTTAAGGAAACAATTAATAGAATCCCATGCAGGTGGAAAAAATAATGATGCTATTTATTCACTACTTCTTTAAATAAAAAGATTCAAATTAAACAACTCAAGATAATTAAGAATGCATAATGATTAGTTTTGAAAACTTTTATTTTCTAGTTTACTTTAAATTTAAAATATTCATTGTATTAATAGAATTACTTATGTTATCAACACCGCCGGTGAACCTGTTACGTATATCAGCAGCATTTATCTGTGCTCGAAAGTGATCTTAATGCTCTTATTGTTATTACGAGACTTTCTACATGTATGCAGATGCACCTGACTGAAATACTCTATTAGTCTATTAGTCTTGTCATCAATTTCTACCTTACCTTTTTTAAACTTAAGCTTTTTTGTTCAGTTTTTATAAATGGTGAAAATATATTTATTTAATAATCAATCTAAGCAATACGTTATACTTCCTACTTTATAAGTTCTTTCCAAGATTATTTACAAATCTTAACCAGAAATATTCATATAATTAAATGCGCATATAAAGTGTTTTCTGTATGCCAAAATATGTAAGAAAGAAAGATACTTGCATGATGCAATAAACGAGTAAGTGAAAGAGCAAAATTTTACTTACACCGCAATAAAAATATATAGTAGACTATAATTTGAATTTAGTTTCAAATATTAAACTTTTACTAGGGCAACCATTGTAATTCACAACTGTGACTATAAACTGTATGCTACGTTAGCCATGATGCAACGATACGACATTTTCATACAATTCTCATACAATTAAACTTGATACTAGTAACTTTAAAACTTTCAGACAAATTACAACTACGTGATAAAACTTAATGATATAATTAAAATTGGCTAAATGCTATTAAACCGAATACAATAAGGACTATTATGTTAACGTAAATATAACTGATTACGTCAGATGCATATTAGTGACGCAGATATTATACGTATGCTGTAGCCTAATTCCTGCGAATCAAAAATGAATAAAAATCATTTAACTCTTTAAAATACTTATTAATCAGCCAATTGAAAAGTTTATTAGTTTTTAGCAATTTTTACGTTCGTATAATTTATTTAAATTCAAATTGCCATATCAGCATAGTTTCTAATATGACGATGAATATTCAATTACGACAAAGATGGTATTCATATTCAGTATTTTACAGTGGCACTTCTTCATTTTATATTTGAATAAACTACTACTGGTATTTATTTTAAACTATTAGAATGATAGATCAAGAATGCTTAATGAACCATAACTAAAGCTTCGTTGTATAGTGTAATAAATCTTTCACTTGCAGAACTAGAATTTACATTAATTTGTAATAGCATGTTTATTGGAAAAAATTATACTCAGAAAGATTTAAAATAAGTTTAACACCTTACGAAAAGTTAAAATTTTATCCAGGAATTCATCTTCTTCTTTAAACAGTAAACATGATAGGCAATAAGTTTATAGTCATTTTGATTAATAAATATAAATGAGTCTTCGTTCATACATATCGTTTCTTTAGTACTCAATAGTTATTGAACAAATTTATGGTCAATGAGCAATGCTACTTAAAGAAAGCATATACTAGTTATAAAATATAATATGTTTTTCAGTCATAACAAGTGTATGCACATGTCGTAAGTTTTATAAAACCGTATTAACTTAAGCTCTGTTGATGCTCTTATATTGCTTTTGCAAAATTACCATGAATTTTCATTATTCTATTTTACATTTCGTTTCGACGTTTGCTAATTTTTGTATTTTTATAGACCGCATGATTTGTTATAATGTCATTCATCAAGATACTTTTAAATTGACAGATATTGCGTAATGTAAACGACGGTATTAAAGTTTGCACCAAGCAATAGCAGGAGTGCCAGCGAGTATGGAGCTTTGTCGAATCGACTTTTGTCTTTCTTTTAACTTCAAAAGTAATAAATAATATCAAACCCTTTTTATTTTGAAATTATGTAATACCAGGAAGGTTTAAGCACTCAATAAATTTCATCTCAGTCATTTCACATATTATTTATATGTATAGTTACCACATTCCATCCTCTTTCGTATTTTAATGCCAAACAATGAAATATAAAATACGCGGACTTGCAAATATCTACAAACATTAAAAAAAGAATACTTTTCCAAAAGCGTATGATTTCGTATTCATTAAATCTTGCAATAATCAATTTCACCTAACAAAATGCTATTATTTCTTCTTCTACTGCATTTTAGATGCATTAAACTGTCAAAAGTAAATTTTTGAAAAGCGTATCCACCCCTTTTGCACCGGCGCAACTGCAGACATTCCTTACGGTAACTCTTAAGGAACAATTAGCATCGCCGTCACGTAATCTAAGCAATACCTGCCATAATGTAAGCACAACCACGCGTCCATAACAATGCATTGGCACAGCGACGGTGAGACAGCACTAAATCCACCGGAATCAATTCAGAAACGTCCAGCACCACCGCCTTCTACAGCTCGTCGCGAAAAAAAAGCAAACAGCATCCAACGTGGAATTCTGTCGCGCAGACCCCGAAAGCCTCGACTCATCGAGCTCACCTCACCTCTCCTCTCTATAGCTAAATGTCAATGTTAATAGCGCCTCGGCGTTGCACCGCAGGCGTGAAACAATGGATTCTGCGTGCGCGCGCGCGCGATGCCGGGCCTATATGCGGGACAACAATTTGCGCAAGGGGCACGCATGCGGTATACACGTGCATGCGAACCGATGGATAGGACAGATAGGCGAGTGCGGACAAATGCCGTGCCGAGGGGGCAGCCACACACAGCCGCGCACAAACACACATGTATACGCGTGTACACACGGACACGAGCCGGCGAAGGAGAGCATTATTCTATCTGGGTGTGGTGGCGCGTGTCTCGCGCGCGGGCATAGGTTCGCGGATCGGGATGTGTGCGCGGGGTGGGGTGTGTGCACTGTAGCTGCAGCGCTGCAGTGGAGAGAGAGATATCCCCCCGCAGCGCGGGCCTCGCGCATACGCGACAACCCGAACCTCGCGCTATAAATTGACGGCTCTAGGAGGCTGGAGAGCATGTGCACCCGGGGACTTCGATCTGGGAGTACAGCGAGAGTGCTAGAGGCCTGCAGACCAACAACATGATCTCCATTGTGAGTAGCCTCGACTTTTATCCGTGCTCGGCTGAGCGGCTGTAGTTTTCTATAGTAGATTTCTAAAGTTGAGATCATTTTTCTTTTTTTTTTTTGCAAATTTTCGTTGTTAGATTGTAGTGTTTTCCGATTACTGAACTAATTCGAAGATTCGAAGTTAGTTTTTGTGCGGGTTACTTCGAAGTGGGGTAATGTAGTTTCAGGGTTTTTTACGCATATTAAGGGCGAATTAAAAGATGATGTAATAGAGTGATGAAGTGCAACAGTATTGCGTATGGTCTCGCGTGTGTAATTAAAATGCAAGCGGGGGTGTAATAATAGTAACTTAACTTTGAGATGCTGTAATTTCAATATAAAACTTTATTTTATCAGTACAAAACTTGTTAAAAGACTACTGAATGTTTATAATTTTTTTTATAAAAAAATTAGATGATTTTTTTTTTAAAGATTATTGCAAAATTTTTAATTTTGATACCGGTAAAGATTGTAGCAACAAGACGTATCACTTAAAATTCTTGCCATTATTAATTCACCTAGTACTTTATAACTGAATAACAGATAATATTTTTCTTAAAAAGCTGTAAACGCTCGATTGTTGTTCATTACAAAAGCCCATGTTAAATTATAACGAAACCCCTTATTATCATCGAAATATTGCATTAACAAAGAAAACAGTAATATAATTAATCAACTCCAATTGTCCTTGCAGATTTTACTTTCGCTGGTGTCGACGGTCCTCGGCGTGCCCCAGTGGTACGGTGGACCGGCGTCTTACGGTGCTCACGCCCCACCCGCTCCCCTAGGACCGGACGGTCGTGTCGTCGATACTCCCGAGGTTGCCCACGCCAAATCCGCCCACCTGGCTGCGCTCGCCGAAGCAGCGGCACGCGCTCCTACAGGACCCGGCGGTCCCTACGACGGACCCTCTGGACCCTGGGCCGGATCCGGTGGCTATGCTCCTCGCTACAAGTAAGTACATTCACTCTTTTAAATTCGATAGAGAAGAGACAGTGTTTGGTAGTCTTGTTAAGTTTTTGATATAAATTGATATTCTTTTAATATTAATGATAAATCGGTGTCTTAGTTTTTTACTATTATCTAATTGTAATTAATACTTAGAAGCTCCTTTTAATTTCATTAATGCACGGTTAATAGCCTTTGACAGAAAAGACTTTGCGTATAAATAAACTTTCAAAAGAGGCTCGATTTTTAATAATATTCGATTTCTCGTATTCGTTGTATTTTTATGATTTTGTTTTTATATTATTACAATTATATTTAATAAAACTTGATATTTTCTTTTCATATTTTCATTAAAATGTTTAATGTAGTTTTGCACCTATAGACTACACTAATAGTTGTATATTATAAAAAAGACTATAGTATATTTGCATGTTCATAATTTTTAAAACTAATGATTCGTTCTTAAAAAAAATTTTTAATTATTTATTTTAAAGATAAGTTATTATTAATTAAACTGAACATTGAATCTTATGCTAGATTTACTATGATAATGTATGATGAATGTGGCTAATCCTTCAATAACGCCAACTGCACATCTATCTACACAGTCTCCTAACAAAAGAAATATATAACATTTTATACTTAATGTAGTCAATGAAATCTCAAACGACAAAATTCCTTTTTCAGTGGCCCACCAGCTCCTCTGGGACCTGACGGTCGTGTAGTCGACACCCCCGAGGTGCAGCAGGCCAAGGCTGTCCACTTCTCCCTGTACAGCGCCGAAGCGCAGAAGGCCGCACCAGGTGGTCCAGTCGGCCCAGCTCCGGGCCCATGGGCTGCTGGCCCCAGCCCCTGGAACGACGGTGCCTACAACCCTGCCAACGACTACTATTGAGCTGGTCCGCGTCTGCCGCAATGATATCCTCCCCCCCCCAAATAGCCCGATTCCAAAACTAACCGAGCGTGCGCGCGCCTCTCCACTCTGAATGCTTTGAAGTAGACGAAAGGCTCACCTCGAGGGCTCCTAATATAGTCGTCCGAGTAGAACGAGAGCTTAACGCGCGAAAATGTTTAAGGGCTAAGCCACGCAGTCGTAAGTGATACGATCGAGGCCCGTTTAGAGTACTATATTAGTACCGAGTGGACGCAGCCCCATTTTTGCGCGAATATCCACTCGCTGGGATAAATGATCCTTTCCCGAAGCAAGAAGGAAAATTTGGTTATACGAGCGGAGCTGTAAATCAAAATTAAGCTAAGATTCCGAGAGCATTTTTTCGAGCGAGTTCGTTGTATTTCTCGACATTAGAAACGTTACGCGTGACAGGCGAGGTCCTAAATTTCACTCCGAGACATTTAGAGCTTTCGTTCGTTCGTTTTAGCCAGCCGCAATCTGCACCTGAATACCTCTATACACATATACACACACATACACTTATGTAATCCAACGTCATAGTATGCATTATTACATAGCGCAGTATATTTTTTTACATACTTTATCTACCTCTTCGTGCAAATGATTTTGGATTCACTTCACACAAAAATGTGTCCTATCTCTTAACTTATCCTACGCTTACTTTACTCACGACAGGTGCGTTCATTAACTCTTATACGAAGAAAGAAAACTACTTTTAATCGGCAGGATTTCGGTTTGCTCTCGACACAACGTACATATCATTATTCTTATACGTACGCATGAAACGCCGGTGTAACACTCGCAGATCTCACCTTTTGAATTGCAAAGTCACCGGTTTCATACATATCTACACACACACAGACACATACAGCGCGAGCAAACCGTAAATCTTCCGGCGAGAGATACATACTTCGGGGGAGAAAAACGCGACGAACGGGCAACGCCCAACGGTTTTCCCTCTCTATCTTTCACTCACACTCTTTCTCGCTATTCTCTCACTCTGTTCTTACTATCTCTCTTTCTTTCTCCCTCAAATGGATCTCCCACGCGCCTCGTGACTCTATTCTTTATGCACAGATACGCGGATACGCGATTGTGCGCGCGCACGGCATTCCGGCGTGCAACACCTTCGCGAATACCACGACTGGCGACACACTCTATTTCTCTCGAAGTGTCAGCGCAACGACCATCCTACATTATCCGGAAGGGAATCGTCGAAATTTCCCCCTTTTGTTTCGTTGTACCGCGTATCGTTCTTCACGTGTGCAGCTGGCTCGTATTATAAAATGTGAATGGAAGAAAAAGCGGGAGGAGCGCCTCGCCCTGGAGTCGCTTTAGGCACCGGTTGCTTTGTACGACTGCGAAAAATCGTTTATATTATATTGCATAAAAGTGTATAACTTTTATATTATATATATGAGTCCTGATAATAAAATGTGATTATTTTTTCAGTTTCACAATATATCTGTCTTTCTTTATTTTTATCACCAACTTTTAAGCATTAAGTGTACTGTAATATCCACCTATATAAATAAATTTTTAAATATAAAATACTGCCTTGTCTATTAAAAATTTTTAATTCCTCTACAATCAGTGTATCCTGCAGCCATGAAATACAGAAAAACCAATCGATAACATATTTTATATACAAATTAACTATTGATTTGTTCTTAATCGTTCGATCATCAACTTAAATCTTTATTAGACTATCTTTTTTAATACACACATCGGAATGTACTTTATAATCTTAAGTTTTGTTTTATGATTTAATCAATTTATCAGAATTTTTTGCTTCTGATAAGCTATTTTAACGTTTTTATAGAGAAATATTAATAATAATAAAAAATTTCATGCAAGATATAAATACAAAATGGAGGTATTTTTTTTGAAAGTGTAGTTTTACATTACGGTAGATAGTTTTTTTGCCAGGATGACATTTGTAGTGAAACCAATATTAGACATTTTTTATTACTTATAGCAAAATATTCATGTCGTTGAAATTTTTGTATTTGTCATTCAAGCTACATTATTTCTGTTGTGTCAGACTATAAATAACGATGTTAAACTAAAAAAGTTTTGCATTTGTAGTTTCCATTTTGTAACACCTGCGCATATCTCAGTACAAAAGTAGAATGCAACTCAGCCTGGGATGCTCTACTTTGAACACAACCCAAATAACTGCCAACCGCCGACTCACTCTCTCTCTCTCTCTCTCCCTCTCCCTCTCTCTCTCTCTCTCTCTCTGTCTCTCTCTCTCTCTCTCTCTCTCTCTCTCTCTCTCTCTCTCTCTCTCTCTTTCTATCACAAAAGATGGAAAGCACTCAACAACCTCGACGCCGCCACCGTGTGTTAGCTCCTTTGAATTCCTTACTTCAATTATCCGCATTTAAAAATCGCGAAATACACCGAGAGATGAAAAAATCCGCACGATAACCAGGAGTGATATCTACGTGCGTAATTGTATCACGCGTGAGCCGCATGGGCGACCGCGGCGATGTTGATTAACGACGCCGATATGCGGGGCGGAGCGATGGAAGGAGTGGATAAGCGGCGAACGTAATTGCTGATAAAGGAACGCTTGGGAATAGAGGCGACAGATAAGGGGTTAGCCAAGGATATTCTAGCCAATCAAACAGTAGAAAGGTTCGAAGTTCAAGTCTGTGCTTTGTTGCTGGAATTCAGTGGCGATTGCAGTTTATGTATACCGATCATTTAGTAGTATAGGAGTTAGAATCGATCACTAAGGCAACTGACTTTTCTGTTGTTCAATTCTTTTAACAATCTGTTCTACCAAGGCAATGTAATAAGATAAATATGTCACATAAATATTCTTTTTCAATTTAATATAATTTATTTATATTAATTAATGTTTTACCAAATACGCAAAAAATACGTTGCTTTTCTATTTTGAACTTACCTTTAAAAGAAAAAATATACTTTTTATTTAGTAAAAGGTAACAAGTAGTAACAAATTTTTAAAAAATTTTCAATCAATTTGAAGTTTAGAATCAAAATATAATATCTTTGAAATTGATGCTCATATCTGGACGTATAATAATTTCGAAAGGAAGTAATATTTTTCAATCAAGAATCTTAAATGGAAACTATCTTTACCAATATTATTTATAAACCGATTTTGCTTACTTATTTTTAAATTTGCATTCATTTCTTTATAATTGAATTAATCAAATTTGAATAAAAGTAATGTGAAAAAATTGTGCCACAAAACATTTTTAATGAGTACAATTTTAAATTCAAAACTGGATAAATTGAACGGGAAATTTTTTTTTATAGTTTTTGAGCATGTAAAAAACTTATAGCTTTCCTTATATAGGCTGCAGTTGTAAATATTTTAATTTTAAATTTAATTAGATTCAGTTACGTGTAAGCTGCAGTTATTTTTCTACGACTGTAATTTTACATTCTACATACGATTGTTAGTGTACCTAAATAAATCCATCCTCTTTAATGTGTACATGATTTTATAGTTCATGAAATGAGGTAGAAAAAGAGATTTAAATGTCATATAAACATCAGATGATTTGAGTCATTTATAAAGACAGAAAAAATTATACGTTATTACTGGGAAAAAAGTTTTGGATAAATTACTATACTGTCTCGTAAAGCTACCACAGACCACTTTTGTTTTTGTAACCTAGTAACCCATTACTCCCACCAACAAAATCACGAATAAATTGATATCATAACAAATAGTTCTTTTTTTTAAGATAGGAAAAAATAGTCATCTTCTGGGGTTTTGCAGCCTGTGGTGTCTTTACAAGGCAGTATGGTAATTTTTATAAAAGTATTAATAATTTTTACTAAACTTTTTTCTTAGGTACGCATTTTATTCTACAACATCAACTGTTTTAATTAATAAATGCAGACGTTCCATAGTTAAATCCAACTATATTATATCTCTACCTAGGATACTGGTTAAATAAAGAAACCAAAAGTAATTTAAGTTAACCCTATAATTTTGAATGTCATTATATTCAAAGAAGCTATTAACTGAATCATCCTCTCGATATTTTAATAATTGTTATCCCTTCCGAACCTGATTTAATAGATATAAGACTTAACAATGCGTGTAAGTGTACAATTAACAATTCCTGATGAGGAATACAATGACATCCTATAAAAAAGTGCAAGATAACACTGAGCAAGAAAGAGGGAGAGTCTGTGCTCTACTTTTGCACTGACCGCCTATATATATAGCCGAACACTATTGTGAGTTTTCGTTACAGTTAAGTATACCCCAGTGCGCTGTGCAGCAGATGCCAGTCGCTCACGATTATGCACGCGCGTGAGTGCGGGCGCATGTGTTAATGGCGCTTTACATGATCGCCCGATAACGCCTCGTCGGATTAACACGTGTACACGTATGCGCAAGTGGGAGTATTTTCGCGGTTTGTAAACTGCAGCATTTGGATGAGGAGCCTTGGCTAGTTGCTTAGAGCTGCATTTCATTTCATCTTAATGAATTCACAGCTATACGGTAGGCGTGACTGATGAATATTCGCGAGATACTTCCTTGTAAGGCTTTGCCCTATTGTCTGGTATGCATGATTACGCGACAATGTATAACACCGTATATACTTTTGTCATAGATATTGTTATAACGGTCAACACGTTGGCTGTACCATTTTACCGTATGAAGTACATTTTCTATTAATTGAAGAATTAGTTCTCATTTTTAGTGGGGAGTTGTAAGATTTCATTTGACTAGAATAACTAAAGACTAATTTGGTGTACTATTTTAAATGCACGAGCTTAAACGTACCTTCAAGATTAATTAAAATTGATAAAAACGACTCAATATAATTCACGAGATCACTAAAAAAACATGTTTATTTCCCTATTTAGGGGTAAATAAGATTGTTTAAAAGTTATCATTGTACAATAATAGTTAAAAATTCCCATCGATCCTGTACGAGATGAAATCATCCCCATGAATAAAAACTTAGAAAACATAATTTTAGTGAAAAGCAATATCGCTGTAATGTTAAAGTGATATTCGCAGTTGATGTTTGACCCGTCAGATGGCGAGGCCACCCGAAATCAGTGGTTTTTGTCAACTCGAAACTAATTTGAAAGGTCGCGAGTATAAATAATTTATCCGGCCAGCAGCAAGTGAAGACGGTTGACTCTTGCCTGCTGCGTGAGTCGGTCGAGGAGGCACCGGAGTCTATTATGTATTAAGCTACTGTGACCCAGCAATTAACTGCGGGTTTCTTTAACCTTTTCGCTCCGGGACTGGCCCATATATGGACCAGCACTCCGTGTGGCGACTTGTCATAAGAAGTTCATTCACTTAAGTGATGAAATTCAGCTAAAATGCGAGGTCAATTTTAAAGGAAAAATCCTCGGAGCGAAAAGGTTAATTTCTTGTCAAATTTCATAGAAAGGAGGTATATTACGATTGTTCAAATCGTTCTAGAAATATGATTAGAGGTGCTAGAAGTTTGAATCACATGATTTTAGAAAACGTGTGTGTGTGTGTGTGTGTGTGTGAGGCATGAAAATGTACATATAGAAATAAGGTTGTATAAAGAAAGGCCATAGGTCAATGTACGAAATTATAACCTACGGTTAATAAAGCTTACTTATATTATTCTTACAAATATAAAAATTATTAAAAAAAGAACTGGGAGATGCTAAGTGGATAGTGGGAAAGATGGAAAATGGTGCAGGAATGAGATGGCTTATATTCGAGAGCGTAGCAGCCAAAATCTATGCTTGGAGCCTAAAAGGAAAGAAAGTTCTACAAAGAAGGTAGTTATGTAGTTGATGAAGTTCTGAACGCAAGAGAAAGGAAAGAAAGATGGAAGAGCAATGCGAAAGAAAGAAGGTTGAAGGATGGAAAACTAAAGACAAATGAAACAGAAAGAGAAGAGAAAAGCAAGAAATGGAGAAAAAAGTACCGCCAAAAGAGAAGGATAAGAAAGAAAAAACCAAAGAACAATGAATGAGGAAACTAGAAGAACACTTTCACAAACACATCACCACACTATATACACACTGGATAATTAACCTTGTTTTTTATTATTTTATTTTTCATTCTATTTTTTATCTGAATTAGATTTTCTTTTTTTCTTTTTGACACAAACTCATTACAGAATGAACCAAAGAAAATGAGATTAATATATTTTTATAAATATTCTATTATATTAAAACTTGAACTTAAACAGTTGTTCAAATAAAGCATCATTATTATAACTATATAAAATTTATTTGCTTACCACTTGTACATTCATGGAATGATCCTGATGTCGATTGACGTAAGCCTCCTCGTAGTCTGCGGGTGTATGGATTGTTGGTAAAGTGCAATCATTGGCACCTATGACACCAGGAAATCCAATAGACAGTTGAAACCTAAAATAGTAGATTATGTACCTAGGGAGTAAAAGTAAAGAATGTCTCAGATCGCATATAATTGTCGCCCGAGCTGAAGGCGAGGGTGACAAATATGCGATCTGAGGGATTCTTTACTTACTCCCGTGGTGCATATACTATTTTTCTCCACGGGGAGCGTAAAATGCGTAGGCTGTTTTTCGCCCGCAGGGCGTACAGTACGCACTTTACGCGCCGTGTGGAGAAAACACAATTACATAATCACAATTACAACATTAGTATAATATTATTTTTTTTATTTATTCTCTACGTTAACTATCTAACACATTGACAGTTATAATTAGAGCTGTACGAGAGCAAGACAATACGATATTTCTGTAATTATTGTCTCGTTCTTGTAATTTCTTGAAAAATTTTCTCTTGTCTTTGTCTTGTCAGTCAATATGAAAAGTACTATTGTATTGTCTTGAGATTCTTGTTTATATTACAAGTTGATAATATTATAAAGATATATTTTATGTACATGGTATCTTATTCAAACGATCAATGTTTGTATTATGTTGCACACAAAAAATTTAGTTAAGACTTTAACATACAAGGTAATCAATATTTAGTTTACTATGATAAGTAACCTAACTATCGAATTAAGTTTTTTCGATTAATATTAAATTTGTATTTTTTCACTTTCGATTACGCATAGTATATGATTACAAAACTGATTCATAAGTGTATTCAATTGATTTTTTTTGAATATCCAAAAATACAAATAAATATATATTTTGTTTGCATTATAAATACAAGAAAGATTGGTACTATACTGCACAATTTCTAACTGCTAGGGAGCGCCAAGTATGAATGTGACTTCCCACAATTCCGCCACTCCGCTGTAAAAGCTTCTAAAATAAAGATTTTTGCTCACACGCGTGCTAAGCCAAATTTTCACGTGTATATTGGCTGCGTCCACAGTCACGCAGCCGGCGCATCCGCGAGCGCTTGCGCATCGTGTGCCGATCAATCATAAGTAACTTACGAAGAGAGATTTCGGTCTGCTCGGAAAAACTCGGATTGGTCGGCGCTAGAGGTGGGCGATATTTATCGATATTTAGAGATATCGATATTTCCAATGAAAAATATCGATATTTCGTATCGATATTTTGCGTACCCGATACTCGGTTGTATCGATACGTTTACCCTAATATCGGAAAAAATATCGGGGTCCCTATAGGCGTGAGGTGGACGGACGACTGAAATACGGGTTACTTACAGGATACGAGCAGCAACGCATCTTTTGTCGGCACGTCGGCAGTGCTGCCAGTAGCCGGAATAACACTGTTGCGCAGTGCGCATAGGGCTGCCACCTTTTACATTTGAAGTTTCCGGCCGACCGATGACCGATGGGGGGGGGGGGGGTTAGAAGACGTGTACCTCTGCAAATCAGTACATGGTGAAGGAATCTTTTTATGTTTTTGCGATCTAAAAAAAAAAAGCTTCGAGTCTGCGCAGTAGAGACTGTCACGGATGGGGCGCGTGCCTTCAAATGACGAGTGAATTTAAGCTAGAGTCGGGTGTTATATAGACGTGTAATACAAGGCAAAATAATTATGTAAATAATTCTTAACCTCAAGTAGGCGGGGGATGCGAGTTCCACGCGTATACGGGAGCGCGTCACACGAGCATACAAGGCAAAATAATTATGTAAATAATTCTTAACCTCAAGTAGGCGGGGGATATGAGGTCCACGCATATAAGGGAGACATGTAGACATGAAACAATAAGCAAAACGATTATTTAAATAATTTTTAAACACAAGTAGGCGGGGGATATAAGATCTACGCATATAAGGAAGTGATGTAGACATGAAAAAAGCAAAAAGATTATTTAAATTATTTTTAAAACCAGGTAGACGGGGGACGCGAAGTCCATGCATATTAGGGAATTATGTCCACGTGCAACAATAAGCAAGACAATTATTTAAAAAATTTTTAAACCTAAGTAGGCGGGGGACGCAAAGTCCACACATATTAGGAAAGTACGTAGACGTGCAACAATAAGCAAGACATTTATTTAAACAATTTTTAAACGCAAGTAGGCGGAGAATATGAGGTCCACGCATATAATGGAGTCATGTACACATGAAAAAATAAGCAAAAAGATTATTTAAATAATTTTTAAATCCAAGTAGCCGGGGGACGTGAGGTCCACGCATATTAGGGAATTTCGTCGACGTACAATAATAAGCAAGACAATTATTTAAACAATTTTTAAACCCAAGTAGGCGGGGGATACGAGGTCCAAGCATATAAGTGAGTCATCTAGACTTGAAAAAATAAGCAAAACGATTATTTAAACAATTTTTAAACCCAAGTAGCCGGGGGATATGAGGTCTACGCATATAAGGGAGTCATGTAGACATGAAAAAATAAGTAAAATGATAATTTAAATAATTTTTAAACCCAAGTAGCCGGAGGATACGAGTTCCACGCATATCGGCATGTAACGGAGTTACGTAAAACTGGTTTAAAAATTATTTAAATAATCGTTTTACTGATTTTTTCATGTCTATACATGACTCCCTTATATGCATAGACCTCATATCCCCCGGCTACTTGGGGTTAAGAATTCCTTTACATGATTATTTTGCCTTGTATGCGCGTCTGACGTGCTTCCGTATACGCGTGGAACTCGCATCCCCCGCCTACTTGGGGTTAAGAATTCCTTTACATGATTATTTTGCTTTGAATGCGCATCTAACGCGCTCCCGTATACGCGTGGAACTCGCATCCTCCGCCTACTTGGGGTTAAGAATTCCTTTACATGATTATTTTGCCTTGAATGCGCGTCTGACGCGCTCCCATATACGCGTGGAACTCGCATCCCCCGCCTACTTGGGGTTAATAATTATTTACATAATCATTTTGCCTTGTATGCGCGTCTGACGCGCTCCCGTATACGCGTGGAACTCGCATCCCCCGCCTTCTTGGGTTTAAAAATGATTTAAATTATCGTTTGGCTTATTTTTGCATGTCTACATGACTCCCTTATATGCGTGGACCTTATATCCCCCGCCTACTTTGGTTTAAAAATTATTTAAATAATCGTTGGGATTATTTTTTCATGTCTACGGAATTTACTTAATATGCGTGGACCTCGCGTCCCAAAGTTTAGTTCAAGACAAGACAAGATTCTCGCCATTATTGATACAACAATCTTGATATTGTATTGAAAATTAAACATAAATATTGTATCGATTATTGCCTTGAATATTGAGGCAAGACAATACAATATCAAGATTACTCTTGCTATATCGTGCAGCCCTAGTTATAATATAAACAGAAAAAGTTTCTTTACCTCCTTGATATTTCTCTTTGTTCCTCTGTATTTCTAGGAAATATGATATAGCGATCCGCTAGCTGGTTGATAGCAGGAATAACCTTGTGTAAATACTTGCTGAACGTGCTCTGGATCATAGGGTGAAACAAATCCTGAGCCACACCCTTTTGGTACGCTCATTCAGCAAGAAATCTTGAAACTGCAAGCACTTGCTGGTGTGGTGGGACACCCCTGGGATGATCAATCAAGTGTGGTCGCAGCTCTTCTATAAGTATAATAGCGACCCATGGGAACATTCTATACTACTTTCTAAAAACATGATCGCCCATCACAAGTGGGTTACTGGTATCTCTTAAAAACTGTTTCATGTTCAATTGATCTATTCGCCGCTCAGCCATATCATCTTCTTCCTCTTCAAAGCAGCTATTGCAAACATTTTGCCTAAAAAATATATACAAAAATCTATATAAAATATAAAATAACTAGGGGGGCTGCGCCCCAGCGTGCCTTCGGCACACCTGCTCCTCGCTTCGCTCGTCGCCCGCCCCTTCCCTATGTAAAAACTTCGTTTTTACATAATAGGTACGACCGCAATACTCAGGAGAACCTTGTATTTTTATAAAAGCGAAAATTGCAACACTTCCGATATTTATAATAAAAAAAAAAAATTAAATATATAATAATAATAAAAAACCTAACTACATATACCTATACAATCTCAATTACAAAAAAATACTTGCGCACATATGAATATATATACACTAATACCGCGAAAAGGAGAAAAACAGAAGGAGAATGCTCAATACTGATGCATTCGGCAACGGCAATCTGGCTTAGCCCTGCGACCTGCGTGCATGAATACTTATACTGCAGCAGTTGTAACGGCTACGCTAGGTACCTCGGCTCACGGTCGTACACACTTCTCGGACCTATGTATACTACCGTGCTTCGGCTAGGCTGCGTTCGCACACCAAGAACAGCGGAAAAACACATGCGACTCGTGCGACCGCGAGGTATAAGATATATCTATATATATGATCGCGCGCGCTTTCTGCTACTGCTGAGGGTGAGCTCACATGAGACGGAGTGATTCCGGCGGACCGTATTTAAACACGTGAGTGCGAGAGAGACATTCGCGCCAGAACGCTCCGCCGACCTCTCTCTCGCACTCACGGGCTTAAATGCATTCCGCCGGCATCATTCCGTCTCATGTGAGCTCACCCTGAGTAGTGCGGCGTGCCGTCAGCCGTGGCGCACATGTGTCCATTATGTGTGTTGTCAACAATCGAATCGTCTGGCTCCCGGCGTCCCCAGCGATGACTGTGGCTGCTGTAGTATGCCGCCCTGGTGAATCGTGTTCGCCCTTTCATCGTGTTCGTCGATTGTCGATGATTCGTCGGAGATGGGAAGGCCGTGTGTCAGCGGCGAGACCAGATTTAGTAAGCATTTTCTCGTTCCTAACCTCTCTGATAGGTGAGCTGATGGTACTTTCGCTTGTTGCAGGTATCTGTGGCAGCGAGAGTAGTGTAAACGACGGGCACTGCTGCAGACTGTTTCTTGGGTGTGTAAATGTTGTCTGAGTCATATATTTATTAATTATATGTGGTTTTTAGGTGCTCAACTTTCCTTGTTTGGCTCTTACACTAGTGACTATTATGTGTACAGTTAAGCTGCTGCTTGTGTCTTCAGCGTCTTCAGTGAAACAACGGTTTAAGGTCTCCACCAGTTCTTCCCCTCTAGTTGTTACAGGAAGCTGGTACAGTGAGTGAACAACAGCCATTGCTGCAGACTTTTCTTTTGTATGGTATGTTTTTTTGAGTCATCTATTTATTAGTCAATGTGGTTTTTAGGTGCTCAACTCTCCTCGCTTGCCCCCCAGAGTAGGAACTGATCTGCTGTTCATGCGCTTTGCTGATCCCTAGGCTGAGGCATTCCCTGACATTGAAACACAATTGACGGTCTCTGTCAGTAGTTTCCTCCTAGGTGGTGTGGTTACTGACACAGTGGATCGCTGTTAGATGATTCTCAGCAGACTGGCATCCATGGAGTAGTGCCAGCCTAGACCGTCTAGCCCTATTTTGCTACTTCTGCAGCTCTAAGTGATCTTCGAGTGTTAGTGCTTTAAAGTGTGAGGGGATAGGTAATAGGAACTGGGAAATATTATATAAGTGCTGTGTGTGTTGTTAAATGCGATAAGGGTAGGTAGTTGTCCCTGGTAATATTAGCTCGTCTATTTAATTTCTAAGTTTAGTCAGGGTGTAAGAACTCGCTTCAGGGTATCTGTTGTATTAAAATACATCATTATGTATTTCGCAGACTTCTACCCAGTGAGACTTGCCTATTTAATAGTTTTCTACATGCTGTAGGACTGAGTCAGCTAGAACATTGCATTCTTTATGCATTGAAATTTACCATATTACAACATTTATAGCTCATACATTACACAAAAGTTTTTTTTGTATATATGATATTCCTTTAACATGTACTTATATAATATTACACAATTTTGATTCTTTTCTAATTCGTCAGGAATTGGTTTTACACAAAAATTTTAAATGGGAAAAAGTTTTATTTTAATATTATCTACAACTTTTGTATTAAACATGTTTGTGAAAAATCAAATCCTGACAAGTTATAGCCGAAAATCGTTCATTTTATGTGTATTTTGGCGTTTGAAATCGTTTTTACAAGTCTAGCTCGTCAGGAGTTGATTTTACAAAAAAATGTTAAATGGGAAAAAGTTTTGTTTTAATATTATCTACAACTTTTGTATTTAACATTTTTGTGTAAAATCAAATCCTGAGGAGTTATAGCCGAAAATCATTCATTTTTGACCATTTTTGGCCGTTTTTCGCAGTTATCTTGGCAAATATTGCTCGTACAAAAAAGTGTTCAACATAAAAAAGCTGTATTTTAATTAGTTTTAGCAGATAGACCTGTACATATTAGCTTAAAATTAATTTTTCTAGACATTAGGCTTAAAAATCGATTTTTTGAGATATTTCTTTGTGCTCGCATTTGAAAAATTTTTCATCGATCTATCTCAATATAGAACCAGCAGTTAGGTATAATTAGAGGAGTATTTTCCCGCAATCCCGATGAAATCGGTCGAAAATTCATTGAGATAATCGAGAAACTTGAGTACATACGGACGTATAGACATACATACATCTCAGAAAACGCTTAAAACGCACTCGCTCTGAGTGGAACATGGTTTTTACACATTAATTTTTCAGTATTTGAATTCTCACAATTTTCGCTCTGGTGAAATTATAAGGCTCTCCCGAGTAGCGGTCGTGCCTAAAAATGTATATAGTGGTTTTGTGTGTGTGTACGCGCGCGCGTATACCGCTTATCTTAGGATCTACTCAATCGATTTTAACAGGACAGGACTCATTTTTCTTTTATTTTTGCTCGAATTCTGGAAAAAATCAATTCGTTGATTTGCTTATACTTTTTTGTTTTATGGTGAATCTTCGATTTTCGAAAAATTGATTTTTTTCGTTTTTTTAATGATATAGGACCGAATCCATCTCAAATGAGGTGGTCCTCGTATACCTATGTCACCGAAAATTTTGAAATTAAAATATTTATGTTCTTGTTCAAAAATTATTTGACACGTATTTTTTTATTTTTTGTTTCATCAAAATTTCATACGTTCCGCGATGCCGAGAAATTCCGAGAAAATCCTTACTTAGAAAAAAATTTTTCAATTTAATTTTCAAACTACTACTGTTTCACCAGTTTTTTAAGCTTTTAAGCCTGTAACACATAATTTCACTCAATTTTGAGCCCTCTTTCACGTCTTTTATGTTATTTAAAAAACAAAAATGTACGAGTTATGCACTTTTTACTGAAAAATGCACTTTTTAGAAAAATGCATTTTTCTCGAAATAGCCATTTTTTTTTGCTCAATTTTTTTTGTCGTGATAGAGTACGTAAATACCTATCTAGACGTATATGTGAGATTTACGACATGTGCGTTGGGATAGCTATCACTAATAACAACACAGAAACAAATTTTTCACGCTTAACGCTTATATATGGTCAATGATATAACAGTCAATATAAAGGTTTTTATCTGTGTGCGTACGTAAGTAATACATATATGTACACGGGCCTACTTTTATGAGTTTATGTACCTTAGTATGATTTGTTATTATACATTTGTCCACTAGATGGCTATCGTTAGACCTTTTATGTACCAAGAAAAGTTAGGTTTCTGCTATATATTACACCTCTAGTATTTTTTAAAACTCATCATATTTTTGAAAATTATTATATATTTTCATCTTATCAACTTAACGACGATGTATGAATGTTACTCACCGAAGAGAATCAAATGTGCAAATTTTTTACATAGGCACAAAAAAATCTGTTACGAACCTAGTTCCGTACGTTTTAAACAACTTGGGGATCTTGCTCATCCATTGAAGCACCTCTATCCTGATTTGCCTTTGACACCCTCTACATATATGTGCAAACCTTGCTACAATCGTGCTTTAGAATTGGTGAGTAGCACTGACCATGAATTTTCAATGGATAATAAAGTTATCGACAACGAAGTCGATAAAGATGACAATTTTTTACCAAATTTTTACGCGTCGAAGAATTTAATAAAATAAGTACATTTTTCTTAGGATCTGTATCGCCTCTTGAGAGGAAAAATCTTATACGTGAAAAATCAATGGAAAATTACGTAAAAAAGAAGAAAAAAAAATACTTTCAACATTGTCTAATACTCTCGATGTGAAGTTGAACAATGTTTATGACATTTCTGTAAAAGCAAACGAATCAACTGTATGCCATTGTACAGAATGAGTACAAAATGTTGGTTTAGCCTTGCAAAAGTGTTCTACGGTATCAGAAAAAATAAAAATTCTGACTTTACTACCCTCATCCTTAACGAAAACTAAAATTTCATCCTTATTTCCAGATACGACAATATACATGATAGAAAGAGCGAAAAGTCTTGTACAAGAAAAAGGAGTTTATTCGGAACCAGAAGCATACACAGGCCATCCAATTGATGAAAGCACCGAAAAAATTGATATGGAAATGGAATATTATATAAATGACGATTTTAATTCTTCAAGACAGAGTCCTAATAAGAGTGACATTATTACCGTTAAAATAAATGATAAAAAAGAGAAAAAAGTTAAACGTTTTCTTACTCAAAGTCTGAAAGCAACGTATAAAGAACTTAAAAATAATTATCCCGAATTGTCAATTGGTAAATCAAAGTTTTATAGTTTGTGACCAAAATATGTCTTACTTAGCCCCATCAAAGACGTTTGTCTCTGTATCTATTGCGCAAATTATGATTTATTTCTTACGAGCTTAATTAATTTTAAAGGGAATAACGTTACAGAGTTGGATGAAATTCGGTTAGAAATAATAAACGCAACAATGTGTTCTGAGCCATACGATTTATGTTATTTACAAGAATGTAAAATTTGTCCAGACATTAAGGGAATTGCGTTTCATGTTCTAAAACTGCAAGATATAGAAGGTACAGAAGAAATTATATATACTTTTTGGGATAATGGAAACTTGATTAAAAAAACACTATCAATTTCTGCCTTTAAAGATGAACTTTCGGTTTGGACTATGAAGGTTAGTACTCACATGTATATAAAAACCGCTGCCAATACATTGGCACTTAGCTTCCTCAAAATAATGTATTTATTCATTCTTTTTTTAATTTTTCATAATAATAATTAATTGTATCATACCCAATTTTCTTTATGAATATTCGTAATAAATTAATATATTTTTTTCGAGAATTCATTCTTGTTACTCTTTTTCTCATGCGACACCCGATATTTTTATAAATCCATTTTTTAAAAATATTATCACATGTTCAATTAGTTTTATTTTTAACCTCAAATATCTTTCGTCGTAATAGTTAGATTTTATTGGGTAACGAATTCAGTTTAAAGATATAAAAAAAATATATCTCTCCCAAATTTTAAGACTATTGGTTGATTTTCTTAATATTGTTATCGCGTGACAACAAAACTCCTACTTTTTTTATAAAACATTGTTTTTCTAAAAAACAAATAAAAATAATATTTTGAAATTTCAACCAAATATATTCTTCAATGAGTACAATAAGTGGTTAAAACTTGAAGTTAGTAAATCAATTATTATTTGAAAAATTTATTAAATAATTTTGAGCACATTTTCGTTAATAATAAATGACAGAGTGAAGATAATTTAAATATTAAAAAAAGAAAATGTACATAATTTAAATACCTTTCAATAAAAATTTATGATGTTAAGTAATAATATCTGTAACATATTAAACAAGTGGCCGACAACAGTTGCGTTTACCCTATTATTATATTATCATCAACAAAATGCTCATTAATTAAATTTTTTCTTTTTCAAATAACTTGTGTATAATATAATAACTGTTTTATACATAAAACAAAAATAATACAAATTAAACACAATCATAATCGTTAATATAGTGAAGATTATGTTAATGATTATGATAAAATTATGATAAAATTAGTTTAAGATTATGTTAAGATTATGTGACAAAATGCTACAAGTTGTGTGCACACCGTAATTTTTTAATAAACTTTCGCTGAATGTGCATAACTTGTCCATTCTTTTTTGTTATATTTATTTTCAGATTGAATAAAACCAAATTTAAAATAAACTGAATTTGAAAAAATATTTTATTTCAAATATATTATTTTTATATCGCCAAAAGCATTATAGTATGGCGATAGTTGAAAACGTAGTTAGGGTAGTTAAACATTTATCTGATAAGTTCGCTCATTCGCTAGTAGTAGTAATGTTTTAGTGGCCGTGGTACTTATAACTGAGCCGCCGATATGCCATATCATATTGACACTTTACAAAAATCTTAAATTTGGCACACAGGTAGATTTTAGTTTAAAAATGGCTCGGTTAAATTTTAGTGATCTTTAGGAGCGTCAGAAAGAACTTATAAACATTTCAATTTTCACACATTTAACACAGGCCTTATGGGAAATCGCACATTTTTCTCTTTCGTTCTAAATTGTACAACATTAGAGGTTAGGAACGCGCATGTGCACTCCCGCAATCGTTGGATATACAAAACTCATTTTCTTCATTTTTCAAGCTTTACGTTTTTGCTAATAACAAAAGAACCGTGATAGCTAGAAACTTTTTTTTTTTTAGAAAATATAGGTATTTTAATTCTTTTTTAAATGCTACCTATCCCATTCTGATACATACAGCCGTTCTCGAGAAATTACGATTCGAAAAAGAGGTTACAAAAATTTTAACCTCAAATACCTCCGAAATTTATGGACCAATCATTTTGCCCAACGAACTTAGCCGAGAGGTATACAAAATCTACCTCTACGGGGAATTTTGAAGCGATTAAGTCAATTTTACTCCAGTTATCGAGTGACAACGAAAACTAATTTTTTTCATATTTCATTTTTTTCTCAAAAACTAACCAAAAGAATTGATCCAAATTTTTACAGATTATAGTTATTTATTTTCTGCATTATCATGATTTTTCTCCAAAAAATTGACCGTTTAGATTGGGAGTTATGATCTTTTAAAAAAAAAAAAAAACAAGTTTTTGTTAATAAAAAAAGAACCGTGATAGCTAGAGAATTTTTTTTTTTTAAATATAAGTTTTTTATCCTCTTTCGAACGCTACCCATCCGATTATAAAATTTAAATCCAATCATTAAAAAAATCAAAAATAAATTTTTCGAAAATGAAAAATTCGACATAAAACAAAACGAATCTATGAATCATAAAAAATAGTTTTCTTCCCGAATTCAGAATAAAAAAACAAAAAAATGAGCCCCACCCGGTTAAAATCGACCGCGTGGATCCGGAGATAAAGCGGTATACGTACACACACACACACACACACACACACACACCACACACACACACACACATACACACACACACACACACACACATCCATACAGACATTTCCTAAAATCATGTGATACAAACTTCTAACACCTTTAATCATGTTTCTAGAGAAATTTAACGAAACTTAAATTTTTACTATTACAAAGCTTCCTCTAGGAGGAAGCAAAATATACAACGCAAAGCTGTAAAAGCAGAAAAAGAAAATGCTAAAAAAGACCCACATCATTTAGTTCTTCAAATAGACTTCGCTGAAAACTGGGCTGTCATTCATAATAAAGCTGTTCAAGGAAATCAGTGCGTTAATGATCAAATTTCTATTTTCACAGCAGTGTCTTATCAAGCATCTATCTATCTAGCAGTAGAACAAATTATAACCTACTTGAAAGAAAATTATTGTTGTGATTCAATAAAAAAAATTACTATTGTATCAGACGGCGCCGCTAGCCACTTTAAAAATCGCTTTCAATTATATGAATTAAAACGAGCACCATATGATATAAAATGGTTGTTCTCTGCTACTGGGCACGGCAAAGGAGCTGTAGACGGTGTCGGTGGACTTATAAAGCATTATGCCACTTCGCATAATCTTTGAGAGTCCCACCAAGAATCCATTCAAAATGCTAATGATTTTGTAGAGCACGTTCAAAAATGTACAAATTTGTTTGTGTATTATCTCATTAGTGATCGCTATCCCAGCGAAAATGTCGTGAATTTCACATATACGTCTAGATAGGTATTTAAGTCCTCTATCACGACCAAAAAACATTGAGCAAAAAAAATGTCTCTTTCGAGAAAAATGCATTTTTCTAAAAAGAGCAATTTTTAGTAAAAAGTGTATAACTCGTGCATTTTTTATTTTTTTATTTTTTTTCAAATAACACAAAAGACGTGAAAGAGGGCTCAAAATTAAATGAAATTATGTGTTACAGGCTTAAAAGCTTAATAAACTGGCGAAACAGTAGCAGTTTGAAAATTACATTGAAAACATTTTTTTCGAGAAAGGATTTTCTCGAAAATTTTCGTTATCGCTGAACGCATTAAATTTTGATGAAATAAAAAATAAAAAACTACATGTCAAATAATTTTTAGAGAAGTACATAAATATTTTAGTTTCAAAATGATCGGTGACATAGGCATACGCAGACCACCTGATTTGATATGGATTTGGCCTGAAGGAGTTTTAGCTACAACGTTTTGAGGAATGCCATCCTCACCACGAGCCTGAGACGAAAAATGAGAGACTGCAAGAGCAACGTCTGCCAGTCCAATCTCTTTGAACCTAAAATCTTCAGAATTTGCAGTATACAAGATATTCTTGAAATTCCCATTAATGTTCTGTGGCGAAATTGACACGCCAGCAAAGTGCTGATGCAGCTCATCAAGCTCGAAGCCATTCGAATCCCCATTTCGTTTGGATGCAGCCCTAGGTCTTTCAGCTTTAAACATTACCATTAGCAAGAGCCTCCGACAGTTCGTTACAGAAAGATGTCCTGGCTTCTGTCAATTTTTCGTCCACAGTTTGTCGGAGTGCCAGAAACTGACCAAGATAAATAGTCTTTCTTGTCCTCTTATAACGTTTGTAAGTGGCATCACGTTTTTGCTGCATCCTGTTTCGCTCTCCTCTAACCCATGGAAGCTGGCCCTTTTTTGGCTTTAGTATTTTAACGGGAGCAAGTTCATTGATTGCTTCCGTAAGGTTGTCGCAGAGATTACCAAACACAGTCTCAGTATCGGTACTAACAGTGTTTGTAAATGGCGACCAGTCACAAGCAGACAGAAATTCAACCAATGCAGATGGAGTAATTTCTCTATAGTTTCTATATTCAATGAGTTCCGAATTTTCGTGTGACTGTATTACCCATGGAAGAGATATATATCTATTATGTTATGACTGTTGTGAAAGGTCGCCGGGATGTTGCGTGCGTCAAGTATTGTGTCATTTGCATCGGCAAGAATTATGTCAATCCATGTGTGAGATCTGTGGGTATGATTCGTCGCACCATGTTGAGCCATCTGTAAAGATAATTCTGCAGACAATTTGCGAACAAAGTTTACTTCATAATCATCTTGTAGGAGGTCGGCATTCAGATCGCCCATTATAATCTTTCTAGAATAATTACCACAATTAAATTTCAGTTTATCAGCGAAATTGGTGTCCTTTATAAAGGGTACAACATCAGAAGGTTTATATATATGACAGAAACCAGCATAGGCTCAGAGCTCCTGTTTTTGAAGAAACAGAAGATGTATTCTAGCTTCCCTGGCTTACCACGCATTTGCGTGTCAGACGATTCTAAAATCTCACACGAGAAGTTGTTTCAAACATAAAGGGCAACTCTTCCCCCACGCAGATTTCTGTCCTGTTCTGAATATGTTGTTTAAATTCGAGTATAACATAAATAATAATTAAAACTAGATATTTAAATATAATTTTTAAGGTGATGTTAAATACCGACATAATTTTCAAACATGGATATCTCATGAAAATACCAATAGAATCATTAAAAAAAAAATCTGAGGATCGTATTAACATATACGGAGCGCTTGACAAACGTGTTTTTCCAAAAAAAAATGATGAGAATTTATTTAATTAAATAAAAACCGTACTGTCGGTAATTAGGAATCTGCAATTAACCTACTTTTTAAACGAGCATAACTAACGAAAGTGCTAATAGAATCACTCAAAAAAATTCCTGCATATAGGGTTTATGTGTACGGAGCGCTTGACAAAATTTTTTTCCGAATAGACGCTTGAATGTTGATTTAAAAAATATTGAAATTCACGGTTTCACATGGCCTTAATGAATATATTTATTTCAAATTTCCAATTTCAAACCATACTACAAAATAAAAATGTTTCATATTTAATTTATATTATAAAATTTCACTAATAGCCTTGATTTCTTCCCCTGCCTCCTTAGCCTTCGTAACCTCTGTCTCCTCCCCTTTCACCTTCTATCGTAACCCCTGTCGCTTCCTCCTTGGTCTGTGTAATCCCTGCCTCTCGCACCTTGGCCTCCATTTCCCTGGCGTCTTCTTCTTCCATCGGCATTAGCATGTACGTTTGGCAATTCATGTATTATGGAGTCTATTCGACTATGTTGACGACGTTCATAGTGACTTACTACTCTATAGAAATAGTATATTACACACCTAGGGAGCAAAAGTAAAAAATGTCCCAGATCGCATGTAAATTGAGCCGAAGGCGAGTTTATTTCATAGAACTAGAAAAGGGGGGGGGGTGCCATCACCCCACTCTATCCAAAAACTTTGTTTTTACATATAAGGCACGATCGCTACTACCCAATTAGAGAGTCTCATATCTTCCCCATTGCAAAAATTGTTACATTTTAAATACTAATATATTATTTTGTAACTCCATGCTTCGAAAAACCACTTTTGTGTTCAATATTTCTGTTGAATTATAACCAAAAAGCTACTATTTCCGGTGAATTTAGGTGTTAAAAATCATGTTTATGGGTCTAGCTCGTTAGGAATCCAATATGCAGAAAAATGTCCAAGAAGAAAAAAGTTTGTTTCAATATTATCTGTAACTTTTGCATTTAATATTTTTGTGTAAACTTAAATCTTGTAGAGGCTCTCTCTCTCCCGCTGCCTCTGACTCGCTGCTCTCTCTCTCTCTCTCTCTCGCTCTCTCTCCAAACTTTTGACTCTGCTAAGTGGCATTATACTGATACTAGCTTAGGATATACAATAAGCTGTGATATTTTACCATCGACAAAACTGTACTAGTTGTATTTAGTAACGAAGTTTATTTATGTACTTGCGACTGTTATTTTATATATTTTCGTCTATCTCTTTTTTATATTCTATCATGTATTTTAAAAATTAATTTTAATTGACTCTGTCTTAGTATTACTAATTCTGGTAGTGCGTTAAGTATTGTTATGTATCTAATTTTGCCATTAAGACGAATAAAGAGATTATCTATCGATCTATCTCTCTCACTGCTGCACTCGAGCTGCACGTCTGCACTCTCCGCACCCTCTGCACTGCATGCCCTGGTACTCGCTCTCTCGCTCTCTCGCTCTTCTCTCTCTATCGCGGGAAGATTCGCCTCGTGGTCAGATGTCGCAGAGCTCCGAACAGTGCTAGCTCTTGCACAATACTGCCTCTCGGCCTTCGTTTCTCGTACCTCTCCCCCAGCCTTGCCCTCTCACAAGGTTGGCCCGTGTTTTCATTTCGGGGCTTATTGTGTATCGTAGTCGTTCTCAGTACTTTTCCTTTTCGCGGG
The DNA here is from genome assembly GCA_036365515.1 of Torymus aiolomorphi. NCBI lineage: Eukaryota > Metazoa > Arthropoda > Insecta > Hymenoptera > Torymidae > Torymus > Torymus aiolomorphi. The sequence goes on from CM070874.1 coordinate 99,723,962, forward strand.
CTCCGTGTGCTCGCACATCGCCGCGTGGTCGCTATACGCACACGCACATAGCCACGCGCGCAACTACTCACATAACCACATGCGCGCCTACCGTTACATCGTATTCACAGGGTCTTAGCCAGTTTAATTAATTAAAAAAATAAATAAATAAAAACGGAAATCTATTTTTCTGTCGATCGAAGTATACAAATTTACTTACTACTCTACTTATTTGCAAAATGGATGAAGAAAGAACTTCTTCATGGAACCTATATTTAAAATATTAAAAATCTAGCTATCAAAGCAATTATTTCATAGTAAACGGACTTTTGACTCTTTATTTTATTCACAGACAGCGTATATTTTAAATACTTTTACCGGTCTTGCAAGTTAAACAAATATTTCATGTCGAGACTATATAAACAAATATTTTAATATGCAGTAAAAAGTTGAAATCTAAAAATTTTACAACTATCCCTCCCGTTTCCTTTAATGATCGCAATCTTTAATTTATCTATTATTAAATCTGTGCGATTATCAGTTCGTTGATAACAAACGCTCTTCGAACAATCATGATACGAAATGGCAATAAATTATTGAGATTTCATGAGACGAAGTCTAGTTTTCAATTATTAAAGTAATATGAGACAGTGTGCTATTGTAGCTTTGTTCCTCAGTCTCGTTGCCTTGGCATATGGTGAGTATTTTTAAATAATTATTATTAATATTAGTGGGAATCTATTGTTATAAATACACTACTTACTAAGAACTTCTCCATTAGATTAATCATTTAAATAAATCTATAAAAATATAGAACAAATATTATGGAATATATAGCAATAAAAAGATAATACAAAATGCTCAAACTATTAAAAAATGTCGAAATTTTAGAGAGTATACTTATCAATTTTCATTCGTAACATAAAATTACTATGTGTACAACGAAGTGACAAAAATAATCAAACCTTAAACTTAACAGCTGGGCCTACCGGTCGAATAGTTGGCGGTACAAACGCTCCCGATGGCGCCTACCCTTATATGGCTTTACTCAAGAAACGTGGCAACTTTGCATGCGGTGCGTCTATCCTCAACAAGAACTGGCTGCTCACAGCTGCCCACTGCGTTGACAAGTAATTGACCTGAAAAAATGTATACTTTCTAATACGTTTTACCACTTGCTAAAGCTTGAACGCTTGCATATTATTTCAGCCTCGACCTTAAAACTACACCCACTGCAGTAGCAGTTGGAACGAACGATAGGTCATCGGGCGGCAATGAATATAAAGTAAAATACTACGTTAGTCATCCTAAATTCGAGGTACATTTACACTTCATTTGCGTTCTTATTAAAAACGGATTTGATGAAAAATTCAGCTAAAAATGAATACTATACTAAAATTAAAATATCTTTTACGTTCGTAAAATTTGTAATTTTACACATTCAATATTATGGCTGTCGATAAACTTTCGAAAGTTTCCGATTATTCTTAAATTGTTAACAGATATAATGAAATTCTAATGAAAATATTTCTTTAGTTCATAGACCCCGTTGGCAGTACCATCAATGATATCGCTCTTCTACAAGTTTCGAAAGAAATCCAATTTAATGAAAAGGTTAAACCTATTATTCTGCCTGCAAATAAACTGGAGAATTACGAAAACAGTCTAGCAACTTTGAGCGGCTGGGGAACCGTACGGTTAAACGGAATCGCTCCACAGGCACTTCAACACATTAATTTGACGGTTTACAGAAGTGTGTTGACAGAAGTGTGAAAAGGAGTGGCTTGCAGTCATAGGAGTTAAAGTTCTTGACAGCTAGATTTGTACGTTTACCAAACAAAACGAAGGCGCATGTCACGTAAGTTTTGAACTGAAGTTTTAATTCATATCTTGTATCACTTTTATGTTGATTAAAAATCAGTAGGTATATGAGATAGATCGTTGTTATCTCATTTAGGTATTTTTTAAAAGAATTTTAACATCACAAACTGTTTTCCGATTGTAGGGTGACTCTGGCAGCCCTCTAGTTGTAGCCGGCACTCAAGTCGGCCTCGCTATCTTTCTTGTGCCCTGCGCCAGGGGATACCCTGATGTTTTTACTGGATAAGCGAATATACAACCTATGAAACCGACGCATAAATGTTGAAATATTAAGTGTTGATTTATTTTTACCACTGATGTGTATAATAAAATATAGATGTTCATATGAAATTCAAATATATTATATTTTGCAATAAGTACGGGAAATGCGGTTTCTCGTGAATGCCATATTACTTTTACTCCCTGACTTTTCTCTGTTTTCTAGATTCCTTCTGACTGATTCTAGATTGTCATGGAAGTTTTCAAGTTTATGGCTGCCATCCATCTGAATGCAACCGCCAGCTGATTTATTGTCGCACCAAATTGTTACTGGATACATAGTTTTGCCTGTTATATCTCTGATGGCTTTATCTAGCGATACAAGTTCTTGACATGCTTCGCTGATAGCGAGATACTCTGCTTGGCAAGTTGACAATGTCACATACGTCTGTTTATGACTTCTCCACATTATTGGATCACCAAATAATTTTATTATATAGCCCCCTGTGGAAGATGAGTCTGCGCAATCTCTAAAGCTTGCATCTGTCATAGCTGATAGGTTTTCATCATTTGCTCTGTACGTCAACCCAAGATCAGATGTTCCTTTGAGAGATCTGAATATTCTTTTTACATATTTCCAATCCTCTCCTGTTGGATTTAATTGTCATCTGGATAAATAGTTGACTGCAAATGCGATATCTGGTCTCGTGGTTCCTGCCAGATACAACAAACTTCCAATGGCTTCTCTGTATGGTGCTTTGGTTTTTGTCTTTGATTCCTCTGATTCGTTCGTTTTCTTCACTTCTGAGTTCTCTGGTTTTAACTTGTCTTGTAACCAGGGGTATTCTCTGAGTTTTACATTCTGTCATGTTAAATCTTCCCAAGATTTTCTCTATATATTGCGTCTGTTTTAATGCCAAGGTTTTATTTTGTTTGTCTCTGATAATTCTCATTCCCAAGAAGTTTTCTGGTTCTTCTAAGTCTTTCATTTTGAATAAAAGATTTAGTTTTTCTCTGATTTCTTCTAACTTCTGTGTTTGTTATTACGTGCTAGCAGTATATCATCCACGTATAGAATTAACATAACTACTTTTCCATCTTTTCTCCAGGTAAATAAGCATGGTTCATTTATATCTTTTTCCAGTCCTAGTTTTAGTGCTTCTTCTCTTAAGTCGTATAGAGATTTCTGTAGTTTGCATACTTTTGTTCTTCTGATTTCTACATCACAGTTTATACCATCTGGAATCTCCATGTATATTTCTTCTTTCAGTGTCCCATTCAGAAAAGCGGTTTTGACGTCCATTTGCCGTACTTCTAAGTCGTACTTATCTATTATTGCTAACGCCGCTCTGATTATCGCTAATCTAGGTACTGGTGTGTATGTCTCTTTCAATTCGTATTCGTTTCTGTCTTTGAATCCTCTGATTACTAATCTGCCTTTATACACATTTTCTCCTTTTTCTCCTGTTTTCTTTTTAAAGATCCATTTCGAATCTATTATGTGTACCTTTTTGCCATCTTTTATTGTGGAGGGTCTATCAACAAATTGCCACACTCTGTTTTCTTCCATTGATTTTATTTCTTCGTTTATATCTTCCAACCACATAGTTTTGTCTTTTGATTCCATGGCTTCTGAGTATGTTGTTGGATCTTTATTGATGGTTGCTATAAAAGCATGTCTGATTTCGTCCTCTGAATTGTTTCTATCGTTCGTTGTTTCAAAGTTTGATGTTACTACTTCGTTGTTTAATTTTAATCTTGTATTCTCTACTTGTTTTGTCGTTTGGGTTCTTCTGATTGTCATGTATTTTTCTCTGTTTTCTATGGTTTACGCATTTCTTCCGGGTTGGTTGCGTTTCTTTGCATTTGAGTTGTCTGGTTCTTTGTTTTCTGCTTTTCTCTTCTTTGGCCTCTCATCTTTTTGTTTCTTTTCTAATTGGTTTTCCTCTGATTTATTTTCTTGAATCTCTTCTGCTTGAGTTTCTTTCTCTTCTGAATATAATGATACTATTCCTTTTTCCGGATCCTTAGATTCTTCTGTTTCTTCTGATTTGTTGCTCTCCTCTGACTTATGTTTGAATATATCTTTATAAACCAGTTTTTCATTACATCTGACATGTCTGGAGTGAAGGAATTTTCCAGTTGAAGGATGCCAAAGAACAGCCTGTTGGCGAGTACCCAACTATTATGGCTTTAATTGCTCTTTCTGAACACTTCCTTTCGGTTATTGGAATTTTGGCATATGCTACACATCCAAACCTTCTGATCTTCTATAAGTGGTTTTTGATTTTTGGAGTTAGCATATTTATTGGAGTTTCTGAGTTTAACGACTTATGTGGTGTTCTATTATATATGTGAACTGCAGCTTCTACTTCCAATATCCACATGGTTTCTGGTAAGCCAGAATCAATCATTAAAGCTCTGATTTTGTTTTGCAACGTCTTATTAAATCTTTCTGCAGTTCCATTTAATTCGGGTGTGTGTGGTGGTGCTACATTATATTCTATCTTTTCTTGTTTCATTACTTCTGAGAATTTTCCTCCTGTGAATTCTGTTCCGTTATCGACTCTGATGTAACAGACTTTTTCATCTTTACCTAATAAATTTCTTATAGTTATTAGGAATTTTTCTAGACAGTTCCCAGCGTCATTTTTATGTTTCACAGAGTATGCTTTAGCAAATCTCGTATGATTATCTACAAATACAATTATAAACCTGTTACCACCAGGGAATGAAGCTGGCTTTATGGGTCCCATTGTGTCCGTGTGTATCATTTCTAACTGTCTAGATCCTCTGGTTCTATTCTCTGAAAAAGGTAATTTTTCCATCTTCGCCATGATACACACTTCGTAATCCATAATGTCTTTTTCGAATTTAATTCCTTTTAGTTTTTCATCTGATTTTTGCATCTGTTTGAGATAACCTAAGGAAGCATGTCCTAATCTAATATGTCATAGCATACCTTTATTTAATCTGTTCTTTTTGCTGCCCTCTGATTTTTTATTACAATTTAGAATTTCCATGGACTCATTTATACTCATATTATATAGGTTATATATTTTCCTGTTTAAAATACTTTTATCTAAATCGAAATCGTTAGTTATTTGTGGGCTTCTGATATTTTGTTTTGTTTGAACGAGTTTTTCTCGATTTTCCTTCCAATCTCAGACGTGTTTATTTTTCAATTATCTCTATATTCTCTTCTGGAAAATTGTGTGTCTCTAAGTTCAGAACATCCGTCTGAGATTGTTGCAAAAACTCGTCCAAAGTAACTAACCTAGCCATGCATGAGTATTTTTCGCAATCTGAATTTACATTGTCACCATGTCTTTCTTTGTCTACATCTAAGCTTATTATCCAATTTGGTTTCTCATATTTCCCTGTGATATATTCAGCACCTGTATTTTTATCAGTGATTTTCAAAATTTCATTGTCTAAATAAATTTCTAAACCTACGTCTGCAAATCGTCTGAGGGAGATTGGTTTTTCTGATGTTTTCTGCTGATATTACATTTTTTAAAATAATTATTTCATCCTTATTAATATTTGATTTTACTACTAAATTTCCTTTTACATCTATTTCTATGTTTGCTGAGTCATTTTTATTCACGCTTCTGATAAACTCTCTCGTGCATTGTTTAAAATCGCTTAATATTATACCCTTATTTACGATATGATCTGTAGCACCTGAGTCTGTGATGAATATAATTTGTGTTTGTGACTTTAATTGATTTTTAACCGTACCTACAATATACGCGGTTGCTCCTTGCTTTATGGTATTTTGTGACACGCCTCTCGCGCCTCAATTTCCACCTCTTTTAAAAACCCTACCTCTGAAATTTCCTCTTCCACCACCTCTTATAGCAATACCTCTACCTCTGTTATTACCTCTCCCTCTGATATGTTTATTACCTCTGAACTATGTGTTATTGTTTGTGTTGTATTGTGTGGTATATTCTTTATTATAATCGTTATCCTACCTTCTGGGTGCCTGTGCTGCCCCCCTTGTTGGGACAGCTGTGCCTTTGTAGTCGGTCTCTACGTTACAATAGTAACAAAACCATTTGTTATATGGATTCAGCGGGCAATTCGATGTCATGTGCCCCCTCATCTGGTTGCACCTAAAGCATTTGGCGTGCGGCCCCGATTACCACTCTGGTGTTCTCTGAGCCACCAGTGCTGTTGGTCCTCTGGTTTCGTCAGTGCGTTTGTTCTCTGCCTCTAACAGAAAAAGAAATGATTTTATCTCTTCTAAAGTCATTTCTTTATTGTCAGTCTGTTTTCTGATTAGGTAGGCTGAATGAAGTTCAGAGTTAGCGCCACCCCTCGCCCCCTCACCTCCCTCACCCCCTCTCATTCTCCTCGCCGCCCCACACCCCCCTAAGACCCCCTCGTGACCCCCCTCAGACCCCCCTCATTTCTAAAACATATCTCAGATAAAATAACTTCATTGATCACTGTGATCTATGTTGGTAAATTGTTACAATGCCCGCTCTCTACTTGAGTTTTGTGCATATTTAAAAAAATACAATATCCCCATTGCACCAATTTGTTGGTGTTTGCTTGAATATTCCCATTTTTTTTATTGAAACGAAAAATAGTTATCTACGTAACCTTAAATGTATCATAACAAAAGCGTTGGATATTTATTTAAAGTGGGTATCTTTCGCCAATAGTTCTACATAAACACTTATCTTATGTGTTACAAATATATTTTTGAGGAATAGATTAGTGGAAAAATAAAGCACATATATCTTCCACTGATCACTGTAACCGACAATGGCAATGTTATAAAGTTCAACAGAGAGATCGAGAGAGAGAGAGAGAGAGAGAGAGAGAGAGAGAGAGAGAGAGAGAGAGAGAGAGAGAGAGAGAGAGAGAGAGAGAGAGAGAGAGATTAGAACGCGAAACGTAGAAACAGGAACCTGGCAACAAGGGCGTAGAGACAGAAGCGGAGGGACAGACACATAGAAACAGAGTCGGAGAGACAGAGACGTGGAGACAGAGACGTAAAAAGAGAGAGAGAGCGATTAAAGACAGAAATGTAGAAACAGGAACCTAGAGACACGAAACGTAGAGACAGAGACGTAGAGACAGAGAAGTAGAGACAGAGCCGTAGAGACAGAGACGTAGAGACAGGCACGTAGAGACAGAGACGTGGAGACAGAGATCTGAAGACAGAGACGTGGAGACAGGGGTGTAGATACCGACACGTGGAGACAGAGACGTAGAGACAGAGGCGTAGAGACAGGGATGTAGATACAGAGATGTATACAGGCGCGTGGAGACAGAGACGGGAGGCAGAGACTTAGAAACAAATCGTAGAAACAGAGACGTAGAGACAGGGATGTAGAGATAAAGACGTAAAGACAGGTTAGGCACGCAGAGACAGAGTCGGAGAGGCAGAGATACAGAGACCTAGTCGGAAAGACAGAGACATGGAGACAGAGACGTGGAGACAGGAATGTAGATACAGAGACGTAGAGACAGAGTAGTGGAGACAAAGACGTAGAGGCAGAGACGTAGGGACAGAGAAGTAGAGACAGAGCCGTAGAGACGGAGACGTAGAGACAGCGTCGGGCACAAGCAAAATTAGAAGTTTCGAAAATTAAAAATTTTGAATACATCAAAATTATAAATTGTTAATAGCAACAAATGGTAGACTTTCTTCTAATTTTTTACCTGTCTGCAGCTTATGGCCAATTTTTCTGGGGCAAAAGGTATTTTAACTATCAACTAATAAGAATTTTTCCATCGGTTTTACAGTCTTACAAATTAAATTAAAATAATTAATATTTATGGCAGTCAGATTGCCCTTGTTTATAATCACCCCCGCAGAATCTGAAATAAAAACTTAATTAAAACCTGGAAAAAACTTTGTTAGCAAAGGACGATCTGATTGCCCCCCACCATCAAATTGCTCAACTCAGGGACTGAAATGAACCCCGCGATACACCTCCGTATATACCCCATACCCCCTTCTTTTCTCTTACCCCCACCATCATCCACTTTCCCCTCTCCAACTTTCCATTCTCACTTAAATTAATAAAGAATGATAAATGTTATCTAATTTACTTGACTCTATCATTAAATTTACATTATTCCGATTTCTTAGAATGTGAATACTTTCAAGGTTTTCCCTCTTATATTTATTCTTAATCCCCTGTTCCAAAATATCCACACTCCCAAAATCAATGTGTGTGCGTGCGCGCGCGCGCGCGTGTGTGTGTGTGTGTGTGTGTGTGTGTGTGTTGTTCAATATATAACTATATACATAGTGTTATATAAATTGAATGTATACTCGAAAAGAGAGATAGAAAGAGGGAGAGAAATATAACAACAACAAAATTGTGACACTACATAACCTCAAAATATCGTATGGTATTTTTAAATATACGTGATTAGGTAAAAAAGATATAGAATTTCAATCAGCTGATGGCATGGCATGTCATACTTTTATACATAGATAAGTATTATATATTATATATATCATGTAAAAAAATAAATATAACTTAAAAAAAATAAAAAATAGATACTTTGTGAAATTTTTTTTCATTTTCGAATTATAGAATTCTCACAGACTTCGAGCTCTGGAACAGATTCTTATCGAGTAGCACCAATATAAGTAATGCCAGTAACTTCTCATTACATCGACAAAGTCTTCATAGGCTACAAGTAATACAATTAGACAGACTTTTAGTAGGTGGAATAGAAACAGGATCTATTAAATAAATCTTTGGAGAATTTAGAACTGGAAAATCACAGCTTTGTCACACTTTAGCTGTTAACTGCCTGTTGATATGGGAGGTGCAGAGGCTAAGTCCATATACATTGATACTGAAGGTACTTTCAGACCTGAAAAATTAATTGCTGTAGCTGAAAGGTGATCAGTGGGAATAGTGTACTTGACAATGTTGCAACTGCCCGTGCATACAACTCTGACCACCAAACTCAGCTTTTGATAAAAGCCAGTGCTATTATGTCAGAATCTAGATATATGGGCTAGGATTTTGCTGGAAGAGGAGAATTGGCATTTCGCCAAATGCATTTAGCCAAGTTTCTTCGATTATTCCTTAGATTAGCTGATGAATTTGGATGTGCAGTGGTTATTACTAATCAAGTAGTAGCTCAAATGGATGGTGCAGCTAGTATATTTGGAGGTGATCAAAAGAAACCTATTAGCGGCAATATTATTACCCATACACGTACAACTAGACTTTACGTAAAGGAAGAGGTGAAACAAGGATATGTAAAATTTACGATTCATGCTTACCTGAAAGTGAAGCTACATTTCGATAAATGCTGATGGAATTGGTGATGTTAAAGAATAGTATTATTATAGTATTATAAGTATTATTAATTTTTTGAATTACATTTATTCTTTCAGGTTTTACTTCGTTTTTTATTTAAAATGCACATGCAGCTTGAAGAATGTATGTGACAAGCCGTATTTCACCCCCTGATACGCAGAAATAAGAGTACTTATTAGTCGAGCCATTTCACGTATTTTACAAAAAGATAACTTAGTAAAAACGTTTACCATTTTCAATTTTTTACCGTTTTTCTAATGTTAAGTAGATGCTATAATCGTTACTGTCTATGATAAAGCCTAGAAAGGTGCATTGTTGGCTCGGAACTAATTGACACTTGTCTGTGCTCAGTATGAAACCTAGCGATTGTAATAAGTTTTTAGTAACCTCGACGTTTTACTCGCACTTGGAGTTCGTTTTTGCTATTAAAAGGAAATCGTCTAGATATATAACTGATTTTAGCTATCTTGAGCGTAGATATTCCGCGATTGGCTTGATTATTTTTGTGAAAATATACGGTGCTGTCGACAGGCCAAAGGGGAGACAATTGAATCTATACGTTTTGTTATCGAAAGTGAATTTTAAATATTTTTTATATTCATCTGCAATCGGTATTAAAAAATATGAACTTCTATATCAATCGATGGTAATTCGTCATTTTTCCTTAATAATTTTATTACATTCTTTATATTCTCCATTTTGAAATGCGGAGGTTCTAGAAATTTATTTAGTTTTTTAAGGTTTAAGATAAATCTGATTTTCTCCGACGGTTTTTTCCGTCAGAAGTAGGATGATAAGAACTCTCCCTTTTCTCTCTCGCATTCGGTTATGGCCCCTTTCAAGACAAGCTCATCAATTGCAGCTTGATGATCAGTGTACTCTTGATCGCAAAGCTTCGGTTCAGGTGGAGGTACATTTTGCATAGGCGGTTTTATAAAAGGTATTTTATACCCAGAGAGACATTGTAGTACCAATCTCACGTGATTTTTCTTCATTCATACACGTAATTTTTTAACCTGCCTACTATTTTCCTTACCTCCAAATCTATTTGTTATAGTGACGTCTCCTGCTGTAGTTGCGAGTGTCGTAATTCCTCGGTGCCTCCTCCTGGCGACCGTTTGCCTGATTGTTTCTGGGGGGGGGGGGGGGGGGGGCGTCTCCCGTTTAAAGAAGAGGATGAATTTTGCTTGGCTGATGTCTTTGTCAAGTTTGAATCTAGCCGTGTTGATCCTGAGTTTTTCTTTTTGCGCTTAAATGTATTGGGCCTTGCTATTTCTTTGGCGAATCTCTGGACGTCTTTAGCCGATTTTAGTTTTTCGGAGAAAACCTCCCCGAAGAGTTTTGTATCTACACGGAGAAAAATTCGGCGCTTGTGCTAACCTATGATCAGCGCGACAGCAACGCTCATTGTTCGGCGCAGTCGGCGAGCAGAAAAGGCGCTGCTATTGAGCATTTTACGCGCGCAGCATCTACTCCCCACTGTTCGGCGCAAAGGCTGTACTTTTTCGGTGCAGTGGCTACTCTTTTTCTTGATCTCACTCGGGGTGGCGCTATCTAGTATACCGAAACGGTGTAACAGGCGCGCCGTTCGGGGTAGCTGCTGCCCCGATTGAATTTATAGTCGCTACTACCACAAATCAGCACTCCCCGTAAACCTCGAGAGTAGGAGCTGCGCCGAATTTTCCTCCGTGTATAGGTGTATTGAAAATAGTATACATCTATATTGTAAACAGGGAAAGTATATTAATATGTGTGAGCGCGCGACTATACCGAGAGCGCGCCAGTATGAGTGTGAACGCACACATGGAAGTCTCCCCTCCCTAGTGTGTGCGTGAATATGATGTAAGTTGGGCAGCAGCGAGCGACGCACGGCTCTCCCTCTCTACTGCCGTACGCCGAATGATAAGCACCTCGCGCGTAGCTCAAGGATAGCGTAGTCTAAGTTTCAATAAAGTCTTCTTAATTGTTTCTATTTAAATAAAGTCTCTCCTTCATTTACCACACCTCAACAAGGTGATTTGTCAGCGATGCTCTTTCCTATAAAGTCAAGAGCTGGGAGTATAAAAAATCGGTGAGTCATCGATATTCCGTGGTGCATATCCGTTAAAAGTTTTACCGCGTCGCTTATATTTTCGAACACGGTTGCCATATTCTCAGATTTATCCTTGGATAGTATATGTGAGAGGACTTTCCCCAGTATGCCAATTACTACACCCAATTGATTTTGACTTAAAGCTTGGTAATAATCTTTCTTTCGGCCTACACCAAGTATCGACTTAACCTCCGGATTTAATACCGGTGCTTTCAATGTCTAGCAATTTTGAGGGATTGGAAACTTTTTGAGAAGTTTATCCTTTATGTCTTTCGACAATCCCAGTTTCAAGATTTTTTGCCATTTTTCAGCTATTGCCGCATGCATTGGAGGTCCGTCGGCTGCTTCGTCAAAGTCATCACATCCTAATGATTCAATAATATTATTGCCATTTTCTGAAGCTAGGACCTTGTCCTTTGCGGGTGCATTTTTAGAAGCGACGTTGCTTGACAAATGTTTTTCGCTGTCGTGAGGTGTCGTGCCTCTCGGGCTGCGCTCGCCGCTGTTGGAAAGCGTTCCGCGTCGGCCATCTTTGTGCTGCGACACACCTCGCAGGCTGCTCTCGCGGCTACGTGATCTTGTTGGGCCACTGCCATTTTCATGCCGGGATGTGCCTCGTGGGCTACGCTTGCCAGTGTTGAAGGCGTGGGTTTTTGTGATCGGCGACCGAGACCGGACTTCGCGTGTTTTTTATTGATCTCTTTCTGGAGTGCTCGAGATATCTAAACGGCGTTTGTTCCGTTTAAACTTCCGTGGACTGTTTCTCTGCGGGCTCTTGCTACGAGACTTCCGTAGCGAGTAGCTCGAGGAGTTGCTCGATCGCCGAGGAGTGTTATTCGGACTCATATCTCGTGAAGCCTTACCTTCTGAGGATGAACTTCTTGATGACTGTGAGGTTGATGATCGGGAACGGGAGCGTCTCGTCCGACGTTTATATTTCCGTTTTAACTTGCGCAGTTTTTTGACGAATTGTTGTCTTCGATGCTTACTTGATGAAGGCATTTCTCTTAACTACAATGTAGGATTGCTGTTCTTTCGCGAAGATTTGTACGGATGAGAGAAAAGAACCTGTGGCGTGAAACGCACAGAAAAGCGTAATGGCGCGTTGGCGGGAGACGCGTAGTGGCGGGGCCCGCGTTGCGTAAGACCAGCGCCACCTCGCGAGAAGCGAAAGCTTTAGCTTTGATCTCTGTGGCACTAGATTGACAGACTAGCGTCACTATCTGATTGATCTAGAGGACGAGGCAGCGAAATACAATTCAGCAGTGGTTCTCAATCAAAAACAATTACCTCTTCTAATTTGGTCTTGCAGTGCCCTATTAATTAATTATTCGTCATTAGAAAATAAATTTGAACTATAAAAGACGAAAATCTACTAAATTTGCAATTATTTATTAAAATAATCAACCAATATGATAAATAGTACTATACCTCTATCGAATCAAAAATAAGCCTCTTCTGTCTCCCAAATTAGATATACATATGCTAGGTTAGATATACAATCTTAGGAAGCATATTAAAAAAGTTTAGAAGTATAAACAAATCCATTTGTTTATTTATAACCGATTAATTGCTAAATTCGAGCCGGCTATAAATATATATACAGACTCCTATAATAAGCCCAAAAAGTTGCTAAGAAAGTTTAAAAAAATGAACACTTTCCATTATTTATTTATAAGCGTTTTATTGCAAAATTGGAGCCGGCTGCTAGGGGATCTGGTTCGTTTTTCGAATACCAAAATAAGACTAGGCCTGTTCAATTTCTATAAATGAATATACAGCCTCTCAACATCCCCCCAAGGTTGCTAAGAAAGTTATAAAAAATGAACACCTTCCATTATTTATTTATAAGCGTTTTATTGCAAAATTCGAGCCGGCTGCCCTATAATTTGGTCCGTTTTTCGGCTGTCAAAATGAAACTATACCTGTCCATTCTCTATAAATGAATATACAGACTCCTAGTAAGACCAGAAAGTTGTTCAAAAGTTATAAAAAATGAACATCTTCTATTATTTATTTATAAACGTTTTATTGCAAAATTCGAGCTGGCTGCCCGATAATTTGTTCCTTTTTTCAGCTATCAAAATAAAACTAGACCTGTTTATTTACTACAAATGAATCTACAGAGTTCTAACATCCCCAGAAAGTTGCTCAGAAAGTTATAAAAAATGAACAACTTCCATTACTTATTTATAAGCCGAATAACTGATGCAAGCAGCGATCTGCCGGCTCGAATTTTGCAATAAAACACTTATAAATAAATAATGGAAAGTGTTCATTTTTCATAACTTTCTTAGCAACTTTCTGAGGATGTTGGCAGTATGTATACCCATTTATAGAAATGGATAGATCTATCTTATTTTGGCAGTCGAAAAACGGACCAGATTTGCTAGCAGCCGGCTCGAATTTTGCAATAAAACGCTTCTAAATCAATAATAGAAGGTGCTCATTTTTTATAACTTTTTTAACACCTTTCTGGTGATGTTGAGAGTACGTATATCCATTTATAGAGAATGAACAGGCTTAGTTTTTTTTAAACAGCCGATTAACTGATGGAATCAGCGAGTTGATGGCTCGAATTTTGCAATAAAACAGTTATAAATAAATAATTGAAGGTGTTCATTTATTATAACTTTCTGAGCAACTTTCTGGAGATGTGGGGAATATGTTTATTTATTTATAGAGAATGAACAGGCTTATTATTATTATTATTATTGCTATCTGAGGGGGGGGAACTCGGCCCCGGGTACTTAGGTCTAAGACCCATTGTATTGCCCTCTGAACCGGCAGCCCTTATTCCGGAAGTCTTGCCCTTCTCCAAAAGGAGAGGATAGTCCCGGATCGGGTATGAACAGGCTTAGTTTCTTTTAAACAGCCGATTTACTGATGAAATCAGCGAGGTGTCGGCTCGAATTTTGCAATAAAATGCTCATAATTAAATAATAGAACGTGTACATTTTTTATAACTTTTTCACAACTTTCTGGGCTTATTAGAAGTCTGTATTTCATTTATAGAAAATGACAGGCTTAGTTTCATTTTGACAGTCGAAAAACGGACCAAATTATCGGGCAATCGGCTCGAATTTTGCATTAAAACGATTATAAATAAATAATCGAAGTTGATCATTTTTTATTACTTTTTAACAATTTTCTGGAGGTGTTGAGTCTGCATATTTATTTGTAGACAATGAACAGGCCTAGTTTCATTTTGACAGCCGAAGAAAAGACCAAATTATCGAGCAGCCGGTTCGAATTTTGCAATTAAACGGTTATAAATAAATAACGAAAGGTGTTCATTTTTTATAACTTTCTTAGCAACTTTCTGGGGACGTTGGCAGTATGTATATCTAATTATAGAGAATGAATAGGCTTAGTCTTTTTTTAACAGCCGTTTAACTGATGGAATCAGCGAATTGATGGCTAAAATTTTGTAATAAAACAGTTATAAATAAATAATGGAAGGTGTTCATTTATTATAACTTTCTGAGCAACTTTCTGGAGATGTTGGGAGTATGTATATTCATTTATAGAAATGGACAGGTCTAGTGTTATTTTGGCAGTCGAAAAACAGACCAGATTCGCTAGCAGCCGACTCGAATTTTGTAATAAAACGATTATTAATAAATAATGGAAAGTGTTCATTTTTTCAAACTTTCTTAGCAACTTCCTCGGCTTATTAGGAGTCTGTATATCCATTTATAGAGAATGAACAGGCGCAGTTTCTTTTTAATAGACGAAAAACTGACTGAATTAGCGGGCTGCCGGCTCGAATTTAGCAATTAATCGGTTATAAATAAACAAATTGATTTGTTTATACTTTTGAACTTTTTTAATATGCTTCCTAAGGTTGTATACCTAATCTAGAGTATGTATATCTAATTTGGGAGACAGAAGAGGCTTATTTTTGATTCGATAGAGGTATAGTACACTGTTAAAAATAACCTGAAATTTCATAGATATTTAAGTTACAAATGTAACTGAAATTTAAAAACTTTGTTACTGAAAGTAGGTTTAAAGTACGTGTACATAATATATAATGTATATTTGTATTAAGTGCCATGCGAATTTACAAAAATTTTTGAATTATCTAAGTGAAATTTCAAATCTCAACAACTGAAAAGAAGTTAATGTAATCATGTATAAAATTTAATGTATATAAATTAAATATTATGCATATAAAACTAAAATTTCAATGTTAACTTTAATACAAACCGCATTAAATTTCAAAAATAATTTTAGTCTTGATTTTAAAGCACATTATGAAATTGTCTAGATATTAATTAATACGATATTTAATAAACATGTGCACTAAATTTAAGATTTTTACAACTGAATTTTTAGTTTCGGTATAAAATTATACATTCAGTATACAAAATTTTATGAACAGGTACTTTAAATTAAAAAAATTAATTCGTTAACTTCAGTCATATATTATTAAATTTTCTATACAGTAATGTATATGAAATTTAATAAACATGCTAAATAAATTTAAGGTTTCGACAACTGACTTTTCAATCAGTTTGTTATATGCATAAATAATAATAATAATTGTATATTTATGAATAATAACTACAATGAACTAATAATTGTAAATACTCTCTGCTCAGTTATAAATCGGGGAATTTGAATTTCGCGCCAAGTACGCCGCTCCGCCGAGAGTCTAGTACCGCGCGCGCCGCTAGGCGGCGCACCCCTTACCGTCGCGCTTCCCACTGCTGGGCCGGCGCGCTCCGGCTATAAGTTAGGCGGCGTTCTGACGGCCGGCAGCCTTGTTCGCCCGGACATCTCGCCTTCTTATAGATGGTTTCGGCACCTAGTGCAATGTTTACCAGGTGAAAACGAAGAAAGAACCTGAAACGCAGCACCAAAGCTTCCTGTGGACGGATTCTTTCAATTTCACGAGAATTACTCGGCGTTAAACTTCTTAAGCCCTTTTTTTCTGTACTAAATTGATTATTTTATTACAGTACTATTCCCTGTATCTATTTCATCGGTTTAGTTTCGGTAAATGAAGTGATGTGAGAGGGGTGTGATATAATTATTTCATAAAATTAATCGATGAATGCAAAGTTGCTATTCTCGATTAGTACAGTATACAATATGCTTGTAATAAATTATTATAATAAAACTAGTTACACTAACTCGATGAGTTGTATTGAGCGACTGGAGAAAGGCCTTCTTCATTGATTTAGTCTCATCAACTACTCAAAGTAAGACAAACACCCGAAATTCATTACCAAATTCGCCAATCGACGTTTTCTTTCGATTTTTGGAGTATAACACTTTGTTTTTCAAGTGCTATTTACTAGTACGAAATCGACTATTATGGTGCAGATATTATCCTATCCCCTGTGTCTATGTTATCGGTTTAGTTTGGTAGATAAGTGATGAGACAGGGGCATTACATAATTATTTCATAAAATTAACCGATAACTGAAAGGTTGCTATTCTCGATTATTACTGTACCCAATAGTGGCTGTGATAAATTATTATAATAAAACTAGTTGCACTAAATGAATAAATTATATTGGGTGATTGAGGAAAAGCCTTTGTTAGCGATTTTGTCTGGTCAAAGATACAAAACGAGGAAAGAACCAGAAACGTAGCATCAAAGCCACGTATGGACGATTTCTTTCAATTTTACGAGAATTACTCGACGTTAAATTTTTTGGGCGTTGTTTTTTTAGTACTAAATTGATTATTTTATTACAGTACTACACTGGAACAAAAAATGGTGTGCGTCTCACGAAAACAGCGGCGCGCGGATCGCCCAAGTCATAAGGCATCGTCTGCACCCGCTGACGGTGATTTGCTTTCCGTGAGTGGGAGAAAAACGCATGCTGAACCGCCGCACAGTGGGAACAAATCGTTCTTTTGTGACAAAATCGATTATGTCCAGATCGGGTAAAAATATCAACTTTTTTTTTTAAATAAAGGTGACGATATGTAGAATATGGAAAAACTATTCCCGATATGGAATTTTTATATCCTAACCTCAAAAAACTTGCCTAAAATGTATACTTTCGAAAAAAACTAGGGGGGCTGCGCCCCCCAGCGTGCCTTCGGCACGCCCCCCCCCCCCCCGCCCCACACACACCTGCTCATCGCTTCGCTCGTCGTCCGCCCCCTCCTATGTAAAAATTTCGTTTTTACATAATAGGCACGACCGCAATACTCAGGAGAACCTTGTATTTTTATAAATGCGAAAATTGATTAATAATGTCATTACGAAGGGTAATGTACTCATAATTTTGCATACTATTAAAAAAAAAAAATTTTTGTTACCATATGGCAAACAGTAAAGCTAATAAGCGAAAAATTTACCGTATAAAAAACATTAGTGACCGTCTCTTACAGACATGTTACCGTGCGATGGTTATCAAGTCATGTCATATTGTTCGTGTATAACGTATTACGTATAATATATAGATGTTTATGCAAAGTGATGACAATGCGAGCTTGATTTTACGCAATTCGCAATAATCGCAATAAACGATATAAAAATTACATCATTTATTCACATGGGTAACGTGTATAGCATCGCCAATCACGTGATGGCGGTGACGCTGGCTTGTTGGCTTTACCCATGTAAGTGTGCGCGCATGCGCATGCGCTGCAGCTCACCTGCTCGTCTCGTCTGGTTCGTCAGCTGATAGCTCGTAGCTTCTTTGCGTAAGCGACACGGCGCCGCGGATGATGCGAGAAAAAGGCTGGGCCGAACTTCTAGTGAAAAAGTTTCAGTGCGGAGTGAACACAAGAAAGCTGCCTACTACGTACGTATTGTCGCTACAGAGCTTTGCTTCCTATCTGGCTCTCACCCGCACCATGTCAACCATGTCCGCACGGCAGTCCGGCAGACGGCAGTCATCAATGTTTATATCTGCAGTCACTGTGTTTCCTAAATTGCTGTATGGATCGATATTGATGTTGGTCGAGTTCTCTGCTAATTAAGTTGTGGTCTTATCCTTGAGTAAGTATTATTTCAATAATACTAGCTCCTTTCTAATCTTGCAGGGTTTTCATCTTTTTTTCACAAGGACATTTTGTTAAATTTTGAGTAAGAGTCAAGGTAGTCTTAGTTGGAAGTGCACATGAGCTTTTTCGACTTTCAAGTATACAAATACCTTTCCTTTCTCTCAAAATATCTTCAGCTTTACACACGTCACCATATCATGCATGCTGAGGGATTATATACCATGTTTCAGATCTAAATAATCAGCAAGTGTGGAGTTAATACAGCATTTTCTGTGTGCTTTTTGAGGAAATTATTAAGAAAGAAAAGTAATTTCCTCCAATTTGGCTGATTGAGTACATCTGAAACTTAATGTACAATGCCTCAGCATGCATTGCATTGTGTATGAACATTCTTGTAAACCTTGAGAAAGGGTGAGGAGGTTTTAGTTGAGAATACACATGCGCTTTCTCGACTTTTGAGTGCAAAGATCCCTTTCCATTCCCTACAAGTATCTTCAACTTTCTATACATGATGGAATACATGCTGAGGGATAGTATATCAAAATTTAGATATGCATAATCAGCAAGTCTGGAGATATTGCAATTTCTGTGCCTTTTTCAAGAAATTTTTGAGAAAAATGTCATTTTCTCCGTACCGGCTGATTGAGTCGATCTGAAATTGCATACACAACCCCTCTGTATGTATTGTATTGTGTGTGAACATTCTGGTAAACTTTAAGTGAGGATGAGGAGGTCTTAGTTGAGAATACCGATGCGCTTTCTCGACTTTTGAGTGCAAAGATCCCTTTCCATTCCCTACAAGTATCTTCAACTTTCTGTACATGATGGAATACATGCTGAGGGACAGTATATCAAGTTTCAGATCTACATAATCAGCAAGTCTGGAGATATTGTAATTTCTGTGTCTTTTTCAAGAAATTTTTGAGAAAAATGTCATTTTCTCCGTACCGGCTGATTGAGTCGATCTGAAATTGCATACACAATTCCTCTGTATGTATTGTATTGTGTGTGAACATTCTGGTAAACTTTAAGTGAGGGTGAGGAGGTCTTAGTTGAGAATACACATACGCTTTCTCGACTTTTGAGTGCAAAGATCCCTTTCCATTCCCTACAAGTATCTTCAACTTTCTATACATGATGGAATACATGCTGAGGGACAGTATATCAAGATTTAGATATGCATAATCAGCAAGTCTGGAGATATTGCAATTTCTGTGTCTTTTTCAAGAAATTTTTGAGAAAAATGTCATTTTCTCCGTACTGGCTGATTGAGTCGATCTGAAATTGCATACACAATCCCTCTGTATGTATTGTATTGTGTGTGAACATTCTGGTGAACTTTAAGTGAGGGTGAGGAGGTCTTAGTTGAGAATACACATGCGCTTTCTCGACTTTTGAGTGCAAAGATCCCTTTCAATTCTCTCAACATATCTTGGTAAATATATAGTGCTATGAATGATCTTATCGACACGCTAACACTATATGTGAGCAGTTTGCTGTGAGAATGTTTTCTCATTTACTTTACAGCTAGTATCTATCATGCAATAATTTCCTACCCCTTTGACAGGAGTGTAGCTTCTCTGTACTACCTCCGTTGCCAAGTTATTCTTGTTGTAATTATGTTTTTGGCCTAGAGCGAAGAGCTCCTGCAGGCGACATCACGGCGTCCTAAACACCTGCAGTTACCGTTTTTTATTGGGACTATATGTTGGATTGATTGACATATTTTATGTGGATATTGACAACCTCTGAACTTGTTAAAAAAATTATCTGGTGAGAGTAGCTTACTGTAAGAAAGTTTATTGGCTTATACTTTTCAGCTAGTATCTATCCTGCAATAATTTCCTACCCCTTTGACAGGAGTGTGGCTTCTCTGTACTCCTTCCGTTGCTAAGTTATTCTTATTGTAATTATGTTTTTGGCCTAGGGCGAAGAGTTCCTGCAGAAGACAAACACGTCTTCATATAATTGTTCTTTCCTCGAGGGCGTCATTATATGACCATCATAAAGCAGGAGACTTTCAAAAAAATAGGACCAAATTGGGAACGGCAACTTTGAGAAACTCAACAATGGCATTACAGTGGGTAATCTTGAGTGAAGGGCTTCCTGATGCACACATCTTGGCAGCTTCATCTTTCTATAGATTATCAATGGAAGTTGATCTAGTCTATATTTATTTTAATTCACTGTGACCACTTTGTGGTCTCTTCTTTGAATAATTATTATTTCAGTAATCTGCTGCTTTCAACCATTACTATAGCTTCATTTTTTGTTTCAGGGTTTTTATTATCCTTTCAGAAAAAGCAGCAACTATAAGAGGCGACCGGTCAAATTTAACAGATCTATTCCTCATTCATTGATGTGGTTGATATTTACTTTGAGGATGTCTTTTCAAACTTCATTTAGAAGAACATAAGAATGATAGAAATCTGCTTTTATAATGCATTTCAGGCATCTTATGTATTTTTAAGCTGATTTTATCTTTTTTTTTGTAGGTATAATTTAATAAAAAGAAAGAAATAAGTGATGCAATTTCTCAGATTTAATTCAGGCACTTCTTGTGTATTTTTTATAGAACTGTATTTTTATTTTTTTTATTAAATTACATGTACTTTCAAAAAGATAGTCAACTCAGAAATACATGGAAGCTACTGAAGCCGGTTTCTATCATTCTTAGTCTTTTGGATTAAGTACGGACACATCACCTCAAAGTAAATATCGATAACATTGAATGCTCAATACACCTGCTGAATTTGACAAGTTGCTTTTATCTTGTAGGAGCCGGATGAATTTTCTTATTAAGTTTTTAATTTTGGTCCGTATACTGTAGTGTAGTGTAGTGTAGTGTGAGTGTGTCTGAAACTTCTATACATACAAGGTGTCCCATTTTAATTGCCCCAGGCAAATATCTTGAAAAGTATGGGAGATGGAAAAAAACTTTAAATACAAAAGTTGTAGGGTGCAAAGGGGGTCAGCTAATGGTAACAACGACTTTGACCTTGAACTCTATTTTCAAGGTTATTTCAAGGTCAAAGTGATTTTTTTGAATGAGGACCCCTACTTTCGACCCCGGAAATGGAAAGAGCAGAAAATTTTACGTTCAGAAAGGTCTGATATGTTGGGGTTTCAAGGTCAACCAGCTAATTTAATGAGGTCGACCTGGGAATACCTCTAGGAAGGACAAAATTGACCTTGACGTTCAAGGTCATTTTAAGGTAAGTTGATTTTATAAAATGGAATCCCTTATTTTTGACCCCGGAAACGGAAAGAGCGGAAGAATTTACGTCCGAATATGACCTTGACCTCGACCTTGACTTTAACCGTGATCTGGAAGCTTATTTTAAGGTCAAGTCAATTTTTTTAAAATCCCCTTATTTTTGACCTCGGAAATGGAAAGAGAAGAAAATTTTACGTTCAGATATGTACCGTCATATGGTGTCAAAGTTGGCCCTCTGGGGTCAATTAAGGGTAATAATAAATAAATTAATTTTTTTGAAGTGGATTTCACTGTTTTTATGAGTTACTTAGGAATCTAAAAGTATTTTTTCTCCCTCAAATGAATCGAAAATTAGAAAGACTACCCTCGACATTAGCATTACCCAATGTGCACCGCGTGGAGGTTGTCGAAAGGATTTCGCACATCATTGGCCCTGAAAAGAGCCGATTGATTAACGGACTGTCATTTGAAGATCTAAGGCAGCAAATGCTCGATTAAGTGTCCGTTCTCTCTGAAACACATTTGCATCCTTCTTCGGAAACTTGCTTGAACATTCCTCAATGTTTCCACTGAAATGGATTGGAAAGCTTCCATAATTCTTCCTCTCATGTTCTCTAAGGTTGTTGGAGCATGTGCAAAAACTTTGCCTTTAACTACTCCCCACAAAAAAAGTCAAGAGGTGTGAGGTCTGGAGATCTAGGCGGCCACTCGTGTACTTGGCTGCCGATGCCAATCCAACGATTACGATACATATCATTGAGAAAATTCTTGACTGATCGAACGCGATGTGCAGGAGCTCCATCTTGATGAAACCACATATCCCGCCGTAAGATAAGTGGGATATCTCCTAATAGAGGAGGTAGCTGATTTTGCAAAATATCCAAATACAATTGTCCATTCAAATTTTGATTGTAAAAGATAGGTCCCAGCACATGATCTCCAATTATACCTGCCCACACGTTTATTGACCAACGTCTCTGGATTCGATGATCTCGTTGCCAATGAGGATTTTGTTCAGCGCAATAGTGGGCATTATGAAGATTGACACCACCCATATTATCAAATTTTGCTTCATCTGAGAATAGCACTCGATCAAAAAAGAAAGGGTCCCTACGTATCTGATTATTTGCCCATTGACAAAAATTTAAACGCCGTGCATAATCTCCATCCTCTAGTGTTTGTGTAAGGCGAACGTGGTAGGGGTAAAATTTAGATGTTTTCAACAGGCGATTTACTGTTGATTTGGGAACACCATGCATTCGTTGCAAATCTCGTGTTGAAATGTGGGGATTTTCAGCAATAATAGCTCGCACACCCAGCGCAATGTGCTGTTTCGTTCCAGTTTTGCGCCTCTTACGAACGATGGAGCCTTGTGCAGCTCGCGTTAATAATCTTTTGATGGCTTTCCTATCTGGGTGACGGGCATTGGGATATTTCTCGGCATAGCGTCTTTCTGCAGCCCTATAATTATCATGACATTCACCAACAACTTTTATCATATTCACAATCTCCTGGGGCGTGTAATCAGCCATCTCAAAAAGGAATATGGTACCACAAAAGAAATTTGGTTTTCCACTTCAATTGTATGTATAAAAAGAAATTAAGAAGGCAATTTTCGGAAATGAGCGAAAAAGTTATTTATTCTAATAAATACATGAAATCATTACCGTATGCTATTCAATAATAAGAAATCAAAAGGTTTTCTTTATTTGTACTGTGCACAGTGACACCACTAAAAATAACTAACTCTACCTATTTTCGAGTGCAGTATTGTTATTACTCTTTAAAAAAATGAAAATATTCCCAAATTGACCAAACTAAAGAATTCGAATATTTATAATTGACTCATAACGAAACCATTAAATCATCGCCTCATAACTACCTTAAAGTAATCGGTCACTCGTACTTAAAAATATCATTTGACGTAGCCGTACATTTCAATGGTGCCAACCTAACCAAGAAAGAACAAGAAGAAAAGTACCTTTTCATACCGAAAATTAATCCCAAAAATCCTTCAGAGTTACGCTGACAAAAGTAAGAACACATCACATTAAAAAAATTAATTTGACCCCAATTGACCTCAAGCACGATTTGACCCTTAATTGACCCCAGAGGGCCAACTTTGACACCATATGACGGTACATATCTGAACGTAAAATTTTCTTCTCTTTCCATTACCGAGGTTAAAAATAAGGGGATTTTAAAAAAATCGACTTGACCTTAAATTAACCTTCCAGATCACGGTTAAAGTCAAGGTCGAGGTCAAGGTCATATTCGGACGTAAATTCTTCCGCTCTTTCCATTTCCAGGGTCAAAAATAAGGGGTTCCATTTTATAAAATCAACTTACCTTAAAATGACCTTGAACGTCAAGGTCAATTTTGTCCTTCCTAGAGGTATTACCAGATCGACCTCATTAAATTAGCTGGTTGACCTTGAAACCCCAACATATCAGACCTTTCTGAACGTAAAATTTTCTGATCTTTCCATTTCCGGGGTCGAAAGTAGGGATTCTCATTTAAAAAAATCACTTTGACCTTGAAATAACCTTGAAAATAGAGTTCAAGGTCAAAGTCGTTGTTACCATTAGCTGACCCCCTTTGCCCCCTACAACTTTTGTTTTTAAAGTTTTTTTCCATCTCTCATACTTTTCAAGATATTTGCCTGGGGCGATTAAAATGGGACACCTTGTATAGATGTATAATAATTATAACAATCATTTACGATGGGTTTGAAGTTTGCAACGATGGAATGCAACGAGATATTTTTTTACGATTGATTAAATTTATTAAACGACGGAAATTCTATCTTAATCTTTGTTATAAAGTTTTATACTATAAAACACTAAATCTAGACGCAAAATTGGCATTAATTAGTATAAACTTGAAGTACAGTGAATTACTTTTTTTATTTCGTTGCACTCCAACGTTGCGAACTTCAGACGTATCATTTACGCGAGCCTGGCTCTTAATACTAAAAAAAAAAAAACTCAAAGCTAAACAGTTATGTACACCTAAATAAGATAGGAAGTACCTTACATGTAACTTCGTTTTTATAACACTGGCAATCCGCTTCTTTAGCTTATTTTTTATCGTTTTAGGTTTATGTTAGTTTATATTCAGAAGGTAACCAGTTGTAAAGTTGAATGGCGGCGACATTTGTATTTGTAATTATATATTTTATATATAATCTAGTATATAATCTAATACATGCTTTTCTGATCATAAGCACCTTGTTATGGTGCCTTACAATTACATTCTTGCTGCATCTCTTCTGTCTCTACTTCTGATCCGAATGATGCTGGGTTTTGCTCTCCTCACCTCGCTCTGCATCCTTTTCCTTCCTCTCCCTCTCTCATTCTTGCTTGACTGTTCACTCCGTCAAACCTCCTTCCAGTCACTCCACTTGTTCTCGATATCTCCTGACTTATTTCTTTTAGCACCATCCATTTTCTCTTCAATCTTCCTCAGCCTCTCCTCCATCCTCTTCTTGTCCTTCCTCACCTGCAGCAGTTCCTCCCGTGCCATTCTCTCTCTTTCCTTTCACCATCCTTTCTGATACACTCTATTTCTACCTCCAACCTTTTCATTTTCTTCTTTAGATCATATCGACAGCTCCTATTCATACAATGCTGTTTTGAAAGACAATTTCATGTAATGCTATTTTAACAATGCGTGTCATATAATACTTATTGAAAAGTGGGTGCAATATGATTCTATTTCAAAATTCAATTGTATATAATGCTATCTTAAAATAACATTGCATATAAATCATATGTAATACGATTTTGAGATAGCATTATATGGAACTGAATTTTGAAATAGAATCATATTGCACCCACTTTTCTATAAATAGTGTTTTGAAACGTCACACTGAAACAGGAGCGGTATAGAATCTCTACCGATCAGTATAAAAAGTGTGTCATTTTCAGGTGAAACATTGCCCCGAAAGGCACAATTTCTCTATCCTGGGGTTTCCGTGCATTGTATGAATAGGAGCTATTTGGCAGCTGATTGAAAATTGTAATTATATAATTATTTTTATTTTATTTTATTTTATTTTTATTTATTATTTTTATCACTTACTCTTTTGTGTATTTTTGGTAATAAGATAGAATTATTTCTTGTCTTTTTGAATATATATAACATAGGTTTTTCTTGCACAAAAGTATTTTTGAAGATTAGTTTGAGTATTCTGTTTTGAATGCTTGGGAATAGGTTAAAAACACCTCCTTAGGCAATAATTCCATAATTAATTACAGTGTGTAACGCGACACCTTTAGAGTATCAGTTTGCATTAATTTATTAATTTTATAAAAAATAAAAATTAAGTAACTTGTTTTTTTATTAGATAGTTAATGTGTTCATGCCACTTTAGATTATAGTCGAAGTTACACCTAAATATTTATAATTTTCAACTCTCCTTAATTTTTCATTATTTATAAGTATATCAAGATTTTTAGGAACACTGTTGTAATAGTTTCCGAAGGTTATATACACAGATTTGCTTATGTTTTAAGTTAGTTTGTTCAAAGCGAGCCAGATTGCTACTTCTTCTAGATATCGATTCATTATCTTTTCTACATCTTTACATGTTTTGCCTGATGCGATGATTATCCTTTAAATTATTTATTTATTTATTTATTGAAATATATATGGACTTGAGTCCTTTTACAAAATAATTTATACTATAATATTTCTAATTTATATATAATTTTATATATAATATTTCTATTATTCAGCAATATTATAATTCTACTTGATAAAGGGCCAATTGTGCAAAAAAAGTAGTTGAATCTATTGGCAACATCCGTATCGTTTGTAATTTTATTATTATATTTGTCGTTATAAGCTATTAGATTAAATTTAACAAGTAAGAAAAATAATTTATCTTATTTAGAATTCCAGAGTTCCATATACATACACACTTTGGTTTCTTGATATTAGATCTTTTCTTTATATCTTTATATCGTTTCTTTATTCTTTTTATTTCTTGATATTAGATCTTTTCTTTATATCTTTATATCGTTTCTTTATTCTTTATATCGTTTCTTGATATTAGATCTTTTCTTTATATCTTTCTTGATATTAGATCTTTTCTTTATATCTTTATATCTTTTCTTTATATCCAGAATTTTAAATTGATTTGACAGTTTCATTATATCTAGAATTTTAAATTCATTTGACATTCTGTTATCTTTAACATTAATTATGTTATCATTAATTGCCTTAATATAACTATTTTTATTGCTTACGGCTTTGTAATGTTTAGGTGGTAGTATCAGTTTCTTTCTAATTTAGCGGTAGCTTTCGTATGCAAAAAGTTGATTTCGTTTTAGTGTGTTGCTTGCTAAAAAAGTATTTTGGCTTACTATTTTTAGAATTCTTGTCTGAACGGTTTGAAATAGTTGTAAACTAATATATTAATTAATAAATAAATTTTAATATTTTGATGCATTGTGAGCACCTGAGAAACTTGAAAGAATTTTTTTTTTTTTCATTTTAACGACTTGTATGATAGTTAATATTACATTAATTAGAATTTTTGGTTTTATCATGTTCTTTTAAATTGTAAAAGTTTTATGATTGATGGGTAATCCTCTTAGATTCATTGGCATGATTCATTAAATCTTGCAATAAAATTTTTTAATGATAATTAGATTCAAAAAATGGGAAAAATATCACATTTTTATATATTATGTTTTTGATGCATCGTGAGCTCCTGAGATAACTTAAAAAAAGATTTTTTCATCAGTTTTAGTATTACATCAGTTTGTGGGTCAGAAAATTACTGATGAGAATATGAATATAAGATTTAGTTTAAGGTGATGTGCAACCCTAATTTCAATAATCAACATTCAAACGTTTATTTGTAAAAAGACGGTTATCAACCCTACTGAAAAAATCATATGATTTATCATATGATTTATCATATAATTTATCATATGATTTATCATATGATTTGTCATATGATTTGTCATATGATTTATCATATGATTTGTTATATGATAAATCATATGATTAATCATGAGATGTTTTCGAGAAAATCATCTTATAATTTGTCATATGATAAATCATATGACAAATCATATGACAAATCATATGACAAATCATGTGACAAATCATGTGATAAATCACATGACAAATAACATGTTGCATCAAATAATAAATTTCATAATTTAAATTATTTCTATGATATGTTTTAAAATAAATCCTTAAAACAAAATTAATTTATTTAACGCAGATATGGCGAACAATTTCCAGTCCCCATTGTAAAGGGGCTATCAAAAACAAGGCAAGTCTTGTAATTCGGGCTCTTCGTATAGAGTCATTTGAACGGTTGACTTACATGGCTTATATACTCTCGGCCATCCAATGTATCTACAGAAAGCACTACCGGAGCGCTGCATAGCGGTGACAAAGGGGAACTTGTGATAGGCGGCGCTCGATTAGCAAGCTTCGGCTATTTATCCGCTATGTAGCGCTCCGGTAGTGCTTTCTGTAGATACATTGGATGGCCGAGAGTATATAAGCCATGTAAGTCAACCGTTCAAATGGGGGGGGCCCAGAGTTTAGACGATTCACTTTAAAATTGAAGTCAACTGTAGACGTTTTTCAGTTCGACACAACAATGTTGAACATACGTAATATATCTCCGCTCATTCCTTCGAAATATTTTATTCATAATGACCAAATAATCGAAAAACTAATAAACGAAAATGGAAAAGTAGATTAATTAATAAGTCAATCTAAAAAATGACTTTGTTAAAAGAATATACTGTTAATTATCACGAAAATAAAACAAAAATTTTGATATAATGCTAGAATAAGATTATTTTCGAAATATAAAAAATAGAAAAATAGTATTAACTATCTTCATATATTCGACAGTAAACTGTTTAGATAAAGGTCGGTAACTATTACCTAAGATTTCGAAAATTATTTTCAGAATGACCAAACATTCGAATATACATTCAACTCGGCTAGCCGATTAATTCAATCGCCGTAGAGAGATGGCGTTAGTAGTCAGGAAGCTTGACTAATTTTTAGTCCGATTCATGTTTTCGACTGCACTGAAACTTTTCTTAGCTATTTTAGTCCTGGCAAATACGTGAAAATTAATGTTTTTTGTCGGTTTTTGCAATATTGCAAACCATCAATAACATTTTTTAAATCGCAAGATATTCTTAATATAAAATGAATGACAAAAATGAATTTTTCAGCTTTTTTCCCTTTTTTTGTTTATTATTTTTGTTTACTCCTAAATCTTGCACAATTATTTTGTTCCCTTTAAAAGTTTTATTATATATTATCGTGCACAAGAAGGAATTTGTTTTGCACAAATTGAGTTTTTCACAAAATCATTTTCACAAATTCATAATAATATTTTGATAAAAATAATATTGTACAAGACAGGTAATTTATTTTGCACAAATCTATTTATCAAAAATATTGCTGACTGATTGTCCACAAAATAATTTATACGAAGTCTTACAGATGGCGTTAAAACTGTGCTTAAGAGTACTCTCCATCTGAGTCCCAATTCGGCAATATATCGCAGAGCGCCCACGACGTGATCAAAGTATTTTTATTAATTTAGATTCACTTGAAACTCTTAAATAATTCCTAACATAGTTTTTCCACGTGTAGCACGTGAATTTAGATAAATAAACCTGTAGTTTGTAGATAAAATTTAAAAGTTTAGCGGCCGTCCCTGTTAACGATCCCAAACTTTTCTCTACCAAATGTTTATTTATATAAGAATGTGTTGCACATAAATTTCATTTCAGTTTTTATGTCATGCACAGTTTCAAGAAAACCAAAGGTAAGTGTTTCATTTTTAATCGTTATAAATAATACTATATGTTTCGGTTGTACGAGTGTGTGCACGCGCGCGCGCGCACACACACACACACGCACACATAATATATATCTGCTATTATGCTCTGTTGCAATATAATGATTCATATATTCTGATCAGATTATGTATAATAATCTAAATCCCGACCAATACCGCAAGCCAATTACTGAAAATATTGTTCAGTCAGATCGTATGGACACAAAGTTTGTTTATACAGTATAGGAGGCGGCCAAAAGAATAATACAAAAAAAAAAGGTTTTAATTGAAGCTATCGTTTGTTAAAAAATATTGCTTTCTTGGAAAGTAATAAACAAAAAAATTATGGAAAAATGTTTAATGATATTTTCGGAGATATAATTAGTCATTCCTCTACGCTATATTTGCTTATAACTTCCCAAAAAATGAATATTTTTTTTAATAAACTATAGCTGAAATTGAACCTTTTTTCGTCTAGTTTTATCATTTTTCTGTCCAGTTTCTGTAACACAAACTACTCTGATTCTATTATATTTATAATAACTTACCTTAAGCTTTTGAACACATATAATAATGGATCAATTATTAATCTAAATTTTAAGTAAATATACAACAATATTCAGAAAATGAAGTACAAAGTAGATAGTAATAATACATATTAAGTATAAGTATATATTATTATAATAAGCATAATAAAACCACAAGAACAAAAGTATTATAATTGACAATGTCAAAGCCACGACTTGGTAATAGGGATAGCTTAAAGTAATGTTCTTTATGTATGTTCTCTCAAAAGGTAATATTTTTTCGCTATGAAAATAAAAAATAACTAGACCAATATACCAACATTCAGAGAATAAGTTTATTAAATATATACATACGTATATGACTTTCACTTTATGTCAACATAACCGTAAATGAAAAAATGTAGTGTAGTGAAATTATGTACAGTGCAGGTGACTAATATAAGAATTACACTAAGTTCAAAGTTTTTGTAATACTTCATAAATATGGATAGGTATAGTTGATAATGTTTAATAAATTGAAGTATATAAATTGTATGCAAGAAAATGGATCAAACATTAGAAAGATGCATTACATGCAGTCAGAACAGCTGGAGATTTCGATAAGAATGAACAGTATAAAAAGCTATAAATTAAACTGCAAAGATTTTTATGTACATGGTGCATGGTGTCCGACAAAATGGACATCTTCTTGGATTCATTGAATTGACTCTCTGAGCACACTGCTCACAGCAGCATTTGTGCCCACAAGGCATAAACGCACAATCGCATCTCGCCGTGATGCAACATACACACACGCTTTCTGTAAAAATAAAAGAACTTTAGCATTTAATATTATTTATATGGAAATAATGTAAGCATACAAAACGTTTGAGTAATTTTTATTCTTTACATAAGAATGGACTCTAAAAGATAACACCAATAACTTGGAGAATAACTATTAAACTATGATTAAGATGAAGAACAAAAAAATTTATCAATTACAAAATAATTAGAAATTTTAGTTAATATAGAGCACTTAATTGGAATTGTAAAACTTTAAGGGGATGCCTTACTCGTACTATTACCGACCGAGCCATTCACACAGTTTCAAGCTGATTAAAAATAAAATACGTCGAATCACAAAAAATCAAGAGAACACTCTTCTGTGTTTTTTAACGTTCTAGCATCTAGTCAAAGTTAGGAGTCGAAATATCAAGCCGTTTTTTCAAAAACTTTGAACGAAATTAAATTTCGTTTGTTCAAAGTTTTTGCAGAAATGACTTGATATTTCGACTCCTAACTTTGACTAGATGATAGAACGTTAAAAAACACAGAAGAGTGTTCTCTTGATTTTTTGTGATTCGACGTATTTTATTTTTAATCAGCTTGAAACTGTGTGAATTGCTCGGTCGGTAATAGTACGAGTAAGGCATCCCCTTAATCGGTAAAAATTTTGGGTGCATAATGGGGAGGCCATGCGTCGCGCTCAATCAACAAAGGGAGCTACAACACGTACCCTCAACCACATTTCACTAGTGAATGAAAATTTGAAAGACAACAATGGGAGGCCATGCATCGCGCTCAACCAACAAAGGGAGCTTCAACACGAACCCTCGACCATATATTACTAGTGAATGAAAATTTGAAAGACCTCAATGGGAGGCCATGCATCGCGCTCACCAACAAAGGGAGCTACAACACGTACCCTCGACCACATATTACTAGTGAATAAAAACTTGAAAGCTAGACCTCAATGGGAGGCCATGCATCGCGCTCAACCAACAAAGGGAGCTACAACACGTACCCTCTACCACATATTACTATAGTGACTGAAAACGGAAAAGACCGATGGGAGGCCATGCATCGAGCTCAACCAACAAAGGAAGCTACAACACGTACCCTCGACCGCATATTACTATAGTGACTGAAAACGGAAAAGACCGATGGGAGGCCATGCATCGAGCTCAACCAACAAAGGAAGCTACAACACGTACCCTCGACCGCATATTACTATAGTGACTGAAAACGGAAAAGACCGATGGGAGGCCATGCATCGAGCTCAACCAACAAAGGAAGCTACAACACGTACCCTCGACCGCATATTACTATAGTGACTGAAAACGGTAAAGACCGATGAGAGGCTCGTGCATCGCGCTCAATCAACAAAGGGAGCTACAACACGTACCCTCAACCATCTTTTACTGGTGAATGAAAATTTGAAAGACAACAATGGGAGCCCATGCATCGCGCTCAACCAACAAAGGGAGCTTCAACACGTACCCTCGACCATATATTACTAGTGAATGAAAATTTGAAAGACCTCAATGGGGAGGCCATGCATCGCGCTCACCAACAAAGGGAGCTACAACACGTACCCTCGACCACATATTACTAGTGAATAAAAACTTGAAAGCTAGACCTCAATGGGAGGCCATGCATCGCGCTCAACCAACAAAGGGAGCTACAACACGTACCCTCTACCACATATTACTATAGTGACTGAAAACGGAAAAGACCGATGGGAGGCCATGCATCGAGCTCAACCAACAAAGGAAGCTACAACACGTACCCTCGACCGCATATTACTATAGTGACTGAAAACGGAAAAGACCGATGGGAGGCCATGCATCGAGCTCAACCAACAAAGGAAGCTACAACACGTACCCTCGACCGCATATTACTATAGTGACTGAAAACGGAAAAGACCGATGGGAGGCCATGCATCGAGCTCAACCAACAAAGGAAGCTACAACACGTACCCTCGACCGCATATTACTATAGTGACTGAAAACGGTAAAGACCGATGAGAGGCTCGTGCATCGCGCTCAATCAACAAAGGGAGCTACAACACGTACCCTCAACCATCTTTTACTGGTGAATGAAAACTTGAAAGACCAACGGGAGGCCGTGCATCGCGCTCAATCGACTAAAAACACATATTAAAAATTACTCAAACGAAAATTTTGAAGAATAATATAAATACCAGTAATAACATATCATTTATCATTTAAAAGCTTAATTTACTTATATAGTATATTCATAAACTGCATTATTCACAGGCGATCGAACATTTGTTATCGCTTACATTTCTTTAACATATAGGAATTTCTTTATTACATCTTATATGATGAAAAATAACTTAACGCGTCCAGAAAAGCGCGACAATAATAAGTCTATTGTCATGAACAACATCAACAAAAAATAATTATATTGTTTCTCACGCTGTAGTGTACTATTGAAAAACTACACAAAACGTTTCTAAGGAAAATATTCCATCATTGCTGGAAAGAATTTAGAATGTCATTATAGACATGACAATGAAAATTCCTCTACGAACGACTTCCAGATACTCTATTAATTTTTTTCTACTATCGCAAATTCTCTTATTCGTCGCAGGCACTGTTAAGATGGCTTCAGCGTTCAAATCGGCCTCAAAAAGAAACATTATATATAAGAAATTGTTCTCACATTACAAACCGTTTCGTATAACGCAAAAGTATCTCTAGCTACAAAAAAGAATTGGTTCACCAAATTTTAGTTTTACAATAGCTGTTATAAATTAAATAAAGCTTCAGCAAGAAATATAAATCTTTTTCATTTCTTATGAGATTTTCAAATGAAAGAGCTTTTTTTGATTTTTCTAAATTTTTACACCTACTTACGGATATCAAAATTGATAAATTATCAAAACCTGCAGAGTTACAGACAATTGCTTACCAATAAACGTATAAAATTCATAAAAAATTACCCAACATTTTTAACGTTTAGATGGGTTTTCGATTTTCATATCGGTAACTTTGTGAAATTGTACAAGGATCAAAACGAGCCCTTCCAAATTAAATTTGATAAGAAATGAAAAAGGTTTATATTTCTTATAGTTCCGTTTCTTTTTTCCGTCTTTTATTGACGATATATCTGCATTTGTAAAATTTGAATTTGGTAGAAAGATATTTTGTTGCTTGACATACTTTTCGTTTATATCACATACTTCCTCAGATTGTAATACGAAAACGATTCCATGTACAATGGTTGCTTTTTGAGGTCGATTCGGACGCTGAAGTTACCTTAAAATAACAAAATAATTACCTAATTTACGAAATGGAATTTTTATACGTAGTAGCAGATAATAATGGTTATTTATCTATTCATTCTCACCCGATATTATACTATTCCCAAACATAAAAATAAAAAAATAAAAAAATAAAAAAAAAAAAAAAAAAAAAAAAAGATCGCTTTCTGGCACCTACAAGATAAGCCTATAGACTGGTACTATTTTACCTACAGCTAGTTCTAGTCGGCCCTAAAGTTTGAGAAATTTCAATATTCTTATAATGTACTGAATGAAGAGTTTACTTTGAAATATGAAATTAAAGCATGCCTCGACTGATTCCTAGGAATTTCGCAGACATTTATTCGAAACAATAAATTCAAAAATGAAAAATGCAGTTTGTGATTTAAAATTTAATTTTAACGATTATGTTATTACCTTCGGCTGCTGCAATATCTCTCCCGTTAGGGGCGTCTTGCCCAGCCACCGGATTCTGCACCTCCAGGTTACGATTTATTGGCAGTTCCTCGTCTGCAAATAACGGCGGAGGTTCCATTCCTATGAACAGTTATGTCGTTTCAATTATGTTTTAAAATAACTAAATATGTACGAAGTTAAATATAAGATGAAAAGTATGAGCTTATTCCTGGAAACATTTCAAATGGAAATTGACATATTTTTTTGTAAAATTTGTTTTTCGAGTCACTGTGAGTAAAGTGCGACTTTACGCATTGTGCAAATTTTAAAAATCGCTCTTATGCCCACTGTATCGAAAAATCTTGTTCGATACACGTGCAAAACATGATTCTACACTCGTATGATTGTCATGAAACCTCGCACTTGTATCGAAAACTACTATATCAATCGTTCATTATTTTATTAGTCATACCTTCGACAGGTCCATTTTGATTTTCTGGAAAAGTCCTGTTGCGCCTGCGTCGTGCGCGCCGACGTCGGCGACGTCGATGCAATTCCTGAATGACCTGCCGGTGTAGTGGCGCAGGTTCATCTCGTTGCGCCGGCTCTTCTCGTTGCGCGGGCTCTTCTCGTTGCGCGAGCTCTTCTCGTTGCGCAATTTCATCTCGTTGTGCAGGCTCATCTTCAGGATTACCGGCAATTACTTGCGCGAGTCTCGGCCTTATGACTGCCAAAGCTTCTGCATCAGCCGCCTCGCCAACCTCGTCATCATCCGCATCATCAGGGGAATCATTTTCATTATCTATATGAACCGATAGAAAAGAATGTTTATATAAATTTTACAACATTTGCACTCATAACTGAAATTGACATTGCTTCTCTTGTATGTTTGACGATAATATAATGCTGAAACCGATTATAGATATTTGTATTTAATTTTACATTGCAATTAAAGGATATCTATATTCAATATTTCAGTCATTCGGTGTTTACAATCATAAAGAACGTTTAATAAATAAGATAATTATCTGATATTATTTAATAAAATAATATATTATTTAATAAGATAATTACAGTTCTTCATAAGATTCTTCATACCTTGTAACTGAAATATTGAATGTATATAATTAATTAAATTGGAAGAATGTAAATTTTAAGGCAGATATCTGTAATCGGCTTTAACAACATTTTATCATGAAACAAATAACAGAAGCAATGTTAATAATTTTAGTTATTACTACAGATGATAGGGAAAATGTGATCGCAATTTTATATATATATATATATATATATATATATATATATATATATATATATATATATATATATATATATATATATATATATATATATATATATATATATATATATATATATATATATAAATAAATGTGAAAAATTAAATATCTATGTATAGATATACATAATAATGATGGATTCAAAGATTAATTTGAATTTACAAATTTTTTAATACAGTCTCCGACATCGTCTTAATCTGATCGCATAATATATTTAAATAATTTACCTGAATCGTCCACTTGCCTATGGAGAAGTCGGCGGATGTCGTTAACTTCCCTTTCACTTAATCGGCCAACATTAACGATTGTGAAATCGAACTCTGGATCTACTATGTTTGCTATTAAAAAAAAAAGAAAAAAAAAGGAATGGCAATTGTATAAGTAGAATTTAGAGTTGTTATTATTATAAATTAAATCAAATAATTTCTAGTTAGCATTTATAACATACCATTTTCCATGCCAACAAACGCTTCTTCATATCTCACCAACAGCTCCTGCTCTAAACGAGCTATTAAGTCTATTTTACGCATAATGTCTCCTTTCAAATTTGATACAATAGTCAGCAGTTCATCTTTGGTTAACCTCTGGTGGGCGTATAACTTCCAAACTATAATAGAAGTAAAACAATAAGTAAAATATAATATAAAAAAAGATTATTACGAACTATAATCTAATAAGTATAAATAAAACTTACTTCTATTTATTTGGATGTGACGAAATCTTGAAGCGTATCTGGGGATGCGCCGCTTGCTCACCTCGCGCCAATTTTTCTACGTCGATCACTGATGCATCTAATATTCCAAGTAATGTACCTAAACAAGACATTTATTTAGCATTTTTTACGGTTTTTCGGAGAATGAAAAGGCTGCCATTAAGGAGATGTGAAACAGTCGCGTAGATCCCTACCATACCGGCGTCGCCATTTTATTTTTTTATTTTTTCGTTAATTCAAGAAATTTTTTCGATGAAAGAGAATCGTCTTGCCCTTCGCAATGATTCGAGCAATGTTTCGTTAAATTTTGAGGTAATTTCATTCACTACATTATCCGAAAAACGTGTTTGAAAATTTTAAAAACAATTTCCCGAAATTACAAGATTAACAAAAACTAAATAAACTGGCGATGCCGGTATGGTAGGAATCTACGCGACTTTTTCACATCCACTTAATTATAACGATAAAATTAACTTACATGTAAACGCCCATGGCGTTGGATGTCGTCCCATCCGGTGATTTAAGCGTGAATGATAGCTTTCTATTGCATTGTTTGTTCGTCTTTCAAGACCAAAAATCGAAAAACCTTTCGTTGTAATAATATTAATCCACTGTCTATTAAAATAAATGAAGAATCTCCTTAGAATGTTTCTAATTCTTGGCCTCACAGATACCATTATTTCTTGCACAGTTCCCTCGATGTCTTCGTGTGGGAGAAATGCCAAGGCAATAAATTTTTTTATTACATTACTCACTTCAGGATCGTCTTTTACGATATTCTGTAAGCGTAGTTGTTTTATTTTGTGATAAATTGCCTGTTAACAAAATTATAAGTATTATTTTCCTTTGGAACAGTGAAAAGATTACCCATGCAAAAAAAAAATGTTACAAAAAACATGTTTTAAGGCTTTTGACATAAAAATTCGCCATAGATATTCGCGATGATTTTTTTTTCGTCATCGTCTTCGTCTGTGTATGTGTGTGTGCGTATGCGTGTGTGCGTGTGTGTGTGTGTGTGTATGTGTGTGTGTGTGTGTGTGTGTGTGTGCGTGTGCGTGTAGTCTAAAATAAATAAAAATTAAGTAATTACAGAACTGGTTTTAGATTTTGAAAACGCCCTTAAAAAAATAGTACATTTCGACACTGGTGGGGATTATTTTACTCGCTTCGCTCGTGCAAAAAGACACATGAGCTAAATAATCGATTTACGTACTAGTTTCGAACGGTATTTTATACCACGAGCGCCGAGGAATCATACCAAACTTGTGATTTTGAGGTTAGAGTGGTATAAAAGATTTTTTTTTATTCAAATTGGTCTATCAGTTCTGGAGATATTGCGTGTCTTTGTAGTGATTTTTTTTTTTCGTTATCCTGTTCGTCTGTATTCGCGCGCTCACGCACGCACGCACACGCGCAATAATTTGAAAATTTATAGATCGAATCGGATAAAAAAAAAAAATTCTTTTTCACGGGTATTTCCAAGATCTAAAACCGTTTTTGAAATTACTTCATTTTTCTTTGTTTTAAATTATTTCAAAAAAGAGCTTACTCTATCGTAATGGACGTTACATCCCGCAATGCGAGCTGCCGGAAAGATTTCTGAACAGGCCACGCGTAGCGCGAACTCGAAATCGCACATAACTACTTTGACGTTCTCCCCTCTAATCAGGTATCTAAATTCTTGAATAACTGCTGCGTATCCAATTTGAGTTTTGCGCGACATAAGTGCCCAAAAGCACGGAATGGCCTGAGAAACATATAATCCGATAATTTTAACTTTATATCTTTAAATTTTATATTAATATTGTGATCTTACATGATTGAACCTAATTCCAAGAATGGACAACAGTTGATAGCATCCATCAATGCGAGGCGTCGAATTAAATGTTGCATCCACCATTAAATTCTCTACGTTTAAGAAGGAGGCGTGTAAAAATTCAGAATCGTAAAAGATAATGTGGGAATCCCCACTTCCATCAGTCAATATTCGGGTTCTTAAACGACCACGGGGTATTCAAGAACTCCCCCATCGTGGATTTGGAGGAGAGAATCTCCAAAAGCAACTAAAGTAGTTGGGGATGGAGGAAAAGAAAGCGCTCTCCATCGCAACATACTTGTTCGCAAAGTGCTAAAAGTGAGTAATGCAGCTGCCTCTGGATAGCTAGAAAATGAAATACAAATCATAGATTAAAAAAATCAACTGGAGGATATGACAGAATTCAGAAAAAAAAAAAAAAATTCAACTTCAGACGTCCCCAAAAACCGATAAAAATGTTTTTTCTGCTCTCCGGCCGAAAAGCGCCACTTCACGGCCGCTGCGCGAAACGAAGTTGCCGTTTTCCGGCGCCGTCGAGCAGAAAAATACACACCTTGGCAAGTAAAAAAGAAAGCCTCAGATCACATGTTTGTCAACCTCGGCTTCGCCTCGGCCGACAATTACATGTGATCTGAGACATTTCTTATTTTACTTTCCTAGGTACGTAATATACTATTTTAAGGCCGTTCCTTCCAGACACGGTTTTCCTTATTTCAATTATAAACATCACTTTATTTTTGTCAGATCCAGTACCGATAATGTGTAAGAAAAAGGTACATCAAGTTAACAAAGAATAAAAAAAAAATTGGTAATGTTTCCAGTTTTATTTTTTTCGAATCATTATTATTATTATATTTGATATAAACAGCGTTATGGACAAAGGTTTTCGAAGTTTCTTTTTTTTACAGTTATTGAAAGTATGTCAAATTCTGAGTCATATTTAGATCACGTCGTACTGAACATGTTGAAGGTTGAAATTTGTGGAGAAAATGATAAAAAAAAGATCCTTTCTTTTAATTCTCAGTCATTTAGCCCAGAATCGTTTTATTCAACATTTAAGAAAGAGTTTTCATACCCTTTTTTGAAAGTTAAAAAATGTCCATTCCTTCAAAAGTTATAAGACTTTGAAGTTGAACATCGAAAAGGTATAAAAATTTTGTAAAAGCAAGGGCTGTCGATTTCTACGATTTTTGCATTTTTATACCTTATCGACGTTCAACTTTAAACTCATATAACATTTCAAGGAATCAACATGTTTTAAGCTCTTTTTTCTAA
This sequence comes from Torymus aiolomorphi, assembly GCA_036365515.1. Taxonomy (NCBI): domain Eukaryota; kingdom Metazoa; phylum Arthropoda; class Insecta; order Hymenoptera; family Torymidae; genus Torymus; species Torymus aiolomorphi. The sequence continues at coordinate 99,763,521 of CM070874.1, forward strand.
TTTCGATTTCTTTTTTTGAAACTTTGAGTATAACGTTTATGGGCTAAATTGCTGAGGTTTAAAGAAAGTAGCTTCTTTGCCACTATCTTAAAATGTTTTAATCTTAAAAAAAAAATTGAGACAACATTTTTAATTGTACACGATTTTTCACGTATACTTTGTGACATAAGAAAGAATAAAAAAAAACGCATTTGGAAGGTGCCTTCAAAAATAATGTCGATCTATTTTGAGTATGCCTAAAGTTTACATTTTTTTTAATTTATTCATATATTCTAGTACTTACATCAATGACAGGCTGTCATACAGATCTCTCAATTGGTACCAGTGGTGATTTAAAGCTTCTTTTAGAGCATTTTTAAATCGAAGAATCATCTCCGCATTTTCGAATGGTTCACAATTTTCATCGTGCTCGTTAATGGGCACGATGACGTCTAAATTATCAATGTGTATTCTTGCCGTACCTGGGCAAACCCCGCTGTTTCGGCATCTCAAATAACTAAAAAAAAAATTTTTTTAATGCTTATTATAATAAATCAGTTTCGTATTAGAGAAAGGAAAATGAATCCAAACTATTAATTGGAAAACGTGAATTTTTGTAAGTATATTAATATAGTATATTACGACACAAGGGCAGAAAGTTACAGAATTTCCTGGCATGCGTGACATGACGCCTGAGGCGCGCGCTGCGTGCGCAAAGTAAATTCCTTTGCAAACTTACTGTTCGATGCAAGCATTTTGCATACTGCTAGTTCAAACTGCGAGAAACCCATAGTCTCGATACGCAACATGGGCATTGAAATAGTATATTGTGTACCAAGGGCGTAAAGTAGGTCTTTTAGACCGAGTGTGGGTTCGCAAACGCACTCGCCGTCGGCTCGTGTTAGCGCTCACCTTCGACCCGTACCGCAACCACACGAGGTCAAAAAATCCACTTGGCCCTCGGTGCACACCATATTTTTTGTACCGCAAGTATAGATTTTTACGTTTTTTCAAAATATCGATGATTTTCTTAAACAATCTTGGAAAACTCCAATAAAAAACGACAGCGGGCGCTTTTCGATTTTTGCCGGCCGCTATACGGCGAGCAGCGGGCGCTTTTCAGTTTTTACCGCCCGCTGGTCGACAAGCAGTCGCTTTCGGTTCTATTAAGACGGTTCAAAAAACGCAAAAATCGTGCTTGCGGTACAAAAATAAATTTGCGCACACGTTTGCAAAAACAGTATAGGTAGAGCAAAAAAAACAGTATATAACGGTATATAGCTTCCCACACTCGTCTTTCTGGAAACAATCACGACTCGTGTGGGGATCACCTATTTAGCGCACCTTGTTGCGTAATGTACTATTTTCTATTGTCGTGCGCAAAGTTCAATTTTGCACACGCATTTTCTTTCGCGAACTGTCAAATTCCCGCACACGCTGATAGAACGTGTCAGCTACTTTCTCGCCATGTCAGCGAGCGGGAAAGCGGCAGTTTGCGAATGCAAAATTGAACTTTGCGCAACTTGAGAGGAAAAATAGTAATCGATACTAGTGCCCTGCATGGGTATACCTGCACTCGCCCTTTTGTCACTCGTGCGGGAATCACCTACTTTTCGCGCTTGTATCCTAATGTACTATTCAAATATTTTGTCATAAAAAAGAAAAAGATAGTAAAACGTTCTTACATCAAGCCCTGCAAAGTTCGACGACTAACATTATATATGCGATTTCGATGTATACGCAAATGAAGAGGCAACATGAGCCTCTGCCCATTCCGAGGATTCATGTCAATTTCATCCAGTGTTTGAACCTTCGTTTAATAAGCATAAAAGAAAAGAAAAGTTATATATATATATATATATATATATATATATATATATATATATATATATATATATATATATATAATCTCTATCTGCACGAAACGCCGAGATGCAGTTGAAGCAGAAAAACGTTCACTAAGATTAAGATGTTCTCCGCTTCTCTACGCCGAGTCGAGTGACCACGGTAAGCGCGAACCCGAGCGCGAACGCGCGATCGGTAGGGGTAGGTAGTGATGGCGCTCGCTCTCTTTCCTAAACCATCACTCACGATGGTCCAGATCAACCCCACCCACTTGTGCTAAATTGGGCGGCGAGAGAGGAGAGGCACAGCCAATGATAAGTGAAACTACGGCGCTTTGATGAGTGGGGGTGGGGGAGGAGGCGCACGCGTAAAAGTCGAGGCAGGAATTCCAAGAAACTACTCTCGAAAAATAAGATCTGTGTTTTGTTTTATTTCTTTTCGCGTATAACAAATTTCTTGTTATTAGTATATATTAACATACGCTGCTTCTGTGGTGTGTTTCTTGTGCAAAAAACGAAATCCAGTATATAACTGGAATAGTACATTACGATGCAAGTGGCATAAGTCGTACTTTACGGCACAGAGTGTATAAGCGCCTGAGCGGAGCGTTGCGTTGCGGGCCATTCTAGATTTCGCTGCGCTAACGGCAGGGCTGACAACAGAAATGAATAGAGTTTTCCAGCTCGTACGGAGTTGAGCGGGAGAAGCGAGAAGACGGCTGGGCGGCTCAGTGCAGGCCATGTGATACTCAAGTCTAAATCCCTACGTTACCGATATGTCGGTAACATACTTCATATTAAATAATAATTAAATTAACAGTAATTTTTATGATCAAAACGCTCTTTCAGGCGCTCGGGAATTGATTGATGATGATTGTGTCAAAGTTTCAGAACTGAAATTATTAAAATATTGGTTTTATTTGAGCATTTGTATTTGTATAGCTGAAACAGCTAATTATCAGTAAGACGCTTGAAAAAATTTTGTAAAGCATTATAAGTAATAAGCTATTAATAATTAAATATTTTATATTCAGTTTTTTAAAGCTTTTTTATAGAACAGAAATATGTAATTATATAATTTTTTATGTATGCCATATACAGAAAATGAGTAAAACAAAAACTGGAATATAGAAGATCTGCTTTTCATTATTAGAATATTATAATATTGAATATTAAGGTGATGCGATACTGACACTATTACCCAAAATTTGGTTCCCGTTTTTCTCATTCAATTTTTAATTTTAAGAAAAAAGCTCTTTGATACGTTGTAGTTCTTTATTAAACTTAAAACGTGTCAAAGAGTTTTTTTCAAAAAGTTTAAAATTGAAGGAGAAAAACGGGAACCGAGAATTGAGTAATAGCGTGGGTATCACATCACCTTAAACATATTTATTACTTTTGTATAGTAAAACTATTTGTAGTAGTTATTATTATACTGTAAATAATGTTGAATGAATGACGATAGGCATACAAATAGCATGAGATATATTAATAGTATTTGACAGGCGTAATAGTTCTTAATATCGAATATGATATATGTCATAATGACTTCATTTCAATGCAATACTTTCTAGTATGTAATTCTATTGCATAGTAGATATTTTGTAGGAAAACCAACAGTCTTACCTTCAATCAATTTGTAAAAATTCTGTTTAATTCTACTCACAATTTATAAACTTTTTCCCATTTAATGTACGATACAAAAAGTTACAAGTTTTTGAGTTAAAAAATCATGAAAATTAAAGATTTATGAAAAAAAAATCAAAATTTCAAAATTTTCAATTAATTATAACTTTAGAACGATTGCATATTTTGCTCTAAAATTGCATATTTGTGTTTGGAGGCTAATTTTGAACCAATAAAAAAATGTAAGCAATTATAAAATTTTGGCCTTCAACAGTTGACATGAAGTTACCCACATACTTATATAATATTACACAATTTGAAATCTGTTAGTTCAATTTACATTTATTTATTTATTGAAATCAGAAATTTACAAAGTAAATCCTACGTAGGTAAATCAATTATCTGAGCATAGGTCAGGTACATAAAAGAAAATTTACTAGCTAAGTTACGTACTAATTTTAGAACCGTTGTTCATCTGTATCTCAGAAAAATAAACAGAGAAAACTGTACTGTGTGTAATCATAATTAATATGAATAATTTGTTTATATCGCTTAGATCCTGTCAACATAGTTAACAGGTTAAACTGTGTAATCTTATCAAAAATTTGGTATCAAAACAGTAACATAACAATTATATATTTTTAGCAACCTAATTTTTAAAATTTTTCCTTATTGTAATTCTACTACATTCTAAGTTCTTCAGATCATTTGGCGAAGAATTAAGTTCTATTAGCTTCTATGTAGCAGGTTTTGTTATTTATTGGTTTACTTTTGTTTATACTTTTTTTTTCTTGTATTAATTGTTTGTCTCTGATATCTACTGTTGAGTTCCTAATAATGATAGAACACGAACTCGAACCAAAATAATTGTTCAATGAAGGATGTCCGTTAATCGCGAAAGTATTTTTGTATATAATTTTAATCTATTTTGTAGATTTTGTAATAATTTTAGACTATTCATGTATAAATTATTGTTATTAAAAACAGCATAATATAGTATCAACAATATTTTAGTTTGCATAATATTTGCCATTTTGTAAAAAATTAACAGTAGATATTTCTTTTTTTTTTTTTTTGATAGTTTCAATGTATGTAATCAAAAGTAATTTTGTATCTTATTATAATTTTATAAATATATCATTTTTCTGTGTCAAATCCAATTCTGTTAAATAATAAGCAAAAATTGACTATGTAAGGTGCATTGAGGCGTTAAAAATCGTATTGGTAGGTTTAGATAATCAGGAATTGATTACATGAAAATGTTAATTGGGAAAAAGTTTTGTTTAAATGTTACCTATATCTTCTGTATTTAACATTTGTGTATAAACTAAAATCATTGGACAATAAGCGAAAATCGTCCAATTATAAGGCGTAATAAAACTTACTTGATTTACTTAAATTGTGACAATTATTTAATAACAATTCCCTGTACAAAAACCCCTTCATATGCTTTTTACACAAAATTTCGCGCCCCCGTATTCACGGGAAATGATACGTTAAAAATTATTTCATTTCGAAAAATGTTGCACACCTTATTTCTAGAAAATTATATTGAAAATAATTGTTTATTATAAATTATTAGTCATGATAAGGTGTAATAAAAATTAGTTAAGCTTTGATTTCATCTGTAAATCGTTCAACAATAACAACGAGCCACGTTGAAATAGCAAAACTTTTTGAACGAATAAAATGTAATATATAATTGCTATTTATTTATTTCCATTAATTTACTATCCATGAAATTTTGTTTTTGCATAAATTTTGTATCCACTTTTTAGATAAAAAATTACACCAGAAAGTGGATAACTCGATGAAAGTTATCATTTCAGTTCTGAAACTTTGACACAATCATCATCAATCAATTCCAGAGCGCCTGAAAGAGCGTTTTGATCATAAAAATTACTGTTAATTTAATTATTATTTAATATGAAGTATGTTACCGACATATCGGTAACGTAGGGATTTAGACTTGAGTATCACATGGCCTGCACTGAGCCGCCCAGCCGTCTTCTCGCTTCTCCCGCTCAACTCCGTACGAGCTGGAAAACTCTATTCATTTCTGTTGTCAGCCCTGCCGTTAGCGCAGCGAAATCTAGAATGGCCCGCAACGCAACGCTCCGCTCAGGCGCTTATACACTCTGTGCCGTAAAGTACGACTTATGCCACTTGCATCGTAATGTACTATTCCAGTTATATACTGGATTTCGTTTTTTGCACAAGAAACACATCACAGAAGCAGCGTATGTTAATATATACTAATAACAAGAAATTTGTTATACGCGAAAAGAAATAAAACAAAACACAGATCTTATTTTTCGAGAGTAGTTTCTTGGAATTCCTGCCTCGACTTTTACGCGTGCGCCTCCCTCCCCCACCCCCACTCATCAAAGCGCCGTAGTTTCACTTATCATTGGCTGTGCCTCTCCTCTCTCGCCGCCCAATTTAGCACAAGTGGGTGGGGTTGATCTGGACCATCGTGAGTGATGGTTTAGGAAAGAGAGCGAGCGCCATCACTACCTACCCCTACCGATCGCGCGTTCGCGCTCGGGTTCGCGCTTACCGTGGTCACTCGACTCGGCGTAGAGAAGCGGAGAACATCTTAATCTTAGTGAACGTTTTTCTGCTTCAACCGCATCTCGGCGTTTCGTGCAGATAGAGATTCACCGGCCCGCTTCACCTTGGCTCTGCGTTTCTCGCAGGGAGTGTTACAGATTCGCCGGTCCGCTTGAACTTGGCTCTGCGTTTCTCGCAGGGAGTAATAGATTCGCCGGCACGCTTTAACTTGACTCTGCGTTTCTTGCTCTCAATAGATTCGCCAGTCCGGTTCTGCGTGGCCCTGCGTTTCTCGCAGGGAGTAATAGATTTGCCGCCACGCTGTAGCCGTGGCTCTGCGTTTCTCGCAGGGGTTATTAGATTTGCCGGCACGCTCGCTTTACCGTGGCTCTGCGTTTCTTCATAAAAATAGATTCGCCAGCCCGGTTCAGCGCGGCCCTGCGTTTCTTGCCCTCAGTAGATTCGCCAGCCCGGTTCCAGGGCAGCCCAGCGTTTCTAGCGCAGGGAATAACAGAATCGCCAGTCTGGTTCAGCACGGCCCTGTGTTTCTCCTAGGAAATAATAGATTCGCCAGTCTCGTTCATCGTCGCGGACTTCGTCATCATCATCGTCGCATCGTTCGCAAACATCTGAAAGGACTGCATCAAAATATTTTTTGCTTTTGCTATTTTTGGTGTTTGGGCTTCTCGACTCGACGGGGCACCTCGATTATAGCAGCATCGATCACATAAGGTAATACTTTATTCGTAAATAACGTTCGTAGAAATCGCGTTGTTTTTTATGGTAAGAAAATTAATGCAACTATAAATTTTGCATTTGTAATACTTTTAAAATGGCTTCAAATTTTAGAAAACGTTTTGATATTTTATAACCAGTTTTTTTTTTTTTTTTTTTTTTTTTTTTTTTTTTTTTTTTTTTAGTTTCGACGTAAATTTTTGAAAATTTGGCATATGAAACTTTGTTTTTAAGAGCCGCTTTTTACATCCTCCCCCATTGTTAACAAAAAATCCTTTATTTCTTGTGCAATATTGTACAATAAATTTCATTTCGTTAGATTAATTATTAAAATTATTATTAAGATCTTTTTTATTCGCATTATTAATAATTTTTATGAGTATTCTGGAATTTTTTGTTGTACAAGTATAAACGTGTTAGAGGGTATATAAGTACAATAACAAGAATCATATTATACACTTAAAAATACGACCCCCCCCCAAAAAAAAAAGTACTAATTCCCAACCCTTGTTTCCCGGAATCCGAGTCGCGAGTTTGTTGTCTGTATGCCCTCTCCCCCTTTCTCTGCAATACGTTGCGAGCGCTGGACCATCGAGAGCTGTAGTTTAGGATGAAGAGCAAGATGCGGCCATGTTTTTCTCCTACCGACCGGGCGCTCGCTAATATTCTCTCCGCTCGCGCCGCACACTCACTCGGAAGGTGCGGCGAACATCTGAGCGCTTGTAGAAAAAGGATTTTTGATTTTCCAATTGTTACTGTTTGGGCTTCCTGACTTGACAAGATACCTCGACTATAGCAGCATCGATCACGTAAGGTACTCTATTCGTAAATAATCACCCTTCTTTTCTAACGTTCGTAGTACCGCGTTGTCGCCATTCTCCGACAGTGACAATTCCGTATCAGAACAGCTTATGTTTATATATACTAATAACAAGAAATTTGTTATACTCGAACGGAAAAAAAAAAAACCGATCTTATTTTTCGAGAGCAGTTTCTTAGAATTCCTGCCTCGAATTGGACGCGTGCTACTCTCCTCCCCCCCTTTCTCCTCAAAGTGCCATCATTCACATTGGCTGCGCCACTCCTCTCTGCCTAGCACCAGTGGGTGGGGGTTGAAGTTCATCTGGATCATCGTGACTGATAGTTTAGAAAAGAGAGCTAGAGGCGACCGCCATACCTACACCTACTCTTACCGACCGCGCATTGGCGCTCGCGTTCGCGCTTGCCGTGATCACTCGACTCGACGTGGAGAATCGGAGAACATCTCAGTGAAAAATGTTCTGCTTTAACCGCGGCTCTGCGTTTAATGCAGGGAGAGATTCGCCGGCCCGCTTTACCTTGGCTCTGTGTTTCTCGCAGGGAGTGTAATAGATTCGCCGGTCCGCTTTAACTTGGCTCTGCGTTTCTTGCTCTAAATAGATTCGCCAGTCCGGTTCAGCGTGGCCCTGCGTTTCTCGCAGGGAGTAATAGATTCGCCGGCACGCTTTAACTTGGCTCTGCGTTTCTTGCTCTCAATAGATTCGCCAGTCCGGTTCAGCGTCGTTCTGCGTTTCCTCCCAGGGAGTAGTAGATTCGCCGGCCCGCTTTAACTTGACTCTGCGTTTCTTGCTCTAAGTAGATTCGCCAGTCCGGTTCAGCGTCGTCCTGCGTTTCCTCCCAGGGAGTAATAGATTCGCCGGCCCGCTTTAACTTGACTCTGCGTTTCTTGCTCTAAGTAGATTCGCCAGTCCGGTTCAGCGTGGCCCTGCGTTTCTAGCAGGGGGTAATTAATTGAATCACCAGCCTGGTTCAGCGCGGCCCTGCGTTTCCAGCAGCGTTTCTTCCTAACCTTCGGTTCGAGTGACAATTTACATGCGATCTGGGAAATTCTTTACTTTGACTCCCTTGGTGCGTAATATACTAATTTATCCCAATTATTAATAATTATTATGTGCATCCCGAAATTTGTTTTTCTACAAGTATAAACGAGTTATAGGGTATATGTATAAATATATTAATAAGAATCATGTTATACTAAAAAAATTATAAATTAAAACTTACTAATTCCCAACCTCTGTTTATTGTAGTCGAATTGCTATATTTTCTTTTTTACCATCTTTTAAGAAATATTCTGGCACATGCAATGTCCCCCCGTTATTTAAATGAAGGATTATTGTTATAACGTGGCTTTTTTTTTTTTTTTTTTTTTTAAGAAAGTAGATGCACAAAATCGCATATAATGGATCGTGATTTCTAGGATTTTATGGGACGAATTTAAGGTGGTGTAATAGTCCTACTTTACCACTAATCCTGCTTTATCGGCAGAACATGTCAAAATAATTAACCCATTAACGACCAAAGACGTCATTTTTTGAACATGTTTTTGATCGCAAAATTCATTTGTAAAACGAAACAATAAATTGATCCAAGGTACCGTACCTTTTGTTTTTGGGTGTGCTGAATCCGAATCCGGGCTTAAAATTCAAAAATTTTGCTTACAAAATTAAATATGGCGGGTCTTTCACAAAAAATTTTTTCACTTTCAGGTTCAGGAGAAACTTCACGCCTCGATCGTTTTCGTGACATTGCAAGTATAAATACAAAAGATAATCGTTAAGAAAACCTCTAAACTTCAGAATAATGGACTTGAATAACTTTTGTGTTGGAAAACCACAATATATTTTATCAACTTCAATCGATCTGACGAAATAAGCTTTGGTAAAAATTTTTTTAGAAAAAAGATGGGACACGCTGAGTGTAAAATTATGTGGTTGAAGTTTACAACGTTGCGACTCCAACGAAAATCCAAACTTCCAAAAAATTATGATTTCCACGCGGAATCGATTCCATAGCAACAAAAATGATGCGAACAACAAATAAAACAGCAAAAAATAAAAAACAATAAAAACTCACCCCCTAACACCCCATTTTATCATATCAAAAAAAGAAAAAAATTCTAACTCCGCCGTTTTTGAGATTCCCGATAATTTTATTGCCGGAATACGAATTCAAGGATACGAGATACATACAAAAAAATTGGCAAACCCCAAAGCACCGCGGAACCCCCTCAAAACTACCCCTCTCATATCGAAACATCGCAGAAAAATTCTAACTCCGCCGTTTTTGAGATTCCCGATAATTTTATTGTCGGAATACGAATTCAAGGATACGAGATACATACAAAATAAATTGGCAACCCCCAAAGCACCGTGGAACCCCCTCAAACCTACCACTCTCATACTGAAAAATCGCAAAATAATTCTAACTCCACCGTTTTTGGGATTCCCGATAATTTTATTGCCGGAATACGATTTCAAGGATACGAGATACATGCAAAAAAATTGGCAACCCCCAAAGCACCGCGGAACCCCGTCAAAACTACCCCTCTCATACTGAAAAATCGCAAAAAAATTCTAACTCCGCCATTTTTGAGATTCCCGATAATTTTATTGTCGCAATACGAATTCAAGGATACGATATACATACAAAAAAATTGGCAACCCCCAAAGCACCGCGGAACCCCCTCAAAACTACCCCTCTCATACTGAAAAATCGCAAAAAAATTCTAACTCAGCCGTTTTTGAGATTCCCGATAATTTTATTGACGGAATACGAATTCAAGGATACGAGATACATACAAAAAAATTGGCAACCCCCAAAGCTTCGCGGAACCCCCTCAAAACTACCCCTCTCATACTGAAAAATAGCAAAAAAATTCTAACTCCGCCGTTTTTGAGATTCCCGATAATTTTATTGACGGAATACGAATTGAAGAATACGAGATACATACAAAAAAATTGGCAACCCCCCAAAGCACCGCGGAACCCCCTCAAAACTTTCTTGAAAAAAGTTATAATGAAAATTATAAATCAACAATGTTAAATAATGTTATGGCAGGTAATTGAAATTAGTATTTCTCTATTTCCTTCTTCATGCCCAGATCCTCTCTTTACAGCTTTAGAGCAGCGAGTTTTCGATACAGCAGCTTCCCTGAATGAGCCATAGCTTTTTGTATTATAACTCCAAGATCCAGACACTCGCCATAATAAATTATCGCGGACAGGCAGCTAGACATAAGAATGTCTTTGGTATATTATCGTTTAGATGTAGTAATAAACAAATCAGCCGAATTTCACAACGTATACTGACAAAAAATGTAGAACAAATATTTAGTAGAATAGTCCCTAATAGTATGTCCGGTTCCGAAGGGGTGAAGTGGACATTTTTAGATCAAGTGTGAAATTTGCAGTACGAATCGAGGACGAGTACTGCAGCCACACGAGGTCATAAAGCTCACTTATCCCTTAGTACCTCTTTATGGTTGTCGTTTTATCATTAACTTATCTTATTGTCTCAAAGTTATCCATAAGATGTTAAAATAATATTATTTTCTCGGCACGAATCTTACATAAGTATTATATTGCCGTAGGGTGCTCAAAAGTGCCGTAGCGAGTGATAGAAGTTCAATGACGCCAGCTCCAGAGACCAATAACAGAGAGAGAGAAAGTGTATTCCAGCAATAATATTATTGGCGATCTCAAAAAGGTCCGAAATAGAATTTTTTGTATGTTTCATCGGAAGAAAGGGTGGTGTTCCGTGGGGCTTGCGGGGTTACCGATTATTTTGTAGCTAACCTTCATGCTCAAAATTTTATTCCGCAAATAAAATTATTGGCAATCCCAAAAACGCCGGAGTTAGAGTTTTTGTGCGATTTTTCGTAATGTAAGGGGTAGTTTTAAGGGGCATCCCCCATGCTTTGGGGTTGCCAATTTTCTTGTATGTATCTCGTATCCTTGAATTCGTATTGCGTCAATAAAATTATCGGGAATCTCAAAAACGGCGGAGTTAGAATTTTTTTGCGATTTTTCAGTATGAGAGGGGCAGTTTTGAGGGGGTTCCGCGGTGCTTTGGGGGTTGACAATTGTTTTGTATGAATCTCGTATCCTTAAATTCGTATTGCAGCAATAAAATTATCGGGAATCTCAAAAACGGCGGAGTTAGAATTTTTTTGCGATTTTTCGATATGACAGGGGTAGTATTGAGGGGGTTCCGCGGTGCTTTGGGGTTTGATAATTTTTTTGTATGTATCTCGTATTCTTGAATTCGTATTGCGGCAATAAAATTATCGGGAATCTCAAAAACGGTGGAGTTAGAATTTTTTTGCGATTTTTTGATATGAGAGGGGTAGTATTGAGGGGGTTCCCCGGTGCTTTGGGGGTTGCCAATTTCTTTGTATGTATATCGCATCCGTGAATTCGTATTCCGTCAATAAAATTATCGGGAATCACAAAAACGGCGGAGTTAGAATTTTTTTGCGATTTTTTGATATGAGAGGGGTAGTATTGAGGGGGTTCCGCGGTGCTTTGGGGGTTGCCAATTTCTTTGTATGTATATCGCATCCGTGAATTCGTATTCCGTCAATAAAATTATCGGGAATCACAAAAACGGCGGAGTTAGAATTTTTTGCGATTTTTCAGTATGAGAGGGGTAGGTTTGAGGGGGTTCCGCGGTGCTTTGGGGGTTGCCAATTTTTTTGTATGTATCTCGTATCCTTGAATTCGTATTGCGGCAATAAAATTATCGGGAATCTCAAAAACGGTGGAGTTAGAATTTTTTTGCGATTTTTCGATATGACAGGGGTAGTATTGAGGGGGTTCCGCGGTGCTTTGGGGGTTGATAATTTTTTTGTATGTATATCGCATCCGTGAATTCGTAATCCGTCAATAAAATTATCGGGAATCACAAAAACGGCGGAGTTAGAATTTTTTCCGATTTTTCAGTATGAGAGGGATAGGTTTGAGGGGGTTCCGCGGTGCTTTGGGGGTTGCCAATTTTTTTGTATGTATCTCGTATCCTTGAATTCGTATTGCGGCAATAAAATTATCGGGAATCTCAAAAACGGTGGAGTTAGAATTTTTTTGCGATTTTTCGATATTACAGGGGTAGTATTGAGGGGGTTCCGCGGTGCTTTGGGGGTTGATAATTTTTTTGTATGTATCTCGTATCCTTGAATTCGTATTGCGGCAATAAAATTATCGGGAATCTCAAAAACGGTGGAGTTAGAATTTTTTTGCGATTTTTTGATATGACAGGGGTAGTATTGAGGGGGTTCCGCGGTGCTTTGGGGGTTGCAAATTTCTTTGTATGTATATCGCATCCGTGAATTCGTATTCTGTCAATAAAATTATCGGGAATCACAAAAACGGCGGAGTTAGAATTTTTTGCGATTTTTCAGTATGAGAGGGGTAGGTTTGAGGGGGTTCCGCGGTGCTTTGGGGGGGTTGCCAATTTTTTTGTATGTATCTCGTATTCTTGAATTCGTATTCCGTCAATAAAATTATCGGGAATCTCAAAAACGGCGGAGTTAGAATTTTTTTGCGATTTTTCAGTATGAGAGGGTTCCGCGGTGCTTTGGGGTTGCCAATTTTCTTGTATGTATCTCGTATCCTTGAATTCGTATTGCGTCAATAAAATTATCGGGAATCTCAAAAACGGCGGAGTTAGAATTTTTTTGCGATTTTTCAGTATGAGAGGGGTAGGTTTGAGGGGGTTCCGCGATGCTTTGGGGGTTGCCAAATTTTTTGTATGTATCCCGTATCCTTGATTTCGTATTGCAGCAATAAAATTATCGGGAATCTCAAAAACGGCGGAGTTAGAATTTTTTGCGATTTTTCAGTATGAGAGGGGTAGTTTTGAGGGGGTTCAGCGGTGCTTTGGGGGTTGCCAATTTCTTTGTATGTATATCGCATCCGTGAATTCGTATTCCGTCAATAAAATTATCGGGAATCACAAAAACGGCGGAGTTAGAATTTTTTGCGATTTTTCAGTATGAGAGGGGTAGGTTTGAGGGGGTTCCGCGGTGCTTTGGGGGTTGCCAATTTTTTTGTATGTATCTCGTATCCTTGAATTCGTATTGCGGCAATAAAATTATCGGGAATCTCAAAAACGGTGGAGTTAGAATTTTTTTGCGATTTTTCGATATGACAGGGGTAGTATTGAGGGGGTTCCGCGGTGCTTTGGGGGTTGATAATTTTTTTGTATGTATATCGCATCCGTGAATTCGTATTCCGTCAATAAAATTATCGGGAATCTCAAAAACGGCGGAGTTAGAATTTTTTTGCGATTTTTCAGTATGAGAGGGGTAGGTTTGAGGGGGTTCCGCGATGCTTTGGGGGTTGCCAAATTTTTTGTATGTATCCCGTATCCTTGATTTCGTATTGCAGCAATAAAATTATCGGGAATCTCAAAAACGGCGGAGTTAGAATTTTTTGCGATTTTTCAGTATGAGAGAGGTAGTATTGAGGGGGTTCCGCGGTGCTTTGGGGGTTGCCAATTTCTTTGTATGTATATCGCATCCGTGAATTCGTATTCCGTCAATAAAATTATCGGGAATCACAAAAACGGCGGAGTTAGAATTTTTTGCGATTTTTCAGTATGAGAGGGGTAGGTTTGAGGGGGTTCCGCGGTGCTTTGGGGGTTGCCAATTTTTTTGTATGTATCTCGTATCCTTGAATTCGTATTGCGGCAATAAAATTATCGGGAATCTCAAAAACGGTGGAGTTAGAATTTTTTTGCGATTTTTCGATATGACAGGGGTAGTATTGAGGGGGTTCCGCGGTGCTTTGGGGGTTGATAATTTTTTTGTATGTATATCGCATCCGTGAATTCGTATTCCGTCAATAAAATTATCGGGAATCACAAAAACGGCGGAGTTAGAATTTTTTGCGATTTTTCAGTATGAGAGGGATAGGTTTGAGGGGGTTCCGCGGTGCTTTGGGGGTTGCCAATTTTTTTGTATGTATCTCGTATCCTTGAATTCGTATTGCGGCAATAAAATTATCGGGAATCTCAAAAACGGTGGAGTTAGAATTTTTTTGCGATTTTTTGATATGAGAGGGGTAGTATTGAGGGGGTTCCGCGGTGCTTTGGGGGTTGATAATTTTTTTGTATGTATCTCGTATCCTTGAATTCGTATTGCGGCAATAAAATTATCGGGAATCTCAAAAACGGTGGAGTTAGAATTTTTTTGCGATTTTTTGATATGAGAGGGGTAGTATTGAGGGGGTTCCGCGGTGCTTTGGGGGTTGCCAATTTCTTTGTATGTATATCGCATCCGTGAATTCGTATTCTGTCAATAAAATTATCGGGAATCACAAAAACGGCGGAGTTAGAATTTTTTGCGATTTTTCAGTATGAGAGGGGTAGGTTTGAGGGGGTTCCGCGGTGCTTTGGGGGTTGCCAATTTTTTTGTATGTATCTCGTATCCTTGAATTCATATTGCGGCAATAAAATTATCGGGAATCTCTAAAACGGCGGAGTTAGAATTTTTTGCGATTTTTCGATATGAGAGGGTTCCGCGGTGCTTTGGGGGTTGCCAATTTTTTTGTATGTATCTCGTATCTTGAATTCGTATTCCGTCAATAAAATTATCGGAAATCTCAAAAACGGCGGAGTTAGAATTTTTTTGCGATTTTTCAGTATGAGAGGGGTAGGTTTGAGGGGGTTCCGCGGTGCTTTGGGGGGGTTGCCAATTTTGTTGTATGTATCTCGTATTCTTGAATTCGTATTCCGTCAATAAAATTATCGGGAATCTCAAAAACGGCGGAGTTAGAATTTTTTTGCGATTTTTCAGTATGAGAGGGTTCCGCGGTGCTTTGGGGTTGCCAATTTTCTTGTATGTATCTCGTATCCTTGAATTCGTATTGCGTCAATAAAATTATCGGGAATCTCAAAAACGGCGGAGTTAGAATTTTTTTGCGATTTTTCAGTATGAGAGGGGTAGGTTTGAGGGGGTTCCGCTATGCTTTGGGGGTTGCCAAATTTTTTGTATGTATCCCGTATCCTTGATTTCGTATTGCAGCAATAAAATTATCGGGAATCACAAAAACGGCGGAGTTAGAATTTTTTGCGATTTTTCAGTATGAGAGGGGTAGTTTTGAGGGGGTTCAGCGGTGCTTTGGGGGTTGCCAATTTTTTTGTATGTATCTCGTATCCTTGAATTCGTATTGCGGCAATAAAATTATCGGGAATCTCAAAAACGGTGGAGTTAGAATTTTTTTGCGATTTTTCGATATGACAGGGGTAGTATTGAGGGGGTTCCGCGGTGCTTTGGGGGTTGATAATTTTTTTGTATGTATCTCGTATCCTTGAATTCGTATTGCGGCAATAAAATTATCGGGAATCTCAAAAACGGTGGAGTTAGAATTTTTTTGCGATTTTTTGATATGAGAGGGGTAGTATTGAGGGGGTTCCGCGGTGCTTTGGGGGTTGCCAATTTCTTTGTATGTATATCGCATCCGTGAATTCGTATTCCGTCAATAAAATTATCGGGAATCACAAAAACGGCGGAGTTAGAATTTTTTGCGGTTTTTCAGTATGAGAGGGGTAGGTTTGAGGGGGTTCCGCGGTGCTTTGGGGGTTGCCAATTTTTTTGTATGTATCTCGTATCCTTGAATTCATATTGCGGCAATAAAATTATCGGGAATCTCAATAACGGCGGAGTTAGAATTTTTTTGCGACTTTCCGATATGAGAGTGGTAGTTTTGAGGGGGTTCCGCGGTGCTTTGGGGGTTGCCAATTTCTTCGTATGTATATCGCATCCGTGAATTCGTATTCCTTCAATAAAATTATCGGGAATCACACAACGCCGGAGTTAGAGTTTTTGTGCGATTTTTCGTAATGTAAGGGGTAGTTTTAAGGGGCATCCCCCATGCTTTGGGGTTGCCAATTTTCTTGTATGTATCTCGTTTCCTTGAATTCGTATTGCGTCAATAAAATTATCGGGAATCTCAAAAACGGCGGAGTTAGAATTTTTTTGCGATTTTTCAGTATGAGAGGGGTAGGTTTGAGGGGGTTCCGCGATGCTTTGGGGGTTGCCAAATTTTTTGTATGTATCCCGTATCCTTGATTTCGTATTGCAGCAATAAAATTATCGGGAATCTCAAAAACGGCGGAGTTAGAATTTTTTTGCGATTTTTCGATATGAGAGGGGTAGTTTTGAGGGGGTTCAGCGGTGCTTTGGGGGTTGCCAATTTTTTTGTATGTATCTCGTATTCTTGAATTCGTATTACGGCAATAAAATTATCAGGAATCTCAAAAACGGCGGAGTTAGATTTTTTTTCTTTTTTGACATGATAAAATGGGGTGTTAGGGGGTGAGTTTTTATTGTTTTTTATTTTTTTGCTTTTTTATTTGTTTTTCACATCATTTTTGTTCCTATAGAATCGATTCCGCGTGGTAATCATAATTTTTTGGAAGTTTGGATTTTCGTTAGAGTCGCAACGTTGCAAACTTCAACCACATGTAAAATTTCAATAGATATTTTATAGGCACTTATGTAATTTTCTTTATTTAGAGCTTCTTAGAGAATGGAAATGTCATACGTTTAGACCCCTACTTATTTTGTGAAATTCCAAAAGTTGAAACGGTTGAAAAGAATTCGCACAATGTCTGATAATTTTTTTCTGGGAAACTATAGGCTTTGGGGAAATATTTATAAGAACAAAAAAGTCTTAGAATTAGCCAAAGAATACTCGTGAATTTTTTCAGATTTTTTTTGGAAACTTTGTTGGATATTTCAATTTTCCGGTTTTCTGGAAAATCAAAAATTTCCTTCAAAAATCTGAAAAAATTCTAGAGTGTTCCTTGACAAATTTTAAGACATTTTTGTTCTATAAAACTTTTTCCTAAACCTCATAGTTTTTGAGAAAGAAATTGGTAACGAAAACCGCATTTTTTTCAGATTATTGCATTTTATCCGCCATTTTGAAAATAAAAGCTCATATATAAAAATTTTCTATTAAAGTTCAACAATTTTTGGCACCGATGGTTGAAGAAAGATTGCGCTATTGACGCGTTTTATGGTAGAAAAAAATTGATGAAAAAAAAGAACTTCGAATTTTTCACTATTTTTTTGTAAAAGACCCGCCATATTTAATTTTGTAAGCAAAACTTTTGAATTTTAAGCCCGGACTCGGATTCAGCACACCCAAAAACATAAGGTACGGTACCTTGGATCAATTTATTGTTTCGTTTTACAAATGAATTTTGCGATCAAAAACATGTTCAAAAAATGACGTCTTTGGTCGTTAATGGGTTAATTATTTTGACATGTTCTGCCGATAAAGCAGGATTAGTGGTAAAGTAGGACTATTACACCACCTTAAATTTGTTCCAGAAAATACTATTATATATATCTAAAAGTCCCGGAAAAAACAGTTATATATATCTAAAAGTCCCGGAAATAACGCTTGTATTTAGATTAAACTAATTAAACAACCCCTTCAAACTAGCCAAATTCAAATTTCAATTAATGGTTCGTGGAGGTGGAAAAGATGCAGAGAAAACAGAAAAGAATGCGGGCGCTTGTGTGTGTACGTACTTATGGAGAGGTGTGTTCGTGCTTGCGCGCGCGTGTGTATGTGTACTTATGGAGAGGTGTGTGTTCGTGCTTATGGAGAGGTGTGTGTAAAGAGAGTCTAAGCATTAAAACATTAAGGCTGTGGTCGCTCTCCTATTCGATTTTTCTTTTACAAACAATGAATATATAATTTTACCGTTGGATAAATTCGTCTGCACTACCGCGCCTATACCAATGAGTTCTGACTTTAATTTTTCTATATCTATTCTTTCTAAATCTACCAGCTGCTGGCAAATAGGGGTGCTTATTCCACAATCGGCTGACATAAAATTCCCGATATTATCCTTTCTCATTAAGAGTTGATCCCTTGAGTATTCTACGGAGGTTATGACTAGGACCTGATCTATTCTATTCGCGATAGGTGGAGTCAGACCTATAAGGGATTGTTTTTTGTGTGACATGTTCGTTGAGGATGGTGTCATATAGTCCATTGAGGACGGTGTTTTGTGTATCGAATTGTCCACATAGGACTGTGTGTCGTTGTCTAAATAAGACTGCGTGTTAGGGGATTTAGTCGCGACAACAGAAGACCGAATCTCATAGGTTTTTATTTCAATAATTTCGTCGGATATACTGTCAAGATTATCTGTCATTGGTTCTTGGAGAACAACCTCTCCTTGAACCTTTGTGTGAGTCCTTTCAACCCTATTTTCGCCTGACGGGATTTCTTGATAGGAATTTTCCTGTAGGTCCCCGGCTCTATCATTCCCAACCTGCGTGGAAGTTCCTTGCTCCAGGGACACATAATCCCCAAGCCCCCCAGCACACATGAGAGCTTCGGTTGTACTATTCGTGACTGGTGTACGGTTGCCTGACAGGGTTTCTTGATGGGAATTTTCCCGTAGGCCCCCGGCGTTCTCCTCGACACGTGTGAGTACTTCAGCCTGGCGGGATTTCTTGATAGGAATTTTCATGTAGGTCCCCGATCCCCTCAACACGCGCGAAGGCTTCAGCTACCTTGCTTGTGGCCGGTGTACTCCTAACACTAATTATCCCATTTTGCAGGGCTTCGGCCGCGATATCCACGTCCGGTCTCCCTACTCTATTCTCCTCTCTCTGGAGGGCTTCAGCCACGACTTTTACAACCGGTGGTCCCTTACAGCTACCTCGGTCATGATATACGATGACCGCTGCCTCTTCCATTGAAGAGACAGTGCTAAGTCCATCAGTCTATCCGTCAGCGTTTATTGGTCTGTCGTCTTGTCTAGTCGGGGTATAGGAATGATCGGAATTCTGATCCTTCGGAATTCTGTCCCTTCCTACTTGATTCAGCATGATTAATTAGGAATAATCTTTCGATATTAGTTTCTGGGAACGATTCCTCTGGATCAGAGTCAACGGAATCGGTGGGTATTGGAAGAATTGGTATAGGATTTCTGGACAGTGCATCCGCGTTCATGTTTATTTTTCCCGGTTTATGAATAAGGTCGTAGTCATATTCCCTTAATAATATTTTCCAACGTCCCACCCTTCCAATAGGATTTCTTAATTTATTTAGCCATAATAGTGGTCTATGATCAGTTACTAGCGTAAATTTCCTGCCATATAAGTATAAGGTCTAAATTGCGTTACCGTTATCACTCGTGACTAGGCATTCTCCGATAAAAATTCCTGGACCCGCATTTTATCTTAGGTAAATAGCCGAAAAAGTGATTGGGTGTTAACAGTGATTTTAACTAGCGTTATTGTTAATGAATAAATTAGGTTTAATCAGACTGTTTAATTATATTAAGTTCGGAACCCGTATCAACAAGGAACCGCGGCATGTTTTTTTTTTTTAAGTCCTTACCTTTTTAAAACAACGATGGGAGATTTTAACTTCTGGAGGTATCATGAGCAAGGATAACAGTGCGGGTATGGACGCTTGATTATCGCGACGAGGTTGGTTGATCAACATTGTGCCCGTATGCTGAATCATGTTCGAGTTTAGAGGATGTGTACGGTTAATAGGAGAATACTGTTATTGGTAATAAATCGGATAATTTCCCCTACGCCGCACTCTACATGAGTTGAATGTATGGCCCGTGACTTCGCAGTAATTACAATATAGGTTACGATTTTTTCGGCAATGACGGGCAAGGTGACCCGGTTTCCTGCATCGATAACACTTACGTTTCTTATTCACGGAAGTATTCTTATTTCCGAGGTCGTCAATATGGGAATAAAATCCTTTTCGATAAGTTTCACGTAATTCTTTTCTATATTCGCAATTTATCGCGGTACTAATTGGGAGCTGAAGAGTAGGTGACTGCTTGCTTATCATTTTATTTCCTGAATTCCTGTCCATATTACTACGCCAGCTACATGTTAAGTCGAAAATATTAGGTATATCTGTTTGAAAATTACTCCTACCAGAATCTGATAGTGTCAGGAAACTTAGCGCAACTGATAATTTTAACTCCTCACTAGTCGATAATGCTCTTAATGATTTTTCGTTGTAACCCGACATTTTTCTTTAGAATTTACGCGCTCGCTCGCTCAGATTACTTAGCTTCTAAACGAATCGTTGTCTCGCTGGTGGCCTTGGTGATTCAGGTGGGGAGGTGACTCGTGACAGGCGCTGGTGACTGGGGCTGATGACTCGTGACAGATGCTGGTGATTCGTGAGCGATGATGATGACTCGTGGTAAGCTCTGATGACTCGTGATAGGTGCTGGTGACTTGTTACAGATGTTGGGGACTTGTGGTCGATACTGGTGACCTTGGAGTTATATTATTCGTCCCACTCTCGTATCCTGAATCGGGGGTGCTTCCTCTCGAAATTGGTGGAGTTCTGTTGTTGGCGTTCATGAAGTCCTTGATTGGTTGGGGATTCCTCTCTCTTATTACTGCTGTGGACCCAACTTCTCAATCAGGTGTTCCGGCATTCGCCCACGTTCCAGGGGAAACCACAGCTCAAAAACCCTGGACGGAACACTATAACTTCACTTTGTTCAGTCTTTTTGCACTCGCGAACTCCTTTGAACAATCCCACCGCTGGCACCAAAATGTTACGACCCGAGTCGGGGTCTGCGAGTAGAAAGTCGTTTCTACAATGGTTGCCGAGTTGACCAACTGGAACGTGGAATTCGTTGTTCAATTAAGCACTGAAGCGCAAGAAGTCGCGGAAAATTTGAAATAAAACTCGAACTCGAGAAATAACTTAACTTGGTGTTTATTAAATAATTAAACACTTGTTAATTGTTACAAAGAACTTATGACGTGACTCTATATAAATTCAATGATTATAGCTTTAATGGCGCAACGTACACGTGGCAAGCACTAGTGCAGCAGAGTATCAAACTAGTTGATACGACCAAAGCTTTAGCTACTAAGCGTCTCATGTGCTAGGTAGCGACTGACGAACGCGACCCGGGACTCTCCTTTTATACCCCTGACGCGTACCTCAGACTGTTGATGATGATCCTTGCAGGAACCCTATTGGTTGGAAGCTTTAGGTTGGTAGTGGGAGGCAGCATGATGTAGAGGCTGTAGGGCGCCAGGTTGACTCAGAGGCTTTCCCCACTCCGAAGTAGGGATTGTATAGATGGAGGGGCCTTAGACCTGAAAATAGGGTCGAGAGTGATGAGCAGCGGGTGATGGACCGCCTCCCTCCAGTGGCGTGGGACGCCGCTAGTCCGCGATTTGTTGTTGACGATGGCTCGGGCCGTTAGGCCGTTGCGTTTCATTGCGCAATAGTTCTGGGAATTGTTTGTCTCCCGAGTCCTGACAAACAGCTATTCTGAGAAGTGTTTACGCATTCCGGCTCGACCGTTAATGCATTCTTGGAATTGTTAACTTTGAAGTGGATCGAGTGAGCCCTTCGCTAATGGATTCGTAGAAGTGTTTACTCCCGTGCTTCACGTTCGCTAATGCATTCTTGGAATTGTTGACTCCGGTAATCTCGTCCTCTTTGTCCTTGAGGTGGGTCCTGTAACAGAGCTGTCCCTAGCCGAGCGAGCTTTCTCTAATTAATTATTGTTACACGCGCCTTTTATTATTTATCAATTCGTTAATTCATTCCGTAATTGCTATCGAAATAGTTATCAATTTAATCGCAAGCCATTGAATTACTATCTACTCAGATATCGTAATTGCTTAATGCATCTGCCTCGTTATTAATAGTTAAATTATTGGCGCAATTAATAAATTCGTTATCGCTTGTTTTATTATTAATTCTTATTCGGGTTACTATTTATTACGTATCTATAATCCGGTTAATTAATGAATTAACGATTACTTTTGCTAGTTTGGGTTTATTATTTAATGGGAAATGTGTTCGGATTAAATGGTTATTAATTTGGTCTTACTGTAATCGCAAGCTATTAATTATTTGTTTATTTAGACTTTTATTATTTAGATAATCGTTTCTTTAATTAAAGGGAATTAATCAAATTATTTGTGTTCGTGACGGTTAATTAGTTATTGTGTTTGAAAAGCAAGTTAGTATTGTAGAGCGACCCTAAATGTTGCGTTATTCGTTCATGCGAACGCAGTTCATAACAATATATTCGAGTAATAAGATAAAAAATAATGCATAGTCGAAAAAAATTACGCAAACTGGGGTGGAGAGTCTTTACAAATATTATAATAATAAGGCTGGTATCAAATAGGCAATGGAATAAGGGACAAGGTATAAGAAATAAAAAACTACTTGAACATATATTACATATATTATATATATATGCTTTTTACATATATTATATATACTTTTACGTATACTAATAAAGTTTTGAACTTATTATAAATATATTGTTTATATTTTTAATCTTCTTTTTGTTTGTGAAAATATATTGGAGAACTTCACTCGCAGTCCGGCCAATCCTTTAACTTTTAAACAATTAAATAGATCCATAGCAGCCCGCATCTCTTGTGCGGTAGCATATTTCCCATTCGCGAGTTGTTTAGAGAAGGCTTTACTGAAAGCCTCCTGCTGTTCACAGGTCCATTTTGTACCTCTACCTGTAAGTTCAAATATTCAATTTTAATGTTCAATAATAGTACGAATAAAGATCACGTTAATTATACAGAAACATACTGTCAGCGCAGTTCAAGTTCGATTAAAAATAGCATAGTTTAATAATATGTTTACTCATTGTACATGTTTTTAGAAGATTTAAAAATTCATTAATATTTAAAATTCCATGCGATTAGGGTAGTTCACCTGCCGATAATCCTATCTTCAAAAAATGATGGATTAGTTATCATATCAATTTATTCGTGATTTAGTTGGCCGAACTGCAGCAGTTAAATGCGTTGCTAGGTTACAAAAACAAAAGTGACACGAAATTTTGTTGTAATGACAGCGCATGAAGCGACTGAGACATGAGTAGTTTCAAAATTATCCCAATATCGTAAACTTGCTTTTTTTCATTTTTCAATTTTCAGGTTTTTGTTAAAAACAAAAGAACCGTGATAGCTAGAAATTTGTTTTTATTAAATATAGATTTTTATTCTCTTTCGAATGCTAGCCATCTCATTGAGATACATAGAGCCGCACTCGAGGAAATACAATTTGAAAAAAACAGGTGAAAAAGTTTTAACCTCAAATATCTCTGAAATTTATGTACCAATCATTTTGTCCAAAGAACTCTATGAGGGTTATCCATCTATCTTCACCAGAAATTTTAAAGCAATTAAGACAATTTAATTCCCGCAATCGTTGGATATACAAAACTCATTTTCTTCATTTATCAAGTTTTACGTTTTTGCTTCCATGACACCCATCCCATTCAGATACACAAAGCCGTTTTTGAAATATTACGATTTCGAAAAAAGGTTACAAAAATTTTAACCTCAAATATCTTCGAAATTTATTAACCAATCATGTAGTCCAAAGAACTCAGCCGAGAGCTATACAAAATCTACCTCTAAAAGGAATTGCAAAGCGATTAAGTCAATTTTACTCCCGTAATTGTTGGACATACAAAACTCATTTTTTTCATTTTTCAATTTCTTTCTCAATAACTAAGAAAAAAAATGCATTCAAATTTTTACAGATTATAGGTACTTATATTCTGCATTATCCTGATTTTTCTCAAAAAAATTGACTAGTTAGTTTGGGAGTTATAAGCTTTAAAACAAAAAACACGTTTTTGTTAATAACAAACGAACCGTGATAGATAGCGAATTCTTTTTTTTTTTTTTTTGGAGAATATAGGTTTTTTATGCTCTTTCGAATGCTACCTACCCGATTAAAAAATTTAAATCCAATTATTAAAAAAAACAAAAATATATTTTTGGAAACTCAAAAATTCGTCTTAAAACAACAATGAATCAGTGAATCATAAAAAGTATTTTCTTCCCGAATTCGGAATAAAAACACACACACACGCACACACACGCACGCACACACATAAGTATGCGCGAGAGCACTAATGGGGACCTATAGTCTCTTTCTTCAGAGTTCTTAGTGCGTGACTAAAGAAATACCCCTCAGGGTACTGTAGACTGAGCCTAAATGCGCATTTTGGGATCCCAAAAGTACGTTCGCACGTGTTGGCCTTTTGAGGTCCGACCTCAAAAGTCGCAAAAGTCCCCAAAAGTATCGTCTCATGTGTTAAAAGGTCCTCAAAAGTAGCTTCGCACAGAAACACACACACACACACACACACACACACACACACACACACACACACACACACACACACACACACACGCGCGCGCGCACACACCTTTGTCGAGTTACTAGTCTCGCATCAGGCACCTCCTCATGTGGCGGATAGGGCAAAGCTCGTCAGATATAAGGGGACCGGGGAAATGAAATACACGGGGCGGACCAAAACTAGCTAGGGGAAGGCACCCCGAATAATAAACCAACTATGATAGATGTGCAACAAAACAGTTTACCCCAAGCGGGTATCCTCAACAATGAGCAGAATCCCGCCACCGATTCCGATCGGGTGAAAGCCCCGGTGGTCGGTGTAGGCTCCGCGGATTTGGGGGGGGGGGGGGCAGAAATACGTTGTGGTCTATCAGGCTGGTGCAGAAGGGGTGGACCGCTTGGTCCTCAGTGCATCTCAAAAGATGAGCGAAGAAGAAGATAAAGTGAGCCAGGATAGCGCAGACGCAACTGCTTTCCTAACCCTAAAAACAAAGGTAGAGGCTCTGGTAGAGTTTATTCTCGATTAGAAGAACATTCACAACGAGCTCAAGTCCATGGCGAAGACTACCCAAAGAGCATTAAAAGAATTTGTCAAAGCTCGAAAAAGTCATGAGTCTGGACAAACTACCAGATCTACCAAGGACGGAACGAGCCAGACATCACCGCTTTTTCGCAAAGGGAATGCGTCACAGCCGAATACCTCTCGCGACGAAGCGACGCTGCCCAAGTCTCCAACAGTGAAAAAAGCCAAGAGGGAGGCGGAAAAAAAATGTTCACCGTCTACAAGGATCCCCGCGACAGAGACAGAGAACCAGGAATATCAGCCAAAAAAGCCTGTGTCGATGGATATCGTTAACAGGGCCAAAAAGAAGAAAGATGCCACCAGGCAGGAGCAGAGCAATTCCCTGGCTAAAGACAGATGGAGGCAGCCACGTTCCGATGTCATTAAGATCAAGGCAATAAGTAAGAACGGATACAGCGATATCATAAGATAAAAGGTGCAGAAGAACTGTCAAGTCTTAAAGAGAGAGTGCCATACATCAGGAGAACTAAAAACAGGGGAGCTACTCCTGGAGCTAGGAAAGCCTGGTGTTGAAACGACGGAACTCCGAAGGGCAATTAAGTCGAAAATAGCGCAAGCAGCTAGCGTACATGCGCAACCACAGAAAGAGTCTATCAATATCAGGGGCATAGACGAGACCGTGATAGCAGAGGAAGTGGCACAGGCTATCAACGAGGTAATAAGCCCCAGTAGCACACAACCAGAAGGCATTAGGTTAAGGCAATCGTACAGGGACACGCAGAAAGCTAACCGTCTGCTCCCAACCGAGTTGGCGAGAAAGTTACTGCAAAAGGAAAAGCTAAGGGTTAGCTGGGTGAATTGCCGAGTCCGTTTGCGGCAGAGGGCACCGCGCTGCTACAAATGCCATGAGACTGGCCACCTGGCAAGGGATTGCAAGAGCGAGATCGACTGATCCACACAATGCTACCGGCGTGGCAAATAGGGCCACAAAGCAGTGGAATGTTCGACCACAGTGGAAAGAACGCAAGAAATGATAGAGGTACAGCAGAGCAATGGCGAACGTACTGCAACTTGACCTTAACGACTGTCAAGTGGCCCAAGATCTATTGTCCCGGCTGGCACAAGAAGAGAAGGCCGACGTCCTCATCATCAGTGAGCAGTATCAAGACTATAGAGAAAGTAACTGGATCAGCGATGCCTCCGGTAAAGTGGCCATCTCGGTGAGAGGAGATCTCCACATAACTAAAAGGATGGCAGCCCCAGCGCCTTGCTTCACCTGGGTCATGGTAGCTGGTATGAGAATATATAGCTGCTACCATCCGATAAGCGACAGCATTGACGCATTCCTCAGTTCTGTGGACGCAATAGTTGCTAGCGCGAAGACCTCTCAACTACCAGTAGTCATTAGAGGAGACTTCAATGCATGGGCAGAAGAGTGGGGCAGCGCGAAGACCAACCAGCGTGGAGTCACTTTTGGAGGCATTTGCGATACTGGAGCTGGAGATAGCTAACTCAGGGACAAAGCCGACCTATACCAAGGGAAGCAAGTCCTCAATAATTGACCTGACCTTCGTTGATCCAAGATTGGCGGGGAATGGGATCCACAGGCAAGTCTCTGACCGATACACGGGCAGCGACCACCAAGCCCTAGTGTATCAACTTCAGACGAGCAGAAGATCAACAGACACGGCTGTGCCCACGAAGAAGCGGAGATGGGCCCCAGCTACCTTTCAGAGGAATACATTTCTCTGCACACTGATGGGAGTACAGTGTGAAGGAACTGCCAGGGAGAAAGCCCAAGATCTTACCCAGGCCATAATACTGGCTTGCGATACGTCAATGGTTAAGAAGGTGAACGCTCGTGGAAGACCGCCTGTCTACTGGTGGAACGAGTACATAGCAGCAATACGACGAGAATGCCTCGTAGAATAGCTCGTAAGCTAGAAGGCTACCAGAGAGCTGTTGGCGGACTATGATTCCAAGAACTTAGTGCCACCTACGCACAGAAGAGATAGCAGCATAAGACTACAAAGCAGCAAAAAGAAGGTGTTGGCAGGACTTCTGCGAGGAGGTAGAAGAAGACCCCTAGGGTCATCCATACAAGACGGTCATGAACAAAATAAAACGAAGGGGAGGAAGTGTTCCAACATGCCCGGTCTTTCTCGACAGAGTCGTTCCCCACCTATTCCCGGCGCATCAAGAACGACCGGCGGGTACAGGACAGTCGGGTGACGACGGTACAGATAAACTGCCAGACGTAATTGAAGCAGAAATGATAGAGGCCGCTAAGAGAATCTGCATTCGTAAAGCTGCGGGACCAGATGGGATCCCTGGCCTGGGCGTAAAAACAGCAGCATTAAATACCCCTGATATTTTCGAAACCACGTTTAACGCCTGTTTGCGTGAGGGCACCTTTCCATGACAGTGGAGGTGCAGAGACTGGCACTCCTACCCAAGGATGGAAAACGGTCAGACGAGCCATCCTCTTATCGACCACTCTGCATGCTGGACATTGTCGGTAAGCTGCTAGAGCGGGTCATCTATATGAGACTGAAAGCGGTCATACAACAGTCGAGGGACCTGTCAGATAGCCAATTCGGATTTAGGAAGGGTCGCTCAACCATTAACGACATTGATCGGATCGTAAAGATAGCCTCCGGCGCTATTAGAGACAGTCGCTGTACCAAACGCATGTGTGTCATCATTGCCTTGGATGTACGGAATCCTTTCAATTCAGCGAGATGGTACAACATCATGGTAGCATTGGAGAAGCTGAGGGTGCCACTCCACCTGCGAAAAATTGTATCGAGCTACCTAACAGACCGGACACTACTTTACGACACTGATAATGGCACGCACATTTACAACATTAGAGGAGATGTGCCACAGGGTTCAGTTGTAGGATCACTGTTATGGAATATCCTGTATGATGAGCTTCTTAGACAGCTACTTCCAGACGGTGTATCATTGGTGGCGTATGCGGACGACGTTGCCCTCGTTGTCGTTGCCAAGACCATCGACGAGGTTCAGCACATAAGAGACGCTGCGATTGACTTAGAAAGATCAAGACGGCAGACACGTTAAAATATCTTGGGGTCACTTTGGATGCACGGCTGTTATTGAAAGAACACCTTTCAAGAGCAGGTCTGAAGGCATCGAAAGTATTACGAGCACTCGCTGGCATCAAGCCAAACATAGGGGGGCCAAAACAGCCAAGGTGATCCCTCCTCTCGTAATTCTTTATGGATCCCCAATTTAGGCTGATGCCCTAAGTAGTAACAGAAGCTACGGAATCACATGTCAGTGAGCCTGTAGACTGTCGGCGCTGAAAGTGGCCCGTGGGTATTGTACAGTGTCTGACATCGCTCGTTCGGTGATCGCAGGAAAATCTCCCATCGATCTTCTAGCAGTCGAGAGAGCCAGAAGATACCACGAGGGTAAGCGTTCCGCAGAGCGCGACGATAATCTGGAGCAGAGCCACATCCGATGGTCACAGAGGTCCAATAAATAGTGGCGGCGTCGATGGGATTCAGCAGATAAGGGTCGGTGAACCCATCGTATGATTCTGGAAGTGGTAGTAGTAGATTTTTTCTAGCTCTCGGCTGAGTTCTTTAGGCTACATGATTGGTCCATAAACCCATAAACCATTTTTTAAATCGTAATATCTCAAAAACGGCTTTGTGTATCTGAATGGGATGGGTGTCATTCGAAAGAGAATTGAAATACCTATATTTCCTCAAAAAAGTTTATTTCCAGCTATCACGGTTCTATTTTTAATAGCAAAAACGTGAAACTTGAAAAATGAAGAAAAGAAGTTTTGTATATCCAACGATTGCGGCAGTAAAATTGTCTTGATTACTTTAAAATTTCTTGTGAGGATAGAGTTTGGATAGTTCTCATAGCTGAGTTGTTTGGACATACATTAGTATGATTAGTACATAAATTTCAGAGATATTTGAAGTTAAAACTTTTTTAACCTGTTTTTTTTTTCAAATTGTATTTCCTCGAGAACGGCTCTATGTATCTGAAATTTCTGGCTAGCATGATTCTTTTGTTATTAACAAAAACGTGAAAATTGAAAAATAAAAAAAGACAAGTTTACAATATAAGGATACTTTTGAAACTAGCCATGTCCCAACGCGCTTCGTGCGCTGTATTTTCAACAAAACTTCATTTCCCTTTTGTTTTTGTAACCTAGCAACACATTAACTGCTACAGCCACACCAACTAGATCATGAACAAATTGATATGATAACAAATCCACCATTTTTTAAAGATAGGATTATCGGTAGGCGAACTACCTTAATCGCATGGAATTTTAAATATTAGTGAATTTTTAAATCGTCTAAAAACATGTAGAATGAGTTGACATATTTTATATTTGAATTATATACATATAGGAACAATAAATTGAATTAGAGAAAGCTACGTGCCAACGAATTGGCAGCTGTTTTTACTGAGTAATGATTTCATTTTTTACCTTTCCGTGATACGATAGTCGGCAAATGCCCGTTGGATTCTGCTGAGCGAGATTCATTTATTTCAAGAGCAGATTTACGAGATGATTCTAGAACACAAGAAAATTATTTTCACTATAATTGTAACCATAATTATTACTACTAAACTATTACTTTTATCAATAATTTTATTATATTCATTGGCAAATTCATAGCAAAATGTTTTATTCATAGCAAATTTTTTGTGGTTTTTTGATTTTTTATTGTGATAGTGGTAAGTAAGTTGCCGTTATTTTAAAGTACCACCGCTATTTTTTAAAATAAAAATACCCTTTCGACCCATTTTAATACCTGCGCTGACGCACGAGGTGCCGGCGCGCGAAATGGCATACCCGCGAAGAAGTGTGAAAGTTGCGGAAACCAGAGGTGTTGGCAAGGACCTTCGCAGGCGACTTGGCGAGAGAGTGCGCTGACACGACACAACAGTCTGAGTTTTGTGCGCTGCTTCAAGTAGTTGCAGCGTGGTAGGTTACCGTGCGCACGAATGCCCGGGGAAACAATGTTTCTGGTGTCACAGGCAAGGACACGTGATGCGCGATTGTGTTGTGAGAGCGAACGAGGTATGTGAGGGATGTGGCTTGCGCGGCGTGACAGAACGCATGTGCCCGCGGACGTCGTGATTTTGTAATCGTCGGAAAACGAAGCTAGTAAAAGTATAAGGACTAATAGTGGCTGCAAGGAGAGTGTGGATAGTACAATTGAGAAAAAGAGTACACTGAGAGAAATTTAAGTGATATAGCCTCTCATTAATGGGGAATCTAACCTCTTCTAACTTTAAGTGAACAAATCTCTTTTTTAAGTGACTATATCACTTTTTTTAAGTGACTAGGTCTCTTAAGGCGTACTTTTATGTTATTTCCCCTTAAAATAAGGCGTCTGCACGCTCACAAAGGTGATCCAGTCACCGAAAAAAGTGACTAGCCCACTTAAAGCATAAGTGAAGAGACTCCTTACATTTAGGTGGTAAAATCACTTTTTAAGTGGTTATGTCTCTTAATTTTCTCTCGGTGTAGTGGTGCGATAATAGTATGTGCGCGAAGGGGTGAGTCTTCATAATGAGTAGTGACGAGAGTATGTGCGCCGAAGAACGAATTGTTGCGCGAGTTGCGCAAACTCGAGTATAAAGTTAGTGTGTGTTCGCAGTGTGAGCGAAGATAAAATGCCTGCCGAGGGACACGGAGAAGCAAGCGATTTGAAAATTGGATGACTACTTATCACGCATTATGTAGGTGACGATGAATAAATGTTGAAGTGGAAGTGGTTGAGTGACAGAAGGTGCGAATGCAGCGCGGCGCGCGCGGATGTTTGAGAGTTGAAACAACCAAACAAGTTGAGGTATTGTAACGCCTTGGTCAATACTGCTTGATAATGTTATGAGCCTGTACTGTTTTCTGAGGAAAGGCCAAGGGAGGGGGAGTTGTGATGCTGTAAAAGCATCACATAATTGTATATGTGTGCGTATAGTTGGGCACGGGAAATATGTGTGAGAAGCGAGTCGCGAGAGTGCATCGCATGTAGTTAGTGAGAGAGCGCGCGCAATATGTGTGGATATGGGCCGTAGATATGCCAAGTATCGCCTGAGACTTGTGCCAAGGGGCGCGAACAGCGGCGCGTCGCAAGCGAGTCAGTCGCGGTAACTGTTACTGAGGGGATGACCAGCAGCAGGAACAACCAACCTGGAGAAAGCGTATAAGAGTGGGAGTAAACGCGCATGAGTGAGTAGGAATTACGATGCGACGAGAGTGGTTACGCAAGCGTATGAGAGTAGTCGAGTACTTCATCTTCGAGAAGAGTCCTATTTGGTAGCCGGTAGTGGTGGTGGTCTTCCTTCCCGGCGGAGGAAGGAATTAGTTGAGTGCGTGCGAGAAATAGAGTCATGAGTAGAGGTCGGTAGTGGTGGCCTTCCTTCCCAGCGGGGAAGGAAAGGAGAAAAGTCAAAGGTCCTCAGGATGTCGGTATCGCGGTCGTACGAACGGGTGATAGTCACCAGTTCAGGGCGACATCGGCGGGAACTCGCCCTGAGCTGAGGAGTCGCAGGAGCAGGTAGCTGTTGAGAGCAGCGTGCATTTGAGAGTGCTTATATGAGTGAGAAAGCGTGCAAGAGCGAGAGAGAGCGGGAGAGGGAGAGACAAAGTCGCCTGCAGCTACAAATTTGGAGATTATTATTATTTAGAGACCTTATGAGCGAGAAGTGTGTAAGTTGTATTCGCGGTATCCAGGACTTTGTATGTAAGTATGTGTGAGAACAAATACCGTGTTACAGAAGACACAAAATTTTAGTATTACAATGCGTTCACTAGAAGGAAGAAAGAGGTCATGTGATTTCATACCTGTCTTTGATTTCATATGAGATCTACGTTTACGTTTCTCATTAGGGTTATCACCCATTCCGCTGTATGAAACCTCTCGATCACAATCTATATCTAAGCCTAAATTTTCATCCATATATTTCTTTCTTACGCTACTACTGATTTGTACATTCTCTTTGGCTTGCACATAGCTCCGTTTTTTCTTCAACCTTATGTTTTCTGCTTGATTATTCCCTTCTACATCGGAAGATTCTGAAAAATAGTTTTATAAATATATTTCAAATAAATAAGAAATAAGTATGAAATTTAAGCTATCCTACAATAACTTGATAAAATTAAAGCAACTATAAATTTTTATCCATGGAAGTTGAAGAAACTTTTGTATAAATAATACACGAGATATTGCCTGCCGTAAGTATTAAAAAATGTCTACTGCACTCATTTACAGACGCAAAAAACGTATATGAAAGTTAGCGCGTAGAGTCGTAAAACTGAGAGAGTGAGGAGAGAAAGGAGAGAGAGGAGAGAGAGAGAGATCAGGAGAGAGAGGAAGAAGTGAACGAACGAGAGGAGAGATAGAGGCAGAGAGGGGGAGGCCGAGGAAAAGAAGGGAGGAAACAGAGGGAAACAATGTGAGAGGGGGGAAGAGGCAGTGAGGGATCGAAATAGAGAGAGAGAGAGAAGAAAGGAGAGCAGAGAGAGAGCGAGAAGAGCGGAGAGGAGAGAGGTGAGCAGAGAGTGAGAGAGCGAGAAGAGCGGAGAGGAGGGCAGAGACGGAAGAGAGATAGAATGAGAGAGGAGAGGAAGTGAACGAAAGGAAGGAAAGACAGAGATAGAGAGGAGGAGGCTGAGGAAGAAAACGGTAGACGGAAAAAGAAGGGAGGAGACAGAGAAATAGAGTGAGCGGGAAGAACGGAAGAACTGAATTAGAGAGGGGGCGGGAGGGGGGAGAGAGAGCTTCAAAGCTAGATCAAGGTAGAGAAATAGACTAAGGGGGAGAATGAGAAACAGAGCGTTGGTAAAAGAAAGAGTGGTTCAGAAGACATATAGAGCCCAGATAAAATCGATCAGAGGTAGAGCGATATATATTGTCACACGAATTCATGTCACACGAAAACATGCACGCGCGTACGTACGCACTCTTAGCTACACGTAGGCACGCGCACACGGGGGTACGCGCATGCCCGCAGCCACACACGTCGATATAGACATTTTCTAACTATGTTTCTAAAACATTTATATAAATTACAAAATTTTACTATATCAAAGCTTTCTCTAGGAGGAAACAAGATGACTTGTCAATAGTTACCTGTCATTGATTTTTTATAAGATGTGGTTTTTTTTCTCTTCAAAGATACATCTCCCATTCCGCTGTATGAAACCTCTCCATCAGAATCTATATTTAAACCTAAATTTTCGTCTATATATTTCTTCCTGTTGCTTCTATTAATTTGCACATTCTCTTTGGTTTGCACATTTCTTTTGCTTCGTTTTTCGCTCAAACTTAAGTCATCTTCTGGTTCAGTTATACTAATATCAATTAAATTCTCGGCATTCCCGCCTACAAGGGAAGATTCTGAAAAATACAGTATTATAAATAAATTTCAAATAAATAAGAAACAAGTATGCAGTTTTAGCTAGCCTACCGTAACTTTATAAAATTGAAGCAACTCTAAACTTTTATCTATGCAAAGAAATTTGACTTGTCAATAGTTACCTGTCATTGGTTCTTTATAAGATGTGGATTTTTTTCTATTGAAAGATACATCTCCCATTCCGCTGTATAAAACCTCTCTATCAGAATCTATATCTAAACCTAAATTTTCATCCATACATTTCTTTCTTAAGCTCCTAGTCATTTGCACATTCTCTTTGGCTTGCACATAGCTCCGTTTTTTCTTCAATCTTATGTTTTCTGCTTGATTCCCTTCTACAAGGGAAGATTCTGAAAAATAGTTTTATAAATAAATTACAAATAAATAAGAAATAAGTATGAAACTTTAGCTATCCTACAATAACTTGATAAAATTGAAGCAACTATAAATTTTTATCGATGGAAGTTGAAGAAATTTTTGTATAAATAATACACGAGATATTGCTTGCCGTAAGTATTAAAAAATTTCTACTGCATTCATTCACAGACCGAAAAAACGTAAGTGAACGTTAGAGTTTAGAGTCGTAAAAATGAGAGTGAGGGGAGGGGAGAGAGGGGAAGAAAGAAGAGAGAATGGGAGAGTGAGTGTGATGTTGCAAATGAGTGAATGGTAAAGAGAGAGAGACAGAGGGAGAGACAGAGAGCGAGAGATAAAGAGAGATAGCGAGAAAAGGGGCAGCCACCGAGATCAACCGGCCAGTAAGTACCTTTACTACATCTAAGCCGCAACGTTTCTTTTTATGTACCCTGCCGGAGAGATGTCAGTAGCTGCCGGTACATGGGACCGCCGTCCGAAGGTAAAGCGAGCGAGCGAGAGAGAAAGAGAGAGCGAGAGAGAGAAGGGAACGCGCCGGTGTAGGTAAGGCAACGTCCGCCGCGTTCGAGCTCAGCGGCGACGCAGTAGCGAGCTGCGCAGCCGAGAGAGCGCCACCGCGCGGGCATGGTGTTACGACCCGAGTCGGGATCTGGGAGCAGAAAGGCGCTTCTGCAATGGTCGCCAAGTTGACCAATCGGAACGTGGAATTCGTTGTTCAATTAAGCGCTGAAGCGCAAGGAGTCGCGGTAAGTTTGAAATAAAACTCGAACTCAAGAGAATTAACTTTAACTTGATGTTTATTTAATTAAATAACTTCTTGACTTCAGCAAACAAATTGACTTTTAACCGTGATTTTATACAATGCAAACGGCGTAATTGCGACTGACACAGTGACGTGATCAGGGCGCGTGTGCACTGGTGCAACTGAACAGAGCTTCTGGGCGCAACGTACACGGTGACGGGCACCAGGTTAGTTGGCTTGGATCGCAACGTACACGGTACTAGGATCAGAATGGTTAGCGATGACCCAGGGCTCAGCTACAAAGCGTCTCACGTGCTTGGTAGCAACTGACTCCGGCGGCTCGGCGCTCTCCTTTTATATTCTCGGCGCGGACCTTGGGCCGTTGACGGTGGAACGCTATTGGTTGGCGGCTTCAAGTTGGTAGTGGGAGGCAACATGATGTAGAGGCTGTAGCGCGCCAGGTTGCCTCAGAGGGCTCCCCACTCCCAAGTACGGAGAGTGGCGGTGGAGGGGTTCCAGACCTGAAAATAGGGTCGAGAGTGATGATCAGCGGGCGACGGACCGCCTTCCTCCAGTGGCGTGGGACGCTGCTAGTCCATGATTGGTTGTTGACGATGGTCTTGACCGTTAGGCCGTGGCGCGCCACTGCGCAATAGTTCTGGGAATTGTTTGTCTCTCGAGCCCTGACAAACAGTTCTGAGAAGTGTTTACGCATTCCGGCTCGACCGTTAATGCACTCCTGGAACTCTTGACCTTGAAGTGGATCGAGTGAGCCCTTCGCTAATGGATTCTAGGAAGTGTTTACTCTCTTCGCTAATGGATTCTCAGAAGTGTTCACATGCTGAACTCTCGAGTTGTTTACACGTCGACCCTCTTGACCTTGGGTGTGCTTCTTCTCTTAAGTGCCTTTTGGCCGTTGGAATTTGGCTTCTTGGTATTGTTGACATCCAGAGTGTTCCCTAGAATCCTTGAATAATAAATAGTTCCCAGATAAGCTTTTCATCCTGAGCGAGCTCCCTTTATTTAATTATAAATTATTATGTTCATTCCGTTATTAATTATCAATTGTCGATCATCGGATTATTAATCATGTAAATAATTATTATTTATCGTATAAATCATTTATTTCTATTCGTGTTATCTTCAAATCATTAATTGTTAATTTACTACTTATTTAAGGAACAAATTAAAATTATATATCTGATTAATTAAACAAATTAATTATTTTATTGCTAAAATCTTCATCGGCTTTAATTTGATACAGGAACACGTTCCAATACGTTTATTATTTAATCGGTTATTTTATTTAATATTAATTTTGTAATTAATCGTTTAAACAATAAATTATCATTGTAGAACGATCCCAAATATTCTGCTACTCGTCCATACGAACGCAGTTCATAACAATGGCAAGCGAGACACGAGGCGATAGTGTACATCGGCAGCTAGGTTCGAGCGGGAAGTCGCGCGGGAGAGGGAGAGAGAGCTGAGCCAGTCTGCCGGTGCAGAGAGACAAGGGAACACGAGAGAATAAGTGAGGGGAAGAAAAGAGAAAGTGATCGCGTGATAAAAGTAAAGAAGTGCAGCGAAGAGAGTGGAGGAGTGTGTGCTGAGAAAAAGGAAGAAGAGAGATAGAGTGAAAAACAATAGGCAAGGGGGTCGAGGAGTGACGAGCGGCCGGAGAACTACCTTCCGCAGGGGCTGCGTAACAGCCCGCATTTACCGGGAGTCAGTAGGAGAGAGCGAGAGAGAGAAGGAGGAAGTAAGGAGGAGCGGAGAGGAGAAGGACGTGCTGGGAGGCGTCCTCGTCGGTGCGGCTAAAGTCTGCGACGTCGGCTAAGGTAAGAGCGTGCGAGCGTGTACCGGCATTAAGGTGCGGCGCGCATCTCTTCGAATCTTGAGTTCGGGGGAGAGAATGCGTGCGAGAGATTTCATCGCGAATACGGTCGGCGTGCTCACGAGAACCGGGCCAACCTAGGCCAATAGAGTGAGTGAATGAGGGAGGGCTCTTTGTAGGGAATATCGCGCGTCCGGGGATCCCGGTAGTTGCGCCGAGGAGATAACAAAGCCAGAGAGAGCGAGGGACGCGAGGGTTTGGAGGCCGCGAGCATCGGTCGGCGGAGCGAGCCGGGTATCACTCGCATATAGAGAGCGAGAGCGGTTGGCGGCGAGCATTGTGCGGTTCGCATTTCCGCGAATCGCCCAAGAGAGAGAGAGAGAGAGAGAGAGAGAGAGAGCGGTTGGCGGCGAGCATTGTGCGGTTCGCATTTCCGCGAATCGCCCAAGTCAGATAAAAAGAGAGAGAGAGATAGAGAGAGAGAGAGAGAGAGAGAGAGAGAGAGAGAGAAAGAGAGAGAGAGAGAGAGAGAGAGAGAGAGAGAGAGAGCTCGGGAGGTATTCTACCGCGGACAATATTAGGGTCGACTTTCGTCAATCGCGTAGAGGATAAAAAAAGAGAGAGAGAGAGAGATCCAGCTTACTTCGTCGCGTGTTGTGGACGTTCGCGCGCGTAAGAGCAAGAGTAAGAGAGAGAGAGCGCGAGAGCGAAAGCGAGAGAGAGAGGAAACGAGTGTGTACGGGGAACATCGGGGCGTGAGTAGGGAAATTCTCGGGAGGGAGCAGTAGCGAGCACTCGTAGAGGGGAGGGTAATGAAGTGAATGCAGTAAATTAGCATGTAAGGGATAGGAAATAAAGAGAAAATGTATAGTTATTGGATTGTTTGCATGCTTTCTTTTGCGCACCCTTCACCCACAATTTTCAGATTCTTCACCGCACGAATGAGAACAACACGGCTGAACTCCCTTTTGGTAAGTGAACGAGAGTGAGTCAAGAACGTGAAATTTATTTGCAGTATACCGGGCGACTATAGAGTTTAATTGGCTTAAATATATAGCAAAAGTATACCATCGCAGGAGAGGAAGTGAACGAAAGAGATGAGTGACAGAGAGAGAGGGGGGGAGGTCGAGAAACAGAGCATTGGTGAAAGAAAGAAACAAAGGAAGAGAGAGAGACCGGGAGACGGGACGAAGTGAACGAAAGAGAGGAGAGAGACACAGAGAGGGGAGGCGGAGGAAAATAAGGGACGAGACAGAGGGAAATAGAGTGAACGTGGAAAAAGACGGAGGGAGTGATTTAGAGAAGGGGGAGGGTGGGAGAGACCTCCAGAGCCAGATCAAGGTAGAGAAATACACTTAGGGGGAGAATGAGAAACAGAGCTTTGGCAAAAGAAAGAGAGGTTGAAAAGTCATATAGAACCCAGATAAAATTGATCAGAGATAGAGCGATAAACACTCTCACAATAATTCTGGCTCATACACACACACACACATACACACACACACACGCATGCATGTACGCACGCACTCTTAGGTACACGCAGGCACGCGCACACGGAGATACGCGCATGCCCGCATCCACACACGTCCATATGGAGATTTTGTAACCATGTATCTAAAATATTTACATTAGCCACATAATTTTACTATATTAAAGCTTTCACTAGGAGGAAACAAGATGACGTGTCTATAGTTACCTGTCCTTGATGCTTTATGAGATGTGGGTTTTTTCCTCCTCAAAGATACATCTCCCATTTCTGCGCTTAAAAACTCGGAATCAATACACCCTTCTGTTTCTCTCGTATCAGAGTCAATTGAATCATCAGAACTTTTTTTTCTCTTCAAAGATACATCTTCCATTTCGCTGCTTAAAAACTCGGAATCAATATTCACTTCTGTTTCTGTTTCCCTCGTACCAGAGTCAATTGAATCCTCAGTACTTCCGCCTAGTAAAGAAGATTCGGAAAAATACATTATTTTTTAAATGAATATGAAAAAGAAAAATGGGGGATGAGAGTAAGAAAGGGAGAGAGTGTCCGGAAGAGACAAAGACAGAGGGACACAGAGCGAGAGAGTGGAAGATACAGGGGGAGACATAGGATAGATAGATTGGAAGAGACAGAAGGTGAACGAGAGCATGGGAGTGAGTATAGAGACAGAGATTGCAAAACCGAGGGAGAGATACAGAGAAACTGAGAGACAAGGACAGACATAAAGTGGAGGTGAGAGGGAGTAACAGAGAATGCCAAAGAGAGGGTAAGAGAGATAGAGAAAGAGTTCAAAAGGGGGAGAACGAATGAGGAAGAGAGTCCGTGGGGGTGAGAAGTGTGAGAGAAAACAGATAAGAGAGAGATAGAGATCGAGACTGAAACAGAGGGCAAGTCAATGGAAAAATATATAGAGAGAGCGAGACCGAGCCAAGGAAGATACCGCAAGAGAGACAAAGAGAAAAGAATGGAGTGACGGAAGGACTGACGGTTCGAGTTAGAAGGGGGGAGAGACGTGGAGGGAGATATATGGAAGATGTGGTTGAACTTTGCAACGTTGCGACTCCAACGAAAATCCAAACTGCCAAAAAATTATGATTTCCGCCCGGAATCGATTCTACAGCGACAAAAATGATGTGAACATCAAGTAAAAGGGCACAAAAATAAAAAACAACAAAAACTCACCCCCTAACACCGCATTCTGTACTAGCAAAAAAAGAAAAATTCTAATTCAGCCGTTTATGAGATCGCCAATAATTTTATTGCCGGAATACGAATAAGAGGTTACAAGATACCTACAAAAAAATTGGCAGCGCCCAAAGCACCGCGGAACACCATCAAACTACCCCTTTAATACCGAAAATAGCAAAAATTTCTAATTCGTCCGTTTTTGAGATCGCCAATAATTTTATTACCGGAATACGAATAAGAGGTTACAACATACCTATAAAAAAATTGGCAACGCCCAAAGCACCGCGGAACACCCTCAAAAACTACCCCTTTAAAACCAAAAATCGCAAAAAATTCTAATTCAGCCGTTTTTGAGATCGCCAATAATTTTATTGCCGAAATACGAATAAGAGGTTACAAGATACCTACAAAAAAATTGGCAACGCCCAAAGCACCGCGGAACACCCTCAAAAACTACCCCTTTAATACTGAAAAATCGCAAAAAAATTCTAATTCAGCCGTTTTTGAGATCGCCAATAATTTTATTGCCAGAATACAAATAAGAGGTTACAAGATACCTACAAAAAAATTGGCAACGCCCAAAGCACCGCGGAACACCCTCAAACTACCCCTTTAATACCGAAAAATAGCAAAAATTTCTAATTCGTCCGTTTTTGAGATCGCCAATAATTTTATAGCCGGAATACGAATTAAAGGTTACAAGATACCTACAAAAAAATTGGCAACGCCCAAAGCACCGCCGAACACCCTCAAAAACTACCCCTTTAAAACCGTAAAATCGCAAAAAAATTCTAATTCAGCCGTTTTTGAGATCGCCAATAATTTTATTGCCGGAATACGAACAAGAGGTTACAAGGTACCTACAAAAAAATTGGGAACGCCCAAAGCACCGCGGAACACCCTCAAAAACTACCCCTTTAAAACTGAAAATTTGCAAAAAAATTCTAATTCAGCCGTTTTTGGATCGCCAATAATTTTATTGCCGGAATACGAATAAGAGGTTACAAGATACCTACAAAAAAATTGGCAATGCCCAAAGCACCGCGGAACACCCTCAAACTACCTCTTTAATATCGAAAAATAGCAAAAATTTCTAATTCGTCCGTTTTTGAGATCGCCAATAATTTTATTGCCGGAATACGAATTAAAGGTTACAAGATACCTACAAAAAAATTGGCAACGCCCAAAGCACCGCGGAACACCCTCAAAAACTACCCCTTTAAAACCAAAAATCGCAAAAAAGTTCTAATTCAGCCGTTTTTGAGATCGCCAATAATTTTATTGCCGAAATACGAATAAGAGGTTACAAGATACCTACAAAAAAATTGGCAACGCCCAAAGCACCGCGGAACACCCTCAAAAACTACCCCTTTAAAACCAAAAATCGCAAAAAAATTCTAATTCAGCCGTTTTTGAGATCGCCAATAATTTTATTGCCGGAATACAAATAAGAGGTTACAAGATAACTACAAAAAAATTGGCAACGCCCAAAGCACCGCGGAACACCCTCAAACTACCCCTTTAATACCGAAAAATAGCAAAAATTTCTAATTCGTCCGTTTTTGAGATCGCCAATAATTTTATAGCCGGAATACGAATTAAAGGTTACAAGATACCTACAAAAAAATTGGCAACGCCCAAAGCACCGCCGAACACCCTCAAAAACTACCCCTTTAAAACCGTAAAATCGTAAAAAAATTCTAATTCAGCCGTTTTTGAGATCGCCAATAATTTTATTGCCGGAATACGAACAAGAGGTTACAAGGTACCTACAAAAAAATTAGGAACGCCCAAAGCACCGCGGAACACCCTCAAAAACTACCCCTTTAAAACTGAAAATTTGCAAAAAAATTCTCATTCAGCCGTTTTTGAGATCGCCAATAATTTTATTGCCGGAATACGAATAAGAGGTTACAAGGTACCTACAAAGAAATTGGCAACGCCCAAAGCACCGCGGAACACCCTCAAAAACTACCCCTTTAAAGCCAAAAATCGCAAAAAAATTCTAATTCAGCCGTTTTTGAGATCGCCAATAATTTTATTGCCGAAATACGAATAAGAGGTTACAAGATACCTACAAAAAAATTGGCAACGCCCAAAGCACCGCGGAACACCCTCAAAAACTACCCCTTTAATACTGAAAAATCGCAAAAAAATTCTAATTCAGCCGTTTTTGAGATCGCCAATAATTTTATTGCCGGAATACCAATAAGAGGTTACAAGATAACTACAAAAAAATTGGCAACGCCCAAAGCACCGCGGAACACCCTCAAACTACCCCTTTAATACCGAAAAATAGCAAAAATTTCTAATTCGTCCGTTTTTGAGATCGCCAATAATTTTATAGCCGGAATACGAATTAAAGGTTACAAGATACCTACAAAAAAATTGGCAACGCCCAAAGCACCGCCGAACACCCTCAAAAACTACCCCTTTAAAACCGTAAAATCGCAAAAAAATTCTAATTCAGCCGTTTTTGAGATCGCCAATAATTTTATTGCCGGAATACGAACAAGAGGTTACAAGGTACCTACAAAAAAATTGGGAACGCCCAAAGCACCGCGGAACACCCTCAAAAACTACCCCTTTAAAACTGAAAATTTGCAAAAAAATTCTAATTCAGCCGTTTTTGAGATCGCCAATAATTTTATTGCCGGAATACGAATAAGAGGTTACAAGATACCTACAAAAAATTAGCAATGCCCAAAGCACCGCGGAACACCCTCAAACTACCTCTTTAATATCGAAAAATAGCAAAAATTTCTAATTCGTCCGTTTTTGAGATCGCCAATAATTTTATTGCCGGAATACTAATTAGAGGTTACAAGATACCTACAAAAAAATTGGCAACGCCCAAAGCACCGCGGGACACCCTCAAAAACTACCCCTTTAAAACCAAAAATCGCAAAAAGAATTCTAATTCAGCCGTTTTTGAGATCGCCAATAATTTTATTGCCGGAATACGAATAAGAGGTTACAAGGTACCTACAAAAAAATTGGCAACGCCCAAAGCACCGCGGAACACCCTCAAAAACTACCCCTTTAAAACCGTAAAATCGCAAAAAAATTCTAATTTAGCCGTTTTTGAGATCGCCAATAATTTTATTGCCGGAATACGAATACGACGTTACAAGATACCTACAAAAAAATTGGCAACGCCCAAAGCACCGTGGAACACCCTCAAAAACTACCCCTTTAAAACCGAAAAATCGCAAAAAAATTCTAATACAGCCGTTTTTCACATCGCCAATAATTTTATGGCTGGAATACGAATAAGAGGTTACAAGATACCTACAAAACACTGCGACAACTTACCACAGTAGCCAATCAGCCACGGTTTCCCCTATATCTAGGCATTATGTAAATCATGTTAAACGTACTTACATCGTTGCCAATTATTTTGTAGCTCTTCTGCAGGCTCAAAAATATATTCCGGGAATAAAATTATTGGCGATCTCAAAAACGGCGGTATTAAAGGGGTAGTTTGAAGGTGTTCCGTGGAGCTTTGGACGTTGCCAATTTTTTTGTAGGTATCTTGTAACCTCTTATTTGTATTCCGGCAATGAAATTATTGGCGATATCAAAAACGGCTGAATTAGAATTTTTTTGCGATTTTTCAGTATTAAAGGGGTAGTTTTTGAGGCTGTTCCGCGGTGCTTTGGGCGTTGCCAATTTTTTTGGAGGTATCTTGTAACCTCTAATTCGTATTCCGGCAATAAAATTATTGGCGATCTCAAAAACGGCTGAATTAGAATTATTTTTTCGATTTTTGGTTTTAGAGGGGTAGTTTTTGAGGGTGTTCCGCGGTGCTTTGGGCGTTGCCAATTTTTTTGGAGGTATCTTGTAACCTCTAATTCGTATTCCGGCAATAAAATTATTGGCGATCTCAAAAACGGCTGAATTAGAATTTTTTTTTCGATTTTTGGTTTTAGAGGGGTAGTTTTTGAGGGTGTTCCGCGGTGCTTTGGGCGTTGCCAATTTTTTTGTAGGTATCTTGTAACCTCTAATTCGTATTCCGGCAATACAATTATTGGCGATCTCAAAAACGGACGAATTAGAAATTTTTGCTATTTTTCGGTATTAAAGGGGTAGTTTAAACGTGTTCCGCGTTGCTTTGGGCGTTGCCAATTTTTTTGTAGGTATCTTGTAACCCCTTTTTCGTATTCCGGCAATAAAATTATTGGCGATCTCAGAAACGGCTGAATTAGAATTTTTTTGCGTTTATTCGGTTTTAAAGGGGTAGTTTTTGAGGGTGTTCCGCGGTGCTTTGGTCGTTGCCAATTTTTTTGTAGGTTTCCTGTATGCTCTAATATGTATTCCGGCAATAAAATTATTGGCGATCTCAAAAACGGCTGAATTAGAATTTTTTTTTCGATTTTTGGTTTTAGAGGGGTAGTTTTTGAGGGTGTTCCGCGGTGCTTTGGGCGTTGCCAATTTTTTTGTAGGTATCTTGTAACCTCTAATTCGTATTCCGGCAATACAATTATTGGCGATCTCAAAAACGGACGAATTAGAAATTTTTGCTATTTTTCGGTATTAAAGGGG
Source organism: Torymus aiolomorphi (assembly GCA_036365515.1). Taxonomy (NCBI): domain Eukaryota; kingdom Metazoa; phylum Arthropoda; class Insecta; order Hymenoptera; family Torymidae; genus Torymus; species Torymus aiolomorphi. The sequence continues at coordinate 99,807,359 of CM070874.1, forward strand.
TAGTTTGAGGGTGTTCCGCGTTGCTTTGGGCGTTGCCAATTTTTTTGTAGGTATCTTGTAACCCCTTTTTCGTATTCCGGCAATAAAATTATTGGCGATCTCAGAAACGGCTGAATTAGAATTTTTTTGCGTTTATTCGGTTTTAAAGGGGTAGTTTTTGAGGGTGTTCTTCGGTGCTTTGGTCGTTGCCAATTTTTTTGTAGGTTTCCTGTATGCTCTAATATGTATTCCGGCAATAAAATTATTGGCGATCTCAAAAACGGCTAAATTAGAATTTTTTTGCGATTTTACGGTTTTAAAGGGGTAGTTTCTGAGGGTGTTCCGCGGTGCTTTGGGCGTTGCCAATTTTTTTGTAGGTATCTTGTAACCTCTTATTTGTATTCCGGCAATAAAATTATTGGCGATCTCAAAAACGGCTGAATTAGAATTTTTTTGCGTTTTTTCGGTTCTAAAGGGGTAGTTTTTGAGGGTGTTCCGCGGTGCTTTGGTCGTTGCCAATTTTTCTGTAGGTATATTGTAACCTCTAATTTGTATTCCGGCAATAAAATTATTGGCGATCTAGAAAACGGCTGAATTAGAATTTTTTTGCGATTTTTCAGTATTAAAGGGGTAGTTTCTGAGGGTGTTCCGCGGGGCTTTGGGCGTTGCCAATTTTTTTGTAGGTATCTTGTAACCCCTTTTTCGTATTCCGGCAATAAAATTATTGGCGATCTCAGAAACGGCTGAATTAGAATTTTTTTGTGTTTTTTCGGTTTGAAAGGGGTAGTTTTTGAGGGTGTTCCGTGGTGCTTTGGTCGTTGCCAATTTTTTTGTAGGTTTCCTGTATGCTCTAATATGTATTCCGGCAATAAAATTATTGGCGATCTCAAAAACGGCTGAATTAGAATTTTTTTGCGATTTTACGGTTTTAAAGGGGTAGTTTCTGAGGGTGTTCCGCGGTGCTTTGGGCGTTGCCAATTTTTTTGTAGGTATCTTGTAACCTCTTATTTGTATTCCGGCAATAAAATTATTGGCGATCTCAAAAACGGCTGAATTAGAATTTTTTTGCGTTTTTTCGGTTCTAAAGGGGTAGTTTTTGAGGGTGTTCCGCGGTGCTTTGGTCGTTGCCAATTTTTGTGTAGGTATATTGTAACCTCTAATTTGTATTCCGGCAATAAAATTATTGGCGATCTAGAAAACGGCTGAATTAGAATTTTTTTGCGATTTTTCAGTATTAAAGGGGTAGTTTTTGAGGGTGTTCCGCGGTGCTTTGGGCGTTGCCAATTTTTTTGTAGGTATCTTGTAACCTCTTATTCGTATTCCGGCAATAAAATTATTGGCGATCTCTTAAAGTTTCTCGTATATTGTTCCTGATTCTTCTGTATTTAAGGAAAAAAGACAAAATGTCGTTGTACTCCGGTTTATAGTAAAATGTAAATCTACTGAAGAGGTAATGTATTTTTTCTGTCTCTAGGTCGCTAAAGTTGTCGATTAAGTCAGGGATTTGAACTGCTTTTGCAATACATGACCACGTAATTCCTTGTTGCTGTTTTGAGTCTTAAGGAGGAGTAGTCTTATAAGACTATTCCTCCTTAAGATAAACTTACTGTATACAGTAATACAGCTAAGGCTTTACCCGCAGAATACGGTAAATTCGAAACTATAAAAATAATTATATAGAATTTGCCTTATAATTGGATAGTTACGCTGCGCAATGCTATAATTTTTATTCTACGCAATTTTTGGCAGAAATATCAACCACACCGTGAAAAGTTTCCACCATATTAATTAAAAAGTCAAGGGACCACGAAACAGAATAACTTTCTTACAATGTAGATAATCTCTACTCCTACTGAAAATCGAGTTCCTACATTTTCTATTTTTCGGGAACGTCAAACTGCATCAATAGGTCACTGAAATGAAATTTAATATATGCCGGATTATAGCTATATTTACCTAATGCCTAAGAGGCAGAGCAAGATGGTAGGAAATTCGACTTTGATTACAAAGATATTTGAAAACGTAGACTTTATTTCATCATTTCAAGGTTCGAAACACAGAAGGTTAATTCATAACGTAAGAAGATTAACAATTAACTAAAAACCGGATTAGAGCGACATTTAGTATTTTTTTCCGTAAGTACAGAAACATCAGTAACGATTAGACGAAATACTTGAATGACATACTCGGAAAGGAAGTGAAACTCATTATAAACCGGATTAGAGCGATGTTGTGCTATTATCTATGTTCATGCTCCTGTGAGCAATAAGAAGTATCAGCTCCGTGAACTACCAGACTAAATAAAAAAAAAACAGTCTAAAAAAATACCAATAAAAGCGGATTCATGCGTTAGTTTTGCAAAACCAATTTAAAAAATTGCGGAAAACTTCGGTTTTTTGCAAAAAATTAAAAATCATATGGTTTGCAAGTAACCGAAAAAATGATTTTTGCATACGAATAAAACATGGTACAATGACGACAATAGTGCGAATCGTTTGCAAATTTATTGCTGGTTATAGATATATTTTCATATTTATTCATCCGGGAACTTTCGTTCAGGGGCATGGAAATGGAGCAAAACGACCAAAAATACATGAAAAATACCTTTCAAAAACTTGGTCTTCTGCGCTTATCAATTTACTAAAAATTTTGTTAGCTGGGTTTTCCTCGATAGCTTACCAGGGACACAAAAAAATTGCCGATATCAAAATACATCTGGAACCTTTCGTTCAAATCCACCGTACTTTTAACTCGTGTGTGACTTTTTTTAAAAGTAATTTACTGCTGTTATTAGTGTGCCCTGCTAAGCACATAACCGAGACAGGATGTAACATCTTCAATTTTTACGTAGAAAGCCAGTCCTCTAAACCATATTAGTGTGCCACGCACAGCAAAAAGAAACTACCTTATGATGAATACATGGACCATCGTTTCCATGTTAATCTATCCCTTGAATAATATATATCGTTGCATTTAAGGAGTCGTAATGTTTTAATTGTTGGCGGGTCGTGAGAAGACGGTTTGTAGAATAATAATGGATATTTATTGTTACCATCATCATCATCATCATTATCTACGGTTTTCTTATGGTAACCTTCTTAAGGTAGCGAAATTTAGGTTTATTGTTTTATGAAAATCTAAAACTGGCCCTTACGCAAGATAGTTCTTTGTCTTTAAGCTGATGTGATGTTTTACCTTCCTGAATATTGCGAGCAGGTGGTTTGCAGATCAATAATTATTACTATCATCTACCTTTCAATTGACTACCTCAATTCGCTAAATCGGATCGGATCCAGTTACTCTATACTTATTTCAACTGGCTTTTATAAAACAAACGTAATTGCTCTTATGCGGTCGTAACGTCTTATCTCTATCATTATTATTCTACAAACCGCCTTCTCCCGAACGGCTAATAATTAAAACATTACGACTCCTTAAATGCAACAAAATTATTTCGTTGCATTCCAACGATGCAAACTTCAGACACATATCAGTCAAACACATGCATGCATGCATCCAACCACCGGAAAAAAAACCCGATTTATTCTGAGGCATACTTCATTCAATGCATTTATACTTACTGAATTCAGAGTTAATCATTTCCGACTGTTATTCATTACGTAATCCATTACATCCATTAATAACACATTGAATCTTCGTCCACAATCTCCATTTTGATGTTGTATGATTATTTGTTATAGAAGTCAATAAAAGTTTTCGCGCACGACTTCGTCTATCGTTTAACGAGGGTCCGTACACCTACATACATACATCCACACACCGGCCGGACGCACGCGATTTATTTAACGGCACACTATATTTAATATGTTTATCACTACTTATCATGAGTTTTATTCTTCTGATTGTTTTCCAGTGATCCATGGTGCCAAGTGGTACATTAAATATTCTTCCACATCTTCTAATATGGTGTTGAGATATTTGCTGTAAAGTCGAAAAATTATACGCGCGGGATTATAAATAGGGGATGCACGATCGCGTTTTAAAGCATACACACTTTAACTCCGGTCAGACCAATGATTAGGTTAACGACCACTTTTGTATTTAATTAGGTTTATCCTTGCTTATTATTATACTCGTTCGGTGGGTGGTTCTGCAGTAGATTATCCATTATCAAGAAAATATATATACCCTTCTTGCCCTTATCCTAATACGATGCTGTTGGTAAATTAATTGTAAAATCCATAAATTTAATCACGAAGGATTTCCCCTACAGATTCACAACCATTCAATGGACCTGAAATTTGGAACGTTGGAGTGCAACGAAATAAAAACAAAATTAATTTTAATTTAAGATTATGCTGAGTAATATTGATGTTACGTACACATTTAGTGTTTAATCTTATAAAATAACTTTATAACAAAGGCTTAGATGCCATTTCTAATGTTTAAACATTCTGTACAAAATTATTTCGTTGCATTCCAAGGATGCAAACTTCAGACACATATCAGTCAAACACATGCATGCATGCATCCACCCACCGGAAAAAAAAAAACCCGATTTATTCTGAGGCATACTTCATTCAATGCGTTTATACTTACTGAATTCAGAGTTAATCATTTCCGACTGTTATTTATTACGTAATCCATTACATCCATTAATAACACATTGAATCTTAGTCCACAATCTCCTTTTTGATGTTGTATGATTATTTGTTATAGAAGTCAATAAAAGTTTACGCGCACGACTTCGTCTACCGTTTAACGAGGCTACGTACACCTACATACATACATCCACACACCCCGGACGCACGCAATTTATTTAACGGCACACTATATTTAATATGTTTATCACTACTTATCATGAGTTTTATTCTTCTGATTGTTTTCCAATGATCCATGGTGCCAAGTGGTACATTAAATATTCTTCCACATCTTCTAATATGGTGTTGAGATATTTGCTGTAAAGTCGAAAAATTATACGCGCGGGATTATAAATAGGGGATGCACGATCGCGTTTTAAAGCATACACACTTTAACTCCGGTCAGACGAATGATTAGGTTAACGACCACTTTTGTATTTAATTAGGTATATCCTTGCTTATTATTATACTCGTTCGGTGGGTGGTTCTGCAGTAGATTATCCATTGTCAAGAAAATATATGTACCCTTCTTGCGCTCATCCTAATACGATGCTGTTGGTAAATTAGTTGTAAAATCCATAAATTTAATCACGAAGGATTTCCCCTACAGATTCACAACCATTCAATGGACCTGAAGTATGGAACGTTGGAGTGCAACGAAATAAAAACAAAATTACTTTTAATTTAAGATTATGCTGAGTAATATTGATGTTACGTACACATTTAGTGTTTAATCTTATAAAATAACTTTATAACAAAGGCTTAGATGCCATTTCTAATGTTTAAACATTCTGTACAAAATTATTTCGTTGCATTCCAAGGATGCAAACTTCAGACACATATCAGTCAAACACATGCATGCATGCATCCACCCACCGGAAAAAAAAACCCGATTTATTCTGAGGCATACTTCATTCAATGCGTTTATACTTACTGAAATCAGAGTTAATCATTTCCGACTGTTATTCATTACATAATCCATTACATCCATTAATAACACATTGAATCTTCGTCCACAATCTCCATTTTGATGTTGTATGATTATTTGTTATAGAAGTCAATAAAAGTTTTCGCGCACGACTTCGTCTATCGTTTAACGAGGGTCCGTACACCTACATACATACATCCACACACCGGCCGGACGCACGCGATTTATTTAACGGCACACTATATTTAATATGTTTATCACTACTTATCATGAGTTTTATTCTTCTGATTGTTTTCCAGTGATCCATGGTGCCAAGTGGTACATTAAATATTCTTCCACATCTTCTAATATGGTGTTGAGATATTTGCTGTAAAGTCGAAAAATTATACGCGCGGGATTATAAATAGGGGATGCACGATCGCGTTTTAAAGCATACACACTTTAACTCCGGTCAGACCAATGATTAGGTTAACGACCACTTTTGTATTTAATTAGGTTTATCCTTGCTTATTATTATACTCGTTCGGTGGGTGGTTCTGCAGTAGATTATCCATTATCAAGAAAATATATATACCCTTCTTGCCCTTATCCTAATACGATGCTGTTGGTAAATTAATTGTAAAATCCATAAATTTAATCACGAAGGATTTCCCCTACAGATTCACAACCATTCAATGGACCTGAAATTTGGAACGTTGGAGTGCAACAAAATAAAAACAAAATTAATTTTAATTTAAGATTATGCTGAGTAATATTGATGTTACGTACACATTTAGTGTTTAATCTTATAAAATAACTTTATAACAAAGGCTTAGATGCCATTTCTAATGTTTAAACATTCTGTACAAAATTATTTCGTTGCATTCCAAGGATGCAAACTTCAGACACATATCAGTCAAACACATGCATGCATGCATCCACCCACCGGAAAAAAAAACCCGATTTATACTGAGGCATACTTCATTCAATGCGTTTATACTTACTGAATTCAGAGTTAATCATTTCCGACTGTTATTTATTACGTAATCCATTACATCCATTAATAACACATTGAATCTTAGTCCACAATCTCCTTTTTGATGTTGTATGATTATTTGTTATAGAAGTCAATAAAAGTTTACGCGCACGAGTTCGTCTACCGTTTAACGAGGCTACGTACACCTACATACATACATCCACACACCGGCCGGACGCACGCAATTTATTTAACGGCACACTATATTTAATATGTTTATCACTACTTATCATGAGTTTTATTCTTCTGATTGTTTTCCAATGATCCATGGTGCCAAGTGGTACATTAAATATTCTTCCACATCTTCTAATATGGTGTTGAGATATTTGCTGTAAAGTCGAAAAATTATACGCGCGGGATTATAAATAGGGGATGCACGATCGCGTTTTAAAGCATACACACTTTAACTCCGGTCAGACGAATGATTAGGTTAACGACCACTTTTGTATTTAATTAGGTATATCCTTGCTTATTATTATACTCGTTCGGTGGGTGGTTCTGCAGTAGATTATCCATTGTCAAGAAAATATATGTACCCTTCTTGCGCTCATCCTAATACGATGCTGTTGGTAAATTAGTTGTAAAATCCATAAATTTAATCACGAAGGATTTCCCCTACAGATTCACAACCATTCAATGGACCTGAAGTATGGAACGTTGGAGTGCAACGAAATAAAAACAAAATTACTTTTAATTTAAGATTATGCTGAGTAATATTGATGTTACGTACACATTTAGTGTTTAATCTTATAAAATAACTTTATAACAAAGGCTTAGATGCCATTTCTAATGTTTAAACATTCTGTACAAAATTATTTCGTTGCATTCTAAGGATGCAAACTTCAGACACATATCAGTCAAACACATGCATGCATGCATCCACCCACCGGAAAAAAAAACCCGATTTATTCTGAGGCATACTTCATTCAATGCGTTTATACTTACTGAAATCAGAGTTAATCATTTCCGACTTTTATTCATTACATAATCCATTACATCCATTAATAACACATTGAATCTTCGTCCACAATCTCCATTTTGATGTTGTATGATTATTTGTTATAGAAGTCAATAAAAGTTTTCGCGCACGACTTCGTCTATCGTTTAACGAGGGTCCGTACACCTACATACATACATCCACACACCGGCCGGACGCACGCGATTTATTTAACGGCACACTATATTTAATATGTTTATCACTACTTATCATGAGTTTTATTCTTCTGATTGTTTTCCAGTGATCCATGGTGCCAAGTGGTACATTAAATATTCTTCCACATCTTCTAATATGGTGTTGAGATATTTGCTGTAAAGTCGAAAAATTATACGCGCGGGATTATAAATAGGGGATGCACGATCGCGTTTTAAAGCATACACACTTTAACTCCGGTCAGACCAATGATTAGGTTAACGACCACTTTTGTATTTAATTAGGTTTATCCTTGCTTATTATTATACTCGTTCGGTGGGTGGTTCTGCAGTAGATTATCCATTATCAAGAAAATATATATACCCTTCTTGCCCTTATCCTAATACGATGCTGTTGGTAAATTAATTGTAAAATCCATAAATTTAATCACGAAGGATTTCCCCTACAGATTCACAACCATTCAATGGACCTGAAATTTGGAACGTTGGAGTGCAACGAAATAAAAACAAAATTAATTTTAATTTAAGATTATGCTGAGTAATATTGATGTTACATACACATTTAGTGTTTAATCTTATAAAATAACTTTATAACAAAGGCTTAGATGCCATTTCTAATGTTTAAACATTCTGTACAAAATTATTTCGTTGCATTCCAACGATGCAAACTTCAGACACATATCAGTCAAACACATGCATGCATGCATCCAACCACCGGAAAAAAAACCCGATTTATTCTGAGGCATACTTCATTCAATGCGTTTATACTTACTGAATTCAGAGTTAATCATTTCCGACTGTTATTCATTACGTAATCCATTACATCCATTAATAACACATTGAATCTTCGTCCACAATCTCCATTTTGATGTTGTATGATTATTTGTTATAGAAGTCAATAAAAGTTTTCGCGCACGACTTCGCCTATCGTTTAACGAGGGTCCGTACACCTACATACATACATCCACACACCGGCCGGACGCACGCGATTTATTTAACGGCACACTATATTTAATATGTTTATCACTACTTATCATGAGTTTTATTCTTCTAATTGTTTTCCAGTGATCCATGGTGCCAAGTGGTACATTAAATATTATCCCACATCTTCTAATATGGTGTTGAGATATTTGCTGTAAAGTCGAAAAATTATACGCGCGGGATTATAAATAGGGGATGCACGATCGCGTTTTAAAGCATACACACTTTAACTCCGGTCAGACCAATGATTAGGTTAACGACCACTTTTGTATTTAATTAGGTTTATCCTTGCTTATTATTATACTCGTTCGATGGGTGGTTCTGCAGTAGATTATCCATTATCAAGAAAATATATATACCCTTCTTGCCCTTATCCTAATACGATGCTGTTGGTAAATTAATTGTAAAATCCATAAATTTAATCACGAAGGATTTCCCCTACAGATTCACAACCATTCAATGGACCTGAAATTTGGAACGTTGGAGTGCAACGAAATAAAAACAAAATTAATTTTAATTTAAGATTATGCTGAGTAATATTGATTGAAGACTCGTGGAACAAGCTCAGCCTGTGCTTTTCTCGAGGGATTGTTGGAAACTCTCTAACAACAAATAACGTATAGTGATCTGCCCGATACATTTCAAAGCTAATGTGGTTTGGCCATATGTTGGTGGTAGAAAAACCTACTTTTGCATATTATACAACTGCCTGGGGAAATGGAAATCTACAATGGAAATCTATAAGAAAATAATGTAGAAATATCCTGATTTCATTCTCCAACTCGTATACATTCAATAGATCTTCAAAATGTGATAAAAGCTGATGGGAGCTACAACTAATATATTTTAGACTGTATTGCACAGAAAGTGCGAAAGAAGTATTATAAAAATTAATGAATTAGTTTGGTTAGAATACAAGTTTTCAAAAATTAGTTCTTCAAAATAAAATAAGTAAATTGTGATTTTAGAAGGAGAAATCATCTATCTAGTTGGAAATTATATTACAGCTGGTAAAGTTTTTGAAGACTCATGGAACAAGCTCAACCTGTGCTTTTCTCAAGGGATTGTTGGAAATTCTCTAATAACAAATAACGTAGTGATATGTGCCCAATACATTACAAAGCTAATGTTGTTTGACTATATGTTGGTGGTAGAAAAACCTACTTTTGAATATTATAAACAACTGCCTGAAGAAATGTAAATCTACAAGCGTCATCTACAAGAAAATAATGTAGAAATATCCTGATTTCATTCTCCAATTCGTGTACATTCAATAGATCTTCAAAATGTGACAAAAGCTGTTGGGAGTTACAACTAAGATGTTTTAGACGGTATTTCACAAAAAGTGCAAAAAAGTATTGTGAAAATGAAAGAATTAGTTTGATTATAATACAAGTTTTTAATAATTAGTTCTTCAAAATAAAATAAGAAAATTGTCATTTTAATAGAAGAGATCATCTATCTAGTTGAAAATCTAATTAGAGCTGGTGAAGTATTTTAAAGACTCATGGAACAAGCTCAGCCTGTACTTTTCTCGAGGGATTGTTGGAAACTCTCTAACAACAAATAACGTATAGTGATCTCTGCCCGATACATTTCAAAGCTAATGTGGTTTGACCTTTTCTTGAGGGATTGTTGGAAACTCTCCAATAACAAATAATGTAGTGATCTGCCAGATAAAAATATATTATTGTATTGTTAAAAAGTGTAATAAAATATTTTGTGTAATATAAATTTCTTCTAATTTCATCTATTCAATAAGCACTCTCTGCAAATGGTAATAATTTTTTTCATGACTGTACAAATAATAATATTGCTAATATAAAACTTTCTGCGAAAGTATAAAATAAGGCAAGTATAGACGTTTTTTTCTGTATAATATCTATGAAATAATAATATTTATGATTTTTTAAAAGAAATCAAATAAATACCAGTGAAAAAGTCTTTTACTTCTTTGATTCACTGTATGCTGAACAAATTATATGTAAGTAAGTACATTCAAATTGTTCACTGCAAATCAAAAAATGTAAGTTGTGAAATCAATTAGCGGTAGTCAAGTAATGCAAACAACTCTCAGAAACTATTGTATACTGTTCTCAGAAATGTATTCAAATTTGTTCATCGCCATATACAAATTAAACACAAGAAAGTACTGAAATCAATTTATTGTAGTCAAGTACCCATAAGTTAACTTGACTGACATAATACAACTTTTCGTACCTACTCAAAAATATTCAGCCAGCGGGCATAAAGTATTACTTAACGCCCAAGAGGCATAATAGCTCCCGTACTCCTACAAAACTTTATAGAACCTATGCACTTTACGCCTGTGTGTGCAAAAATTATTTCAATTATATAATATGTAAGTACATTCAAATTGTTCGTTGTAAATCAAACAAATGAAAGTTGTGAAATCAATTACCGATAGTCAAGTAATGCAAACAACTCTCCGAAATAACTGTATGACTGTTCTCAGAAATGTATTCAAATTTGTTCATTCTTCTATACAAATTAAACACAAGAAAGTACTGAAATCAATTTATTGTAGGCAAGTACGCATAAGTTAACTTGACTGACATAATAGAACTTTTTAGTACCTTGCGTGTAAAATTACATTTTACACCCACGTTGTAACTTCAAAAATATTCAGTCAGCGGGCATAAAGTACACTACTTAACGCCCAAGAGGCGTAATAGCTCTCGTAGTCCTACAAAACTTTATAGAACCTACGCACTTTACGCATGTGTGGGCGAAAATTATTTTAATGATATAACTATTATGCCTTATTTTAATTTCTAAAATTCATAAGAATTTTTTCAGATATTTTCGAAAAGTTAAAGTCTATATAAAAAAATTACATGATTACCACCACATCCCCATTTTTCATTATTCTTTCTCAATTTTGAAATTTATATAATAATATTACGCATCTTGGGAGGACAATAGAAGTCTATAGAGCTGCTCTAGCAGGGGTGGTCCACCAATCTCCCATACATACTTGGCGGGCCCGACGGTTTGCAGTTTAAGGTATAGCATGGTCATTTTCATATAAATATTCATATGCTTAAAGATCAGATCAAATGTATAAATGGGCTGCTTCTACATATTAAATACTGATCGGTATTGAATCTATTACTTTGTTTTTAAATACAAAGTGCAAACCCGCATCTGACATCAGATCTCATTTGAGAATATCGGACATCAGATCTCGTATGAGGATATCGGACATCAGACCTCATATGAGATCTCATATGAGATCCCATAATATATAAAATTGCAGATGACATAACATATATGATATCTCATATGAGATCTGATGTCTGAAATTCTCATAAGAGATCTCATACGATATTTACACGCGGGAAAAGGATAAAAAATAGGTGGCTTATGAAATGGTTAGTAAAATCTAAATCACTTTTGAGTAGACTATAAATTTATATGCATTTTGTATCTCATTCCCTCTTCAAAAAGATGGACACAAGGAAAAATATTTTGGGTAATGAAAGTAAATCATGAGATTTGGCACATGTAGGGATAATATATTTAAACGGTATCAATTAAAAATTAGTGCCAATGTAATTATTTATAGTGGACTTATAGGTATAAACATTGTTAATGAATTTATGCAAAAATTTTATTATTCTACATTTACAAAGCCCACCGGTAAACTGCAAACCGTCGGGCCCGCCAAGTATGTATGGGAGATTGGTGGACCACCCCTGCTAGAGCAGCTCTATAGACTTCTATTGTCCTCCCAAGATGCGTAATATTATTATATAAATTTCAAAATTGAGAAAGAATAATGAAAAATGGGGATGTGGTGGTAATCATGTAATTTTTTTATATAGACTTTAACTTTTCGAAAATATCTGAAAAAATTCTTATGAATTTTAGAAATTAAAATAAGGCATAATAGTTATATCATTAAAATAATTTTCGCCCACACATGCGTAAAGTGCGTAGGTTCTATAAAGTTTTGTAGGACTACGAGAGCTATTACGCCTCTTGGGCGTTAAGTAGTGTACTTTATGCCCGCTGACTGAATATTTTTGAAGTTACAACGTGGGTGTAAAATGTAATTTTACACGCAAGGTACTAAAAGTTCTATTATGTCAGTCAAGTTAACTTATGCGTACTTGCCTACAATAAATTGATTTCAGTACTTTCTTGTGTTTAATTTGTATAGAAGAATGAACAAATTTGAATACATTTCTGAGAACAGTCATACAGTTATTTCGGAGAGTTGTTTGCATTACTTGACTATCGGTAATTGATTTCACAACTTTCATTTGTTTGATTTACAACGAACAATTTGAATGTACTTACATATTATATAATTGAAATAATTTTTGCACACACAGGCGTAAAGTGCATAGGTTCTATAAAGTTTTGTAGGAGTACGGGAGCTATTATGCCTCTTGGGCGTTAAGTAATACTTTATGCCCGCTGGCTGAATATTTTTGAGTAGGTACGAAAAGTTGTATTATGTCAGTCAAGTTAACTTATGGGTACTTGACTACAATAAATTGATTTCAGTACTTTCTTGTGTTTAATTTGTATATGGCGATGAACAAATTTGAATACATTTCTGAGAACAGTTATACAATAGTTTCTGAGAGTTGTTTGCATTACTTGACTACCGCTAATTGATTTCACAACTTACATTTTTTGATTTGCAGTGAACAATTTGAATGTACTTACTTACATATAATTTGTTCAGCATACAGTGAATCAAAGAAGTAAAAGACTTTTTCACTGGTATTTATTTGATTTCTTTTAAAAAATCATAAATATTATTATTTCATAGATATTATACAGAAAAAAACGTCTATACTTGCCTTATTTTATACTTTCGCAGAAAGTTTTATATTAGCAATATTATTATTTGTACAGTCATGAAAAAAATTATTACCATTTGCAGAGAGTGCTTATTGAATAGATGAAATTAGAAGAAATTTATATTACACAAAATATTTTATTACACTTTTTAACAATACAATAATATATTTTTATCTGGCAGATCACTACATTATTTGTTATTGGAGAGTTTCCAACAATCCCTCAAGAAAAGGTCAAACCACATTAGCTTAAATGTATCGGGCAGATCACTATACGTTATTTGTTGTTAGAGAGTTTCCAACAATCCCTCGAGAAAAGTACAGGCTGAGCTTGTTCCATGAGTCTTTAAAATACTTCACCAGCTCTAATTAGATTTTCAACTAGATAGATGATCTCTTCTATTAAAATGACAATTTTCTTATTTTATTTTGAAGAACTAATTATTAAAAACTTGTATTATAATCAAACTAATTCTTTCATTTTCACAATACTTTTTTGCACTTTTTGTGAAATACCGTCTAAAACATCTTAGTTGTAACTCCCAACAGCTTTTGTCACATTTTGAAGATCTATTGAATGTACACGAATTGGAGAATGAAATCAGGATATTTCTACATTATTTTCTTGTAGATGACGCTTGTAGATTTACATTTCTTCAGGCAGTTGTTTATAATATTCAAAAGTAGGTTTTTCTACCACCAACATATAGTCAAACAACATTAGCTTTGTAATGTATTGGGCACATATCACTACGTTATTTGTTATTAGAGAATTTCCAACAATCCCTTGAGAAAAGCACAGGTTGAGCTTGTTCCATGAGTCTTCAAAAACTTTACCAGCTGTAATATAATTTCCAACTAGATAGATGATTTCTCCTTCTAAAATCACAATTTACTTATTTTATTTTGAAGAACTAATTTTTGAAAACTTGTATTCTAACCAAACTAATTCATTAATTTTTATAATACTTCTTTCGCACTTTCTGTGCAATACAGTCTAAAATATATTAGTTGTAGCTCCCATCAGCTTTTATCACATTTTGAAGATCTATTGAATGTATACGAGTTGGAGAATGAAATCAGGATATTTCTACATTATTTTCTTATAGATTTCCATTGTAGATTTCCATTTCCCCAGGCAGTTGTATAATATGCAAAAGTAGGTTTTTCTACCACCAACATATGGCCAAACCACATTAGCTTTGAAATGTATCGGGCAGATCACTATACGTTATTTGTTGTTAGAGAGTTTCCAACAATCCCTCGAGAAAAGCACAGGCTGAGCTTGTTCCACGAGTCTTCAAAAACCTTGTTCTGATATAACTCTGTAATAATAAAAAAAAAGATTTCACAAAGTAACAATACTTATATTTAGATTAATAACATTATTTTTTTTATTTTATAATCAAAGTTTGCTACTTATCTGAATATATGTGAAACTTTAAGCAGAAAATGGAACGGAGCCTGAATCTGAAAGAATTTATGTAAAATGTAAAATTAAAGAATACTTGAGCATGATGCACTTTTAACTTTTAATAATCTGAGAAAATCTTATATATCACTATTTCCGGGTTTTAATAATGCTAGTTTACCTTTAGAAATCATAGGGCCAGTAAAGCATATCCACAATTAAAACACCATAAAGTAGAACGAGGCTTGATCTGCTAGAGCGAATATTATCAGCAACAGTATTTCTATTTTTTCTACTACAGGAGGTTGCATGCTTTGACAGACTTGAACATAATTAATCTTTTGGTGGCCTTAAAATACAAAATAATAATTTTGAACTCTTCTATGTTACATACTATTTAAAGATGATCTACTTGTCAATTATCCTTGTTCTGATATCTCTGTAATAACAAAAAAAAAAAATATTTCACAAAGTAACAATACTTATATTAATAACATTATTTTTTTTATTTTATAATGATAGTTTGCTACTTATCTGAAAATATATCTGAGATATACCAAGTCCATTTAATATCTATCGAATTTCAATGATGTAAAACGTTTTGAATATAACTTGTATATAAATGATGATTGTATATGGACCAATGCGTAATATTGAAAGTTTTATGTATACATAAAATAATAAGGTTAGGTTGGTTGACCAGATATATATATATATACCATATACGGATTCTCTCTCTCTCTCTCTCTCTCCGTCGCTCTTCTCTTTCCCTCTCTCTCTCTCTCTCCGTCGCTCTTCTCTTTCCCTCTCTCTCTCTCTCTCTCTCTCCGTCGCTCTTCTCTTTCCCTCTCTCTCTCACTCTACCCCCTCACTCACTCTCTCTCTCTCTTTTGCCAGTCGGTCGGACAAAAATGCTATACTATGTACCGGTCGGACAAAAATGTATAGTTTGTGCGTACTGAAGAATATGGAGATTCGGAGATTCGGAAATAGTACATAAAAATATTCAGATCTCTAAATCTTTTGAATGAGACAATCTTTTTAAATGAAACCTTTCGATTTGAGTAGAGCAATGAAATGGCTTTCGATTAATAGGGATATGTTATATAGTTAAAACTAACGCAATAGGTATATAATCGCATTGAATTTCTCGTACATCCATTTCAAAGTATATAATTACGCGGTCGTCCTAAGGCTCTTCTATACTTGCCTTCGGAACGCTCCCGCGTTCCTTGATGTTACGTACACATTTAGTGTTTAATCTTATAAAATAACTTTATAACAAAGGCTTAGATGCCATTTCTAATGTTTAAACATTCTGTACAAAATTATTTCGTTGCATTCCAAGGATGCAAACTTCAGACACATATCAGTCAAACACATGCATGCATGCATCCACCCACCGGAAAAAAAAAACCCGATTTATTCTGAGGCATACTTCATTCAATGCGTTTATACTTACTGAATTCAGAGTTAATCATTTCCGACTGTTATTTATTACGTAATCCATTACATCCATTAATAACACATTGAATCTTAGTCCACAATCTCCTTTTTGATGTTGTATGATTATTTGTTATAGAAGTCAATAAAAGTTTACGCGCACGACTTCGTCTACCGTTTAACGAGGCTACGTACACCTACATACATACATCCACACACCGGCCGGACGCACGCGATTTATTTAACGGCACACTATATTTAATATGTTTATCACTACTTATCATGAGTTTTATTCTTCTGATTGTTTTCCAGTGATCCATGGTGCCAAGTGGTACATTAAATATTCTTCCACATCTTCTAATATGGTGTTGAGATATTTGCTGTAAAGTCGAAAAATTATACGCGCGGGATTATAAATAGGGGATGCACGATCGCGTTTTAAAGCATACACACTTTAACTCCGGTCAGACGAATGATTAGGTTAACGACCACTTTTGTATTTTATTAGGTTTATCCTTGCTTATTATTATACTCGTTCGGTGAGTGGTTCTGCAGTATATTATCCATTGCAAAAGAAAATACATGTACCCTTCTTGTGCTTATCCTAAGACGATGGTGTTGATAAATTAGTTGTAAAATCCATAAATTTAATCACGAAGGATTTCCCCAACAGATTCACAAGCATTCAATGGACCTGAAGTTTGAATCGTTGGAGTGCAACGAAATAAAAAAAAAATAATTTTAATTTAAGATTATACTGATCAATATTGATGTTACGTATAAATTTAGTGATTAATCTTATAAAATAACTTTATAACAAAGCCTTAGATGCCTTTTCTAATGTTCTACTCGTTCGGTGGGTGGCTCTGCAGTAGATTATCCATTGTCAGAAAGAGAAATATATATTCTCTGGTAAGCTGTCGAAGAAAATCCGGCGATAAAATTTTGAGTAAATCCATAATCGCTGGAGACAGAATTTTTGAAAGCTATTTTTATGTATTTTTAGCTATTATGTCCCACTTGCACGCCCCTGAACGAAGTTTCTGGATGGATTTTGGCATCGGCAATTTTTTTTATTCTCTGGTAAGCTCTCGAAGAATACTCGCGTCAAAATTTTTAGTAAATTCATAATCGCTTCAGACAGAATTTTTGAAAGGTATTTTTCATGTACTTTTAGCCGTTTTGTGCCGATTTCGAATCCATTTTATAATGATTTTCAATTGTTTAGTACGTGAGGAATTGAAGATTCTCACATTATTGTTCCTAGTGCTGCTCCGTGTACGGAAAAAAAACTAAAGGTCATTGTAATCCAGTTATAACACACTGTAAATTAATTGAACTTGATGAGTAATTTATACTCTGTCGAGGTCGCTAAACTGGTGAATTAAGTCAACGATTTGAAATGCTTGTATAATACACGACAAATTTCCCTTGCTGCTGTATTGGGCCTTAAGGAGGACGTCTCTTTTATTTTTTTATTGATTTTACGCTGGTGCTCTGCTAACTTGATATCACGCTAGCAGTGCCCCCTGTATCTTTTTTTAATCAAGCGCGGCAAATTATTTATCTTTACGGATAATTTGCGGATAATTAGCGGCAAATTATCCATATGTTGTTATGCCGATTTTCCAAAGTTGCCCTGCCAACTTAAGAGACGTTTAAGGAGGTGTAGTAGTCTTACAGTAATACTTCCAGTATTTTACTGGCTGAATATGGCAAATTTGGCATTATAAAAATAATTATATCGAATTAGCCTTATAATTGGATAGTTACCCGGCGCAATACTATAATTTTTGCTCTCATGCACTATTGTGCCGTAATATCAACCACACCTTGAAAAATTTCGACCACGTTAAAAAGTTTGGGAACCACCGAACAGAATAACTTTTTCACGATGTAGGTCATCTTACCCCTATTGAAAATCGCATTACAAAATTTTGTATTTCTCAAGTACGCAAAAATGCATTTCGTAGAATAACGTGAAACTTGAATTTTAACAAGTAATCGAAATGGAATTTACTATATGCTGGATTAGAGCAATGGCCTAAAGGACGGAACAAGATGATAGGAAATTTCTTATCTATCACAAATGTATTTGGAAATGTCGATTTGAATTAATAATTTTAATGTACGGGATACGGATGATGTTTTTCATAACGTAAGTGAATTAACAATTAACTATAAACCGGATTAGCGCGACATTCAGTCTTTTTTCCATGAGTACAGAAACATCAGGAACAATAATACGGAATACATAAATTACTGACTCAAAAAGGAGGTAAAACTTATTTGAAACGGGATTATAGCGACATTGTACCATTATCTAAGTTCATGCTACTACGGGCCATAAGCAATACCGGGAAGTCGTTCTAATCCGGTTTATAATGACTTTAAATACGCCTATATGTCAGAAATTAAAGTTTTTCATATATTGTTCCTGATTCTTCTGTATGTAAGGAAAAAAGACTAAATGTCGTTGTACTCCGGTTTATAGTAAAATGTAATTCTGCTAAAGTCGAAAGTTATTTTATGTCGCTAGGTCGCTAAAATTATCAATTAAGTCAACGATTTGAAATGCTTTCACGAAATATCAGTCACACCGCGTAAAATTTTTGCACCTGTACATAAAATTTATTTACAATTTAAACTTATTTTAGACAGGATATTTGACTTACATACTCAGAAGGAAGTGAAATTCATTATAAACTGGATTAGAGCGACGTTGTGCTATTACTGATGACTCAATTCGACGGGATATTTGAATTACACATTCAGAAGGAAGTGGAACTCATTATCAACCAGATTAGAGCGCCTTTGTGCTATTATCTAAGTTCACGCTGCTGTGGGCAATAAGTACCGCGACGTCGTTCTAATCTAGTTTAGAATGACATTTACGTGTAGTATCATACGTGAGGAACTGAAGTTTTTCACATTATTGTTCCTAATGCTGTGGGGCTATTCATATCGTGATACGTACGTACGTACGTAGCGATACGTACCACGCGAATGAAATCACGTTGGTACCACTGATCGAGCAGACAAGGTCTGTTTGAGTATTCGGTTTGACAGGTGTGCGCATGCGTGCTAAGGCCAGAGCGGGCTACTCAAACCGCGTAAAGACCAACTGCCGAAAACATACCTGGGAGGTTATTTTGCTCACTAAAAAGAGGTAGCATAGACATCACAGAGATAGACTGCAGGTGCAGCCTAGCAAGAGATGGCACCTACCGAAGAACCGAGAGACAGCATACCTTCTATTAGATATACCTTCTATGCATCTCTCTCTCTCTCTCTCTCTCTCTCTCTCTCTCTCTCTCTCTCTCTCTCTCTCTCTCTCTCTCAGCGGATGCCACTCCTGGTAACCTGCCCACGCAGTCTATCTCTCTCCCTACTGAAAAATCTCACACGAGATCTCAGGTGAGAACTCACATGAGATCTCACGTGAGATCCCACGCCAAAATCTCATCTGAAATTCTGCTCCGTAAGCTGCTAAAATCCCTCTAATGATAAAGAATCAGTTTCTGGGAATTAAGAGTCACCTATTAGGTTACGCCACCCCCCAGATAAGCTCAAAAATCTATGTTTTGAAGCATTTTGGACATTTTTAACATGTTTAGAAATTTTACAGATGAGATCACACGGGAGATCTCACGTGGAATCTCATGTTACAAATTTCTCACGTGAAATCTCACGTGAGATCTCATGTATAAAATTTCTAAAAATGTAAAAAATGGATAAATCGCTTCAAAACATAAATTTTTTAACTTATCTGGGGGGCGGCGTAACCTAATAGGTGACTCCTCATTCCCAGAAACTCATTTTTTATCATTGAAGGAATTTTAGCAGCTCCCGGACCAGAATTTCAGATGAGATTTTGGCGTGAGATATCACGTGACATTTTTCAATAGGGCTTATGTCAATGGGGGGTAGACATGTATTTAAATAAATAAATTAAATAAGCATTAAATAACATTTATTTATTCGAATAACAGAAGCTTAACCTTTTTTACTTGTATAAATGTTTTCAATTATTCTATTCAAAATCATTTCTAAACAAATACAAATTTATTCACTGTAGAGTAATACAAATATTACAGAACATAATAATGTCAATTAATACTAAAAAAATGTTACCCACCCTAACACAAGGAAAAATTCTTGTCAGCTTGCAAATTATTAGGTTTATAATATACAAGAATTTTTCCTTATTTTAGGATTTTTTAAGTATTTGACATTATTATGTTCTGTAATATTTGCATTATTCTACAGTAAATAAATTTTGGATTAAAAATGATTATTACATTATCCTTATTTATTGATATACAGTAACAGTCATAATGTATTTATATAAAAACATTTATATAAGTAAGCAAGATTAGGCTTCTGTTATTCGAACAAATAAATATTCTGAGAGTCAAATTTGAGTGTCCATAGTACTTTATAACCTTCTTGGAGACACTCATCGAAGGT
This sequence comes from Torymus aiolomorphi, assembly GCA_036365515.1. NCBI lineage: Eukaryota > Metazoa > Arthropoda > Insecta > Hymenoptera > Torymidae > Torymus > Torymus aiolomorphi. Next base: position 99,828,174 of record CM070874.1, read on the forward strand.
CAAAATGTAGGGCACTGCTTCTGCACTGAGCTTCTTAGACAATGAACCATGTTGAAAAACCTCACCATCAAAGCCCTTTTACCAAAGCTGCTTCGTGTAATACATTTCCAGTTTAGGCTCCAGTCACTCGAATAAATTCAAGAGTCAAGTTTGAGTATTCGAAGCCCTTTCACATGCACTAAATTTCTATATACATAGAAATTTCATATAAATATATATAAATATATAAATATAAATAAATATATATGAAATTTCTATGTATATAGACATTTAGTGCATGTGAAAGGGCTTCGAATACTCAAACTTGACTCTTGAATTTATTCGAGTGACTGGAGCCTAAACTGGAAATATATTACACGAAGCAGCTTTGGTAAAAGGGCTTTGATGGTGAAGTTTTTCAACATGGTTCGTTGTCTAAGAAGCTCAGTGCAGAAGCAGTGCCCTACATTTTGACCTTTGATGAGTGTCTCCAAGAAGGTTATAAAGTACTATGGACACTCAAATTTGACTCTAAGAATATTTATTTGTTCGAATAACAGAAGCCTAATCTTGCTTACTTATATAAATGTTTTTATATAAATACATTATTACTGTTACTGTATATCAATAAATAAGGGTAATGTAATAATCATTTTTAATCCAAAATTTATTTACTGTAGAATAATGCAAATATTACAGAACATAATAATGTCAAATACTTAAAAAATCCTAAAATAAGGAAAAATTCTTGTATATATTATAACCTAATAATTTGCAAGCTGACAAGAATTTTTCCTTGTGTTAGGGTGGATAAAATTTTTTTAGTATTAATTGACATTACTATGTTCTGTAATATTTGTATTACTCTACAGTGAATAAATTTGTATCTGTTTAAAAATGATTTTGAATTGAATAATTGAAAACATTTATACAAGTAAAAAAGGTTAAGCTTCTGTTATTCGAATAAATAAATGTTATTTAATGCTTATTTAATTTATTTATTTAAATACATGTCTACCCCCCATTGACATAAGAGAGATAGACTGCGTGTGCAGGTTAGCAGGAGTGGCATCCGTTGAGAGAGAGAGAGAGAGAGAGAGAGAGAGTGACAGATGCATAGAAGGTATATCTAATAGAAGGTATGCTGTCTCTCGGTTCTTCGGTAGGTGCCATCTCTCGTTAGCCTGCACCCGCAGTCTATCTCTGTGGTGTCTATGCTACCTCTTTTTAGTGAGCAAAATAACCTCCCATGTATGTTTTCGGCAGTTGGTCTTTACGCGGTTTGAGTAGCCCGCTCTGGCCGTAGCACGCATATGCACACCCATCAAACCGAATACTCAAACAGACCTTGTCAGCTCGATCAGTGGTACCAACCAACGTGATTTCATTCGCGTGGTACGTTTCGCTACGTACGTACGTACGTATCACGATATGAATAGCCCCACTGCTCCATGAACGGAAAAAAACCAAAGATCGTTGTAATCCAGTTATAACACACTGTAAATTAATTGAACTCGATGAGTAATTTATGCTCGGTCGAGGTCGCTAAAATGGTGAATTAAGTCAACGATTTGAAATGCTTGCGTAATACATGACAAATTTCCCTTGCTACTGTATTAGGCCTTAAGAGGACGCCGACCCTGCCTGTTTTACCATCTGACCTAACCAATTTAGCGAAATCAGTTTTTCATAGTTTTCTTTTGAACGAATGAACGGATTCTTTTAAAATTTTGCAGGATCATAGGAAACGGAAAAATGAAGTGCGGACAGCTCTCCAAAACAGAAAAACTTACAATAAAAACAAAAATTCTACTTACGCTTTCTGCCGTATTCACACTGCGGCGTTAGTGACGCAGCAGAGTACTTCGTTTTCCCTTTTCCCTAAAAATATACGACCTTTATTTGGAAAAATAGCACTTGTCCGCACTTTCTATTTACACGAGAATTCATAGGTAATTTGTAGCATACTTCATAATAGTCTTATATCATCGGAAAGTTTGAAAAACTTTGCGACGTTGTTCGTCTGCTAGAAGTCATATTGGCTTTCTGTCTCTGAATATTTCCGTTTACATCCAACAGATGGCACTGCATGAAGTTTTCAGGTCAAATTATTAAAAATATACGGCAAATTACCTATGAATTCTCGTGTAAATAGAAAGTGCGGACAAGTGCTATTTTTCCAAATAAAGGTCGTATATTTTTAGGGAAAAGGGAAAACGAAGTACTCTGCTGCGTCACTAACGCCGTAGTGTGAATACGGCAGAAAGCTTAAATAGAATTTTTGTTTTTATTGTAAGTTTTTGTGTTTTGGAGAGCTGTCCGCACTTAATTTTTCCATTTCCTATGATCCTGCAAAATTTTAAAAGAATCCGTTCATTCGTTCAAAAGAAAACTATGAAAAACTGATTTCGCTAAATTGGTTAGGTCAGATGGTAAAACAGGCAGGGTCGGCGTCCCCTTAAGGAGGTGTACTAGTCTTACAGTAATACTGCCATATTTTACTGGCTGAATACGGCAAATTTGGTATTATAAAAATAATTATATCGAATTAGCCTTATAATTGGATAGTTAACCTGCGCAATACTATAATTTTTCATCTTATGCAATTTTTGGCAGAAATATCAACCACACCTTGCAAAAATCCCACCACGTTAATTAAAAAGTCTAGGGACTACGAATCAATTTAACATTTTAACATGGTAGGTAATCTCTCCCTGCTGAAAATAATTACGTATGTTAATACATATTTTAATATGTATATTCATACGTCTGATCGTACGTATGATCATACGTATGTTCAGATATATGATAAAACGTATAATCTGACGTATGATCAGGCGTATGATCAGGCGTATGATGAGACGTATGATCATCCGTATGATCATACGTATTAAAATACATTTTTCATTCGACCCATTTTAATACGTATGATCGTACGTGTTATAATGCTTACTAGCATACGTATAAACCCGTGAAGCCTCTAATTACAAATTAAAGGTTTTACTGGTTTATACGTATATAATATGCATTATAATACGTACGATCATACGTATTAAAATGGTTCGAATGAAAGATGTATTTGGCCGATTCCATCTCAAATCAGACAGCCCGCGTATGCCTATTTCACCTATCATGTTGAAATAAAAATATTTATGTTCTACTCGAAAAAATATTTATGTTCTACTCGAAAAAATATTTTACACGTGTTTTTTTATTTTTTTGTTTCATCAAAATTTCATGCGTTCAGCGATACCGAAAAATTCCGAGAAAATTCTTTCATTGAGAAAAAAAATTTTCAATGTGATTTTCAGACTGCTATTGTTTCAGCAGTTTTTCAAGCTTTTAAACGTGTAACACATAATTTCACTCAGTTTTGAGCCCTCTTTAACGGCCTTAATGTCATTTTCAAAAAAAATAAAAAATCCACGAGCTATGCACTTTTTACTGAAAAATTCATTTTTTAGAGAAGTGCCTTTTTCTCGAAAACCCCATGTTTTTTTTGCACAATTTTTGTTGTCGTGATAGAGGACGGTAATGCCTAGCTAGACGTATTTGTGAGATTCGGTACTTTTTTCCTGGGATAGCGATCACTAATGAGATAACACACAAACAAATTTTTCACGCTTAACGCTTATATATAGTCAATGATATTAGAGTCAATGTAAAGGTATTTATCTTTGTGCGTATGTAATATACATGTACGTGCGCCTACTTATAGGAGTATATGTACTAGTACATTTGTCCGCTAGATGGATATGGTTTGACTTAACATTTACAAAGAAAAGTTCGGTTTCTGCTATATATCACACATTTCGTCTTATTTAAAACCATCATCTTTTGGAAAATTATTACATATTTACATCTTATCAACTCAACTACGATGTCTCAATATTACTCAACAGAGAGAATCAAATGTGCAGACTTTTTAGACAAACACAAACAAATTATTTACAAATCTAGTTCCGTACGTTTAAAACAACTTGAGAATCTTGCTCATCCATTGAAGCACCTCTATCCTCATTTACCTTTGACACCTTCTACATATGTGTCAACATTGTTACAATCGTGCTTTAGAATTGGTGAGTAGTACTGACAATGAATTTATAACGGATAATGAAGTTACCGATAACGTAGTTGATAGAGATGAAGATTTTTTACCAAGTACTCCAGAACGCATTGAAGAATTTAATAATGAAATAAGTACATCTTTCTTAGGTTCTGTATCGCCTCTTAAAAGAAAAAATCTTATACATGAAAAATCAATTGAAAATTACGTAACAAAGAAGAAAAAAAAAATACTTTCAACATTGTCTAATACCCTTGATGTGAAGTTGAACAATGTTTATGACGTTTCTATAACAGCAAATGAATCAACTGTATGCCATTGTACAGAATGGATACAAAATCTTGGTCTAGCCTTGCAAAAGTGTTCTACGGTATCAGAAAAAATAAAAATTCTGACTTTGCTACCTTCATCCTTTACAAAACATGAAATTTTATCTTTATTTCCAGAAATAACAATGTATATGATCAACAAATCGAGAAATCTTGTTAAAGAAAAAGGAATTTATTCAGAACCAGATGCATATTCAGGCCATCCGATTGATGAAAACATGGAAAAAATTGTTATGGAATATTATTTAAATGATGATTTTAATTGTTCAAGACAAAGTCCTAATAAATGTGACGTTGTTACAATTAAAGTTAACAATAAAAAAGAGAAAGAAGTTAAGCGTTTTCTTACTCGAAGTTTAAAAGAGACGTATAAAGTATTTAAAAATGATTATCCAGAATTGAGAATTGGAAAATCGAAATTTTATAGTTTGCGACCAAAGTATGTCTTACTTAGCCCCATCAAAGAAGTTTGTCTCTGTATCTATTGCGCAAATTATGATTTATTTCTTACGAGCTTAATTAATTTTAGAGGGAGTAACGTCACAGAGTTGGATGAAAGTCGGTCACAAATAATAAATGCAACAATGTGTTCTGAGCCATCTGATTTATGTTATTTACAAGAATGTAAACTATGTCCAGGGATTAAGGGAATTACGTTTCATGTTTTAAAACTGCAAGATGTAGAAGGCACAGAAGAAATTACATATGCTTTGTGGGATAATGGAAACCTGATTAAAAAGACACTATCAATTTCTGCTTTTAAAGATGAACTTTCGGTTTGGACCATGAGGGTTAGTACTCAGATGTATGTAAAAAATATACAACGCAAAGCTATAAAAACAGAAAGAGAAAGTGCTAAAAAAGACTCACATCATTTAGTTCTTCAAATAGACTTCGCTGAAAACTTGGCTGTGATTCATAATAAAGCTGTTCAAGGAAATCATTGGGTTAATGATCAAATTTCTATTTTCACAGCAGTCTCTTATCAAGGGGATTCGACACAAAGTTTCGCAGTTATAAGTGATGACCGAAAACATGATTCAGCATATGCTTTGCTAGCAGTACAAAAAATTATAAAATTCTTGAAAGAAAATTGTTGTGATTCAATTAAAAAAATTACCATCGTATCAGACGGCGCTGCGAGTCACTTTAAAAATCGCTTTCAATTAGATGAACTAAAACGAGCACCGTGTGATATAAAATGGTTGTTCTCTGCTACTGGGCACGGCAAAGGAGCTGTAGATGGTGTGGGTGGACTTATAAAGCATTATGCTACTTCGCATAATCTTCGAGAGCCCCTTGAAGAAGCTATTCAAAACGCAAATGATTTTGCAATACATGTTCAAAAATATACTGATGCTATTAAAATAATACATTTACAAGATGCTGAAATAGAACAATTCAGAAAAGAAAAAAATATTGATTGGCTTACAACTCCAAAGTATCCTGGAATTCAAAAACTCATATATGGGTTAAAAAACATGTGACGATAAAATACATTGTTTGACAGCAAAGACCGCTGATCGTCCGCTTACTGAATTAAGAACAATGAAGCAGAAAAACAAAGGTAGTAAAATAGGTATACAAATGAAAAAAAGATATAAAAATAAAAAATCAAAAAGACGCAAATAACAAATAAATACATAGTTATGTGTACCTGTATATTACATACACACAAAGACAAATACCTTTACATTGACTCTAATATCATTGACTATATATAAGCATTAGGCGTGAAAAATTTGTTTGTGTGTTATCTCATTAGTGATCGCTATCCCAGGGAAAAAGTACCGAATCTCACAAATACGTCTAGCTAGGCATTACCGTCCTCTATCACGACAACAAAAATTGTGCAAAAAAACATGGGGTTTTCGAGAAAAAGGCACTTCCCTAAAAAATGAATTTTTCAGTAAAAAGTGCATAGCTCGTGGATTTTTTATTTTTTTGAAAATGACATTAAGGCCGTTAAAGAGGGCTCAAAACTGAGTGAAATTGTGTGTTACACGTTTAAAAGCTCGAAAAACTGCTGAAACAATAGCAGTCTGAAAATCACATTGAAAATTTTTTTTCTCAATGAAAGAATTTTCTCGGAATTTTTCGGCATCGCTGAACGCATGAAATTTTGATGAAACAAAAAAATAAAAAAACACGTGTAAAATATTTTTTCGAGTAGAACATAAATATTTTTATTTCAACATGATAGGTGAAATAGGCATACGCGGGCTGTCTGATTTGAGATGGATTCGGCCATTTTAATACGTATGATCATACGTCTGATCATACGTCTGTTCATACGTCAGATTATATGTTTGATCATATATCGGAACATACGTATGATCATACGTACTATCAGACGTATGAACATACATATTAAAATACGTATTAATATACGTAATTATTTTCAGCAGGGCTACCCCCTACTGAAAATTGGATTACTACATTTTCTATTTTTCGGAAATGTAAAACTGTTTCTCATTATATAAATAAGGAGGAACTGGAGTTACAACAGGCTAACGAAATGGAATTTACTATATGCCGGATTAGAGCGATATTTAGCTATTGCTTATTGTGCAGAGCCAGATGATAGGAACTTCGTCATCTATCCCAAAGGTATTTAAAAATGTCGATTTTAATTCATAATTTTAAGGTACGAAAAACAGATGATGCTTTCGACATTATAAAAATAATTATATCGGATTAACCGAAAATTATATCGCAATGCGAAATATTTACACACAATTTTGTGTAAATTTGAAATTTTACAAAAATAGTGCTATTTTTAAATTTCACAACAAGTTTGTTTAAATATCACAAAATTCTTTGATAAGAAAATTCGTAAACAATTAAATGTTGAATAAAATGTTTCTAAACGTGCATTTTCAATTTCATCTGAAGTGTAAAAAGGTCCTGACAGGCGATTTATATTATTAAAGAAGCTTATTTTTCATTGACATAAATTTTCATTTTCTAATTTTTGATAGAAATCTATGAAATTTTCATATGTGAATCATAAAAATTACAATGGTTCTTATAGAAATTACGATAGTACATGGTAAAATTTGTTAAAAATCTCGTAAAAAGTCCAGTTTGGGCAGTCTGTGAGAAGAGTACAATAGACACTAGAAATTTTTGCTGCACATGATGGTGCAGCGGCGACAGAGGAACACTGACAGAGAGTGTAAGTGCGCAAGAGCTGCCGTCGGGAGGTGTGGATTCCCAACAACGTGGTGGCCATAAGTGGTGGCCTTTTTCCCTGCGGGCAAGGACGAGTGGAGACGCGTTCGCGCGGCAGTGGTCGCAGGGAAGAATAATTACGCGTGCGAGTTGTGGTCGCCGTCGTCCCCGAGACGGCAGAGAGAAGACGTGGGCACCCCCGGCGATGAGAGCGAGTCTCGGATGCGGGCATGAGTACGGAAGCCCGGTCACGACACGAGCGCGCAAGCGTGTAAGCAAGCCACTTCACGCATTGGCAAGCAAGTTTACATGTTAGTTAGCAAGTTGTTAACGCTTATTGCTGATACCCTAAAGAAAACAGTTTAAAAAAGTTGTTAGCATCTATTTTAGTATTTGAAACTTTTTCATGAAAGGTATAATGTAATTAATTATTTAAAGTACCTTATTATTTCACAAAGTTTACTTGCATAGTAAATATTTGTTTTTAAAGTTTTCGAGATTAGTACAGTACTTATTCACTGTATTGTTGAATCATTCAATGCTTTATATCGATGATGATTACATGGGACATAATTGCTTTTTATTAGTAGGTACAGTAATGTAAGTAGTATCATATTAAATTTTTTTACTTTGACTTGCTGAAGTAAAAATTCAGCAGAAAAATTCTGAAATTTATTTTTCTATGTTATGTTATAGCTAGCAAAGGGACTTCATTATTTTTATTTATTAGTAAAAATGGAAACACGAGAATCAGTGATTGCAACTTATTTTTCTCAAGGTTATACATACCATGAAATTCACAAGATTTTGGAGCGTCATGGCTTTAGTATCTTATACAAGACATGTACAGAGAATAATTCAATAATTGTGAAGAAGAAAAGTGAACTTTATGAAACTAAATGTAAATATGTAAATTCTATTGACACATGTCTACACTTATTTTATAAAATACGTAAATAAACCTTAATATGTACATTTAATTAAAACAACTTTTGTTTTTGCTATGACCATAAGTAAATTTTATTTATTATAATAATTAACATGAACACTTACATATGTATGCAATATTAAACTATTTTTAATATTTTTTGTCATAAATGCGTTGACATAGAATTTGTTTCTTATTTGTAATTATTTACAAAATCTTAAATTATAATCAGGTATCATATTATAGATGATTTTTATCTTTAACGTATAAAATATTACATAAATAATCTTCAACAAATTGAAATAATATAAATACTTTTAACTTAATGGTTTTTTTTTATCACTAGATTTCATTTTGAAAGAAATTGAGTAACTCATTTACTGCTGGTCTATCATAGTCCACGTAGAACAAACATTTTAGTAACATGTCCTTGTATTTACTTGGAACATTTGAAATGTTAGGAATTTCATGGTTGCTTAGTCTTTTCTCCAATTCCGTTTGATTGGATACATCCCGCACTAGCTCTTCCTGGAACATTTACTTGAAATATAATAATATAAATATTATTATAATATAAATATTTACTTGAAATATAATAATATAAATATTATTATAATATAAATATTTACTTGAAATATAATAATATAAATATTATAATATAAATATTTACTAGAAATGTTCCAGGAACAGCTAGTGTGGGATGTATTCAATCAAACGGAATTGGAAAAAAGACTAAGCAACCATGAAATTCCTAACATTTCAAATGTTCCAAGTAAATACAAGGACATGTTACTAAAATGTTTGTTCTACGTGGACTATGATAGACCAGCAGTAAATGAGTTACTCAATTTCTTTCAAAATGAAATCTAGTGATAAAAAAAAACCATTAAGTTAAAAGTATTTATATTATTTCAATTTGTTGAAGATTATTTATGTAATATTTTATACGTTAAAGATAAAAATCATCTATAATATGATACCTGATTATAATTTAAGATTTTGTAAATAATTACAAATAAGAAACAAATTCTATGTCAACGCATTTATGACAAAAAATATTAAAAATAGTTTAATATTGCATACATATGTAAGTGTTCATGTTAATTATTATAATAAATAAAATTTACTTATGGTCATAGAAAAAACAAAAGTTGTTTTAATTAAATGTACATATTAAGGTTTATTTATATATTTTATAAAATAAGTGTAGACATGTGTCAATAGAATTTACATATTTACATTTAGTTTCATAAAGTTCACTTTTCTTAACTTCACAATTATTGAATTATTCTCTGTACATGTCTTGTATAAGATACTAAAGCCATGACGCTCCAAAATCTTGTGAATTTCATGGTATGTATAACCTTGAGAAAAATAAGTTGCAATCACTGATTCTCGTGTTTCCATTTTTTACTAATAAATAAAAATAATGAAGTCCCTTTGCTAGCTATAACATAACATAGAAAAATAAATTTCAGAATTTTTCTGCTGAATTTGTACTTCAGCAAGTCAAAGCAAAAAAGCTAAATATTATACTACTTACATTACTGTACCTACTAATAAAAAGCAACTATGTCCCATGTAATCATCATCAATATACAGCATATGTTTCCATTTGTTTTTTATTGTTATATATCTTTGAACAAAAAATCCATATTGTTCGTTAAATTATTAATTAAATTATTTTTGCATAAGCCTAAACCTGTTTAAAAAATGATTTATGCAAGTCAAATGTTTTTCATACATGTAAAATATACTACCAAAAATATTTTTAGGACTGTGCCATCATATAAAAAGAGTTTTGTTCTAAAGCCCAAAAATGAAAACTCCTTAGATTTGCCCATATGGAAATACGCGTCCAGTAATATTTCATATGTAACTATTGCATAATATAGCATAAAAGAAAATTCTATTTACATATACTTGAGAATAACTCGATATCATTAACTCGATATATTCAGTGACTAGTAGAGAAAGATATCGTGAGAGAAAAGTGAGAGAGTCGCTTGCTAACTCAGTTGTGTAACCGTTATCATAGCAGTTTGACAATCGGGTCTACAAAACTACTTATATGAATAAGAAATACATAAATAATGTTAAATATTACGCATCAAGTCAAAGAATGAGTTTAAAAAAATGTTATTACCTGAATATATTCCATTTTTTTAAATATTTCCATTCCAAACAGGAATAATGGAAATGTTACAAGAAATGGAACATTTTCGGGTAATAACATTTTTTAAACAAATTGACTTGATTCTTAATATTTAACATAATTTATATATTTTTTATTCATATAAGTAATTGAATACATTTTTGTTGCAACACAAACAATTGAAAATGGAAAAAAAATGTGAATATCGTACACATGTTTCAACTTTTTTTTTTCAAAAACTACTATAGCTGCAACTTTTATCTGGGAAGGCGATAGGGTCTATAATTATGTTCAAGTGTTTGGTGAGGTATTATACCTACAACGCCTGCAAGTGTCAGGAAAATTAGGTTTCCAGATCGCTGAAGTAAGTATAAATAATTAATATATACCAGTAATATCAAAGTTCCAAAATCAAATATTATTAATTAAGAAATGATAATTACTGATTACTCTTAAAATATTGCAATTGAAACTTGACACAATAGATTCAAAGCAGACATTATTATGTAATATATGTTACTATTATTATTAAAAAATGTTAAAAATTATTTTCTTTTCTTAAGTGATCTCAGGAACGCCCCATGCATTATTATTTTTCTTTATATTACTGATTATTCATAAAATTATTATGATTGAAATTTAATACAGGAATATATTGAAAGTAAAAATTACTATATCAAAGGGCGTGGCAGCACCCTGCTTGGCGAGTTAATATATACTGCTATTATTCCAAGTTGCTAAATACAAAAAATTTTTTTCACACTCCATGCGCAAAGTGTCCACTTTGCGCACGCTCGAATAAACGGGCATGCCCTAAATCGAGCTTTGCACACATCGTATAAAAAAATTGTGTTCGATACGCGAGTGAGAAAGTGAAATCACTTTTTCGCACTTGTATCGAAAATAACTATTTTAATGTTAGGAACCCATCATAAAATCTTACAGAGGAAATTTACTTGTTTGTCGAACTGGTACAAATAGCTAATACATGAAATTCTCTTAAATAGCTAATAAATTAAAAAATATTTTTAACATTTCTCAAAATTTAATCTGATGACTTTTTAGGTCTGTTGAAAAAAGCTTTATAATATATAAAATTATGAGGATGGAGGAGGAGATAGAGAGCATGAAGGCGGTACAGATCAAGGCAAGGAAGGAGAGGAAAAAGTTGGAAGAGAGGTTAAGAGAACTGGAAAAGAAAATGGGAGGAGAGAAGGAGAAGGTAGAAGATTCGGAGAGTGGAGTTTGGAGTGAGCAGGAAGATTGGCGGAGCAAAGGTTCAAGCGGGATTGAATTTAGAAAGGACAGAGGAGTAAAAAGATTGAGAAGCGAGGTATTTAGGTGCGCCGGACCGAGTGGGAGAGGAAGCAGGAAAGGGAGCAGAGAGAGAATGACTAAGAGGGGAGAGGACGTGGTGGAGAGACACCGCAATAAGGTGCTGATGATGAGGGAAGGAAGGAACTGGGAGGAGGATTGTGGTGTTGAGGAGTGGTTGCAGGAAGAATTGGGAGCAGAGCTGGAGGTACAGGTGGAAAGGACAAAGGATGTTCAAGTATTCAAAGTATGGTGCGAGGGGAAGGAGACAAAAAAGAGGATATGGGAAGCCAGGAGGAAATGGGAGGAGGAGGGAGTGGCGACCATAGAGGAATGGAGGTCGATTGCGGAGAGGCGAGAGAGGGCGAAAGCATACGAAAGTATGAAAGACATAGCAAGGAAGGCAGGATTTAGAGACGCGAGGATTGTCATTGAGGAAAATGGATGGAGAGAAAGAGAGCAGATGGATCAACCAGAGGATAGAAGGCAATGGACAAAAGAGAAGAATGATTAAAGGGCAGAGGAGAGGTAAAGGGGGAAAGGTAATGGAAAGAAACGGAAAGGGAGCAGGTAATGGATAGGAAAGAGGAAAGGGAAGATATAAAGAGGATCAAATATGAAGATAGTATATAAGGAATGAAATAAGAAATGATAATAATAAAGTTAAACATGCGCTACACACTGTCGGGCAAATAAGATAAATGTATAGAATGTAAAATATGTAGAATATCTAATAACCGAAAGGTTAAATAAAGCTTTATATTATTATATATAAAATTATGCAAAATTATGCAGAAATTACAAGATAAACACATCACTTTCTATTACTAAGTTATTTGTTAATTTGCTAAAGTAATTTTGTTTTTTTTTTACTTTTATTGCTCATACACAAACGCACTAGCGCAAACAAAACTAAACCACAAAGCAAGCCAAAAAGATAAAAAATCATATATTTTGTTGTCTGACATAGAAGGGCTTATTATTTCTTTAGTCAAACGTCAATCTTTGCCTATTATTTTCTTTAGTCAAGCATCAATTCTTCGACTAAAGAAAATTGGAGGTTAGATTTTACTTATATATAGGATATATATAGGATACTTTAGAAATACATCGTTGCACGAATCTGGCGTACAAATAACAACGGCCATATTTATACTGTAATATAATGTAGGAAATTATGTACATAAACAATTGTTTCAACAAAGCACTATTATTATTATAAAACTATGCAATATTTTATTGTTTACAATTGAGATTTTATATTGTAAGAATTATGCTAAAACTATATTTTTATTAAAAAATTATTTCTAATATTAACTAATCAGGTCAATGAAACCTTCTAAAATTAATGATACTGATGCAAAATTGAAATGGCTAAAACAATACTAGTGCAAAAAAAGTAATTTTTAAACTCGTGTAGCATAAAGCATAAAGCAGTGCCGGCAGTATTTTTTGATATTACAATTACAATCATATAGGTAATGTTACATCTGATTTGTTATCAAAAGGATTTGGGGATAAAAAAACCAAATAGGATTGTTCTTTTTACGTTGATAGAATATTTATTATATGTATGTATATGTCTATATCACCTTCAAATACCTCCGATTAGCTTCAATAATTCTTTTCAAATACCTTCAAAATTAAACAAAATTATTAAAATTTTGCAATCGATATTTTGCGACCTGTTCTGTGACGTTCCGTGATAACAATAGTATTTTAGTATATTTCTTTAGTATATAGCTTTGGTCTTCTTCACTTCTTTCTTTTATTAGGGACTCGCCACAAATGGACCGTGCCATGCCGTGCCGTCGCCGCCCGGGCCGCCCCGTGCAATAGCGTGCCGAGCGCTTTTCGAATCGGAGTACGCTGTCTATCAAGAGTATTGCTTCCGTGCTCCAAGCCCTTTTGGACATATGAGTTTGCCATCTGCAATCTTTGTTTATGACGAAAAAATTCCAGCATAGCCTGGATTGTTCCGAAATATTCTGCAGGTAAAATCGTTGTTAAATCATTGTAAAGTTTGCTAATGTCAACATTATGTTAGTTTTACCTTCAGAATATTTCGGAGCAATCCAGACTATGCTAGATTTTTTTCGTCATATGCAAAGATTGGAGATGGCAAACTCATATGTCTAAAAGGGCTTGGAGCACGGAAGCAATACTCTTGATAGACAGCGTACTCCGATTCGAAAAGCGCTCGGCACGCTATGGCACGGGGCGGCCCGGGCGGCGACGGCACGGTATGGCACGGCCCATTGGTGGCGAGTCCCTTAGACCCTGGTCTAATGTTATTAACTGCGTTCGCATTTCTTTAGTATATAGCTTTGGTCTTCTTCACTTCTTTCTTTTATTAGACCCTGGTCTAATGTTATTAACTGCGTTCGCATGGACGAATAACGCAACATTTAGGGTCGCTCTACAATACTAACTTGCATTGTAAACACAATAACTAATTAACCGTCACGAATACAAATAATTTGATTAATTCCGTTTAATTAAAGAAATGATAATCTAAAGAATAAAAGTCTAAATAAACAAATAATTAATAGCTTGCGATTACAGTAGGACTAAATTAATAACCATTTAATCCGAATACATTTCCTATTAAATAATAAACCAGAACTAGCATTTAACAAAAGTAATCGTTAATTAATTAATTAACCGGATTATAGATAAGTAATAAATAGTAACCCGAATAAGAATTAATAATAAAACGAGCGATAACGAATTTATTAATTGCGCCAATAATTTAACTATTAATAACGAGGCAGATGCATTAAGCCATTACGATATCTGAGTAGATAGTAATTCAATGGCTTGGGGTATGTCTACATAAGAGAAACATCGTGACAGTTTTCTCATTTTTGTCTATCGTGGTGGTGGGTACGTCGAAAATTACGTGTCGTAAATGTATTTTGCGACGTGTCGAATATGTAATATTCGACGCTTCCATTTTATACACATCGCGGTAGTTACACTATAAAAACCTAACCTCATTGACTCACGAGTAGATGAGTAGATCAAAACTGTAAGTATTTTTAAGCCCAGACCAGTATTTCAAAATTGTTTTAGCTCTTTTTTGACAAATACAATATGATAAGGGCCGCGTAAAAACGGTTAATTTTGAATGAACTTTTTATAGTAAATTTAAAAATTATAATTTTTCATTATCTTTAATCTTAAAAATAAGTACTGATATATTAAAAAAAAGTATACTCTACATATATAAACATCCGTAAAGCATTGTTCTGGGATTTTTGAAGATTTCCTTAGGGTACAGTTTCAATGGAAGCTGTGCCATATAAGAACATTGTAGAATGAGCCTGACTAAAGCAATAATGACCCTCAGATTATTGACTTTCGCAGCGACGCCTGCGGTGCCCGCTTTTAGTACCGAAATTTCGGAAGAAAATCACGGAAAAGTGACTAAAGAAATAATGTCCCTATAGCAAAACCGACCCTAATGGAGCCTGGAAGCTTGCTTTACGGATAGAAGTTTTCCGGGATATCCCGGAAACACACTCAAATCCCAGAAGCTTGCGTTACGCGTATGAAATCGTCCCCGATACTAGCGTTAGAGATAAATATAGAAATATGTATAAGAATTTTAGATTATGTTTATATTATATTTCTAATTCCTATGCATATAATTTAACACTTTTTTAATATTCGTACTTATTTTAAAATTAAAAATAATAAATTATAATTTCTAAATTTACTATAAAAAGTTATATTTTACGTAAATAATATAATTATAGTATATATAAATCAACTTTAAAATATTGAAAATTCAAAATTAATCGACTTCCCCCCGTAAAACTAGCGCCACCAAGTATCAAAGTAAGGGTGCATGGCGTTCCGAAAAATTAGACGGAACCATTTAAGCCCGTGAGAGCGAGAGAGACATTCACGGAAGAATCTCTCTCTCGCACCCATGGGCTTAAATGGTTCCGTATAATTTTTCGGAGAGCGATGGGATCGCACCCTAATTATGACCCATTTACGACATTTTCGATTGTATAATATACATACTTTACATTAATGACATTTTATACGCGTGACACGTCGAAAATACCCAAGTCGTGTCGTTTACCCACCACATTTTATTCGTGACAGCGTGAGAGCACCGAGAGTGGTGGTTCATACCAACTTTGTAACGACAAGTTTTGATAACAAAACCTAACCTCGAATTTCAGAATTCAATCTCGACGTGAGATATTATTATATTATGTCGTTACAAAGTTGGTATGAACCCCCACTCTCGGTGCGTTCACGCTGTCACGATGGACAAAAACCAGAAAACTGTCACGATGTTTCTCTTATGTAGATGCACCCTTGCGATTAAATTAATAACTATTTCGATAGCAATTACGGAATGAATACTGCTCATCTTGAGTCAAGATGTGAAAGATGCGCTATAGTCCCTTAAACTCAGAGTTTGTGTGCCATGGCACAGGCACACTTGTGGAGACAGTCCCTTACGTCTGATCTTTTTCTACCATTGATTATGGATTAGGTTGATATTGGGCCAGGTTGCAGATTTTGCACTTCTTGCATCCAGAAGTCCGAAATTCCGACTTATTTTCGGACTTGATCGGAATTGACTCCGATCAAGTCCGAAAACACGTTGCACTTCCGACCTTCGGGATGCAAGAAGTCCAAATTCCGAATAATTTTTTCTTTCAGACTTTTTTCGAGAAGTACAAAGCTATTCAGGTCTTAAAGCAGAGTTCAATGAACAAGCTCATATCGACGGCTCGTACGAAGAAAAGCACTGCTCACGGAGCTTGACGAAGACTAGAACAGCTCAAAATGTCTGACGAAAAGTGGATAGCTCAAAATCTCTGACGAAAAGTTCATTGAAATATTCATTGAACTCTGCTTTAAGACCTAAATAGCTTTGTACTTCTCGAGAAAGTCTAAAAAAATAAAAATTATTCGGAATTTGGAATTCGGAAATTATTCGGCATCCCGAAGTCCGGAAGTGCAACGTGTTTTCGGACTTGATCGGAGTCAATTCCGAAAACACGTCGGAATTTCGGACTTGATTGGAGTCAATTCCGGAAACAAGTCAGAATTTCGGATTGAGAGCAGTCAAATCCGAAATTCCGACGTGTTTTCGGAATTGACTCCCATCAAGTCCGAAAGTCCGACTTGTTTCCGGAATTGTCTCCAATCAAGTCCGAAATTCCGACGTCTTTTCGGAATTGACTCCGATCAAGTCCAGAAGTCCGAAGTGTTTCTGGACTTGTTGAGGAATTTAGTGCCTCAGGGAATTAAGTACTCGCAACCCTGTATTGGACAACGAAATTTTTTTCGCGTAAGGGACTTTCCACAAATGGATGGCGGTGTGCTGCTGTGTGCTGTCCTGCGTTGTGCTGCGCCGTGCTGCGCCGTGCTGTACGTTCCGCCCCAAAAATGGAGAAGCCCATCTGAGTTTATACTATGTGGTCTTAATTGATTTTAACCAGAAAAAATAAATCTAGATACAACATAATTCATGTAATTGCTTTTTTCTTTATATTGAATTTTAGAGTTTTGAAGCATCGTGGGAAATTGGAAACATACCATTATTTTTAATTGCGTATTATTAATTATTATTATACATGGGTTATGTTGTATCTAGACTTATTTTTTGCTGCTTGAAATCAAGTTCGTGGTGGAACGGACAGCATGGCGCAGCACAACGCAGCACACCGCAATCCATTTGTGGAAAGTCCCTAACCCTACTAAAACATCTCAGGTGAGATCTCAGGTGATTTCTCAGGTGAGATCTCAGCTGAGATCTCATGTCAAAATCTCACCTGAGATTCTGCTATAGATGCTGCGAAAAACTTAACTAAATTAAGAAGCAGCTTTATCAGTATTGGAAATTGCCTATTAGGATGTTTTATCCCCAGATAAACTCAAAAATACACGTTTAGAAGCATTTTACACAATTTTTCAATTTTTGTAAATTTGTACATGAGATTTTACCTGAGATCTCACCTGAGATCTCTTCTGAGAAATCACCTGAGAACTCATGTACCAATTTCTAAAAATTGAAAAATTGTGTAAAATGCTTCTAAACGTGTATTTTTGAGTTCATCTGGGGGTAAAACATCCTAATAGGCACTTTTCAGTACTGATAAAACTGCTTTTTAATTTAGGTAAGTTTTCCGTAACATCTAGAGCAGAATCTCAGGTGAGATTTTGACATGAGATCTCACCTGAGATCTCACCTGAGATTTTTCAGTAGGGGGGAATAGCGGAACGTCGCTTGAAACCGGTTTATAATGAGTTTCAGCTCCTTCCTGAATTTGCAATTCAAGTATTCCGTCTCACTTTTACTAACGTTTCTGTACCTACGGAAAAGTATTAGGTGTCGTTCTAATCCGGTTTTCAAATAATTGTTAATTTATGAATGTTATGAAAACCGCTTCTGTGTCCCGTACCTTCAAATTATCGAATAAAGTAAGCGGTTTCAAGTATCTGTGGAATACATCTCGGAACGGCTATCATATTGCTCCGCGTCTCAGGCATTAGATAAATATCGCTCTAATTCCACATCTAGTAAATTGGATTTCGATGACCTGTTAACAACTCAAGTTTATCGTCATTAAACGTGACGCAGTATTGAGTTGCTAAAATATAATAAATTTAGTAATCCAATGTTCTATGAGTGTCAAATTGTCCACATCGTGAAAAATTATTCTGTTTCTTGGTCTCTCAATTTAATAATTAAGGTGGTGAAAATTTTTCACAGTGTGGTTGATATTTGGACTTAAATGTGCCGAGAATGATAAATTATTGCATCGCTCTGGGTAAGTATCTCATTAGAAGCCTAGAGTCTTCGACTTATTTTTCTAATGTCGAAATTGCCGTATTTTGTCGGTAATAGAATGGCAGCGTTACGGTAAGACTACTAAACCTCCTTAAGGCCCAAAAGAGCACGAAGGAAAATGTGTCATCTATTGCAAAAGCATTTGAAATAGTTGATTTAATTGACAATTTTAGCGTCATAGATAAATAACTCGCGACTTCCATAAATCTACAGTGTATTATAACCGGATTATAACGACTTTTTGTCTTTTGCTAGTTTGGACAGAATCATCACAAACAATGGTATGAGAAATGGCAATTACTACCATGCGAGCGTATTGATGGTCATCATAAACCGCATTAGAGCGACATCGCAGTATTGGTTATGGCCCGCAAAAGTGTAAACTTGGGAATAGCGGAACGTCGCTTGAAACCGGTTTATAATGAGTTTCAGCTCCTTCCTGAATATGCAATTCAAGTATTCCGTCTAACTTTTACTAACGTTTCTGTACCTACGGAAAAGTATTAGGTGTCGTTCTAATCCGGTTTTCAGATAATTGTTAATTTATGAATATTATGAAAACCGCTTCTGTGTCCCGTTCCTTCAAATTATCGAATAAAGTAAGCGGTTTCAAGTATCTGTGGAATTCATCTCGGAACGGCTATCATATTGCTCCGCGTCTCAGGCATTAGATAAATATCGCTCTAATTCCGCATCTAGTCAATTGCATTTCGTTGAACTGTTAACAACTCAAGTTTATCGTCATTAAACGTGACGCAGTATTACGTTGCTAAAATATAATAAATTTAGTAATCCAATGTTCTATGAGTGTCAAATTGTCCACATCGTGAAAAAGTATTCTGTTTCGTGGTCCCTCAACTTTATAATTATGGTGGTGAAAATTTTTCACCGTGTGGTTGATATTTCGACTTAAATGTGCCGAGAATGATAAATTATTGCATCGCTCTGGATAAGTATATCATTAGAAGGCTAGTTTCTTCGACTTATTTTTCTAATGTCGAAATTGCCGTATTTTGTCGGTAATAGAATGGCAGCGTTACGGTAAGAGTACTGAACCTCCTTGAGGCCCAAAAGAGCAGGAAGGAAAATGTGTCATGTATTGCAAAAGCATTTGAAATAGTTGATTTAATTGACAATTTTAGCGTCATAGATAAATAACTCGCGACTTCCATAAATCTACAGTGTATTATAACCGGATTATAACGACTTTTTGTCTTTTGCTAGTTTGGACAGAATCATCACGAACAATGGTATGAGAAATGGCAATTACTACCATGCGAGCGTATTGGTGGTCATCATAAACCGCATTAGAGCGACATCGCAGTATTGGTTATGGCCCGCAAAAGTGTAAACTTGGGAATAGCGGAACGTCGCTTGAAACCGGTTATAATGAGTTTCAGCTCCTTCCTGAATATGCAATTCAAGTATTCCGTCTCACTTTTACTAACGTTTCTGTACCTACGGAAAAGTATTAGGTGTCGTTCTAATCCGGGTTTCAGATAATTGTTAATTTATGAATGTTATGAAAACCGCTTCTGTGTCCCGTACCTTCAAATTATCGAATAAAGTAAGCGGTTTCAAGTATCTGTGGAATACATCTCGGAACGGCTATCATATTGCTCCGCGTCTCAGGCATTAGATAAATATCGCTCTAATTCCACATCTAGTAAATTGGATTTTGTTGACCTGTTAACAACTCAAGTTTATCGTCATTAAACGTGACGCAGTATTGAGTTGCTAAAATATAATAAATTTAGTAATCCAATGTTCTATGAGTGTCAAATTGTCCACATCGTGAAAAATTATTCTGTATCTTGGTCTCTCAATTAAATAATTAAGGTGGTGAAAATGTTTCACAGTGTGGTTGATATTTGGACTTAAATGTGCCGAGAATGATAAATTATTGCATCGCTCTGGGTAAGTATCACATTAGAAGCCTAGAGTCTTCGACTTATTTTTCTAATGTCGAAATTGCCGTATTTTGTCGGTAATAGAATGGCAGCGTTACGGTAAGACTACTAAACCTCCTTAAGGCCCAAAAGAGCAGGAAGGAAAATGTGTCATGTATTGCAAAAGCATTTGAAATTGTTGATTTAATTGACAATTTTAGCGTCATAGATAAATAACTCGAGACTTCCATAAATCTACAGAGTATTATAACCGGATTATAACGACTTTTTGTCTTTTGCTAGTTTGAACAGAATCATCACGAACAATCGTGTGAGAAATGGCAATTACTAACATGCAAGCGTATTGAAGGTCATCATAAACCGCAATAGAACGACATCGCAGTATTGTTTATGGCCCGCAAAAGCGTAAACTTTGGAATAGCGGAACGTTGCTTGAATCCGGTTTATAATGAGTTTCAGCTCCTTCCTGAATATGCAATTCAAGTATTCCGTCTAACTTTAACTAACGTTTCTGTACCTACGGAAAAGTATTAGGTGTCGTTTTAATCCGGTTTTCAGATAATTGTTAATTTATGAATGTTATGAAAACCGCTTCTGTGTCCCGTACCTTCAAATTGTCGAATAGAGTAAGCGGTTTCAAGTATCTGTGGAATACATCTCGGAACGGCTACCATATTGCTCCGCGTCTCAGGCATTAGATAAATATCGCTCTAATTCCGCATCTAGTAAATTGCATTTCGTTGACCTGTTAACAACTCAAGTTTATCGCCATTAAACGTGACGCAGTATTACATTTCTAAAATATAATAAGTTTAGTAATCCAATGTTCTAGAAGTGTAAAATTGTCTACATCGTAAAAAATTATTCTGTTTCTTGGTCTCTCAATTTTGTAATTTTAAATGTGCCGAGAATGATAAATTATTGCATCGCTCTGGGTAAGTATCTCATTAGAAGCCTAGAGTCTTCGACTTATTTTTCTAATGTCGAAATTGCCGTATTTTGTCGGTAATAGAATGGCAGCGTTACGGTAAGACTACTAAACCTCCTTAAGGCCCAAAAGAGCAGGAAGGAAAATGTGTCATGTATTGCAAAAGCTTTTGAAATTGTTGATTTAATTGACAATTTTAGCGTCATAGATAAATAACTCGCGACTTCCATAAATCTACAGTGTATTATAACCGGATTATAACGATTTTTTGTCTTTTGCTAGTTTGGACAGAATCATCACGAACAATGGTATGAGAAATGGCAATTACTAATATGCGAGAGTATTGAGGGTCATCATAAACCGCATTAGAACGACATCGCAGTATTGATAATGGCCCGCAAAAGCGTAAACTTGGGAATAGCGGAACGTTGCTTGAATATGGTTTCTAATGAGTTTCAGCTCCTTCCTGAATATGCAATTCAAGTATTCCGTCTAACTTTTACTAACGTTTCTGTACCTACGGAAAAGTATTAGGTGTCGTTCTAATCCGGTTTTCAGATAATTCTTAATTGATTAATCTTATGAAAACCGCTTCTGTGTCCTGTACCTTGGAATTATCGAATAAAGAAGCGGTTTCAAGTATCTGTGGAATACATCTCGGAACGGCTATCATATTGCTCCGCGTCTCAGGCATTAGATAAATATCGCTCTAATTCCGCATCAAGTAAATTGCATTTCGTTGACCTGTTAACAACTCAAGTTTATCGTCATTAAATGTGACGCAGTATTACATTGCTAAAATGTAATAAGTTTAGTAATCCAATCTAAATGTATTTATCCGATTTTGTCCCACAACTTTATAATTAAGGTGGTGAAAATTTTTTAAGGTGTGGTTCATATTTCCACTTAAATGTACTATAACATGGCAAATCGCCACATACAAAGATTCAGTTCCGCATGCGGCCCTTGGCATATTTAATTCACCATTTTAGCGTCCTAGATACATAACTCGCGAATTTAATAAATCTACAGAGCATAATGAACGTCATTCTTAACCGGATTAGAACGACATCGCAGTATTGATTATGACCCGCAGCAGGATAAACTTGGGTAATAGCAGAACGTCGCTTTAATCCGGTTTCTCATAAGTTTTCGTTTGTTTCTGAGTATGCAATTCAAGTATCCCGTCTAACTGTTCCTGATGTTTATGTACTTGAGGATAAAATTATAAATGTCGTTCCTATCCGATTTTTAGTTAGTTATTAATTTATTTATGTTATTAAAAATCCCTTCTGTGTCCTGTATGTTAAAACTATGTAATAAAGTCAACATTTTCACATAGTTTTGTAATACATGTCGAATTTCCTATCATCTTGCGCTCCGAGTTAGGCATTAAATAAATATCGCTCTTATCCAAGCCCGGAACAAGGTTTTGGGCCTTATTCTTAGTGTTCTGGAATAAAATATAAGAATATGCTGAAAAACTGGTACAGACGTAAAATAACTCATTTTTATAGGAAAAAAAAACATGAATAAAGCCCTTTGGGTCCAACTGGCTCAAGATGCCACGATAAATACCTATCTAAAAAACGAATTTGGCGGAAAAAATTTTGATTGCCATTGGAAAAATTTAACTTGGGACTCACAAGGCCCAAAATTGTAGTAGACTAGATAGCTTTTTCAAAATTCTAAATGTTCTATATTTAGTATTTTCAGTGAAAATGCTTTCCCCATGAATTATTTAACAGTTCCGGAAGTTTTTGAACACCCTGTATAACTATCACCCGAGTTAAGTTTCGTTCACGACATCAAAACATGGAGCGTGAGAGTTAAGACTTTATTAAATATTGAGCCGAAATAAGACGTTCTTACTTTTTCACGACTATTATGGCAAAACAGATTTCCTGACGGCGCGTGGAGCGGTATAGTTAAATGAAAAACCCCCGAGCTATTCTTAGTTCCGCGCTAAAAGTCTGGGTATCCGCGAAAATTCTGTCATGCGTATACGCATGCCGTCTTATAGTCAAGGGGACTAGACCCCATTTTCTCTGAAATAAAAAAGGTATATTTTAAGTAATAAGTGTAAACTTATTATTTCCCACTTTTTACACATAAAATGGGGTATATTTATCTCGACTAATCCTAAATCCGTACATTGATAAGGAAACTATACTATTCAGGAGTAAATTAGGTCGAATATGGAGGAAATCCCTCTGCAAGAACATTTCAAATCATCCGAACAGTGAAAAAACTTATTTCATCGATTATTATGATTTTTTGGACCATGTAAAAGCCCCAGGCCAAAGTCTATTAGGTGGGCTAATACACCCAATTTCATGTACAAAAAGTGGAAAATAAGTAGTTTACATTGATTTATTAAAATATATCTTTTTTATTTCACAAAAAAGAGCCCCCTTCAATAACAAACTTCGGAAACGAGCTCAGAATCGAAAACTCCCCGACGTATCCTCAAATCCGCGCTAAAAGCATTGATATGCGCAAAAATTCTCTGCTGCGCATGTGCTCGTAGTCGTACACTTAAATAGACCTCAGAAACAAGCTCAGAGATTCGGAAAACCTCCAAGGTATCTTCAGATCCGCGCTAAAAGTCTCAATATCCGCGAAAATTCTCTTCTGTGCATACGCATGCCGTCCTATACTTAAATAAACCGCGGAAACGAGCTCAGAGAGACGAAGACCCCTCGTGGTATCCTCAGATCCGCGCTAAAAGTCTCGATATCAGCGAACATTCTCTCCTGCGCATGTTCGTGTACTCTTACCCTTAAATAGACCTCGGAAACGAGCTTAGAGAGTCGAAAAACCCCCTGGGTACATATATCGTCGAAAAATTCCCCTGGGTCCTTCGATTGGCTTTAAAAGCTTCGATTTGCGATAAAATCGCCTACTGCACATACGCTTTGTATTTTACACTTTAATGGATGTTAAAATCTAATTCAGCGCATCCAGAAATCCCTTAAGGCGATGTGAAATACCGACATAATTTTTAAACATGGATATCTCATGAAAACACCAATAGAATCGTCCAAAAAAATCTGAATATAGTATTAACATATACGAAGCGCTTGACTTTCGTGTTTTTTCACAAAAATGATGAGAATTTATTTAATTAAATAAAAACCGTACTGTCGGTAAGTAGGAATCTGCAATTAAGCTACTTTTCAAACGCGGATATCTCATAAATATACCAATAGAATCACTCAAAAAAAATCTGACTATAGTGTTTACGTGTACGGAGCGCTTGACGTTCGTCATTTTCCAAATAAACGTTTAAATGTTGATTTAAAAAATATTGAAATTCACGGTTTCACATGGCCTTAAGTGACCTCGGATATAAATAATATATAACTAGGTATGCATTGTATACATAAAATTTTTACTCGCCTCAATCTTTCTTCACACTGTCTTTACACGCCCGAGAAAGAACGTTTTGAAGTTCCGAGCCGAGATGGTACGTTTTTAAGTGACGAGCTGAAATAGGATGTTCTAACGCGCCGTAAAGAGATAGGACGTTCTTACACGCCGAACCGAAATAGAACCTTCTTACGCGCCGTAACGAGATAGGACCTTCTTGTTCTCATCCGACGATTTCGTCTTTTTTCCGTACATACAGAAGTATCAAGAACAATAATGTGAGAAACTTCAGTTACTGACATACGAGCGTATTGAAAGTCATTATAAACCGGATTAGAAAGACATCGCAGTATTGGTTATGGACCACAGCAGCATAAATTTGGGTAATAGCACAACGTCGCTCTAATCCGGTTTGTAATGAGTTTCACTTCCTTTCTGTGTGTGTAATTCAAGTATCCTGTCTTATTGTTACTGATGTTTCTGTTCTTACGGAAACAATACCAAATGGCGCTCTTATCCGGTTTTTAGTTAATTGTTAATCTATTTACGTTATACGGTTTCCAGTAGAGGTAAGATTACTTACGCCGTGAAAAAGTTACCCTATAAAAAATCAGCTGATAAATCGTGCCAAAACATCTTCTAAAATTTTTTCAGAGTACCGCCAAAAGCTTACGAAATTTGAAAATCCATTTTTGAACTCATTTCGGGGGTAACATCCTGAGACGCTATTTCCAAAGCTGAAGAAGTTGATTTTTAAATTTCGTAAGCTTTTGGTAGCACTTCGAAAAAATTTTGGTATACAATTTCATTATTTTTACTGAAGTATAATAAATACTGTAGCCAGTTTAAAACGACATAATTCAATGAAGGACATTTTGGAGAATGAATGCGAATTTACACAAATTTTTTTATTTTTAAACATTTTACAAAAATATTATATTTAAATATACTATAATCTTAACTTTATAATGTATTATTTATCTCATTGCCAAAGCAGTACTTGTTATGCTTCCACATCGTTTTTTGGGAGAATCGTCCTTCACACATAGTACATTTAATTTTTTCCGCCACAACTCCATTTCTCAGTCGCTTGACGGGTTTAATGACTCCATACATTTTTTCTAATAGTCCATATCCCTTATTTCTTAAGTAAGCGATTATTCTTCCTTTCTGCCAATCACTGTGGGCTTTTAGATACATTTTGACCAGTTTCTCGTCTTCGTGCACTAGTAGGTGCCGTGCAAATTGGGTTTGTAACCGTTTGCAGTAGAGGCAAAAGGGGGTTTTCCAGTCCATTTTTGTATGATTTATAGTATCTGCAGAAGTAACGAACATATATGTATATTTATATATGTATAAATATTTCAAATGGTACTTTTGAGGATTTTATTAGTACCATTTCAGACTTTTCAGGAAGTCCCCAAAATTCCATAGGTCCGAAACGGTACTTTTGAGGATCGACTTTTGACCGACCTCTATTATGCGACTATTATCTTACCAGCCGGACTCTATTATCATACCAGCCGGACAGCAGTAATTCGTTATAACTCGATTGCTACTACGATTAATGACTTCTTGAAATTCGCTTGCCCTTCATAATGTAATTAATTATCTATCATTCTACAACGTTTTTAGTTAAAATTTTAAGGACATCTTTATACAAATTTCTGGAACGAAATTTATGCATGTCGGGCCGGTACAGTAGCTCGCATAATAGAGGCCGATATTCCACACCCCCTTAATATCCTTTCGAATTCACTATCAAAATTTAATTATTATTATTAATCTTTATAAAAATATATAACAACGTATACCGCGGAGAAACATCGACGATGTCTCAGCGTTTTCCAAATTTTTTTTCTACCAGGCATTTATCAATTATGTTAATTTTTTACTATCCACCTCTAGTTGAATTGAAATATCATATGAAAAGTACACGGAGAATTCATCGGAAAACTTACATAAAAATTACACGAATGGATTCAGGATTGCCCCGTAAGTATGTAACATTTTTAATAGAAACAAAATATCAAATTTTAATTGTATAATGAAAAAAAGATATTTTGCACTCATCCCATATAGCACTGAATATTTAAGGAATATTCCCTCAATATTTATTTGCCATTTTCGCCATTTTCGCTAATATTCCCTCAACGTTTATAAACATGGGAGAAACATTGAGGGAATATTCCTGCAAACCAAAATGACCGTTTTTTCATTCGAAATTTTTTAGTTCGAATAATTCATTTTAATATTGTAGGAATATTGCTACAATATTATTGGAAATATTCCTACAAGGTTATATAATAATGAGAAAAGTTAATTTATTTAAAAATAGAAAATGTTATACGGATAATAACACCACAAGGGGTCATTTCTATGCGTATAAGTGTCATTTTCTATTTTTAAATAAATTAACTTTTCTCATTATTATATAACCTTGTAGGAATATTTCCAATAATATTGTAGCAATATTCCTACAATATTAAAATGAATTATTCGAACTAAAAAATTTCGAATGGAAAAATGGTCACTTTGGTTTGCAGGAATATTCCCTCAAGGTTTCTCCCATGTTTATAAACGTTGAGGGAATATTAGCGAAAATGGCGAAAATGGCAAATAAATATTGAGGGAATATTCCTCAAATATTCAGTGCTATATATGCAAGGAGGCGTACGGTAAAAACCGTACAGGCCCATGTTTTGCTCAGGTTATACACTCGTTTCAAGCCGGAGAAGAAAAGGGAGAGAATAGTCAGGAAGAGAGTAGAAAGGGTGCAGTGAAAGGGGTGAAAGAGTGTGTATGGAAGAAAGGGAAGAGTGTGATAGAGCGAAAAACAATAGCGAGGGGGGTCGGCGATCTACCTCGGAAGGAGAGGAGAAGAACGCGCCGGGAGACATCCTCGTTGGTGCGTCAACGGCAACGTTAATCAAGGGAGAGCGTGCGCGCCTATATCGGCATTAGCGAGTGTTGCGCGTTTTCGCTAGCCGCGTATTCGGGAGGAGAGCACGCGCACGAGGGTTATCCGCGAGTGCGGCCAGTGCGTTTCCGGGAAACGTGTCAGCGCGCGCAAGTGCGAATAGAGTGAGTGAGTGATAGAGGGGTTTCCGCCGTGAACATCGTGCGTCCTGGGATCCCGAGAATCGCGCCGGGAAGATAAAGAGAGCCAAAGAGAGCGAGAGCGAGAGGTAGTGGGCGACGGGCATTGTGCAGTTCGCGCTTCCGTGAGTCGCACCAAATCCAATACAGAGAGCGAGAGAGAGGGAGAGAGAGTACGAGAGGTGTTCTGCCGCGGACATTGTCCGGGTCGAGCTTTCGCGAATCGCGCAAAGTAGGATAAAGAGAGAGAGAGAGGATTTTCTGTCGCAAGCGTAACTTCGGCGCGCTTTTCAGAAATTCGCGCGCATAAAGAGAATGTGAGAGGATTGCTTTGGTGTTGCGAGCGTACTTCGTCGAGCGTTGCGGAGTTCGCGCACGTAAGAGCGAGAGTGAAAGAGAGAGAGAGAGAGAGAGAGAGAGAGAGAGAGAGAGAGAGAGAGAGAGAGAGAGAGAGAGAGAGAGAGAGAGAGAGAGATGAGGAAGACAGAAAACGGTAGAAAGAAAAAGAAGAGAGGAGACAGAGGGAAATAGAGTGGGCGGGGAAAAAACGGAGGAAGTGAATTACAGAGAGAGGGCGGCAGGAGGGTGGGAGAGAGAGCATCAAAATCAGATCAAGGTAGAGAAATAGACTAAGGGGGAGAATGAGAAACAGAGCGTCGGTAAAAGAGAGAGGTTGAGAAGACATATAGAGCCCAGATAAAAACGATCAGAGATAGAGCGATATACATTCTCACACGAATTCTGGCTCAAAAAAAACACACACACACACACACAAACACACACACACACACACATACACGCACACACGCACGCACACATGCAAACACGTACGCACGCACTCTTAGCTACACGTAGGCACGCGCACACGGGGGTACGTGCATGCCCGCATCCACACACGTCGATATAGACATTTTCTAACCATGTTTCTAAAACAAATATATAAATTACAAAATTTTACTATATCAAAGCTTTCTCTAGGAGGAGTCAAGATGACTTGTCAATAGTTACCTGTCATTGATTCTTTATAAGATGTGGGTTTTTTTCTCTTCAAAGATATATCTCCCATACCACTGTATGAAACCTCTCCATCAGAATCTATATCTAAACCTAAATTTGTCTATATATTTCTTCCTTTTGCTTCTATTGATTTGCATATTCTCTTTGGTTTGCACATTTCTTTTACTTCGTTTTTCGTTCAAACTTAAGTCATCTTCTGGTTCAGTTATACTAATATCAATTAAATTCTCGGCATTCCCGCCTACAAGGGAAGATTCTGAAAAATACAGTATTATAAATAAATTTCAAATAAATAAGAAACAAGTATGCAGTTTTAGCTAGCCTACGGTAACTTTATAAAATTGAAGCAACTCTAAATTTTTATCTATGCAAAGAAATTTGACTTGTCAATAGTTACCTATCATTGGTTCCTTATAAGATGTGGGTTTTTTTCTCGTCAAAGATACATCTCCCATTCCGCTGTATAAATCCTCTCCATCAGAATCTATATCTAAACCTAAATTTTCATTCATACATTTCTTTCTTAAGCTCCTAGTCATTTGCACATTCTCTTTGGCTTGCACATAGATCCGTTTTTTCTTCAATCTTATGTTTTCTGCTTGATTCCCTTCTACAAGGGAAGATTCTGAAAAATAGTTTTATAAATACATTACAAATAAATAAGAAATAAGTATGAAACTTTAGCTATCCTACAATAACTTGATAAAATTGGTGCAACTATAAATTTTTATCGATGGAAGTTGAAGAATTTTTTTTATAAATAATACACGAGATATTGCCTGCCGTATGTATTAAAAAATGTCTACTGCACTTATTCACAGACCCAAAAAACGTATATGAAAGTTAGCGCGTAAAACTGAGAGAGTGAGGAGAGAAGGGAGAGAGAGGAGAGGTGAGAGAAGAGAGAGGCCGGGAGAGAGAGAAAGAAGTGAACGAACGAGAGGAGAGACAGAGGCAGAGAGGGAGGCCGTGGAAAACAAGGGAGGAGCAGAGGAAAACAATGTGAGCGGGGGGAAGAGACAGTGAGGGATCGAAATAGAGAGAGAGAGAGAAGAGAGGAGAGGAGAGAGGAGAGCAGAGAGAAAGAGAGAAGAGAGGCGAGGGGAGAGGAGAGCAGAGAGAGAGGTGGGGAGAGGGAGAGAGAGGGGGAGAGGGAGAGAGAGGGGGGAGAGAGAGAGAGAGAGAGAGAGAAGGTGAGCGCGTGCGGGGAAAATCGCGGGCTTGATTCGGAAATATCTAGAGAGGGCGTAGTACCCTAGTGGAAATAATTTTTGTGAATATCTGATAATAACTGAAAATAACTGAAAATAACTGAAAATAATTGTTTGGTTTGAGACGTAAATAACAACTATTTTCAGTTATTTTCATTTATTTTCAGTTATTTTCAGTTCTTTTCAGTTATTTTCAGTTATTCACAGATATTTTCCGTTATTTACAATTTTATAAAATAATAACTATAGAAATAAAAGTACTGACAACTGCTATTAACAATTATTTTCTGTTATTTATAGTTATTTTCAGTTATTTTCAGTTATTTTCAGTTATTAACAGTTATTTTCAGTTATTTTCAGTTATTTTCAGTTATTTTCAGTTATTTACAGTTATTTTCAGTTATTTACAGTTATTAACAGATATTTGCTGATATACACATTTCATTTTTTTCGCTATAATGACAATTTTATTTTCCATCAACAAAATTGTAAATAACTGAAAATAACTGAAAGAAACTGTAAATAACCGTTAGTTACGTCTCAAACCAAACAATTATATTCAGTTATTTACAGTTATTTTCAATTATTTTCAGTTATTTTCAGTTATTTACAGTTATTTTCAGTTATTCACAAAAATGATTTCCACTAGGGTAACGAGCATTCGTAGAGGGGAGGGAAATAAAGTGAATGCAGTAAGTTAGCCTGTAAGGGATAGGAAATAAAGAGAAATCGTATAACTTATTGGAGAGTTTGCATGCTTTATTTTGCGCACCCTTCACCCGCATTTTCCGGTTCTTCTCCGCCCGAACGAGAACAACACGGCTGAACTCCCTCTTGGTAAGTGAATGACAGTAAGTCGAGAGTGTGAAATTTATTTGCAGTATACCGGGCAACTATAGGTTTAATTAACTCAAATATATAGTAAAAGTATACCATCGCAGGTTATCCATGAAAATTACCTCTCAAATTGACAGAACACTGCGAAAATAGTTTTTTGTCCTCCAATATTTTCGTAATATAATTCATTTTGCTAGTATAGAATGAAGCGATGTTTTGGTTATTTGAGTCGGGTGCCATTTCAAAACCAATGAATCCTTCATCGTCGCTATCGGCAGATGTTGTATCTAGGTGAAACATAAAGTAACGCATTTATAAAATTCATATTTTCATTGGTTTGTACAAATATTCATAGTTTTTTATAGAACATTTTTCATGCTTATCGACAGCAACTTACTCATTTATTGTAACCGATATAAGAGTCTGCAAGCATCAGTGTAAACACAGATGTGATTTCATACAACCGCTGTGATATCAGCACGTTCTTTATATGTGAAGGGCTGTTCTTAGTTTTCATTTTTTGCATTCATGAACGGATTTGGGAGTAAACATTTAGTGTATTATACACAGTGTTAAAAAACCATCGCATTCCGTATATATTACATGATAGAGCGGAAAATTCACCGACGCTCTTCCAGCCGTAAGAATTTTGGAGTTTTTCTTATTTTTTGACTAAAGAAATAATCCATATTTAACAAAAAATTTTGCTTTTATTGTATTTCCATTTGCTCAATACGGCTCTATCTTCGGTTTTTATTATTGTTTCGAAATACTACCGTTAACGTGAAAAAATGATAATTACACATCCTAGCTTTTTATTATTAATTTTTTAGGAGCATATATTTCTGCAAAATATCTCTGGATTGGGCAAATAAAAATATAATAAGAGCAAATTTTTTTGTTAAAGATGGATTATTTCTTTAGTCAAAAAATAAGAAAAACTGAATAGTTCTTACCGCTAGAAGAGCGTCGGTGGAAAATTCTAATAAAAGAAGTCTGAATAAGTTGAGTGATTAGATCCTTAGATTTTCCGAAATTAATTACTGAAAATTTGATAATTAGGCCAATGAGCGCTCGGGGTTAGCTGAAAGCGGCAGAAGTGAAACGTGGATTGGGAAATTATTTTTTAATGCGGATACTTCAGTTTTCTCATCAAGACGGTGAAAAATTGATTGGCTTTTGTTTCTCGGCCACACGAAAAACCGAAGCTAGTACGCGAAGCGCGCTAACATTCTAATAGTTAAACAATTTTTCGAGCTATTTTTTTAAGTAAGAATGAGTGCATTGTTATGATAAAATAATAAAACAATTATTGGCTATAGATTTTTGACTGTCTGAGGAGATTACGAAAATCCGCAAATCTTTTTTAACTTGGATAAATAATTTCCCCAGCTCTTTTTTACGTAGCAACTCAAGTTTCCTTACGAAGTAGATAAAACATTGACTGGCTATCGATTATTTAGTGCACGGGTCTCTTTCGGTACTGCAAAAAATGCGCTGTCGTTCTTTCCCTTGGTTCATTAACTTTTCGAGCTCTTTTATAATCGTAGTGAATTTTGAATTATCATAAGAGAATGAAAAGCCGATTTCTTATCGATAAACAACAGTAGAAAAGAGTTCGAAAAATTATTTATCCAAACGAAGAAGCATTTGCGCGCTTTCGTAAGCTGCCCACATAGTAAAAAAAATCGATACCAATAACTATTTTATTATTCTGTCATGAGAGTGCACTCATTCTCTTTATTAAAAATAAGCTCGAAAACTTATTTAACTAGACTGAGATAAATGATGTGTTAAAAATTACTATAATGTAAGTAATATATTACTATAATATATTACTATGTTTTATAGTAATAATTTTGATATTACAAGTTTGTCTCCACGTTCCTATATATTTTAGTAATTTTTAAGGTATCTCCAGCGGTCTAACAGACCTAAAGGTATGAAAATTTTTTATAAAGAATCATTTACACATTCTAATCTGAAAACTGATATGACAGAAAAAAGGGCTCTTAAAATAACGGAAAGCATTTTGTTAGAAAATTTCCAATTTTGCAAAAGTAAATATTGTCCATTAAAAAAAAAATTCAATAAGAAATATTAATCGTTTTTGTTTTTCATTCAATTTTAATTCTTAAGGTTTCATCTTCTTCCTTGTTCAATTTTAAGGGTAGGTATTGAAATCAAAATTAAAAAATTTTCAAAACCTGCATCAACGTTATATGCAATTGTTTGTAGAGGTGTCACTGAATTTTATAAACAATTTCATATAACTTTTTAGATTTTGGAAATTTTTAAATTTTGATTTTGATACCTCCCCTTGAAATTGAACAAGGAAGAAAATGAGACATTGAGAATTAAAATTGAATGAAAAACAAAAAAGATTAGTATTTCTTATTGAATTTTTTTTTAAATGACAATATTTACTTTCCATGAAGTTCCTGTACCTGCAGGTTACACCAGAAACAAAATTTAGAAATGACCATATCTTCGGATAAAATGTGTCTGAAATTTGTTTGGGGGCTCATTATTTTATCACCAGTTAAACATACTTTCAGAATATTCCTTCTACATATCTCTAAAAATAACTGAAATTTATTTTTTTCAGATCATTTTAAGAAGAAAAATGTAAAGGTGTCTGACCACCTTAAAAAAAACTTTTATAAATCAAATACGAATGATTATGCATTAAGGGGGTCAGACATCTTTAGAATTTTCTTAATAAAATGACCTGAAAAAAATAAATTTTAATAATTAGAAATATGTAGAAGTAGTATTTTAAAAGTATATTTAATTTGTGATATAATGAGATCTGAAAACAATTTTAAGCCCACTTTCTCAAAAGATATGGCCATTTCTAAATGTTGGCCTTGCCATCGGAACTGCATATATTTTGATGAGATGGGTCTTAAAATTTTGGTATTTTATATCACTATTGACCATAGAGTTGTAAGTATCCATTTTATTTGAGTAAATAATTTTTTATGGTCAATAATTACTAAAAAATCTTAAGTTTAAGTTAAATTAAAATTTGTTAGCAATTTTTGGCCAAAAAAAATTATTTATTCAAATAAAATGGATACAGACAATTCTTCAATAGTGATATAAAGTACCAAAATTTTAAGACCTGTCTCATAAAAATATATGCAGTTCCTGGTGCTGGAGTCGACAACAGAGCCCAAAATTTTACATTCCCTGCTAAAAATATCCAGCTGGATATTTTAAATGGGGTTATGTAGAAAAAAGCTTTAAAGATAAAATGACTAAAATATATCTTTATTTCTTCTGCAACTACTTCTCTGTACTGAAATATAAAAAAGTATTATTTTTAGCTTAAAATCATTTATATTTGGAACAAACATTTTAGCACCTTAGTACGGTCCATTAGATTTGTAACCTATAAGCACACATAGCAGCAACAGCCATATCCACATCAAGTCAGTCAAGTATCATTTAGTGACTAATTAACATAAAGATCCTTTGGTGCTTTTAAATCCTTATGTTTTTAATAATCTTTATCACACATATTAGATTATTATTTACTGAGGTAAATGTAGAATGTGTTGAAAAAGCCAAAATCCTGAATGCATGTTATCAAGTCATTAGCGCTTTGACCAAATGCTTAAAAAGAATGTTTATAGCAACCACACTCCTGTTGATATTTTTTTAATGTTTGATGGGGGAATTTTTTTACTTTTCATTTGCATTATTCTTTTTCATACACAACATAATAACTCAATAGAAAGAATACAAGTGATATACATTTATTGCAGTACATAACAGTTTTGATTTTAGAAAATACAATGTCAATTATATCATAGTGAGATTAAGACGATGGTTGATAGCTTTCTGGCAGAAGCAAAGGTTCCATAATGTTTTTCTGCATAATAGCATATCTTTTGCTTCCGTTAAAAGTTGATTTGAATCTGTACAGTAAATGTTTTTTATAAGAGTCAGTAAAGACTTAATTTTTCTTTAGTATTTATCCCAGCTATTTTAAATGTAAAGTTTCCAATAAAAGTTCAAGTACTCAGAAACTATTTTAAAAACTTGAATTCAATGGTCACTGCACACTTGTATTACACTTTTAAAAACTTATTTAATATACTTTTATATATAGTACACTAAATGTTTACTCCCAAATCCGTTTACGCAAAAAAAGGAATGCAAAAAATGAAAACTAAGAACAAACTTTGTATAAAGAAAGTGCTGATTGATATCAGTGCTGTAATCAGTGGTTATATGAAATGACAGCTGGGTATGTTTACACTGATACTTGCAGAGTTTGGTATACCAAAATTTCAATGAAGGAGTTGCTGTCGATAAGTCAGGTTGTTATAGTGCCAACTTAACTGCTACAAGTTTGAAATTCATATTTTTATTTTTGTCAGAAATCCCGTTCATAAATTATATTATTTATTTATCTTTATATTAATAGCTAAAATATTGTTTATGGATTTTTCAAAAGTATATATAGATATGTAGAGTGAGAATTTTGAATATATTAAGAATAGAAAATGATAAAAAATTTGCAGAAATCAATAAACGATTATATAAATATATTTACAACCCTGGTAGAAAGTTAACTATAATTTATAGCTATAACATGTTAATTGAATAGAAGCATTTTTAACAAAAATTGTAACGAAAAAATAATATAATTCATCTAAAAGTTCTACTATTACTTAAAATACGTATTTTATGAAGTATAAGTACCATAATTTATTTTGCATTAGTACATAATTATTAAATACAAGCAATGTTCGTTTTTAGCCATAAAGTTAACTAAAAAGTAACATTTCTATCAGGGAAGGGGAAAAATGTAATTTGTACAAAAAGAAATGAAAAGCTTTATCAATATTTTGAGTATATTCTTCAAACAAAAATAGATAATGTTTTAAAACAAATATGTATTACTAATTTTAAATTTATATGAAAAAATAAAGAGGAAGTCAATTAATTCTTTCAACTTACCTGATAATTTTTTGAATGCACCTTGATTATTTTTCTCGCATGAATGGCACTGACAGTACTTATTAGCCTTTCCAAAATAATTATCGCTATAATAACAAAATAGTTCATCTCCTTTTTTAATTTTTTTTAGAATTATTATTTCTAATGATGTTTTGTTCTTCGACTTGTAAGCACAGTTAGGATTACAATCGTGATTAATAAACGCTGCTGGGCCTAACATTATCTGAACCTTTTTGGTACGTGTAATTTGCATCAGAGAAAAGTCCCGTCGTTTGGAATGTAAATCTTTTTCTTCTATATCACTTATGTTTTTGTAGATACCAATTATGTTTAAGACTTTATCTTTTTCCAAATCAGTATTTGCGTAGATACTAAATCCTCTATAATTATCCAATTTATATCTTGAGCACTGCTTCACTACTGCATCGGAATTTGGATGCATCACATTTAAATAAATTTTGAAATGTTCATAGAACCATTTTTTATATGGTACACTAAATGTGTAGAGTAACTTATGTTTTATAGCAAGATGTACTAGCTTTAATGTTATTTCTTTAATACTTAAATTTAAGTTTTCACATTGTTTTTTCATCTCTTGAGAAACAATTTCATTGGAATAGTTTGTTCTAATTTTTCTTGAGCTGAATTCAAAGATAGGATCTACTAGACAAAACTTGACTAAGTCATCCACGTTCATTAATTGTCCGGGATACATTTTTATTTCGG
Organism: Torymus aiolomorphi; assembly: GCA_036365515.1. Taxonomy (NCBI): domain Eukaryota; kingdom Metazoa; phylum Arthropoda; class Insecta; order Hymenoptera; family Torymidae; genus Torymus; species Torymus aiolomorphi. The sequence continues at coordinate 99,865,019 of CM070874.1, forward strand.
TGTGGCTATTCGCACTAAATCCCCGTAAAATACGAATTTAGACTTAAATACTCTTGTATACGCGTGATATAAAAAGGTAAAAATGAATTAAAATACACATTTAACCTATTCCCTGTAAATAACATCACCTATAAATAACTGTAACCTAAAAGCTTCAAGGACTGTACATATTAGTATTGGCAGTGGCTTCCGAAAACGTAAAAGCTTAAAGACCCGTACACATACTCGGTACTGGCACAGACTTAGAGACACGTAAAATTTAAAATTCAAGTGAAAAGACAAATAAATATACAAATAAAAATTTGTATATTTTTAAAATAGTGTAATGGAATTAATTTATTTTTTCATTTTTTTTTTTGTAAAATAACACGAAGTTAAAATATAATTTGAAACCTCTTCAAAAGTATCAATACGTATAGAGGTCTTTTGAGGAGGCTCTAATTTTTATTGTTAACATTTTTTATTACTAACTCGCTGTGCGTGGGGTATGTGGGTTTAGGATCTTGGGGTTTATTATTTAAAATTTTTTAGCAACTCGCTGTGTGAGGGGTATGTGGATTTAGCAGCTTAGGGTTAATTATTTCTACTGTTTATTAGCAACTCGCTGTGCGTGGGGTATGTGGGTTTATTATTTAAAATTTTATTAGTAACTCGCTGTGCGTGGAGTATGTGGGTTTAATATATAAAATTTTATTACTAACTGGCTGTGCACGGGGTATGTGGGTTTAGGAGCTTGGGGTTTATTATTTAAAATTTTATTAGTACCTCCCTGTGCGTGGGTTATGTGGGTTTAGGAGCGTGGGGTTTATTATTTAAACTTTTTTCAGCAACTCGCTGTGCGATGGGTACGTGGATTTAGGAACTTGCGTTTTATTATTAAAATTTTTTTACTAACTCGCTGTGCGTGGGGTATGTGGGTTTAGGAGCTTTATTTAAAATTTTTTTAGCAACTCACTATGCGTGGGGTATGTGGGTTTAGAAGCTTGGGGTTTATTATTTAAAATTTTTTTAGCAACTCACTGTGCGTGGGGTATGTGGGTTTAAAGCTTGGGGTTTATGATTTAAAATTTTATTAGTAACTCGCTGTGCACGGAGTATGTGGGTTTAGCAGCTTAGGGTTTCTTATTTCCACTGTTTTTTAGCAACTCGCTGTGCGTGGAGTATGTGGGTTAGGAGCTTGGGGTTTATTATTTAAAATTTTTTTAGCAACTCACTATGCGTGGGGTATGTGGGTTTAGAAGCTTGGGGTTTATTATTTAAAATTTTTTAGCAACTCACTGTGCGTGGGGTTTAGAAGCTTGGGGTTTATGATTTAAAATTTTATTAGCAACTCGCTGTGCGTGGGGTATATGGGTTTATTATTTAAAATTTTATTAGTAACTCGCTGTGCGTGGAGTATGTGGGTTTAATATATAAAATTTTATTACTAACTGGCTGTGCACGGGGTATGTGGGTTTAGGAGCTTGGGGTTTATAAGGGACTGTCTCCATAAGTGTGTCTGTGCCTTGGCACACGAACTCTATGTCAAGGGACTATAGCCGGAACAAAAAATTGTTGTTGCGTATCTTGAAGAGTCATGACCCATGGTAAAAGAGAAACAAACCTACTCCTATTGCACAGCTACAGCTGATTAACCTGAATAAGAAGAGTGAAGCAAACATGATAGGGTAAGATTTTTTTATTAGTATTTTTTATAACAAAACATTAATTATACTAAAACACTAATAAAAAAATCTTACCCTATCATGTTTGCTTCACTCTTCTTATTCAGGTTAATCAGCTGTAGCTGTGCGATAGGAGTAGGTCTATTTCTCTTCCACCATGGGTCATGACTCTTCAAGATGCGCAACAACAATTTTTTGTTCCGGCTATAGTCCCTTGACTCAGAGATCGTGTGCCAATGCCAAGACACAGGCACACTTATGGAGACAGTCCCTAAGGGACTGTCTACATAGCGTCTCATGTACCTTGTCTCTTGTCTCATGTCTCAAGCGCGAAAAAAGTCGTTGTCCGCAATCTTAATAATTTCTAATCTATGGTAATTTTTTCTGTATAGTTTTCTATTGCCATAAACTATAAATGTATAAGAAATCGGACAACGATTTTTTTCGCGCTTGAGACATGAGACGAGAGACAAGGCACACGAGACGCTATGTGGACAGTCCCTAACAACGGACATGTAAAGGACCGTACAGTTAAAAAAACATAGAGCACAGACACAAGAAATAGCATTGGTTATATATCTATATATACCTCTTGCTCCTCGCTGTTCCTCGCTGTTCCCGATATATATAGATATATAACCAATGCTATGAGCCTTCGCACAGCTCTGAAGAAACAGATATAAAGAACAAGAATAACATGGGTTAGTATATATATATATATTGGGAGTTTTAAGGAGATTTTCATGCACACTTTGCGACTTTTGAATTTTACTTGCTCCTAACCCACATACCCCACAGACAGCGAGTTGCTAATAAACAGTGGAAATAATAAACCCTAAGCTGCTAAATCCACATACCCCGTGCACAGCGAGTTACTAATAAAATTTTAAATAATAAACCCCAAGCTTCTAAACCCATATACCCCGTGCACAGCGAGTTACTAAAAAAATTTTAAATAATAAACCCCATGCTCCTAAACCCACATACGCCACGCACAGCGAGTTAGTAATACAAAGTGTTAAAAATAAACCCCAAGCTCCTAAACCCACATACACTACGCACAGCGAGTTGCTAAAAAAAGTTTAAATAATAAACCCCAAGCTCCTAACCCACATACCCCACGCACAGCGAGTTGCTAAAAAACAGTGGAAATAAGAAACCCTAAGCTGCTAAACCCACATACTCCGTGCACAGCGAGTTACTAATAAAATTTTAAATCATAAACTCCAAGCTTCTAAACCCACATACCCCACGCACAGTGAGTTGCTAAAAAATTTTAAATAATAAACCTCAAGCTTCTAAACCCACATACCCCACGCATAGTGAGTTGCTAAAAAAATTATAAATAATAAACACCAAGCTCCTAAACTCACATACCCCACGCACAGCGAGTTAGTAAAAAAATTTTAATAATAAAACGCAAGTTCCTAAATCCACATACCCATCGCACAGCGAGTTACTAAAAGAAGTTTAAATAATAAACCCTACGCTCCTAAACCCACATAACCCACGCAAAGGGAGGTACTAATAAAATTTTAAATAATAACCAAGTTTACACTTTTGCGGGCCATAACCAATACTGCGATGTCGCTCTAATGCGGTTTATGATGACCTTCAATACGCTCGCATGTTAGTAATTGCCATTTCTCATACCATTGTTCGTGATGATTCTGTCCAAACTAGCAAAAGACAAAAAGTCGTTATAATCCGGTTATAATACACTGTAGATTTATGGAAGTCGCGAGTTATTTATCTATGACGCTAAAATTGTCAATTAAATCAACTATTTCAAATGCATTTGCAATAGATGACACATTTTCCTTCCTGCTCTTTTGGGCCTTAAGGAGGTTTAGTAGTCTTACCGTAACGCTGCCATTCTATTACCGACAAAATACGGCAATTTCGACATTAGAAAAATACGTCGAAGAAACTAGCCTTCTAATGATATACTTATCCAGAGCGATGCAATAATTTATCATTCTCGGCACATTTAAGTCGAAATATCAACCACACGGTGAAAAATTTTCACCACCATAATTATAAAGTTGAGGGACCACGAAACCGAATACTTTTTCACGATGTGGACAATATGACACTCATAGAACATTGGATTACTAAATTTATTATATTTTAGCAACTCAATACTGCGTCACGTTTAATGACGATAAACTTGAGTTGTTAACAGGTCATCGAAATCCAATTTACTAGATGTGGAATTAGAGCGATATTTATCTAATGCCTGAGACGCGGAGCAATATGATAGCCGTTCCGAGATGTATTCCACAGATACTTGAAACCGCTTACTTTATTCGATAATTTGAAGGTACGGGACACAGAAGCGGTTTTCATAACATTCATAAATTAACAATTATCTGAAAACCGGATTAGAACGACACCTAATACTTTTCCGTAGGTACAGAAACGTTAGTAAAAGTGAGACGGAATACTTGAATTGCATATTCAGGAAGGAGCTGAAACTCATTATAAACCGGTTTCAAGCGACGTTCCGCTATTCCCAAGTTTACACTTTTGCGGGCCATAACCAATACTGCGATGTCGCTCTAATGCGGTTTATGATGACCATCAATACGCTCGCATGGTAGTAATTGCCATTTCTCATACCATTGTTCGTGATGATTCTGTCCAAACTAGCAAAAGACAAAAAGTCGTTATAATCCGGTTATAATACACTGTAGATTTATGGAAGTCGCGAGTTATTTATCTATGACGCTAAAATTGTCAATTAAATCAACAATTTCAAATGCTTTTGCAATACATGACACATTTTCCTTCCTGCTCTTTTGGGCCTTAAGGAGGTTTAGTAGTGTTACCGTAACGCTGCCATTCTATTACCGACAAAATACGGCAATTTCGACATTAGAAAAATAAGTCGAAGACTCTAGGCTTCTAATGTGATACTTACCCAGAGCGATGCAATAATTTATCATTCTCGGCACATTTAAGTCCAAATATCAACCACACTGTGAAACATTTTCACCACCTTAATTATTTAATTGAGAGACCAAGAAACAGAATAATTTTTCACGATGTGGACAATTTTACACTCATACAACATTCGATTACTAAATTTATTATATTTTAGCAACTCAATACTGCGTCACGTTTAATGACGATAAACTTGAGTTGTTAACAGGTCAACAAAATCCAATTTACTAGATGTGGAATTAGAGCGATATTTATCTAATGCCTGAGACGCGGAGCAATATGATAGCCGTTCCGAGATGTATTCCACAGATACTTGAAACCGCTTACTTTATTCGATAATTTGAAGGTACGGGACACAGAAGCCGTTTTCATAACATTCATAAATTAACAATTATCTGAAAACCGGATTAGAACGACACCTAATACTTTTCCGTAGCTACAGAAACGTTAGTAAAAGTGAGACGGAATACTTGAATTGCATATTCAGGAAGGAGCTGAAACTCATTATAAACCGGTTTCGAGCGACGTTCCGCAATTCCCAAGTTTACACTTTTGCGGGCCATAACCAATACTGCGATGTCGCTCTAATGCGGTTTATGATGACCATCAATACGCTCGCATGGTAGTAATTGCCATTTCTCATACCATTGTTCGTGATGATTCTGTCCAAACTAGCAAAAGACAAAAAGTCGTTATAATCCGGTTATAATACACTGTAGATTTATGGAAGTCGCGAGTTATTTATCTATGACGCTAAAATTGTCAATTAAATCAACTATTTCAAATGCTTTTGCAATACATGACACATTTTCCTTCCTGCTCTTTTGGGCCTCAAGGAGGTTCAGTACTCTTACCGTAACGCTGCCATTCTATTATCGACAAAATACGGCAATTTCGACATTAGAAAAATAAGTCGAAGAAACTAGCCTTCTAATGATATACTTATCCAGAGCGATGCAATAATTTATCATTATCGGCACATTTAAGTCGAAACATCAACCACACGGTGAAAAATTTTCACCACCATAATTATAAAGTTGAGGGACCACGAAACAGAATACTTTTTCACGATGTGGACAATTTTACACTCATGGAACATTGGATTACTAAATTTATTATATTTTAGCAACGTAATACTGCATCACGTTTAATGACGATAAACTTGAGTTGTTAACAGTTCAACGATATGCAATTGACTAGATGCGGAATTAGAGCGATATTTATCTAATGCCTGAGACGCGGAGCAATATGATAGCCGTTCCGAGATGAATTCCACAGATACTTGAAACCGCTTACTTAATTCGATAATTTGAAGGAACGGGACACAGAAGCGGTTTTCATAACATTCATAAATTAACAATTATCTGAAAACCGGATTAGAACGACACCTAAAACTTTTCCGTAGGTACAGAAACGTTAGTAAAAGTGAGACGGAATACTTGAATTGCAAATTCAGGAAGGAGCTGAAACTCATTATAAACCGGTTTCAAGCGACGTTCCGCTATTCCCAAGTTTACACTTTTGCGGGCCATAACCAATACTGCGATGTCGCTCTAATGCAGTTTATGATGACCTTCAATACGCTCGCATGTTAGTAATTGCCATTTCTCATACCATTGTTCGTGATGATTCTGTCCAAACTAGCAAAAGACAAGAAGTCGTAATAATCCGGTTATAATACACTGTAGATTTATGGAAGTCGCGAGTTATTTATCTATGACGCTAAAATTGTCAATTAAATCAACTATTTCAAATGCTTTTGCAATAGATGACACATTTTCCTTCCTGCTCTTTTGGGCCTTAAGGAGGTTTAGTAGTCTTACCGTAACGCTGCCATTCTATTACCGACAAAATACGGCAATTTCGACATTAGAAAAATAAGTCGAAGACTCTAGGCTTCTAATGTGATACTTACCCAGAGCGATGCAATAATTTATCATTCTCGGCACATTTAAGTCCAAATATCAACCACACTGTGAAACATTTTCACCACCTTAATTATTTAATTGAGAGACCAAGAAACAGAATAATTTTTCACGATGTGGACAATTTGACACTCATAGAACATTGGATTACTAAATTTATTATATTTTAGCAACTCAATACTGCGTCACGTTTAATGACGATAAACTTGAGTTGTTAACAGGTCAACAAAATCCAATTTACTAGATGTGGAATTAGAGCGATATTTATCTAATGCCTGAGACGCGGAGCAATATGATAGCCGTTCCGAGATGTATTCCACAGATACTTGAAACCGCTTACTTTATTCGATAATTTGAAGGTACGGGACACAGAAGCGGTTTTCATAACATTCATAAATTAACAATTATCTGAAAACCGGATTAGAACGACACCTAATACTTTTCCGTAGGTACAGAAACGTTAGTAAAAGTGAGACGGAATACTTGAATTGCATATTCAGGAAGGAGCTGAAACTCATTATAAACCGGTTTCGAGCGACGTTCCGCAATTCCCAAGTTTACACTTTTGCGGGCCATAACCAATACTGCGATGTCGCTCTAATGCGGTTTATGATGACCATCAATACGCTCGCATGGTAGTAATTGCCATTTCTCATACCATTGTTCGTGATGATTCTGTCCAAACTAGCAAAAGACAAAAAGTCGTTATAATCCGGTTATAATACACTGTAGATTTATGGAAGTCGCGAGTTATTTATCTATGACGCTAAAATTGTCAATTAAATCAACTATTTCAAATGCTTTTGCAATAGATGACACATTTTCCTTCCTGCTCTTTTGGGCCTTAAGGAGGTTTAGTAGTCTTACCGTAACGCTGCCATTCTATTACCGACAAAATACGGCAATTTCGACATTAGAAAAATAAGTCGAAGACTCTAGGCTTCTAATGTGATACTTACCCAGAGCGATGCAATAATTTATCATTCTCGGCACATTTAAGTCCAAATATCAACCACACTGTGAAACATTTTCACCACCTTAATTATTTAATTGAGAGACCAAGAAACAGAATAAATTTTCACGATGTGGACAATTTTACACTAATGGAACATTGGATTACTAAATTTATTATATTTTAGCAACGTAATACCGCATCACGTTTAATGACGATAAACTTGAGTTGTTAACAGTTCAACGATATGCAATTGACTAGATGCGGAATTAGAGCGATATTTATCTAATGCCTGAGACGCGGAGCAATATGATAGCCGTTCCGAGATGAATTCCACAGATACTTGAAACCGCTTACTTAATTCGATAATTTGAAGGAACGGGACACAGAAGCGGTTTTCATAACATTCATAAATTAACAATTATCTGAAAACCGGATTAGAACGACACCTAAAACTTTTCCGTAGGTACAGAAACGTTAGTAAAAGTGAGACGGAATACTTGAATTGCAAATTCAGCAAGGAGCTGAAACTCATTATAAACCGGTTTCAAGCGACGTTCCGCTATTCCCAAGTTTACACTTTTGCGGGCCATAACCAATACTGCGATGTCGCTCTAATGCAGTTTATGATGACCTTCAATACGCTCGCATGTTAGTAATTGCCATTTCTCATACCATTGTTCGTGATGATTCTGTCCAAACTAGCAAAAGACAAAAAGTCGTAATAATCCGGTTATAATACACTGTAGATTTATGGAAGTCGCGAGTTATTTATTTATGACGCTAAAATTGTCAATTAAATCAACTATTTCAAATGCTTTTGCAATAGATGACACATTTTCCTTCCTGCTCTTTTGGGCCTTAAGGAGGTTTAGTAGTCTTACCGTAACGCTGCCATTCTATTACCGACAAAATACGGCAATTTCGACATTAGAAAAATAAGTCGAAGACTCTAGGCTTCTAATGTGATACTTACCCAGAGCGATGCAATAATTTATCATTCTCGGCACATTTAAGTCCAAATATCAACCACACTGTGAAACATTTTCACCACCTTAATTATTTAATTGAGAGACCAAGAAACAGAATAATTTTTCACGATGTGGACAATTTGATACTCATAGAACATTGGATTACTAAATTTATTATATTTTAGCAACTCAATACTGGGTCACGTTTAATGACGATAAACTTGAGTTGTTAACAGGTCAACAAAATCCAATTTACTAGATGTGGAATTAGAGCGATATTTATCTAATGCCTGAGACGCGGAGCAATATGATAGCCGTTCCGAGATGTATTCCACAGATACTTGAAACCGCTTACTTTATTCGATAATTTGAAGGTACGGGACACAGAAGCGGTTTTCATAACATTCATAAATTAACAATTATCTGAAAACCGGATTAGAACGACACCTAATACTTTTCCGTAGGTACAGAAACGTTAGTAAAAGTGAGACGGAATACTTGAATTGCATATTCAGGAAGGAGCTGAAACTCATTATAAACCGGTTTCGAGCGACGTTCCGCAATTCCCAAGTTTACACTTTTGCGGGCCATAACCAATACTGCGATGTCGCTCTAATGCGGTTTATGATGACCATCAATACGCTCGCATGGTAGTAATTGCCATTTCTCATACCATTGTTCGTGATGATTCTGTCCAAACTAGCAAAAGACAAAAAGTCGTTATAATCCGGTTATAATACACTGTAGATTTATGGAAGTCGCGAGTTATTTATCTATGACGCTAAAATTGTCAATTAAATCAACTATTTCAAATGCTTTTGCAATAGATGACACATTTTCCTTCCTGCTCTTTTGGGCCTTAAGGAGGTTTAGTAGTCTTACCGTAACGCTGCCATTCTATTACCGACAAAATACGGCAATTTCGACATTAGAAAAATAAGTCGAAGACTCTAGGCTTCTAATGTGATACTTACCCAGAGCGATGCAATAATTTATCATTCTCGGCACATTTAAGTCCAAATATCAACCACACTGTGAAACATTTTCACCACCTTAATTATTTAATTGAGAGACCAAGAAACAGAATAATTTTTCACGATGTGGACAATTTTACACTCATGGAACATTGGATTACTAAATTTATTATATTTTAGCAACGTAATACTGCATCACGTTTAATGACGATAAACTTGAGTTGTTAACAGTTCAACGATATGCAATTGACTAGATGCGGAATTAGAGCGATATTTATCTAATGCCTGAGACGCGGAGCAATATGATAGCCGTTCCGAGATGAATTCCACAGATACTTGAAACCGCTTACTTAATTCGATAATTTGAAGGAATGGGACACAGAAGCGGTTTTCATAACATTCATAAATTAACAATTATCTGAAAACCGGATTAGAACGACACCTAAAACTTTTCCGTAGGTACAGAAACGTTAGTAAAAGTGAGACGGAATACTTGAATTGCAAATTCAGCAAGGAGCTGAAACTCATTATAAACCGGTTTCAAGCGACGTTCCGCTATTCCCAAGTTTACACTTTTGCGGGCCATAACCAATACTGCGATGTCGCTCTAATGCAGTTTATGATGACCTTCAATACGCTCGCATGTTAGTAATTGCCATTTCTCATACCATTGTTCGTGATGATTCTGTCCAAACTAGCAAAAGACAAAAAGTCGTAATAATCCGGTTATAATACACTGTAGACTTATGGAAGTCGCGAGTTATTTATCTATGACGCTAAAATTGTCAATTAAATCAACTATTTCAAATGCTTTTGCAATAGATGACACATTTTCCTTCCTGCTCTTTTGGGCCTTAAGGAGGTTTAGTAGTCTTACCGTAACGCTGCCATTCTATTACCGACAAAATACGGCAATTTCGACATTAGAAAAATAAGTCGAAGACTCTAGGCTTCTAATGTGATACTTACCCAGAGCGATGCAATAATTTATCATTCTCGGCACATTTAAGTCCAAATATCAACCACACTGTGAAACATTTTCACCACCTTAATTATTTAATTGAGAGACCAAGAAACAGAATAATTTTTCACGATGTGGACAATTTGATACTCATAGAACATTGGATTACTAAATTTATTATATTTTAGCAACTCAATACTGGGTCACGTTTAATGACGATAAACTTGAGTTGTTAACAGGTCAACAAAATCCAATTTACTAGATGTGGAATTAGAGCGATATTTATCTAATGCCTGAGACGCGGAGCAATATGATAGCCGTTCCGAGATGTATTCCACAGATACTTGAAACCGCTTACTTTATTCGATAATTTGAAGGTACGGGACACAGAAGCGGTTTTCATAACATTCATAAATTAACAATTATCTGAAAACCGGATTAGAACGACACCTAATACTTTTCCCTAGGTACAGAAACGTTAGTAAAAGTGAGACGGAATACTTGAATTGCCTATTCAGGAAGGAGCTGAAACTCATTATAAACCGGTTTCGAGCGACGTTCCGCTATTCCCAAGTTTACACTTTTGCGGGCCATAACCAATACTGCGATGTCGCTCTAATGCGGTTTATGATGAGCATCAATACGCTCGCATGGTAGTAATTGCCATTTCTCATACCATTGTTCGTGATGATTCTGTCCAAACTAGCAAAAGACAAAAAGTCGTTATAATCTGGTTATAATACACTGTAGATTTATGGAAGTCGCGAGTTATTTATCTATGACGCTAAAATTGTCAATTAAATCAACAATTTCAAATGCTTTTGCAATACATGACACATTTTCCTTCCTGCTCTTTTGGGCCTTAAGGAAGTTTAGTAGTCTTACCGTAACGCTGCCATTCTATTACCGACAAAATACGGCAATTTCGACATTAGAAAAATAAGTCGAAGACTCTAGGCTTCTAATGTGATACTTACCCAGAGCGATGCAATAATTTATCATTCTCGGCACATTTAAGTCCAAATATCAACCACACTGTGAAACATTTTCACCACCTTAATTATTTAATTGAGAGACCAAGAAACAGAATACTTTTTCACGATGTGGACAATTTTACACTCATGGAACATTGGATTACTAAATTTATTATATTTTAGCAACGTAATACTGCATCACGTTTAATGACGATAAACTTGAGTTGTTAACAGTTCAACGAAATACAATTGACTAGATGCGGAATTAGAGCGATATTTATCTAATGCCTGAGACGCGGAGCAATATGATAGCCGTTCCGAGATGAATTCCACAGATACTTGAAACCGCTTACTTAATTCGATAATTTGAAGGAACGGGACACAGAAGCGGTTTTCATAACATTCATAAATTAACAATTATCTGAAAACCGGATTAGAACGACACCTAAAACTTTTCCGTAGGTACAGAAACGTTAGTAAAAGTGAGACGGAATACTTGAATTGCAAATTCAGGAAGGAGCTGAAACTCATTATAAACCGGTTTCAAGCGACGTTCCGCTATTCCCAAGTTTACACTTTTGCGGGCCATAACCAATACTGCGATGTCGCTCTAATGCGGTTTATGATGAGCATCAATACGCTCGCATGGTAGTAATTGCCATTTCTCATACCATTGTTCGTGATGATTCTGTCCAAACTAGCAAAAGACAAAAAGTCGTTATAATCTGGTTATAATACACTGTAGATTTATGGAAGTCGCGAGTTATTTATCTATGACGCTAAAATTGTCAATTAAATCAACTATTTCAAATGCTTTTGCAATACATGACACATTTTCCTTCCTGCTCTTTTGGGCCTCAAGGAGGTTCAGTACTCTTACCGTAACGCTGCCATTCTATTACCGACAAAATACGGCAATTTCGACATTAGAAAAATAAGTCGACGAAACTAGCCTTCTAATCATATACTTATCCAGAGCGATGCAATAATTTATCATTATCGGCACATTTAAGTCGAAACATCAACCACACGGTGAAAAATTTTCACCACCATAATTATAAAGTTGAGGGACCACGAAACAGAATACTTTTCCACGATGTGGACAATTTTACACTCATGGAACATTGGATTACTAAATTTATTATATTTTAGCAACGTAATACTGCATCACGTTTAATGACGATAAACTTGAGTTGTTAACAGTTCAACGAAATGCAATTGACTAGATGCGGAATTAGAGCGATATTTATCTAATGCCTGAGACGCTGAGCAATATGATAGCCGTTCCGAGATGAATTCCACAGATACTTGAAACCGCTTACTTAATTCGATAATTTGAAGGAACGGGACACAGAAGCGGTTTTCATAACATTCATAAATTAACAATTATCTGAAAATCGGATTAGAACGACACCTAAAACTTTTCCGTAGGTACAGAAACGTTAGTAAAAGTGAGACGGAATACTTGAATTGCAAATTCAGGAAGGAGCTGAAACTCATTATAAACCGGTTTCAAGCGACGCTCCGCTATTCCCAAGTTTACACTTTTGCGGGCCATAACCAATACTGCGATGTCGCTCATAATGCAGTTTATGATGACCTTCAATAAGCTCGCATGTTAGTAACTGCCATTTCTCATACCATTGTTCGTGATGATTCTGTCCAAACTAGCAAAAGACAAAAAGTCGTCATAATCCGGTTATAATACACTGTAGATTTATGGAAGTCGCGAGTTATTTATCTATGACGCTAAAATTGTCAATTAAATCAACTATTTCAAATGCTTTTGCAATAGATGACACATTTTCCTTCCTGCTCTTTTGGGCCTTAAGGAGGTTTAGTAGTCTTACCGTAACGCTGCCATTCTATTACCGACAAAATACGGCAATTTCGACATTAGAAAAATAAGTCGAAGACTCTAGGCTTCTAATGAGATACTTACCCAGGGCGATGCTATAATTTATCATTCTCGGCACATTTAAGTCCAAATATAAACCACACTGTGAAAAATTTTCACCACCTCAATTATAAAATTGAGAGACCAAGAAAGAGAATAATTTTTTACGATGTAGACAATTTTACACTTCTAGAACATTGGATTACTAAACTTATTATATTTTAGCAATGTAATACTGCGTCACGTTTAATGACGATAAACTTGAGTTGTTAACAGGTCAACGAAGTGCAATTTACTTGATGCGGAATTAGAGCGATATTTATCTAATGCCTGAGACGCGGAGCAATATGATAGCCGTTCCGAGATGTATTCCACAGATACTTGAAACCGTTTACTTTATTCGATAATTTGAAGGTACAGGACACAGAAGCGGTTTTCATAACATTAATCAATTAAGAATTATCTGAAAACCGGATTAGAACGACACCTAATACTTTTCCGTAGGTACAGAAACGTTAGTAAAAGTGAGACGGAATACTCGAATTGCATATTCAGGAAGGAGCTGAAACTCATTATAAACCGGTTTCAAGCGACGTTCCGCTATTCCCAAGTTTACACTTTTGCGGGCCATAACCAATACTGCGATGTCGCTCTAATGCGGTTTATGATGACCATCAATACGCTCGCATGGTAGTAATTGCCATTTCTCATACCATTGTTCGTGATGATTCTGTCCAAACTAGCAAAAGACAAAAAGTCGTTATAATCCGGTTATAATACACTGTAGATTTATGGAAGTCGCGAGTTATTTATCTATGACGCTAAAATTGTCAATTAAATCAACAATTTCAAATGCTTTTGCAATACATGACACATTTTCTTTCCTGCTCTTTTGGGCCTTAAGGAAGTTTAGTAGTCTTACCGTAACGCTGCCATTCTATTACCGACAAAATACGGCAATTTCGACATTAGAAAAATAAGTCGAAGACTCTAGGCTTCTAATGTGATACTTACCCAGAGCGATGCAATAATTTATCATTCTCGGCACATTTAAGTCCAAATATCAACCACACTGTGAAACATTTTCACCACCTTAATTATTTAATTGAGAGACCAAGAAACAGAATACTTTTTCACGATGTGGACAATTTTACACTCATGGAACATTGGATTACTAAATTTATTATATTTTAGCAACGTAATACTGCATCACGTTTAATGACGATAAACTTGAGTTGTTAACAGTTCAACGAAATACAATTGACTAGATGCGGAATTAGAGCGATATTTATCTAATGCCTGAGACGCGGAGCAATATGATAGCCGTTCCGAGATGAATTCCACAGATACTTGAAACCGCTTACTTAATTCGATAATTTGAAGGAACGGGACACAGAAGCGGTTTTCATAACATTCATAAATTAACAATTATCTGAAAACCGGATTAGAACGACACCTAAAACTTTTCCGTAGGTACAGAAACGTTAGTAAAAGTGAGACGGGATACTTGAATTGCAAATTCAGGAAGGAGCTGAAACTCATTATAAACCAGTTTCAAGCGACGCTCCGCTATTCCCAAGTTTACACTTTTGCGGGCCATAACCAATACTGCGATGTCGCTCTAATGCAGTTTATGATGACCTTCAATACGCTCGCATGTTAGTAATTGCCATTTCTCATACCATTGTTCGTGATGATTCTGTCCAAACTAGCAAAAGACAAAAAGTCGTCATAATCCGGTTATAATACACTGTAGATTTATGGAAGTCGCGAGTTATTTATCTATGACGCTAAAATTGTCAATTAAATCAACTATTTCAAATGCTTTTGCAATAGATGACACATTTTCCTTCCTGCTCTTTTGGGCCTTAAGGAGGTTTAGTACTCTTACCGTAACGCTGCCATTCTATTACCGACAAAATACGGCAATTTCGACATTAGAAAAATAAGTCGAAGACTCTAGTCTTCTAATGTGATACTTACCCAGAGCGATGCAATAATTTATCATTCTCGGCACATTTAAGTCCAAATATCAACCACACTGTGAAACATTTTCACCACCTTAATTATTTAATTGAGAGACCAAGAAACAGAATAATTTTTCACGATGTGGACAATTTGACACTCATAGAACATTGGATTACTAAATTTATTATATTTTAGCAACTCAATACTGCGTCACGTTTAATGACGATAAACTTGAGTTGTTAACAGGTCAACAAAATCCAATTTACTAGATGTGGAATTAGAGCGATATTTATCTAATGCCTGAGACGCGGAGCAATATGATAGCCGTTCCGAGATGTATTCCACAGATACTTGAAACCGCTTACTTTATTCGATAATTTGAAGGTACGGGACACAGAAGCGGTTTTCATAACATTCATAAATTAACAATTATCTGAAAACCGGATTAGAACGACACCTAATACTTTTCCGTAGGTACAGAAACGTTAGTAAAAATGAGACGGAATACTTGAATTGCATATTCAGGAAGGAGCTGAAACTCATTATAAACCGGTTTCAAGCGACGTTCCGCTATTCCCAAGTTTACACTTTTGCGGGCCATAACCAATACTGCGATGTCGCTCTAATGCGGTTTATGATGACCATCAATACGCTCGCATGGTAGTAATTGCCATTTCTCATACCATTGTTCGTGATGATTCTGTCCAAACTAGCAAAAGACAAAAAGTCGTTATAATCCGGTTATAATACACTGTAGATTTATGGAAGTCGCGAGTTATTTATCTATGACGCTAAAATTGTCAATTAAATCAACAATTTCAAATGCTTTTGCAATACATGACACATTTTCCTTCCTGCTCTTTTGGGCCTCAAGGAGGTTCAGTACTCTTACCGTAACGCTGCCATTCTATTACCGACAAAATACGGCAATTTCGACATTAGAAAAATAAGTCGAAGACTCTAGTCTTCTAATGTGATACTTACCCAGAGCGATGCAATAATTTATCATTCTCGGCACATTTAAGTCCAAATATCAACCACACTGTGAAACATTTTCACCACCTTAATTATTTAATTGAGAGACCAAGAAACAGAATAATTTTTCACGATGTGGACAATTTGACACTCATAGAACATTGGATTACTAAATTTATTATATTTTAGCAACTCAATACTGCGTCACGTTTAATGACGATAAACTTGAGTTGTTAACAGGTCAACAAAATCCAATTTACTAGATGTGGAATTAGAGCGATATTTATCTAATGCCTGAGACGCGGAGCAATATGATAGCCGTTCCGAGATGTATTCCACAGATACTTGAAACCGCTTACTTTATTCGATAATTTGAAGGTACGGGACACAGAAGCGGTTTTCATAACATTCATAAATTAACAATTATCTGAAAACCGGATTAGAACGACACCTAATACTTTTCCGTAGGTACAGAAACGTTAGTAAAAATGAGACGGAATACTTGAATTGCATATTCAGGAAGGAGCTGAAACTCATTATAAACCGGTTTCAAGCGACGTTCCGCTATTCCCAAGTTTACACTTTTGCGGGCCATAACCAATACTGCGATGTCGCTCTAATGCGGTTTATGATGACCATCAATACGCTCGCATGGTAGTAATTGCCATTTCTTATACCATTGTTCGTGATGATTCTGTCCAAACTAGCAAAAGACAAAAAGTCGTTATAATCCGGTTATAATACACTGTAGATTTATGGAAGTCGCGAGTTATTTATCTATGACGCTAAAATTGTCAATTAAATCAACTATTTCAAATGCTTTTGCAATACATGACACATTTTCCTTCCTGCTTTAGTAGTCTTACCGTAACCCTGCCATTCTATTACCGACAAACTACCGCAATTTCGTCATTAGAAAAATAAGTCGAAGAAACTAGCCTTCTAATGAGATAGTTACCCAGAGCGGTGCAATAATTTTTCATTCTCGGCACATTTAAGTCGAAATATCAACCACACTGTGAAAAACTTTCACCACCTTAATTATAAAGTTGAGGGACCAAGAAACAGAATAATTTTTCACGATGTGGACAATTTTACACTTATAGAAAATTGGATTACTACATTTGGTATCTTTTAGGAACGTAAAACTTCGTCTCGTTCAATACCGAGAAACTTGAGTTGTAAACAGGTCAACGAAATGCAGTTTACTAGAAGCTGGATTAGACAAATATTTATCTAATACTTGAGGCGCTGAGCAATATGATATGCAATTCGTCAGGTGTTACAGAGATATTTGAAATCGTCGAATTTATTTGATAATTTCAAGGTACTGGACACAGTAGGGGTTTTCTTAACATTAATAAATTAGCAATTATCAGAAAACCGGATTAGAACGACATCTAATACTTTTCCGTGTTACAGAAACATTAGTAACAATTAGGCGGAATACTTGATTTACATATTCAGAATGAAATTGCAACTCCTTATAAACTGGATTAAAGCGACGTTCTGCTTTTACCCAAGTTTATGCTGCTGTGGGCCATATGCATTACCTCTATGTCGTTGTAGTCCGATTTATAATGACTTTGAATACGCTCGCATGTTAGTAATTAACGAGGCTTATACTATAGTTCGTGATACTTCTGTACCTACGAGCAAAAGACAAAGAGTCGTTCTAATCCGGGTTTAATACACTGTAGATTTATTAAATTCGCGAGTTATGTATCTAGGATGCTAAAATTGTGAATTAATTCAACTTTTTCAAATGTTTTTGCAATACATGACACATTTTCCTTCCTGTACTTTTGGGCCTTACGGAGATTTAGTAGTCTTACCACATCGCTGCCATTCTATTACCGACAAAACACGGCCATTTCGGCATTAGAAAAATAAGTCTAAGAAATTAGCCTTCTAATGAGATAGTTAACCTGAGCGATGCTATAATTTTTCATTCTCGACACATTTAAAACGAAATATCAACCACACTGTGAAAAATTTTCACCACCGTAATTATAAAGTTGAGGGACCACGAAACAGAATAACTTTTCGCGATATGGGTAATTTTACCCTTATAGAAAATTGGATTACTACATTTGATGTCTTTTAGGAACGTAAAACTTCGTCTCGTTCAATACCGAGAAACTTGAGTTGTAAACAGGTCAACGAAATGCAGTTTACTATAAGCTGGATTAGACCAATATTTATCTAATACTTGAGGCGCTGAGCAATATGATATGCAATTCGCCAGGTATTACAGAGATATTTGAAACCGTCGAATTTATTTGATAATTTCAAGGTACCGGACACAGCAGGTGTTTTCTTAACATTAATACCTCTATGTCGTTGTAGTCCGGTTTATAATGACTTTGAATACGCTCGCATGTTAGTAATTAAAGTTTCTCATATTATTGTTCCTGATACTTCTGTGTAAACGAGAAGAATACTAAATGTCGTTGTAATCCGGTTATGATACACCATAAATTTATTAAAATTGTGAGTAATTTTCCCTGTTTTAGGTCGCTGAAATTGTCAATTGAGTCAACAATTGGAGATGCTTTAGTAAAACACGTCAAATTTGCGTAGTGTGGTTTAAAACCGGGGACGGTGTTCATTTTATTTCTCGGTCTTATCAAAATCGGTCCTTTATTTTTTGTATCCGTGTTATTTATACCGATGTTTTTTTTCCTATTAGGTAGTCTTTTTCAAAACAGTTTTCTATACAATTTTTATTGTCTACGGTTGTTCAAAGCTTTTTCCTTATTTTCTGTTGTTGCTTAGTGTCAATCCTAATCGAAGATTCATTTTTTTTCGAGTGTCGCTCGAATTTAGTTACATAATTTCTCCTTTTGTGTTGTGTCCTCCTAAACCGGTAACTCAAATTTAATCATGTAGCATCGTTCAATATTCAGTATGCAGTGTCTTCTGTTTGGTAGGTTTGTTCAAAACCCGCGATTCAACTTTTGCTGTAGTGACACTAAAGTGTGGTGATCGTTTTTTCTCCTTGTGGATTGCATCGTTGTAAACCAGTCTTTGTATTTTTGGTATTGTGTCATGTCGTTTAAAACTTGTGACATAGTTTCTCCGATTTAGTACTGTCTTTCTTAATCGGTTTCTCACTTTTTGTAGTATTGTAGCTTAAAAGTGGCTTCGAAATTTTTTCTACTGTATGAGCGTTTAAAATCACTGATCGCGTGTCTTCTATTTAGTGATATTATTATATGGTGTCGTTGGAAACCGGTGAGGGAGTGATTTCTCTTGAGTAGTGTCGTTCAAAACCGATAAAGGAGTGATTTATATTGGGTAATGTCATTAGAAACCGAATTATTTTTGTAGTGTCGTTCAGATTCGGTTACAGAATTTCTCGTTCTAAACCGGTTTCTTTATTTCCCCCAGTGTGTCATGTTTCATTCAACACCAGTTTATGAATTTTTTCATTGCGTAGTATCGTTCAAAACCGGTTATTGAATTTAGTCACAGTTCATTTTACATAGAACAATGGTTTAACAATATAATTTTGTTATTTTATTACACAGCCACACAAAAAAAAAAATGTCAAAACCCACGGACCAGACCATATATACCTTATGTTTTTGAGGTCGCTGATTCCGAATCCGTGGTCCATTTGACCCCATCACCTCAGGGTCAAGGTCAGGTCAAGGTCAAAATTACAAAATTAATGGCAACCAAGGTTCAACAGTATACATATATGTTTTTGGGGTCGCCGAATCCGAATCCGTGGTCCATTTGACCCCATCACCTCAGGGTCAATGTCAGGTCAAGGTCAAATTTACAAAATTAACGGCAACCAAGGTTTAACAGTATACATATATGTTTTTGAGGTCGCTGATTCCGAATCCGTGGTCCATTTGACCCCATCACCTCAGGGTCAAGGTCAGGTCAAGGTCAAAATTACAAAATTAATGGCAACCAATGTTCAACAGTATACATATATGTTTTTGGGGTCGCCGAATCCGAATCCGTGGTCCATTTGACCCCATCACCTCAGGGTCAAGGTCAGGTCAAGGTCAAATTTACAAAATTAACGACAACCAAGGTTTAACAGTATACATATATGTTTTTGGAGTCGCCGAATCCGAATCCGTGGTCCATTTGACCCCATCACCTAAAGGGTCAAGGTCATGTCAAGGTCATGTCAAGGTCAAATTTACAAAATTAACGGCAACCAAGGTTTAACAGTATACATATATGTTTTTGGGGTCGCCGAATCCGAATCCGTGGTCCATTTGACCCCATCACCTAAGGGTCAAGGTCAGGTCAAGGTCGAATTTAGAAAATTAACGGCAACCAAGGTTTAACAGTATACATACATGTTTTTGGGGTCGCCGAATCCGAATCCGTGGTCCGTTTGACTCCATCACCTCATAGTGAAGGTTATTTGAAGGTAAAATCGACAAAATTCTTGTAAAACAAACCAAACTTCATGCCATTTATTTTTTCTTACTATACCTTACACGTTTCTCATCAAATGATCGGTGCAAAGGTTTCCTTTTACGTTTTTTTCCAGTAGTTTCACAATCTCTTTTCAACATCCAGCAGTAGTCGGCCAGCATACTAGCATCCCATCTACCTTGATAACGCTTCTCCATTACTTTAACATCTCGGTGAAAACGCTCTCCTTGTTCTTCGCTATAATCGCCACAGTTTTCAGGAAAACTATCCAAGTGATTGTGCAGAAAATGTAGTTTGTAATTCATTAGGCAACCCATATTCCCATAGTTCTCAACCATTTTAGATACAATTACTTTGTAATTTGGGCTTCTGCGATTACCCAAAAAATTTTCAGTAACTTCCTTAAAGCTAAGCCATGCAGCTTTCTCAATGTTTGTCATGGAACTAATGAACTGGTCATCAGCCATCATTTTTCTAATTTCTGGACCGTCAAAAATACCTTCCTTCAATTTTGCATCTGATTTACTTGGAAATTTACTTTCCAAGTATTTGAAGCACTGGCTATCTTTATCTAAAGCTTTAACGAATTGTTTCATCACACCAAGTTTTATGTGTAATGGAGGAATGAGAACTCTTTTCGGGTCAACCAATGGAGTAGCTATAACGTTACTCTTTCCGACTTCGAGAGATTTTCTTTCAGGCCATTTATGATTTGTATAGTGCTTTGCACGGTCTCTACTATCCCATAAGCACAAGAAACATGGCGTCTTTGTAAATCCAGACTGCTGTCCTAACAATATTCCAGAAACTTTCAAATCACCACATATCCGCTATTTATGCTTATCATACTGAATATTTTGTATTATAATTTTGAGATTATCGTATGTTTCCTTCATTGTAGTGGAGTGCGCTATAGGAACTGAGGCATAGTGGTTGCTATTGTGTAGTAATACGGCTTTTAAACTTCTTTTTGATGAATCTATGAACAATCTCCATTCTTCGTCTTTATACACATTAGGTTTAATTTCATTCATTAAACCTTTTACGTCTTTACAATATACTATTTTATCACCATCATGATTCATTTCTTCAAAGTATGGTTCGAAACTTTTGCTTCTTGTTCTGTAAAAAGATACTTCAGTAGATTTTGCCAACAGATTCATGACTTTTAAAGCTGAAGCTAAATGTTCTGCTCCATCTTTAGGTAAGTTAAGCTCTCTAACTACGTCGTTTAGTTTATCTTGGGTCCATAACTTAACGCTTTTGTCTTTTTGGCCCGCTGGAAGGAGAATATCGTCATCGTCATCATCATCATCATCATTTTCAGTTTCTTCATCACTATCGCTTTCATACGATTCATCTTTTAAGTCATTTTTATCAATTGCACCCCCATCAATGCCGCCACTGACTTCGTTATCTTCTTCATCATTTTTTTCATCGTTGGTATCTGATTCAATAGATAGCCTCTCAAGAAGATCGAGCTCTTCATCGCTTCCCGATTTTTCGGTAGGTCTTTTTACAGAAATAACATCAGCGTAATTCACTGTTGCTTTAATTTTACTATTAATTCCAATAATTTCGATATTGCAGAAGTAACAATCATCCTCTCTTCTATCTGGTTGATACCATTCCATTGGGCTATTAAATTTAACTTTGTCATCTTCTTTTGTTTTATTCCACTTACAAAGCATTTGACGACATTATTCGCAGATACTAAATGTGGTCCACTTTTCTATAACTACATCTGTTTCTAATTTAAAGCAAGTTTTATAAATGTTTCTAAGATTCTCATTGAAATGTCCTAAGCTCTCTAACTAGATCATTAAGTTTATCTTGAGTCCATAACTTCACGCTTTTATCTTTTTGGCCTGTCGGAAGAAAAATATTGTCATCATCATCATCATCATCATCTGCAGTTTCTTCATTACTACCACTTTCATAGGACTCGCTACATTGAGTAAAGGTAATTTCAAGGTGAAATGTACTAGATTCATGCAAAACAAACCTAAACCACGGTATCTGCGAATTTTAGTACAATATTGATTAATTTCATTTTAATACAAGGCTACTTTGAAGAACAAAAGATCATATTTAATTTTCTCTTATTTGTGAGATCGTACATTATACAATTTCAAATTGCATAAGAGTGTTCTGTGATATACGTGAAGAATTGTGTAGAAAGTAAGCATGCATTTTCTAATTGTACAAATGTACGGTTAAATGAATAAGAAAAAATTAAACATGAATTTTTTTCGTCAACGTAGCCTTCACCTGCTTCCTCGACAAAAACTGTGACGGTGACACTGCCCCAAACGGGGATGTGTGGAATGATCCGCTCATAAGTTTGTCGGGGTAACGATGATAGTGGAAGCGCACTGCCTTGCAGGGGGACGTTAGGGTGTGAGGATGAAGCTGTAGTGTGTCCGACGACGAGTTGACACTGTTCTCGTCAAAGTCGGAAAGCTCTTATACTTAGCCCCGGAGAGGTATAAGAGTTATCACCTCCGGGACAGTGGACTCACCTGCGATCGGACCAGGATCCCTAACGTGCGGGGTTATACTGAAAATCATGGAAAATTTACCTTCTACATCTCAAGGGCATATTTGCCCAAAAAATTCTAATCTTTTTTGTTTTGTCTGCGGAGTATTCACTCCGCAAAAATCTCGAAGACATTTCAATGAGAATCTCAGAAAAATTTACAAAACTTGCTTCAAATTAGAAACTGATGTAGTTATAGAAAAGTGGACTCCACGTTGTATCTGCGAACAATGTCGTCAAATGCTTTGTAAGTGGAATAAAACAAAAGAAGATGACAAAGTTAAATTTAATAGCCCAATGGAATGGTATCAACCAGATAGAAGAGAGGATTGTTACTTCTGTAATACCGAAATTATTGGAATTAATAGTAAAATTAAAGCAACACTGAATTACGCTGATGTTATTTCTGTAAAAAGACCTATCGAAAAATCGGGAAGCGATGAAGAGCTCGATCTTCTTGAGAGGCTATCTATTGAATCAGATAGCAACAATGAAAAAAATGATGAAGAAGATAACGAAGTCAGTGGCGGCATTGATGGGGGTGCAATTGATAAAAATGACTTAAAAGATGAATCGTATGAAAGCGATAGTGATGAAGAAATTGAAAATGATGATGATGATGATGACGATGACGATATTTTCCTTCCAGCGGGCCAAAAAGACAAAAGCGTTAAGTTATGGACCCAAGATAAACTAAACGACCTAGTTAGAGAGCTTAACTTACCTAAAGATGGAGCAGAACATTTAGCTTCAGCTTTAAAAGGCATGAATCAGTTGGCAAAATCTACTAAAGTATCTTTTTACAGAACAAGAAGCAAAAGTTTCGAACCATACTTTGAAGAAATGAATCATGATGGTGATAAAATAGTATATTGTAAAGACGTAAAAGGTTTAATGAATGAAATTAAACCTAATGTGTATAAAGACGAAGAATGGAGATTGTTCATAGATTCATCAAAAAGAAGTTTAAAAGCCGTATTACTACACAATAGCAACCACTATGCCTCAGTTCCTATAGCGCACTCCACTACAATGAAGGAAACATACGATAATCTCAAAATTATAATACAAAATATTCAGTATGATAAGCATAAATGGCGGATATGTGGTGATTTGAAAGTTTCTGGAATATTGTTAGGACAGCAGTCTGGATTTACAAAGACGCCATGTTTCTTGTGCTTATGGGATAGTAGAGACCGTGCAAAGCACTATACAAATCATAAATGGCCTGAAAGAAAATCTCTCGAAGTCGGAAAGAGTAACGTTATAGCTACTCCATTGGTTGACCCGAAAAGAGTTCTCATTCCTCCATTACACATAAAACTTGGTGTGATGAAACAATTCGTTAAAGCTTTAGATAAAGATAGCCAGTGCTTCAAATACTTGGAAAGTAAATTTCCAAGTAAATCAGATGCAAAATTGAAGGAAGGTATTTTTGACGGTCCAGAAATTAGAAAAATGATGGCTGATGACCAGTTCATTAGTTCCATGACAAACATTGAGAAAGCTGCATGGCTTAGCTTTAAGAAAGTTACTGAAAACTTTTTGGGTAATCGCAGAAGCCCAAATTACAAAGTAATTGTATCTAAAATGGTTGAGAACTATGGGAATATGGGTTGCCTAATGAATTACAAACTACATTTTCTGCACAATCACTTGGATAGTTTTCCTGAAAACTGTGGCGATTATAGCGAAGAACAGGGAGAGCGTTTTCACCAAGATGTTAAAGTAATGGAGAAGCGTTATCAAGGTAGATGGGATGCTAGTATGCTGGCCGACTACTGCTGGATGTTGAAAAGAGATTGTGAAACTACTGGGAAAAAACGTAAAAGGAAACCTTTGCACCGATCATTTGATGAGAAACGTGTAAGGTATAGTAAGAAAAAATAAATGGCATGAAGTTTGGTTTGTTTTACAAGAATTTTGTCGATTTTACCTTCAAATAACCTTCACTATGAGGTGATGGAGTCAAACGGACCACGGATTCGGATTCGGCGACCCCAAAAACATATATGTATACTGTTAAACCTTGGTTGCCGTTAATTTTGTAAATTTGACCTTGACCTGACCTTGACCCTGAGGTGATGGGGTCAAATGGACCACGGATTCGGAATCAGCGACCTCAAAAACATATATGTATACTGTTAAACCTTGGTTGCCGTTAATTTTGTAAATTTGACCTTGACCTGACCTTGACCCTGAGGTGATGGGGTCAAATGGACCACGGATTCGGAATCAGCGACCTCAAAAACATAAGGTATATATGGTCTGGTCCGTGGGTTTTGACATTTTTTTTTTTGTGTGGCTGTGTTATGATTCGTTGAAGTAAACTTAAACAATATTAACATTGCATTTCAGTTTAATTGATGCTTTTTGTATATTGCTAATTATTTCCGCGAAATTGCAGAAATGGTACCTAAACTTATGGGAATTCACTTAAAAATGTATAAAATGAATGAATATAGTATTGAAATTAATGTCAATTGTTGTAATATATACTCTTTCTATTATTTTGTTTATTCCGGGATCCCTGGAAATTTATGTTATACGTAGGGGAATTCCGGGACTTCCCGGAAATAACAGTCGAGTCCCGGAAATAACAGTTATATATAAAAAAAAGTACTGGAAGATACTGTTATATATATATATATATATATATATATATATATATATATATAATCATATGAACATCGACTTATGCTGACACCAATGTATAAGACCACGTGACCTGTCTGCATAAGTGTAGTACCGTTTATACAAGTGTCTGCACAAGTCTAGCGTGACTAAAGAAATAAACTCTCTACTTATGCTGACGTCTGCATAAGTCGGTCTCTGTCTGCATAAGTCTATTTAAATTTCGGAAAGTGTCTGCATAACTAGCGTTTCATATATTTATATGTATATATATGTATATATATATATATATATATATACATATATATATATATATATATATATATATATATATATAATCATATGAACATCGACTTATGCTGACACCAATGTATAAGACCACGTGACCTGTCTGCATAAGTGTAGTACCGTTTATACAAGTGTCTGCACAAGTCTAGCGTGACTAAAGAAATAATCTCTCTACTTATGCTGACGTCTGCATAAGTCGGTCTCTGTCTGCATAAGTCTATTTAAATTTCGGAAAGTGTCTGCATAACTAGCGTTTCATATATTTATATGTATATATATATATATATATATATATATAACTTTTCTTTTCTTTTATGCTTATTAAACGAAGGTTCAAACACTGGATGAAATTGACATGAATCCTCGGAATGGGCAGAGGCTCATGTTGCCTCTTCATTTGCGTATACATCGAAATCGCATATATAATGTTAGTCGTCGAACTTTGCAGGGCTTGATGTAAGAACGTTTTACTATCTTTTTCTTTTTTATGACAAAATATTTGAATAGTACATTAGGATACAAGCGCGAAAAGTAGGTGATTCCCGCACGAGTGACAAAAGGGCGAGTGCAGGTATACCCATGCAGGGCACTAGTATCGATTACTATTTTTCCTCTCAAGTTGCGCAAAGTTCAATTTTGCATTCGCAAACTGCCGCTTTCCCGCTCGCTGACATGGCGAGAAAGTAGCTGACACGTTCTATCAGCGTGTGCGGGAATTTGACAGTTCGCGAAAGAAAATGCGTGTGCAAAATTGAACTTTGCGCACGACAATAGAAAATAGTACATTACGCAACAAGATGCGCTAAATAGGTGATCCCCACACGAGTCGTGATTGTTTCCAGAAAGACGAGTGTGGGAAGCTATATACCGTTATATACTGTTTTTTTGCTCTACCTATACTGTTTTTGCAAACGTGTGCGCAAATTTATTTTTGTACCGCAAGCACGATTTTCGCGTTTTTTGAACCGTCTTAATAGAACCGAAAGCGACTGCTTGTCGACCAGCGGGCGGTAAAAACTGAAAAGCGCCCGCTGCTCGCCGTATAGCGGCCGGCAAAAATCGAAAAGCGCCCGCTGTCGTTTTTTATTGGAGTTTTCCAAGATTGTTTAAGAAAATCATCGATATTTTGAAAAAACGTAAAAATCTATACTTGCGGTACAAAAAATATGGTGTGCACCGAGGGCCAAGTGGATTTTTTGACCTCGTGTGGTTGCGGTACGGGTCGAAGGTGAGCGCTAACACGAGCCGACGGCGAGTGCGTTTGCGAACCCACACTCGGTCTAAAAAGACCTACTTTACGCCCTTGGTACACAATATACTATTTCAATGCCCATGTTGCGTATCGAGACTATGGGTTTCTCGCAGTTTGAACTAGCAGTATGCAAAATGCTTGCATCGAACAGTAAGTTTGCAAAGGAATTTACTTTGCGCACGCAGCGCGCGCCTCAGGCGTCATGTCACGCATGCCAGGAAATTCTGTAACTTTCTGCCCTTGTGTCGTAATATACTATATTAATATACTTACAAAAATTCACGTTTTCCAATTAATAGTTTGGATTCATTTTCCTTTCTCTAATACGAAACTGATTTATTATAATAAGCATTAAAAATTTTTTTTTTTTAGTTATTTGAGATGCCGAAACAGCGGGGTTTGCCCAGGTACGGCAAGAATACACATTGATAATTTAGACGTCATCGTGCCCATTAACGAGCACGATGAAAATTGTGAACCATTCGAAAATGCGGAGATGATTCTTCGATTTAAAAATGCTCTAAAAGAAGCTTTAAATCACCACTGGTACCAATTGAGAGATCTGTATGACAGCCTGTCATTGATGTAAGTACTAGAATATATGAATAAATTAAAAAAAAATGTAAACTTTAGGCATACTCAAAATAGATCGACATTATTTTTGAAGGCACCTTCCAAATGCGTTTTTTTTTTATTCTTTCTTATGTCACAAAGTATACGTGAAAAATCGTGTACAATTAAAAATGTTGTCTCAATTTTTTTTTTAAGATTAAAACATTTTAAGATAGTGGCAAAGAAGCTACTTTCTTTAAACCTCAGCAATTTAGCCCATAAACGTTATACTCAAAGTTTCAAAAAAGAAATCGAAATTAGAAAAAGAGCTTAAAACATGTTGATTCCTTGAAATGTTATATGAGTTTAAAGTTGAACGTCGATAAGGTATAAAAATGCAAAAATCGTAGAAATCGACAGCCCTTGCTTTTACAAAATTTTTATACCTTTTCGATGTTCAACTTCAAAGTCTTATAACTTTTGAAGGAATGGACATTTTTTAACTTTCAAAAAAGGGTATGAAAACTCTTTCTTAAATGTTGAATAAAACGATTCTGGGCTAAATGACTGAGAATTAAATGAAAGAATCCTTTTTTTATCATTTTCTCCACAAATTTCAACCTTCAACATGTTCAGTACGACGTGATCTAAATATGACTCAGAATTTGACATACTTTCAATTACTGTAAAAAAAGAAACTTCGAAAACCTTTGTCCATAACGCTGTTTATATCAAATATAATAATAATAATGATTCGAAAAAAATAAAACTGGAAACATTACCAATTTTTTTTTTATTCTTTGTTAACTTGATGTACCTTTTTCTTACACATTATCGGTACTGGATCTGACAAAAATAAAGTGATGTTTATAATTGAAATAAGGAAAACCGTGTCTGGAAGGAACGGCCTTAAAATAGTATATTACGTACCTAGGAAAGTAAAATAAGAAATGTCTCAGATCACATGTAATTGTCGGCCGAGGCGAAGCCGAGGTTGACAAACATGTGATCTGAGGCTTTCTTTTTTACTTGCCAAGGTGTGTATACTATTTTTCTGCTCGACGGCGCCGGAAAACGGCAACTTCGTTTCGCGCAGCGGCCGTGAAGTGGCGCTTTTCGTCCGGAGAGCAGAAAAAACATTTTTATCGGTTTTTGGGGACGTCTGAAGTTGAATTTTTTTTTTTTTTTTCTGAATTCTGTCATATCCTCCAGTTGATTTTTTTAATCTATGATTTGTATTTCATTTTCTAGCTATCCAGAGGCAGCTGCATTACTCACTTTTAGCACTTTGCGAACAAGTATGTTGCGATGGAGAGCGCTTTCTTTTCCTCCATCCCCAACTACTTTAGTTGCTTTTGGAGATTCTCTCCTCCAAATCCACGATGGGGGAGTTCTTGAATACCCCCGTGGTCGTTTAAGAACCCGAATATTGACTGATGGAAGTGGGGATTCCCACATTATCTTTTACGATTCTGAATTTTTACACGCCTCCTTCTTAAACGTAGAGAATTTAATGGTGGATGCAACATTTAATTCGACGCCTCGCATTGATGGATGCTATCAACTGTTGTCCATTCTTGGAATTAGGTTCAATCATGTAAGATCACAATATTAATATAAAATTTAAAGATATAAAGTTAAAATTATCGGATTATATGTTTCTCAGGCCATTCCGTGCTTTTGGGCACTTATGTCGCGCAAAACTCAAATTGGATACGCAGCAGTTATTCAAGAATTTAGATACCTGATTAGAGGGGAGAACGTCAAAGTAGTTATGTGCGATTTCGAGTTCGCGCTACGCGTGGCCTGTTCGGAAATCTTTCCGGCAGCTCGCATTGCGGGATGTAACGTCCATTACGATAGAGTAAGCTCTTTTGAAATAATTTAAAACAAAGAAAAATGAAGTAATTTCAAAAACGGTTTTAGATCTTGGAAATACCCGTGAAAAAGAATTTTTTTTTTTTTATCCGATTCGATCTATAAATTTTCAAATTATTGCGCGTGTGCGTGCGTGCGTGAGCGCGCGAATACAGACGAACAGGATAACGAAAAAAAAATCACTACAAAGACACGCAATATCTCCAGAACTGATAGACCAATTTGAATAAAAAAAATCTTTTATACCACTCTAACCTCAAAATCACAAGTTTGGTATGATTCCTCGGCGCTCGTGGTATAAAATACCGTTCGAAACTAGTACGTAAATCGATTATTTAGCTCATGTGTCTTTTTGCACGAGCGAAGCGAGTAAAATAATCCCCACCAGTGTCGAAATGTACTATTTTTTTAAGGGCGTTTTCAAAATCTAAAACCAGTTCTGTAATTACTTAATTTTTATTTATTTTAGACTACACGCACACGCACACACACACACACACACACACACACACACACACACACACACACACACACACGCACACACGCACACGCACACACACATACACAGACGAAGACGATGACGAAAAAAAAATCATCGCGAATATCTATGGCGAATTTTTATGTCAAAAGCCTTAAAACATGTTTTTTGTAACATTTTTTTTTTGCATGGGTAATCTTTTCACTGTTCCAAAGGAAAATAATACTTATAATTTTGTTAACAGGCAATTTATCACAAAATAAAACAACTACGCTTACAGAATATCGTAAAAGACGATCCTGAAGTGAGTAATGTAATAAAAAAATTTATTGCCTTGGCATTTCTCCCACACGAAGACATCGAGGGAACTGTGCAAGAAATAATGGTATCTGTGAGGCCAAGAATTAGAAACATTCTAAGGAGATTCTTCATTTATTTTAATAGACAGTGGATTAATATTATTACAACGAAAGGTTTTTCGATTTTTGGTCTTGAAAGACGAACAAACAATGCAATAGAAAGCTATCATTCACGCTTAAATCACCGGATGGGACGACATCCAACGCCATGGGCGTTTACATGTAAGTTGATTTTATCGTTATAATTAAGTGGATGTGAAAAAGTCGCGTAGATTCCTACCATACCGGCATCGCCAGTTTATTTAGTTTTTGTTAATCTTGTAATTTCGGGAAATTGTTTTTAAAATTTTCAAACACGTTTTTCGGATAATGTAGTGAATGAAATTACCTCAAAATTTAACGAAACATTGCTCGAATCATTGCGAAGGGCAAGACGATTCTCTTTCATCGAAAAAATTTCTTGAATTAACGAAAAAATAAAAAAATAAAATGGCGACGCCGGTATGGTAGGGATCTACGCGACTGTTTCACATCTCCTTAATGGCAGCCTTTTCATTCTCCGAAAAACCGTAAAAAATGCTAAATAAATGTCTTACATACATATTAATTATTATAATTTAATTTGTAAGACTGTAAGACCGATGAAAAATTCTTATCAGTTGAAGCTTTATTTAATTTATAACAGCTATTGTAAAACTAAAATTTGGTGAACCAATTCTTTTTTGTAGCTAGAGATACTTTTGCATTATACGAAACGGTTTGTAATGTGAGAACAATTTCTTATACATAATGTTTCTTTTTGAGGCCGATTTGGACGCTGAAGCCATCTTAACAGTGCCTGCGACGAATAAGAGAATTTGCGATAGTAGAAAAAAATGAATGGAGTATCTGGAAGTCGTTCGTAGAGGAATTTTCATTGTCATGTCTATAATGACATTCTAAATTCTTTCCAGCAATGATGGAATATTTTCCTTAGAAACGTTTTGTGTAGTTATTCAATAGCATATTCAAATACCATTTCGTAGACTAGGTAATTATTTTGTTATTTTAAGGTAACTTCAGCGTCCGAATCGACCTCAAAAAGCAACCTCTGTACATGGAATCGTTCTCGTATTACAATCTGAGGAAGTATGTGATATAAACGAAAAGTATGTCAAGCAACAAAATAGCTTTCTACCAAATTTAAAGTTTAGAAATGCAGATATCGTCAATAAAAAAAGAAAAAAGAAACGAAACTATAAGAAATATGAACCTTTTTCATTTCTTATCAAATTTAATTTGGAAGGGCTCGTTTTGATCCTTGTACAATTTCACAAAGTTACCGATATGAAAATCGAAAAACCCATCTAAACGTTAAAAATGTTGGGTAATTTTTTATGAATTTTATACGTTTATTGGTAAGCAATTGTCTGTAACTCTGCAGGTTTTGATAATTTATCAATTTTGATATCCGTAAGTAGGTGTAAAAATTTAGAAAAATCAAAAAAAGCTCTTTCATTTGAAAATCTCATAAGAAATGAAAAAGATTTATATTTCTTGCTGAAGCTTTATTTAATTTATAACAGCTATTGTAAAACTAAAATTTGGTGAACCAATTCTTTTTTGTAGCTAGAGATACTTTTGCGTTATACGAAACGGTTTGTAATGTGAGAGCAATTTCTTATATATAATGTTTCTTTTTGAGGCCGATTTGAACGCTGAAGCCATCTTAACAGTGCCTGCGACGAATAAGAGAATTTGCGATAGTAGAAAAAAATTAATAGAGTATCTGGAAGTCGTTCGTAGAGGAATTTTCATTGTCATGTCTATAATGACATTCTAAATTCTTTCCAGCAATGATGGAATATTTTCCTTAGAAACGTTTTGTGTAGTTTTTCAATAGTACACTACAGCGTGAGAAACAATATAATTATTTTTTTGTTGATGTTGTTCATGACAATAGACTTATTATTGTCGCGCTTTTCTGGACGCGTTAAGTTATTTTTCATCATATAAGATGTAATAAAGAAATTCCTATATGTTAAAGAAATGTAAGCGATAACAAATGTTCGATCGCCTGTGAATAATGCAGTTTATGAATATACTATATAAGTAAATTAAGCTTTTAAATGATAAATGATATGTTATTACTGGTATTTATATTATTCTTCAAAATTTTCGTTTGAGTAATTTTTAATATGTGTTTTTAGTCGATTGAGCTCGATGCATGGCCTCCCATCGGCCTTTTCCGTTTTCAGTCACTATAGTAATATGCGGTCGAGGGTACGTGTTGTAGCTCCCTTTGTTGATTGAGCGCGATGCACGAGCCTCTCATCGGTCTTTACCGTTTTCAGTCACTATAGTAATATGCGGTCGAGGGTACGTGTTGTAGCTTCCTTTGTTGGTTGAGCTCGATGCATGGCCTCTCCATATCTATTTTGATAAATAGATTTGTGCAAAATAAATTACCTGTCTTGTACAATATTATTTTTATCAAAATATTATTATGAATTTGTGAAAATGATTTTGTGAAAAACTCAATTTGTGCAAAACAAATTCCTTCTTGTGCACGATAATATATAATAAAACTTTTAAAGGGAACAAAATAATTGTGCAAGATTTAGGAGTAAACAAAAATAATAAACAAAAAAAGGGAAAAAAGCTGAAAAATTCATTTTTGTCATTCATTTTATATTAAGAATATCTTGCGATTTAAAAAATGTTATTGATGGTTTGCAATATTGCAAAAACCGACAAAAAACATTAATTTTCACGTATTTGCCAGGACTAAAATAGCTAAGAAAAGTTTCAGTGCAGTCGAAAACATGAATCGGACTAAAAATTGGTCAAGCTTCCGGACTACTAACGCCATCTCTCTACGGCGATTGAATTAATCGGCTAGCCGAGTTGAATGTATATTCGAATGTTTGGTCATTCTGAAAATAATTTTCGAAATCTTAGCTAATAGTTACCGACCTTTATCTAAACAGTTTACTGTCGAATATATGAAGATAGTTAATACTATTTTTCTATTTTTTATATTTCGAAAATAATCTTATTCTAGCATTATATCAAAATTTTTGTTTTATTTTCGTGATAATTAACAGTATATTCTTTTAACAAAGTCATTTTTTAGATTGACTTATTAATTAATCTACTTTTCCATTTTCGTTTATTAGTTTTTCGATTATTTGGTCATTATGAATAAAATATTTCGAAGGAATGAGCGGAGATATATTACGTATGTTCAACATTGTTGTGTCGAACTGAAAAACGTCTACAGTTGACTTCAATTTTAAAGTGAATCGTCTAAACTCTGGGCCCCCCCCCCCCCGAGTGAACAGGCAGCTAGCAATGATTCTACGTACATCGGCGTTCGCTGAGTTTCCGCGGATTTGCCGACGCTCGACCGACTTTTTGGAATTATTCAAAAAATAAGTTAAACTTTTACTGTCTATAACAAATATATAATATATTAGGATATTTATGCAACAACTGAAAGAATTCATAATTTTATTGAAGATAAATATTACTAAAGATTATAATAATAGATAATTGATAATAATAGAATGTAAGTACTGATGATTGAAAAAAATTTTCTATTATTTATATTTCGCTTTGTAATAACATGTCTTATTAAAAAAAAAGTATCAAGGAATAATTATTTGTTCCAAGATTTATTTTATTACAAATAAGACTGCAAATCTCTTTACAATGTATTCATTCTATAAAGAAACATTATTTGGAAGCGAAATATAGATAACAGAAAATTCTTTTCATTCAGTAGTTTAAAAATATTTATTTTCAGTTACATTATGTTTTTCTTTCAGTTGTTTCATAAATATCATAATATATTAGATATTTGTTATAGACAGTAAAAGTTTAACTTATTTTTTGAATAATTCCAAAAAGTCGGTCGAGCGGCGGCGAGTCCGCGGAAAATCAGCGAACGCCGATGTACGTAGAATCATTGCGAGCTGCCTGTTCACTGATTTGTTCAATTTTTGGGGGGAGGAGCTATGAGGGAATGTTGTCGGCGCTGCCTGTGTCTTACAGAGCTTATTTTGCCCTCGCTAAAAATTATTTCGATTGCTTCGATGACACGGCGCGTGTCTTGAAGTACGAACGTCAGACCACGCCAAACCATTAATTGGGTGTTTATTCTATTTTAAGAGAACATAATCACTTATTATTCATTGTTCAACCAATTTTTTCCCTTTGACTTGTGGGTACGCATTTGATACTTAAACATCGCACCGCCAGGATTATCGTCATTAGAAGTGTATTTCATGTAACGATCTTATTGAAAATAATGAGTGAGTGACCTTTTAGTATAATTATTTTGCGGTAGTGTAACAATCTTAATAATTAGTCTAAGGTAGCCGATAGGTTATAGTATTATATCCGTAGTTGATTTTTTGAGTAAGTAAGAGTTAAAGAGATTAAATATCAAATCCAATAACGTTAATAAAAACTATTCATTAACAAAATAACCTATGCTGTAGAGCAATTATTAATCTTCCTAGAATTTTCTAGTCTCAAGATTGTCTGCGCACATAAGTATTTCGCTAGTCTCCCTCGCGTTTCCGTATTACACGAGCTTTTCACACTTTAGAACGTAGCGCACAAGTTGAGCGCTCGGTTTTATTTCGCCATGGTGCACGCGCGATCGAGAATGATCTACCTTGCGACCGCAGATCGTTTCAGGTGCAGCGTGGAACACGGATATGCAAGCATACTCGCCCTCAAACAGAAGGTGCTGCCCAGTCAAGTACTCGCATCTACAGTGGCCGGCGAGTATCATCGCGAGTGCATCCTGGAAGTTTAACCCCGTGTATTAGTCTTGCCGCGGGAGCACGCATATCCTTAATTCTTACTCGCAATCACAAATTACGCTCACTCGCGATGGGTGAACCTGTAGGGAATGTCTCTTCGGATGCGAGAAAAATTTAGGAGTATAGACTCATTTTCTTGTGTTAAAACTGTCGATCAGGGTTGACTACCAGGGTGCACACGCGATACTCGTAGGCCGAAGTGCATGCGAGTATTTTAATTATGCACGCGCTACTATGAATAGTGTGTTATTGTTTGCGTACTCGATAGTTTATATTTCGATATAGTTATAAGTTGTGCTTTTCCGAAATAGTATCCATTCACTGTTTAAAAAGTGTTTATTCACTTTTTTTATTAATGTTGATTAGGTATAGTAGATAGCAACAATGGACTGTGACGAAGTAGCATTTTGCATACGGTCGCCACCATCTACAGAGCACTTGAGCGATCGCATGACGAATGCCTTTTTAAAATTTTTTAAAAACAGTGCTTCTAAGCAATCTCCCTTGCAACGAAATCGGCCATTGGAGCCATCAGTGGACATAGATGAAAGTGAGCAAGGGCGAGAAAAGATGATGGAGGAATCATTGGAAATCGATGAAAGTCAGCAAGGGCGAGACATGATGATGAGCATAGAGGAGAATTCAATTTCAAATTATGTGCTACCTGAATTCCAACAAAATGACGTTGGCAATGAATTCATAAAAATATTGTTCATTAATAAAGAAGATGACCAAAAATTAATATGCATGAATGTTTCTCATGAAACTACAATTGAGGACATTATAGAAGAATTAAAAGTAAGTGAATTTTGTATAGCCTTATGATAACAAATGTTATTATATTTATATCAAATGAACGAAACGCCCGACGATTATGTAAAATTAATATAATGACCCTGGTAGAAAATTAACCATAAGTTGGCCAGAATATACTTAATCACCATATGGCTTAGCCATATTCTGGCCAACTTATGGTTAATTTTCTACCAGGGGAATCTAACGGCTATTCGGGCAATAGATAAGGAAGGAACTACCTTATCAAACACTTTTTTATACGTATTTTGATAGTTCTATAAATTTTGAATCTATTTTAAACAGTAAAGATTAATATAAATAATGTGTAATAGTACTTTTTTGCCTAGCGGGCCGAAGATTATGCACCTAGAAAGTAAAAGAGAAGACCCGTCTAGAGTACGCGGAAATTGGTACCCGAGCCGAAGGCAAGGGTGCCAAACGCTTGCTCTGGGATGGTCATCTTTCTCCCATGGTGCATATGCTATTTTTCGTCATAGTAAGCCTAAAATTATTGCTTTACGCCTGTACAGCAGGGCGTAAAGTAGATAGACGGAGAAAAATGTTTGTTGAAAAATTACTATGTTCGCTGGTAATGGAGCGACAGACTTACATTCTGAGCCTATTTGGTCTACTTTTAGCAATTATCAATATAACATTCATGAAAAATTAATAGAAATAGCTATAAAATTTACTAAGTAACATAGTAAAAAATTTGAGAGTGAAAGATTAATATAATATGAAATAATTCTTAGTACATATTTTGTATAATTTTTGCCAAGACTTTGTCACAAATTTAACTATACTACATCGTAAATTTCAGACATTTTAATAATTGACAGAAGGTCTAAGAATTTTTACAAGCCAACATAGTAAAAATTGAGTTGTCGTCTGCTAATGACTGTAGTCCGCGAGTCAACATAACTTCAAGCTGTACCAGATATAGACGAGTCGAAACAACATACCCCTGAGAACACGTTGGCGCAGCGAGTAAGAGCGCGGCTTCTGGCCCAGGGGGCTATAAGGTTCGATTCCCGATCACAGTAGAATTTTTTTTTTGTTGATGGATTTCTACTTTACTTTATAGTATTGTAGAATTTTATATAGAATTTTATATAAAAAAAAATTTTATATAAAATTTTTCATTATGATTTCATTTTAATTGGTTTAAACGATAGGATAATCATATCATTTTTCAAAGCCTGATAAAATTAATCTTTTTATTCTAATTCGATTTAATTATTTAGTTTTAAAGTTAAGAATAAAAATTCATTTTCAAAAATTCAAATGTAGCTGAAGTAGCTAATTTTCACGCCTATTCCTTACAGGCCAATCAAAATCACTCTTTAAGTGCTTCACAACATCCGGCCATCGTTTTTTGAAGAGAGGAATTCAAGTCTGTCGCTCTCTTCCCATACAACATAGTAAATTTTCCTAGATAATATAATAATGTTTCATAGTCTATTTTTCGATCCGATACTTTTGCACCCGCTGGTCTAAAATCGGTTACTTTAAACCCGTTTTTTAAATTCGAAAAATGGTAAAATCGCGCTTCTGTTACAATAAGAATTTTTTGTAACACATGCACGATTTTCTGCCGTTTTTTGGCCTAAAAAGGGGTCCTCAAGTGATTTTCTTTTTTTGACCGATTGGATAAAAAAATACTATATGTGCCAGGCGGGCGCATAAGTATTTTTTAGAAGATTCTTTTGCGCCCGCTACTCTACAGTTCCGTAAAATCGAAAAAATTATACTATATCGCAAAAATC
This sequence comes from Torymus aiolomorphi, assembly GCA_036365515.1. Lineage (NCBI taxonomy): Eukaryota > Metazoa > Arthropoda > Insecta > Hymenoptera > Torymidae > Torymus > Torymus aiolomorphi. The sequence goes on from CM070874.1 coordinate 99,902,991, forward strand.
CACTATAAATTTGAAAAAGCACGTTTCTTATGACTTTTTGTATTCAGAGATAAATCAAGTATTGTTTTTTAGGCTCAAAAACCCCGAAAATCAATACATGAGTCAAAATAAATATGGTGTACACCTACGGCTTCGTGGGCCTTTTGACCTCGTGTGGTTGCAGTACTCGTCTTCGGTTCGCAAAACACACTCGCCTTCGGGTCGTATTAGCTCACCTACGACTCGTACTGCAAACTCCATTCGGTCTAAAAAGTCCCACTTTGCCCCCTAGGTACACAATATACTATTTTGTACCGCAAGCATGATTTTCGAGTTTTTTGAACCTATTAATAGAGCTGAAAGCGACCGCTTGTCGACCAGCGGGCGGTAAAAACTGAAAAGCGCCAGCTGCTAGCGGGCGTTAAAAATTGAAAAGCACCCTCTGTTGTTTTTTAATGGAGTTTTCAAGATTATTTAAGAAAATCATCGATATTTTGAAAAAACGCAAAAATCTATACTTGCGGTACAAAAAATATGGTGTGCACCAAGGGCTAAGTGGGTTTTTTGACCTCGCGTGGTTGCAGTACTCGTCTTCGGTTCGCAAACGCACTCGCCTTCGGCTCGTGCTAACTCACTTTCGACTCGTACTGCAACCCCACACTCGGTCTAAAAAGACCCACTTTACGCCCTTGACACATAACATACTATTTTTGCATAGCGGGCCGAAAGTACCACTTTTGCTCCGGGTGCGCGATCTCGAAGGTTGTATTTTCGACATCGCCAGACAAAAAAATCATATTCGCACTACGGGAGTAAATAAAGAATGTCCCAGATCGCATGTAAATTGTCACCCGAGCCGAAGGTCCCTAGGTGCGTAATATACTATTTTGAAGGAGATTACTTGGAAAGGAAAGGTAAAGGTATAGGATAAATTTCCTATCCAAGTATCTCCTCTTAAAAAAATTCTTTACACTTTACGGTTTCAAATAGCACCGAGTAGTAATTACTAAAATTACATTAAATAAACTCATAATATATACGAATTCTTTCTAGCTCTAGCACACAGTATGGTAATTCTTCATGGAAAGTACTGACAAAATGATTCTTCATTTATAATATTTTTCTGTTAGTTGATTAATGCCAGTTTTCTTCGTAATCTTGCTAATCGTATACTAAAATTCATGAATAATGTTACTTTTTTCGCTAACCTTTTTGGACTTCGCGATAAAAGCGTTAACGTATATTTACACATTTGTATCACTGTATTTTCGAAAATTTTATTTTAGTAAATTTTAAATGAACAGATGGCAAAAATTTAACTTAAATATTCTTCAATATCTTGTCAATAAAAATGAAATGGCTAATTTTTCCAATAAAGTACCGTTATTCGAAATATATTTCCTAATATTCTGAATAATCCATACTTCGTTTGTAGATTACCTTCAAATTCACACAACAGCCATTGGTTCATAGATTAACAGATCCATCTATTGATTTTAGTTATGTAGTAAAGATGCCAGATCTCTGTAGTAAAAAAACAGAATCTCTCGAAAATAATATTAATGGATGTTTTGAAACAGATGCATGCAGCATTTACTCGCAACAATCGTGAGTGTTTCACATATATATAAACGTTTATAAACTATAATATATGACCGAATTCATCTCAAATGGAACGGCCACAGTATGCCTAAGTCACCGATCATTTTGGAATTTGAGTATGTTATTCTTCCCTTAAAATGATTTGACACTTTTTTTTTTATTTTTATTCCGCCAAACTTGCATCAATGTTCATTGTTTGTGCAATGTCCAAAATTCCTGAGAAAATCCTGACTTTCAAATTTATTTTTTGCAATGCTACTTGAGAAGTGTCACTCTATACATTGTGTAACTCAGTTTTAAGTCCTCTTTCATCCCCTGAAAGAAATTTTCCAAAAAATTAAGAAATGTAGTTTTGACTGAAATATACACATTTTAGAAAGATGCATTTGTCTGGCAAACGGTATACTTACCTTTTGCTTTCTCAAAGAGAAAGCTTGATAACGGTGAAATTTTTCGACCCCGCAATTTCGATGATTTTCGACATTTCTGAACTCCCTGAGTCGAAATATGCTGTTTATAAAAAATGGCTGTGTGTATGTGTGTGTGTGTGTGTGTGTGTGTGTGTGTGTGTGTGTGTGTGTGTGTGTGTGTGTATGTATGTGTGTAATAAATTTGTCCGTGGCATCACTAAAAACTGGACAGAGATATTAAGTTTATCTTTGGCAGGTGTATGAAGTTTATTTTGAAGTTGTGCAAGTTCAATTATATAGTTGATTGGATAATATTAAGTATTTAAAAAATAGAATAGAAAAATATGGAAAAATCGAAAATTTTTTTTTTCGTCGCTGGTTTTGTATATCGGTCATAAGTAGTTACATTTTCTTAAAGGTCTTGAAATAACCTATTAATCCATATTTTTTCGGCTCGATCGGATAATATTAAATCCGTTAAAAAAAATAAACAAAAATATGGAAAATAAACAAAATTTGTATGCCTTAACTGGTAGTCAATGATATTGAATATGCAATCACATTGGATAACTCCAGTGGAACCATTAACCTTCAAAAGAGAATCGGCCAAAGGGATTCCAGTATTTTGAAACTGAGGAGGCACGTTCGGTAAAAATCCATTGATACAAGACGTACCAATAAATTTGTTTCACATAATATCACGTTGGGTTCAGGCCACAAATTACTGCAGACGGCACTAATTGGGAAAAAAAGTAAACACACGAGCATAGGCGTCGCATTTTGTAAGAGTGAGGATTAAAGTCGATCATTCCCTTGGATGATCACTGCCTTCGCTTTGCTACGATCGCTCGAACTCTCACTCACATGAATAATCTGAGACTTTAGCCCCTTCTTAGATAATGTACAATTTCAACCAAAGTTGCCGGGGAAGCGAGGTTCACATAAGAGAGTCATTTAGACGTGCAACGGTGAGCGGAATGATTATTTAAATAATTCTTAAACCCAAGTAGCCGGAGTACCCGATATCCATCTAGATGCGCCATTAAACAAAGTTGCTACCCGACAACCAAACCTGCACTTTTATGTCAACTTGATGTCAATCTGAGTCCTTTTTTGCCGTTGTCGTAGGTTTGCTATCAATTTGCTATCACTTTCTTATGTGGGTAAGGGAGTTAAAGAGTTTAAGTATTTTTTAAAATAATATTGTTGCTTTCTGTCGCACGTCTTCGTAACTCCATTATTTACGTGGACCTTATGTCCCCCGGTTATGTACGTTAAAGAACTTTATAGATAATCGACTTCGTTTTGCACCGTGCAGTATGGCCCGAGCGCCAGCGAGGATTATAAGCACGGTGCAATAATGGACTATGGTGTGCCAATTACTATGGAGTACCCTATTATTGTGACCTAGGCATACTTTTGCATATAATTAATTATAAATCTAGTAAAAATATGCGTTATAATTTTTTTCTAAAACCTTAAGTGTACATTAATATAGTACGAGTAAATGCATGGTATTTTTTTCCTATATTAAAAGGGAGATGGGTATGAGGAGTCTGGCAAAAGTATCAGACTTTTGCCAGACTAAGAATTACTTTCCCTAAAAAGTATTGTAAAACGCCAGACTTTCGCCACACTCTTTCCCAGACTTTCAGCCAAATTTTTCATGCGATTTACGTTTGGCACAAACGTAAAATTGGGCAGTCTCGTTGTAGGGCAAGTTAGGGGGAGGCCGGGCAAAATTTAACGTTACCTATAAAGTTGTACCAAAAGCCGGAAACGTCGAGTAACCAACGGCAATGAGCAGCGCAGGGGCTGGATTCTGTAAACGTCTCGCCCTCGAGACACAAAAAATCCGAGAACAACTTTGTCTCGGAAAACGCGAAATCGAGACAAAATTGTTCTCGGGCGAGAACAAATTTGTCTCGCACAGTATGGCGCTCACGCTCGCTTCTCTCATTGGTTGGAAGCAGGCTCAGCGGGCACGACGATTTGCAGCTATTTCGATGTGTCTCTAGGGTTTTTTTTATGTTGAATCCTTGTGTCTATGATTCAACATAAAAAACCCTAGAGACACATCGAAATAGCTGTAAGTCGAACGTAATAGTTAAGTATTTACATTTGCTTCTTCTTCAAATTCTGTCTCACCCACTTATGCACGCGCTCGATTCTCATTGGTCGTCGGAGGGGCATGGCCCGCTCCCAACCGATGAGAGAAGCGAGTCGCTGTGTCGCGCGATATATATTTAGTACGGAATCAGGCCCCAGAGACGTAGAGACAGAGACGTGGAGGCAGAGGCGTAGAAACGAAACGTAGAGACAGTGGCGGATCCAGTCCTGGGGCATGGGGGGGGGGGGCGAATGCGAAGAAGTATATCCAATGACCTTTTTTTAAGGAAGTGATGCGAAAAAAAAATAAGCAATTTTTAAAAGGCGGGAGATATGAGGTCCACACATGTTAGGGAATTACGTAGACGTGCAATAATAAGCAAGACAATTATTTAAACAAGTTTTAAACACAAGTAGGCGGGGGATATGAGGTCCACGCATATAAGGGAGTCATGTAGACATGAAAAAATAAGCCAAATGATTATTTAAATAATTGCTTCCTCCTAGAGGAAGCTTTGTGATAGTAAAAAAAAAGTTTGTGAGATAATGTCTTAGGAATGTTGTATAGAAAATTTGGAATCGAAATACACCATTTTTAGAAAATGTCCGTATGGATGTGTGTGTGTGTGTGTGTGTGTGTGTGTGTGTGTGTGTGTGTGTGTGTGTGTGTGTGTATGTATGACCGTATACTCTGATATCTCATGATCTACTCAACCGATTTTAACGAGAGAGTGATCATTTTTTCAGATTTTGCTTCAACAATTGGGGTCAATATTTTATTTTTGTCAAAATCGATTTTTTTGTTTTTTATCGCCATTTTTAAATTTTCAAAATTTTTATTTTCAATTTTTTTTTATATTTAGAACAAATATTATTTATATACGATAAATTCTCTGTATGCAGAATAAAATTTTCTACAATTTAAAAAAAAAAAAAAGCCGTTAGCTATATTTCGTCATAAGTTATTCATGAAAACGTCATTTTTAGTAAATAGGTTATATTTCAAAATTAAAAAAAGATATTAACATGAATATTTTTTTGGTTATAAAGAATACTGAGTACTATAACTTACTAAATTTTTAGGTTTTTTTATTCATTATTTTTGGAAAAAAAAAATAATTTATAAAAAAAAGTGTTTTTTTTGTCGTTCAATAACTAGAGTAAAATTGGCTTAATCAGTTTGAAATTTTTTTTAGTGTTACATTCTGTATCACAATCGATTGAGTTCTTTGGGCAAAAGGATTGATCCATAAATTTCGGAGATATTTGAGGTTAAAATTTTTTTCACTTTTTTTTTAAATCGTAATTTCTCGAGAACGGCTTTATGTATTTGAATCGGGTGGGCGGCATTCGAAAGAGAATTTTAAGACCTATATTTTCTAAAAAAATTATTTGTCTAGCTATTACGGTTCTTTTGTTATTAATAAAAACGTAAACATTGAAAAATGAAAAAAATGAGTTTGGTATGTCCAACTATTGCGGGAGTAAAAATTGACTTAAGCGCTTCAAAATTCCTCGTAGAGGTGGATTTTGGATAGTTTTCGGTCGAGTTATTCGGGCAAAATGATTGGTCCTTAAATTTCAAAGATATTTAAAAAAATTTCAAGTTAATATTTTCCATAAAATTTTCCCAATTTTTTTTAAATGTATTGAGGATGGCTTTATGTATCTGAATGTGATGGGTAGCATTTGAAAGAGAAAAGCCGTTTACATCGTACAAAATAAAGTATGAAATTTTAAATATTGGAAGTAAAAATTAATTAAAGGAATCAGTAAATCAAGTTTGAGGAAGCTACGTGCCAATGAATTGGCAGCGGTTTTTTTAAACCCAAGTAGGAGGTAGATAAATAAATAATTATTTATTTATCTACCTCCTACTTGGGTTTAAAAATTATTTAAATAAACGTTTTGCTTGTTTTTTTTTATGTCTATATGACTCCCTTATATGCATGGACCTCATATCCCCTGCCGACTTGGATTAAAAAATTATTTAAATAATCGTTTTGCTTATTTTTTCATGTCTACATGACTCCCTTATATGCACGGGCCTCATATCCCCGCCTACTTCGGTTTAAAAATTGTTTAAATAATTGTCTTGCTTATTGTTGCACGTCTACGTAATTCCCTAATATGCGTGATGGACCTCATATCCCCCGCCTACTTGGGTTTAAAAGTGGTTTAAATAATTGTCAGGCTTATTGTTGCACATCTACGTAATTCCGTAATGTGCGTGGACCTTGCGTCCTCCGGGTAGTTGGGTTTAAAAATTATTTAAATAATCGTTTTGCTTATTTTTCATGTCTACACGACTCCCTTATATGCGTGGACGTCTTATCCCCCTCCTACTTCCTCCCTCTCTCTTTCTGCACTCATTTCATTTTAAATATTTTATTGTTATATTTTACTCTTGGGGGCGATGGGGCCGATCCTGGATCCGCCCCTGCGTGGAGACAGAGACGTAGAGACAGGCGCGTAGAGAAAGAAACATACACGGAAAAAAAGTTTCCATTAAAAATTAGTATTTTCTCTACTAGTTTGAGGACATACTCAAATTATCAAAATATTTAATATATTTTCAGCAAATAATGGTATACACCTTTTTAAAAATAAATAAATATGGTTATAAAATTTGCTACATTATTATATAAAATTTAGTACTTACTATACTAAATTTTCAAAGCATTAATATTTGATAGAGGATGTAGCAATTTTTACGAGTCAGTTTACTAAAATTTGATAGAATTGTAGCAATTTCTACGAGTCACTTTACCAAAAATTACGAGCTAACGACAACATCAGCAAATCGACATAACCTCAAAAGAAATTTACTTACCACCTTCTCTTTTATAAAACTAATTATAAAATATAACCTGCATATTTTTATAAATATTTATTCATTTAGAAACTCGTGTACTACATCCTTCGCGAAACAAATAGTTAATTAACTTATTAAGGTATCGAATATCCTATTGTGGAGCTACACAAGCTGTAGCATATGTAGACGAATCGAAACGTTTTTCGTGTAAGCGCATGTTGGCGTAGCGGTAAGACTGCGGCTTCTCGCGCGGCGGGCTCGGGTTCGATCCCAGCTCTCTGCGTTTTTTTTCAAATACAAAAAATTATTTATTTCTTCTACTTCCCGAGTAGAAATTTTCAAACGGCAATGACGCGGGACGGGGATCCGTCTGCCGTGATTCCTGATCCGTACCTGATGTTGTTGACGGATGAGTGCCGTACGAGGCATGTAACGCTGAACCGTATGAGGGCCGAATGATTTTACCTATCTATATCCTTATGTCCGGTGAAACATCTAGCCCTGATCCGGCCCTGATTCGGGCAACACGTGGCTTATTATCTAAATAATTTGAAAGCGAATATGTTCTATATTTAATAAAAATTACAACATTTAATATATTTTTTATGTATTTATTAAATCATTTTTAATATATTTTATATATTTAGACACTGTATAATCTTTTTTTTTTTTTATAACAAATATTTTTTCACTACTTATTTGTATTAAATATCTTCTTTTTTCGCTCTTTGTGATCTATGGCCTTCCCAATCCTTGGAATAATTAAATATACTATACTGTTCGATAAATTCAGATAAATTTTCATCTTGTGATTTATCCACTTTATCATCTTCATGTATTATTTTACTTTCTTGATGTTCTTCACATTCATCTTCTGAAACACTCGTGCTAGAATCTGATGAATATTTTTTAGTCAGATCTCTATTTGTTCTAAATCTTCTGATACGAAATTTAGTACTTAACTTTTTCCTTCGTTGTTTATCCATTATACTTATTAGGTTAGATTTGAGGCTATGACGCGCGCGTAAACAAATGCTCAAATACTAATGCTAATATAACGGAAAAATGACACGTACCTTATCCGGAAAATTTCACGGCGTTGTACCGGCCCTGATAAGGCTTGCTGTAAATGAGTTTATCGTACGGCAGAAACGCAAGTACCTTACAATAAAAGCGTTACATGCCGCGCGAGGGCCTTGCACGGCATACGCCATTCGGCCCGTGTGATACCTACGGCACGCCGTATTTCATTTCTACTCGGGTTAATGTACATTCGTAATCTAAAATATATAACGTCGGTAATATAGATGACGAAAAAAATTTTTTTTAATTGTTGATTTCCACTTTAGTTTCTGAAATACTAAAATTTGGTAAACTGGATTCTAAAATTTAATACATTTCGAGTATGTCCCCGTTTCTCTAAACAGTATACTAAATTTTAGTCATTGAAGGAGTAATTTTTACTGGTAACTTTTTTTCCGTGTAGAGACAGAGATGGAGACAAAATCGGAGAGACAAAAATGTAAAAATGTAAAGTGACGTACCCAGTTCAAAGTAAAATAAAAAAAAAAATTTGTATCAGATATAAGTATTTTATGCCGATGTTGTTGATGCCGATTAATACGCACATTTTATTTGTGTTAATAAGATTTTACTGGTGCAAATACTTATATCTTGTGTAAATTTTTTTATTGGATTTTATTGGTTACTTTCAACTGGGTAGCAAAGTGCAGTTACATGCAGATAAGAAACCAGGACCTTCTTCCATCTTACCAGCTGATCAAGAAGAGTTACTTGTAAAATAGATTTTGCACTGTGGTGGACTTGGTCACCGAGTAACCAAGAGTCAGCTTCTCAGCAGTGTCCGAATGATTGTGGCTAAACAGAATATTGATACTCCATTCAACAAGGGCAGTGGGGCAGGTCAAAAGTGGTATAGTGGCTTTTTAGGAAGGCATAGAGAAATAAGTCTGCGAATGGATGAAACTGTCTCCTCGGCTCGAGCTACAGTTTCAGAAGATGCATTAAGAAAGTGGTTTTCCACAATAAAGGAGTACTTAGAAGAGGAATTTTTATTGGATATACATCCGTCTAAAGTCTTCAACACTGATGAGACTGCTATGCCATTAAGTCCCAAGTCTGGACGTGTTTTTGGAAAAGAAGGATTAAAAGATGTGTACATTCGAGTAAACAATGAGAAAGAAAATGTGACACTTTTAGTGACTGGAAACGCTGCAGGCCAAATAATAGCACCTCCGCTGTTGATGTTTAATTATAAGAGGATATTTTTAGAAATATATGAGAAAATGCCATCTGGCTGGAGCTATGGTACGTCAGACAGTGGTTGGATGCAAGGAGAAAACTTGTTAGAATACATAGCCAATGTATTTCATCCTTGGTTAAAAGAAGCAAAAATTGCACTGTCTGTCATTCTGTATGTAGATGGACATGTCTCACACTTGAGGCTGCCGCTGGCAAAATATTGTTCAAAAATCAAATTATATTATTTGCTCAACATCCTAATTCGACACATAATTCAGCCGATGGACCAATCTATGTTTCGCCCAGTAAAAGCTGCTTGGAAAAAACAAGTTAATAGCTATCGACAGGAATATAACTGTTAGTTAGCAGAAAGCTGATGTTGCAAGATAATTTCAGAAGGTGTTAAATAATTTAGATACTCATATAATTTTAAAGAATGGTTTTAGGGCTTGTGGATTATTGCCCTTCTCTGCAGATGCAGTTAACTATGAAAAAGTGCTGAATCGCAGATGAGCACATGAACGAACAACAATTAGATGTACAAAAAAAATGAAGCTACGTAATAGTTATAAAATGCATTGAAGAGAGAATCGACCCTAGCACTTTAAAACAATTTCAACTTGCACATGAAAAAAATGATTGGACCTGTGAAACAGAAAATAACAATTTATTTCATGTTTGGAATCATTACAAGAACCTTGTAAAACTGATAGTCATGTAAATAATAGTAATGAACATGAAAGTGTAACTCAAGAAAATAATATTAAGGAAAAAGATTCATCAGTATTGAACATTGAAGGTATACAGCCTGATCAAGACATTCTTATGGGAGTTTCCGATGGAAATTTGTCCATGTAGGGAGTGAAGGAGTCTGATGATCAGTTGCTCGTGGAGAAACAAAATGTAAATTTATATACATAATTACATTAATAGTAAGCCCTATTAAAAAAATCACGTAACAAAATTACGTGATTTTGTTACGTAAAAAAATTACGTAATTACGTTAATCACGTAATATTTTGTTCCAATATGATATGTGATTTTCCGTAACATATGTTAATGGTTTTATTCGAAAATCACGTGACGTTTGCGTAATTAGGGTGACTACACCAGTATTGGAACAGTCACCAGTTAACGAACACTTTCTTTATATATATGAAAATATAAAGCTTTCTATGTATTGTTTATCTAACATGACAATAATTTTCGAATCCTTGAAAATTTTTATTTCATTTTCTATAAAGATTCTGCATAAAAGAAATTATCTTGTTAAGAATAAAATAATAAAATATCGCTATTAAGTGTTCCTTCACTGATGACACGTATTTAGATACTAAGATTGCGTGTTTCTTTACTGGTGTTTAGGAGATATTTACAGATTTTCATTCAATAAAATATTTACTTCGATTCTTTATTTAAAATTTGCTCACCGACGTAAAGTTTGAACATTTTAAAATATAAATTTCAAAAGGGTTTTACTTTTAATCCATTTTTAAACCACTTAATTAAATAACAAAAGTTACAATTTCCTTATTCGTTCCTTCACTGGTGCAGCCACCCTACGTGATTTTAACAATGTAACAAAAATTTACAGACATTAAAAATCACATAATGACGCAATTATTTTTCGAATAAAACCATTAACATGTTACTTAATTTTTGGAAAGTCACGTATCATATTGGAACAAAATATTACGTGATTACAAAATCACGTAATTTTGTTACGTGATTTCTTTCAATAGGGAGATCATGCGTATACTAAAATCTACACGGATAGAAATTTGGTGCAACTGTTGCACACCGGCCGAAGTCGGACACACCAATTTTGATATAAGCAGAAAAACCAACGGTTGGCGGGTTTGTAACACCAAATTGGGCGATCTGTTCGCGCAATTTTCGGCATTTGACAGACGAAAGTTTGAGGAGTCTGCTCTCCTCTGTTTTTGTATACGGGTATGGAAGGTGATATTCAGCTCATGTGACGTTTTTCACACGAGCGAAGCGAGTGAAAAAAGTCACATGAGGTAAAAATCCTCATACGCATCAGTTTCGAACCGTATTTTATACTACGAAAGACAAATAATTATATTAAAGTTATGATTTTGAGGTTAGGGCTCTCCGCGAGTGAAAAGTTAGACGACCGAAAATTGGGCAATCTGATAGCCCAATGTTGGCGGTCTGACGCCTAACGTCGTGACGCGCTGTTGGCCGACCAGCTACTCGACGTTGCACCAAATTTCTATCCGTGTATTATTTATATACAATCATATACAATCTTGCTTTTTACAATTATATACAACTGTATCACTGACAACTATATATACAATCATTCCAAATACCCATTTGATTTTTAAGATGAAATTATTTATTTCCTTCATGATAAACTTAATTTATTATAATTATTATATCTAGGTGATAATTGTAAAGGATTATGAAGCTCAAGATGCATCAAGTTCTTCTGCAATAAATTATGAATTCGTTATAGCTGATGATGGTACTGTGATAATTGAAGATAGTTCTTTTATTATTAGATAGTTTAAGTCATACTGAAAATATAGAATCAACTATAAATATTGAGAGAGATCTTATGACTGAGCCTCTTACCTGTAGTATTAATAAGGAACAAAATCAAGTTCAGTTCAAATAAAAATGTTTGAAATAAATTGTTGCGATTACGATTTTTCGATCATAAGTAGTACCTTCTCTATCGTTACTATAAATATTTTGTATTAAGGCTATAAAAATAATTTATTTTTGTTATATTATTTCTAGAGCACAGTATTACAGGCAGAGTAATGGGTAAAGTACACTATATTTAGAGCACAATAATTGGTCCGAAAGCACAGTGACTAGGCCACAGTAATCGGTCAAAAGGAACGGTAACCGGGGCACAGTAACTGATTTTCGGGGGTCGTTAGCGCACAGTAATTGGTACATCTACCCTACTTATGTCACGCCTATCCGTGACATAAATGCAGATTTATGCCACGCAGTGCTATAAAACTAATGAATTGTTCATATATTACTGACAGTATTATTAATGTTTAGATGAGCGGGATTTCATAAATAAAAAGCGATTATTTATCCTAATAAATTGTGAAGTGTCCCCTTTAGGAATGTACTATAGATACTTACTTATACGTGAGGACTTGTGAATGGCCCTGCTCAGTGAAAGAAGAGGTCGAATGAATGTGTAAATAGTTTATAGTTACAACGCCACAGTTATCGCGATGAATCTGCGTGGCGAAATTTCTGGCATGAGTTTCATAACCTACAGCTACATTGAGAAGAACGGACGTATTCTTTTGTAAAGACTCATTTGTAAGTTTTACTATCAATTGTACATATTAAATTAATTCGTAAATAATTAAGTATATACATTACCGCTATTGATTTTCATTCTTAGTACTCGCACTATTCATGAATAAGTTTTTCTTTACAAATTTTCACAATTACAAAAATTTATTTTTCAATTTGGGCATGAAATAGTATAATAGTGTGTGTAAGGGATTTTATCCTCGTGTGAACGTTTGCGCTCGAGCGAAGCGAGCGATCATTTTATAATTCACCATCTTATTTGAACTGTCTCATCTGTGTTTCATATACAAAAAGGTTCTATTCCTGTCCTCATTGAAAAAAGTACAATGTGCAACATCGTACATGATGGTACATGTTGTTGATTTGAATAACGATTTTTAAAGCACCCAAAATTTAAATTTTAATAATTAGATTTGGTATGGTTCACAATATACTGAAAATATTTAGAATTTCTTATTTCTGTGTATAAAAAATCGTAATAATTAAAAATTATTATTTTACAGAAATGAAAAATATCAAAACGCGACAAAATAATTAATCTGAATGAAGAAGGTTACTAAAAGATATTGACATAAAGAAGCAAATGGAAAAATTCAAAGGGAAAGATGAGATGGGGAGAAGGGAGATGATAGTTCAAGCAACACACGATATTATCAAATTAGATAATATAATTGAACAATTACGCAAATGTAATGGAAAGTATAAGAAAAATTAATTCTCAATGAAGCGTAGGACACAGAGAAACATTTATTAGTATATCATATGTTTTTAATTAGAAAATTTACTATTTTCACAGTAGTGCTGGGAAACAATCGTCATGTGGGATTTTTACTTTTTGAAATAGTAATTTTTAAATAATAATTTGTATTGTTTTTGTAGCAAATTGACTGATCCTGTGATGTTTCATTTCAGCAGTCATAAACAAAATTATTTGAACAAGTACAATTAGCTGTAAAAATCATAAAAATTGTTATTTAAAAAGTAAAATTTTTCTACAAAAATCTTAAAAATCACTATTTTAAATAATAAAAATCCCACCTGTAGAGTGTGTTCCAACGCTACTGTGAAACGCATAAATTTTATTATTTAAAAAAAATTAAAGTTCACAAATTAATTTTTATCTATGTATTATAAATTGTGATCGTACAATTATTTCTTGATCTATTATATTCAAAATGTATAAACGAATTAGATGCACATATGCATACAAATGTGAATTGTCTCCGGCGGATTTATATAAACAATAAACTTATTATACATTTATTAACTGTTATTTGAACGTATTATAAGTTAGCGAACCAACGATGTTTATAAACAAATTAATAAAGTATACTTTATTACAAAAAATACAATCATATTCTTTCAATCATTTTGAGTAAAAAACTGTCAATACACATTTTAACATACGACAAGTAGTTTTCGATGTAAAAATTATAAAAATTTTTTCGCAAATGGGGATTTTTTTGAAATTTGACAATTTTGTTACTCAAAAATCGTTATTTGTAAATTTGACGTGATGCGTACATATGCCAACAACGAGACTACGTATTCTAAACAATACCGATAATTGCCGTTTCAGCTCTACTATATTTAACTGTAAATTTTGTTTATTTTAACGTGCACTATACCAGCCCCTGCTCGTGCGTTGCTTAAATTTTTTTCGTACTCGTGGCCCGCGAACTTGAGCTAGCAAGTACGTACACTACCAGGGCCGTATTAACGTCTATACCACCAACGCCATGGCGTAGGGGCGGCAGCATCTGGGGGCGGCAAAATCTCAAAAATCCTAAACCCATGAGTTCAAACGGCGAGCGCACGAGTACGCGGGTGAAGCGAAGTCCACACATAGGGTAAAAGGCCCAGAAGATAGACAGTCACCAGTAGATAGACGAATTACCATTCAATTAATAAGTAACTTAAACTTTTAAACTAAACTATATACTTTACTTAGAAGAAGAATTCAAAATTTACTGAATCAAATTTTTTATTACGGTCTATGTATTAACTGTAAGTTGTAATTAATTATAAAGTATTATTATTATTATTATTATTATTATTACTTTATAATTAATTATAAAGTCGTCTATCTATTGAAGTTTCGTCTGCTTTAACCGTCTATCTATTGGGTAGTTTACCTTACAATGGAGTTACGTAGATGTGCGAAACTAAGCGAGACAATTATTAACATTATTTCTAAACCTGGCCCTCTTGGTCGCCCAGTCCGTCCCTGATTAAGAGTGAACATTTTTTAATCGATTTTTTATAATTTTACTCCCCTTACATGGGGCGGCACAAGAAGCTTGGTGTAGAGGCGGCAAATCCCATAGTCCAGCCCTGTACACTACTTAATATCAAGACTAGGTATTCTAAACAATACACGTGTTACAAAAATTAATTTTTGTAACACATGAATGATTTTCGGCGTTTTCCTACCTAAAAAGAGGTCCTAAAAAGTGACTTTTTTACTGAACTTTTTTTACATCAGTTTTGAGTACTTTAACTTAAGAATTCAACCTTGAACAAACATTTGACACAAATACATTTTGACGCAAATACTATATACTTTTATAATATAATGATGATGATAACGTCATTAGGGAGTTATGAGTTTAAAAAAAAAACACGTTTTTGTTTTTGATGATAACTAAAGAACCGTGGTAGATAGAATATTAATTTTTTTTTAGAAAATATTGGTATTTTAATTCTCTTTCGAATGCCATCCACCCCATTCAGATAAATAGAGCCGTTCTCGAGAAATTACGATTTTAAAAAAATGTCAACAAATTTTAAACCTCAAATATCTCTGAAATTTATGGACCAATCATTTTGCCCAAAGAACTCGACCGAGAAACATAAAAAATCTACCTCTCCAAGGAATTTTGAAGCGATTACATCAATTTTACTTCCGTAAACGTCGGGCACAGAGAAAGCGTTTTTTTCATTTTTGAATTTTTTTCTCAAAAAATAACCAAAGAAATGAATTCAAATTTTTACAGATTATAGCTATTTATATTGTGCATTATCGTGATTTTTCTCAAAAAAATGGACCGTTTAGTTTGTGAGTTACAGGCTTTAAAAAGAAAAACACATTTTTATGAATAACAAGAGAACCGTGATAGCTAGAGAATTCTTTTTTTTTTTAAATTATAGGTTTTTTTACGCTCTTTCGAATGCTACCCATCCAATTCAAAAATTTAAATCAGATCATTAAAAAAAATCAAAAATAAATTTTGTGAAAATCGAAAATGCGAAATAAAACGAATCAGCCCAATCGAAAACCGATTTTTGACCCGCCATCACACAAAAAAAACAAAAAAAAGGGAACCTGTCTGATTAAAATCGATCGAGTAGAAGCTGAGATCCAGCTATACACACACAAACACACACACACACACACACACACACACACACATCCATACAGACATTTTTAAAAAATCATGTATTTTGGTTCCTAGCACCTCCAATAACACTTATAACATGTTTTTACAAAAACTCAAAAAATTACTATCACAAAGCTTCCTCTAGGAGGAAGCAATAGTATATGCTACCACGAACGCAAAATGTATCATTCCCTCGAGTGCGAGCTTTGTAGCCGAGCGCACTCGCCAAGAATGATACATTTTCCGCCATTGGTGCATAATGTACTATTAACTTCCCGCGAATTAAGGCTTATGTAGTGTACGGCAAAATAATCGAAGTTTACGGCAAAATAGTAGAGCAAAAACGGCAATTACCTGTAATGTTTAGAATGCCTTGTCTCGATATCAGTGTATGTAGTCGCCACATCAAGTTCGCGGGCCACGAGTACGAACAAAATTTAAGCAACTCGCTAAAAACGCTACAAAGGGCTGGTATAGTGCACGGCAAAATAAACGAATTTTACGATTAAATAGTAGAGCTAAAAAGGCAATTATCTGTATTGTTTAAAATGCGTAGTTCGTTATTGGCATATGCACACATCACGACAAATTCACAAATAACGATTTTTTTTGTTACTACAAAAATTGGTGAATTTCCAAAAAAAAATTTGGTGGAGCCATGAACCTCAAACTGCCACAAAAACCCCTCTTTTGTCCCCAGACTAGTCACGTTTTTCCAACAAATAATTGTTAATTAGAATATTTTCCACTCTTGTACAGCAGTTTTTTCATGATATGATTTTTTGAGGGAAGGTGGTCCGCTAGCATGATATCAAGTTTATAGTCAAATTTATTAGCTTTACGGATAATTATAACGGCTAATTAAGGGCAATTAATCCAATAGTTAATGTTGCAGACTTCGAAAATGGGCTCGCTAACGTATCATACGTGTTATTTTATCATTATGTAAATCCCATTGTTTAAAGGTTATAGAAAATATTGGCAGTAAGGTTTTATACATTATTTTCATTGAGATTAAAAACAATCGCTCCTTAAAATAAATCAATATTTAAGACGATAGCGACATTAATGTTTTAGCATTCTTTACGGTGTTAAGTATGTAGTTACTTTGTTCTTTTGTTGATTTACTCTTTAAATTACTATGCATAAGATGGCACAAATTTTTCAAGGATAATTTTCAAAATCTGTATAGCAAAAACGTTGTCCCACTTTAGGTGTCTATTGATATTCATATCACAGTAGTGGGACAGTCAGGAAGACGTTGAAAAATATAGACCCACAATTGCTTCCGAACAGGCGTCCCACTACTGGTTCCAAATAAATTAACATGAATAAAAAAAAAAATTTTTTTTTAATTTCAAGTCATTCTATGAGAAGAATAACATACTCCAATTCCAAAATAAGCCATACAGAACATTTCTGTTCTTTTTTAAAGGAAAAGTAACTATCTTTATGTATTAATAATCATCTGAATTTCTAGCATATGAAGAGTTTAGGACAGCAAAAGAACAGCTCACATTTGGAGTTGGCTCCTGATGAAACAGTATAAACAGCAAACTTAAGAGCCATCTAAAAATGCGAGCTGATCATTTGTTGCCCTGACCTCTACATCTGCAAGCTCTTACGACTATTTCATTATTGATATCCTCTTCCTTCGATATAACATGCCATTTTTTAAAATAAATAATCGTCTTTCAATCAATATCTGACACGCTCAATAATTTCTTTGTTGGTTCAAATGCTAAGCTTATTTTAATTTCTAAAATAAAATAAATAAAATGAAAAGAAGTATAGTTTTTGTTTACAGTTAATCAATGAAGATTTACATAAATAGTCTTTTTTTATAAATATATGATATCTTTCACAGTTTAGATTATTATATTAATAAAATTTCCATCCATTATTTTTCTTTCTACGCAACCACGCTTATTTATATTTTTTTACCCGTGCACGTAAATTTTGATTTTTGTAATTAATAATCGGTTGATTTCTCGCGGGAACGAGTTTTATCCCCCCCCCCCCCCCGGCAATATTTTTAAGCGAACAATCACCTAAATCTTTCGTTAGGGTATTGTATCTCTGACATTACCTACTAATCTTTGTAGGCTCTTCTGTATACAATAAATTTCATTTACTCAAATATATCAACGCGCTTTTGTATATGCATGGATATATAACCCTCACAAAAAATGAAATTATAATAAAATCAACAACATTATGTATAAATTATTTTGTAATTAATTGATTCTTCAATCAATCATGTGCATGTCTATAATATAATAAGACAACATTATCGTATATTTCAGAGCACAAAATTCAAGTAAGACAGAAAGCTTTTCACGATCACGAAAAATTAAGAAGGTATATATTCTGAATATCTACTGAATTTTCTAAAATTAAGATTAATTATTTATACTTAACTATCATTTTGACTAAATAATTATCTTCCAATATTATATTTTTCAACTTCAATTACTATGAGTAAATATATACATTTATAATTGCCTCTATTATTTGTATGACAGATTTATGTACACGAAATATATACATATACAACGCGATACTTATAATTTCTTTAGTCAGGTATCGAAGAAAAAAAACAGTGAGGTGTTTTGGAACTCATACTTTGAATCAAGGTACTATACATCTGTCGTACAAATACCATCAGCTATTTATAATGTTGTATTAATATAATTACAAGCAAACAATAAAAATAAAATATTAATAAAATGTTATTACAGGTACCTAAGTATATTAGTGGACTGTTGGCTATGTGTCCGTTCTGTAAAATGTCTGCTTCAGATTTTAATTATTGTATGCGATGTAAATCAAAACTGCCTGATGATGTACAAAGAATACCAATTTGTTCTGGCAATAATAAGAAACACTCACATTGAGTGATGTATATATTTAAAAAAGTGTACTTATAGTTTTACTTTTCTTAAATGTAATTGAAAGTAGATATAATGCTAATATTTACAATACAATAAAAAAAATAATATTATGAATCGAATTAATTTATTAATTTGAGAAATAGTGAGCGTCATTGATAAATATTTATGCGATATATTAGGAGAATATATAATATTGCAGTATTTCAATACTATTACTATAACATTACGAAAACCTGTCTAGAATTCCAATATCACAGAAATATTCTATAAATATTTTCAAATCATATATTACACAGTAATAATTATGTAAAATTATTTAATGTGATATCACGATGTACGAAATAATTATGAAGAGGTATATAACAGATTATGAAAACTTACAGCAAATTTATTACAACATGACATTTCAGAGATATTTTGCTATTAAAAAAAGGATGAATGAATAAGTTGGTTTTCTGTTTTGGATGTGAAATTTGGGATTTCTTGTGGTTTTTTAAAAAAGTAATGGTTTTCAAAACATTACTAGATGCCTAAGTCGAATAAAAATTAATTTTTTATTAATTTTATGTCACGGTGCAGTACCACTGACAATATTGCTGAAATAATCCTGATATGTTTTTTGTTTTCATCAACTTCCACAACAAATTGTACCTACCTTGAAATTCCTAATGCTGAAAGTTGTTTTCTAATATACAATCATTTGCTTTCTATGATGAAAGTTTCGTAGCACATTTAAGATGGTTCATTGAGAAATCGATTTTCTTTAAATTTTCTTAAAAATTAGTGTATATACTCCTTTTTATATGTTTTATCGATTTTTTAAACCACCAGTATAAGAAGCGATACTAATTATTGAGATATAGTTAATGCCAAAGTTTGTAACCTTAACATGGGAAAGAAGCATAGGCGCAGTATGTATTTAAGATTCATTTAAATTAATAGCAAAACCAATTTTCTTAAATCTTTTTTTTGAAACTAGTATATTATACTAGACTGAAAAAGGAATAATGTAGAATATTTCGTAATATTGCAAGCGATACTATTTTTCGAGAACTGGCTTTTTGAAGAAAAATTGCCATGTTATATTTGTATATCTATATATAGTTGCATCGTACAAGTCGTATTGTTGCAAACATTGTATAGGCATCTTATTTTTACTTAGTCTTTTCTTATTATTTTTACAATAGTATACAGAGATAAATAAAGAGTTTCCACCATAAATACTATACTTATAGCACAATTTTTGCGATACTGTGATTTTTATGACGTCATTGGCCAGATATACATTATTGTTGAATTAGAAAAAAGGGTTGCTGAAATAGCCGAATGAAAATGAGGAATTGGATAAATGTTGAAAAGTAGATATCCAATCTGCAAGATTGATATATAGGTATATAAATGTAACATTTATGAATTGAATCAATCTTTACGGAAAATGGACCAAATAAACCAACAGGTAATGAGAAATGAAGTATCAAAATAGACAAATGTTCTATACAACATTGTGATTATATATATATATATATATATATCAACTGATAAGAATTTTTCAATCGGTCTTACAGTCTTACAAATTAAATTAAAATAATTAATATTTATGGCAGTCAGATTGCCCTTGTTTATAATCACCCCCGCAGAATCTAAAATAAAAACTTAATTAAACCTGGAAAAAAAACTTTGTTAGCAAAGGACTTTGCTAAAAAATTGCTAACAAAGTTTTTTTTCCAGGTTTAATTAAGTTTTTATTTTAGATTCTGCGGGGGTGATTATAAACAAGGGCAATCTGACTGCCATAAATATTAATTATTTTAATTTAATTTGTAAGACTGTAAGACCGATTGAAAAATTCTTATCAGTTGATAGTAAATTGCAGGCGACATAAGTAATATTTTTAACGATATATATATATATATATATATATATATATATATATATATATATATTGGTGCATGTTCATATGTGCAAATAAGCATGTACATACACGTTAATTAACATATATACGAGAATAGTATTACAAAAATATAGAAAATATTTAATACACTCATTAACAATAACTTATTAACAAATTACACTAACGTGCAATAGGTTTGCTCTCCTCTCGATTTTATTTGCATTAAAACGCCCGACGCCGTCGTCGGTCGTCGCATGATACGGGATAAAGCTCTTCCTTATCCTCTGAGTCGGTAACGTAGAGCGCTTCTCCCTAGGCGTTACCGCGTCCGCAACGAAAACTTTCGTTTATTTATTTATTGTAATTTTCTTATAAATAATTGTTATTAAATGCTATAATAATCTCTACTTATGCAGGAATCTTAAATGCAATTGATTTCATGCATTTAATGAGTTTTTTCAAGCGGTTTTGTCAAATGTAATAGTCACTATGCGAAAAATTTCAATAATCAAAAATAAATAAACAATGCTAAATAAATTATTTTTTTCACAGTAACTTTTTTTTTTGTGGCCTACTTTAATTTATGCAATTTTTAAAATAATTATTTGTGGCAACTTTTTTAATGCTCAAAATGGCATTTTCAAATATCGCGCTTTGGAGGGAGTCACTTTTGGCGACGCTGCTGCCAAGCGACGGCGGACGAAACCCACACATGAGTGTCTCCCCACTCCAGGATGTCTGTGTGAGAGTTGCGTGAGACGCGAGAGCAGTGTAGCGCACTTAGAATGTTTCTTACCTTCTTGCTATTCCAACTGCGATGTAAGTCGGACGTGCCGACTGGCTTTCTTGCCACCTAAATAAAGTCTTTATATTTATCTCTCTCTATTAAACAATGGACTATTAATTTACCACAAACCTCAACACTATTAATTATCCAAACCTCAACAATTTGTACGCCAGATTCGTGCAACGATGTATACCTATATATAAGTAAAACCTAACCTCCAATTTTCTTTAGTCGAAGAATTAACGCTTGAGTAAAGAAAACAATAGGCAAAGATTGACGTTTGACTAAAGAAATAATAATTCCTTTTATGTCAGACACTCAAAACAGCGGTTTTTACGTGTTTCTAAATGGGCTATAGGTTATTCGTACGACAGATCTGTCGTACAAATAGCAACGCCGAATAATTAATATACACTCTACATCTCCGCCAAATTTTAAAGAAATAAAAACAAGTTTTCTCTAGTTATTAGGCGACAAATAAAATAACTTTGTAAAATAGGAAAATTTTGAATTTCAAAAAATAATCGTACGATCTTGATGAAAATTCATATACATAATATCTATTTCACATACAAAATTGTCTAGAAATCTGGAGCTGATTCATAGAACTGTCCTCGAGAAATTACGATTTAAAAAAAGTTTAAAAAATTTTAACCTCAAATATCTCTGAAATTGAAGGACCAATTATTTTGCCCAAAGAACTCGACCAAGAGCTATCCAAAATCTACCTCCACAATGAATTTTGAAGAAATTACGACAATTTTCCCTCCGGAATCGTTGGACATACAAAACTCATTTTTTTGATTTTTTGTTTTACGTTTTTGTTAATAACCAAAGAACCGAGATAGCTAGAAACTTTTTTTTTATAGAAAATATAGGTATTTTCATTCTCTTTTGAATGCTACCTATCCTATTCTGATACATACAGCTGTTCTCGAGAAATTACGATTCGAAAAAGAGGTTACAAAAAGTTTTTGATCTCAAAAATTTCTGAAATATATGAACCAATCATCTATTTCAAGAAAAGGTGCAGGTGGCTACCAAAAATCTACCTCTACAATGAATTTTGAAGCGATTAACACAATTTTACTCCCGTAAATTGTCGCCACCTAAAACACGTTATTTCCATTTTTTAATTTTTTTCTCAAAAACGAACAGAATGGATCCAATTTTATACAGATTATAGCTATTCATAATCTCCATTATCATGATTTTTCTAAAAAAATTGACCTTCTTGTTTGGGAGTTATATGCTTTTAAAAAAAAACCACGTTTCTGTTAATATCAAAATAACCGTGACAGCTAGAGAATTACTTTTTTTAAATATAGGTTTTTTTATACTCTTTCAAACGCTACCCATCCGATTCTACAATTTAAATCCAATCATTATATAATTATATTGATATTAAAAGGAATAAACTAAAAAACATAAAAGATAAATCGTTTACTTCAGCGTTGGAAGTTTCTGCCTCTTAGGGCGCTGCGGCGGCTACTCCTCTCTTTTCCCTCCGCTTTTGACTGACAAATCTGTAGTCTAATATTAAAAGAGGGTTATAGAAAAGAAATTCAATTTCATAGCCTATAATTTGATTTACTCTATTAGCAACTTCATTTTAAGAAACTTATAAAACATTTTGAATTTACGTTTGAGAATTAGTTTTTTAAACACATTTAACTCAAACATTCAATTAATTTTCGAGAAAAATTTATTGGAGGATTTTGAACTTATTGAAGATTTATCCCGAAATTTGGGTCAAATCGTTAAATTTTTCTTAAAAAAAAAAATTGAAAAAGATTAATAACAGTATCTCTGATCTCCTCTTAAAATGACTAGTCGTACGTTCACGTGTAACAATTTTTATAATTTTATTATTTTTGTTTATCTTTTGCAGTTGGATCACTCTTCTTATTTTCAGAGGTTCGATACCTAGGCGGTCATCCTACCTCCAGAAATTTTTTTGTTTTGTTCCCCCTTCAATAGTTAATTTTTTTGTTTTCTTCCACTTCAATTTAGTTACTTTTTTTGTTTTGTTCTCCCAACTACCTTCAAAATCGCATTTTTTAGTTTTCCTTTAAAATTTTGTTTTTTCCCAATTCCTCTTTTTTCTTCTCACATTACGTGAAAAAAAACAATTTTCTTTTGTTCATCGGCAAGACAATAAATTTAGTTGTTCCCTCCAAAGAAGGTAAGACACTAATTTATTAATAATGTTAATGTCAATGTTGATGCATTAAATCATACGAATAATTCTATTATAAATATTAAAAGCGACTTGTTTATTACTACAAACAGATATTATGTCATGTTATTATTTTTCTATAATGAATATTTGATATAATGAATATTTTTATCGGGGTAAAATGAACACGATTCCTTTTTCAAAAATGTCTCTTCAAGTGCATTAAAATACTAAATCTATGAAACTTTAATACTCCTTTAATTCAGATGTTAGTATTACATTTTAAGAAAAATAATTTGGATAATCTTTTTTCAGGATGGCGCGAACAACAACGGCATTAACAGTGGACGTGTACAATAATGATTTTATACGCGGTGATATCGACGTCGATTCAGTCTTCCTTTTAGGTTTAAATTTATTAGCTTTTAAACCAGATTCCGTAAACAACTTTTTTATTCATAATAAAAAATATAATTTTACGAAAAATTTGAAGGCCACGAAACGCTTAGAGCGAGAGCTAAGACAGCGAAAATGCAATTATGATTTTATTAAGTATGGATGGTTGGAAGGTTGTTTATTTAATCTAGGTACGAATCCCATATACGTACTCTTCCTCATAGAAAAAGTTAACGAACCCCCTTTTAATATCTACGTAGATTTTATCGAGAAAGTTATCAAACCCGCTTTTAATTCTTTACCTTTTAATTCAAGAACGAGGAAAGAGTACGTAGATGGGCCATGCCCTTCGAACAGGCCCGCTCGTCTGTTTGAAGAGGATTACCCTGTCTTCGCTCTCGCTGTAAGCGTTTCTACGAGTCAATTTTTACAGAATCACGAATTTGCGCGGGAAGTATTTTTTTATAATTGTCGGCATGGTCTGAAAGCGAAACTCGATACAGCATTTGGATATCTAAGGACGATTGTATCTTTAAGGAAGGAATTTATTTTATTTATTCAATTACATTTCGGTTTTACAATGAATAGTCCGAATGACGCGATATTTTTATTGAAACTGAATCGTCTCAAATCAGAGTTCCTTAATTTTAATTGGTCAATGCGGAAAATGTATTTTTTATTTAAATTCGGCCATTTTTGCGACGTCAACGAGGTAGCGGGCTTTCCCTCGATTGATTACGCGCACTGTTACGAGACGATTCAGCATCGTATTTCACGTTCTAGGTACGGGAAGTCTATATTTTGTTACGCGTTAACAAATGGCTTCCCGGACGAGAGTCCAGTTATCTCGAGACATGGAGCTGGAACTGTGGATACGATTGACAGAATATTGGCACTAAAACGAGGACACTCCGAGTGCTTAGACTTGCGAATCGAGATCGTCGAGCATTTCTCGGACGTGAGCCTTTTAATTTCCGACAACTTTGCCAATAACTTTTCTGCGACAGACGGTCCGCGACCAAGTTTATCCGTTTTCCCGCGATTTTTACAAATGCTCGTCAACAAAAAATGTTTTTTTATTCTTCGTAATTGGACCGATTATGTTACCAGTCAGATCGGCAACGACATCCGCCTTCTGACGAAAGTCAAGGAGTGTAAAACGCCTTGTTCTCCGCCCATAAAGGACCACGTAACTCGAGTCTATTGAGCGGAGAATAGGGTAATTGCATTTTTCGACGGTAACAAGAATCGGTTTGATTACGAAGAAATAAAAAAACAACGCGTTTTTAAATCAAAGCATTGCGCAACGATTTTAGATCCTCCAGACAACTACTCTATACTATACCACCGGAAATTTTTTCGAAACATACCAACTGGCGGTATTTTTCGACAAAATGTCCGGAGTACTTTGAATGTCTGTACAATGCATGCAGTACAGACATTCAAAGTACGTTGGTGAAGAGAGGTAAACTGGAGGAGTCGATTCATTATTTATTTCAGACAATTGCCGTTTTTAACAACTGTATGTCGCAGGAAGGTGCTCAATCGAGGACCCGTATTAATCCTCAAACTTATTTTAAAACTTCGCGAAAAGTTTCAAATAATCTTTTTTACAGCCGCAATCGTATCCTCGATGTTTTAACGAAATCACAGACTATGCCGATGAAGATTATTTTTATGCATTGTGGTTGTTTTAGTAGTCCTCGTTTTTTAGAATTACTTTCGAATTTCATTTTTAATTCAGTTGCGTACTTTCCCGCCAAATTGGTCGATTCATCGCAAAGCTGGGGGATTTGGGGAAAGATTTTAACTGACGACGAAACGAAATACATGGGAGGGATTTTAGCACTCCGCGGAAAAGATAAGCGACAATTAAATTTAAAACAATACGCGAATTTTAGAAATGCATTTAAAAATATTTTACCTAGCGATGATCAAGAACCACCAGCTAAGCGACGGAAGCACTAAATCGACGTCGATAATATTATTTTTCTATTTTACCTGCATCTTAATTCTATTTATTTTATTAATGCATTATTTATTATTTTATATATATATATATATATATATATATATATATATATATATATATATATATATATATATATATATATATATATATATATATATATATATATATATATATATATATACCCAACGGCTATAAGCCATTTTCTTACGGGAGGTTAAGTATCGGGGAAGAAAAACAATCACGTTGCCGTAGGGGAATAATGAGCAGGCTTGTCTCTGAATATTACTTCGAAGTACCTAAAATGAAATTATGGTTTTTAGATCGTTTTTAGATCGCATCGTTGACGCAAAAGCATATTGAGGTTATCCACAGCTCTGAAACAGTAATGCGGTACTTTTTATTTCCGAAACGATGCAGACAGTTCGATTATGGACACATCCAGGACCTACTCCGTGAAGGCAAACTGAAAATGTTACGGTACATAAACAATAGTATTTACAAATTTCACGATATTTTTGTTAATATTTCTATTTATATTTCTGACTGAAAATAATGTAGACATCGGTCACAAATATAATATTGCCCATTACGCTTTGTGAATTGACTCGTTATCAAGCGTGACAAGTTCTTAATCCAAACGTAGTGAAACTTTGGCATTGGAGCATTTGGATTACCATTACCCTCTTCTTTTTCATTTTCATCTACATAGTAGTCTTGTATAAGAAGTAAATTAACATACAAATTTTTCTTTAGAGATGCAATATAACATGGATGAACCTTGAACTTGCTACTATACATTTTTAAAATGTATACATTTACAGAAACACAGTTTTGGTTTTCAAATTTACTTATCTGTTTCAATGAGATAGGAAATTCTATTCCAGTAAAGTTTAATTCACTTTCATATTTTAAATACTTACTAACTCGATCAACGTTTTTTTCCTGAGGGTGTAGAGCAGCCAAAATAGACCACTTGAAACATTGATCATCTTTGTTTTTCACATTCACACAAGCCTTTCTTACTAGTATTTCTTTTGGTAGTGGTATGTAGGAACTTCCTTTCATCGGCTCATACTTATTGATGTTTATTGTTAGACTTAAAATTTGCTGGAGACTCCATCCGGAACCTCTTTCTTGAAATTCTTCCATCTCACGTTGAACAGCTTGTTTAACATTAACATCGAACCATTGTTTTAAATCTGTGACTTTATATATCGGTGCATTTTCTGTATTAAAGTATTTAACTTCCGCCTCTACCGAGTCACTCTTTTGAATTATATATTCTGCTGCAAGTTCGGCATTCACTTTAATCCCATTGTATACCTTGAGAGCCTCCATTATCTTCGATTCAAAGATGATTTGAGCATTCTTCATAATCGAAACGATATCCATATGAGTTAGATTAGATATCACGCCTGATCGTATGCGTCTCTCAAATGCTGAGAACACATCATCCCATTTAATGCTTTGGTCTCCTTCCCCACTTAATGGTGGTGGTGAATTTTGTAACAAGCGACCACCAGATTTTAAAAAATTGCGCAGTTTATTTTGAATAGTCAGCAAATGTGTCATTGATGTTTGACATTTCTGCTTCTTTGCTCTGGTAAGCGTTCCCGAAGTGGCTAACTTCTCTAACGCATTAATAGCATCACTATTCAAATCAATCCAGTTCTTTATATCAGTAGAAGTTGCAACTCCTTTGTTTACACTCTCTAATGATTTCCATAATAATTTAACTATATAACCGTAATACTCAGGAGATGTCATTCTCACCTAAATGTCTTTGTCACGCTCCTAGTTGACTTACGTTCTTCCACAATGCTGGCTTGATGAATCCTCGTAGTAGTCCTTACACTGGGAAGTAACACACACGATGAATCCTCGTAGTAGTCCTTACACTGGGAAGTAGCACTCGATGAATCCTTGTAGTCTATCTTGCACTGAGAAGTAATACCTTACACAACTCGTTGATTCGATGCAATCGACTGATGGTGCGGTTACGATGCGGCTGCTCTTATAGCCCTCCAATGGTGCGATAGTGGGGGCTTCGAGGAAATAAAGAACCTTCGAGAGAGGAAGGAAACTCGAGGAAGGGAGGGGATTTATGGAAGGAAGTTTCGAGAAAGGAGAATCTCGACTATAAAAGAGCGCTCGCTACTTCGCTAGCTTAGACGAGGACGACTCGGCGAGGCAACAACAGCTAATGCAGTAAATGTAAAACTGGTATTTGCGGACGAATAATAAATTATAATTATTATAATACCAATCTTATAAATACCTTATGATGGTTAAAATGCTCCAGTGTATCCATGTTAATCGATCCCTTATACAAAATACGTCATTGTATTTAAGGAGTATCAATGTTATAATTATTGGCGGGTCGCGAGAAGTCGGTTTGTAGAATAATAATGGATATTTACTGTTGATTGATACTGTTAATTTGATAAAACGACTTTTTTTACCCTTGGTCTCGACAATCTCAGCACTTGCAAAAATATCGAACAAATTCAGATTCCGACGAGAGTGTCAAACGCGTTTAAATCATCAGAAACGTAAAGATAACTTGAATTTTATAATACGACTGTTTTTACCCTTAGTCTCGACATTCTCAGCACTTGCAAAAATATCGAAAAAATTCCGGAATTTCAGGTTCAATCGAGTGTGCCCTTCCTCCACCTCTTTCTTCTTTTTTTCGCCTTTATTTCCTTTTCTTTTCTCCCCCTTTTTTCACTTCTTTTATTTTTTTTTCTCATTTATCATAATTTTTTTCTCGCGAATTTTTGTGCACTGAAAGCGGACGCCGCAGACACCCTCCTCTAGTTCCATAACAAGAGGGTCTTTATTTCTTTAGTCACTTGCTTTGAATTAGAAGAAATTAAACAAAAATGGTGAAATAAAAATAATTAAGAAAAATGCAGATTTCCACACCACCCAAGAGGTACTGCAGTTGGCGCGTTGAGGTTTTTTTTACGTGGATCTCTCGCTTGGAGCCCTAAGTGTACCACGATCCTATCCTGAAAAAAACCAGTATTATGAGGCTAGGCCCCAAAATCTGGCACACACATCCTCTCGCACACACACGCCCACGCACACGTACAATAGTGGTTAATAGTATTAGGTATAAGAACTATTTGATTTATTTATATATTGATATAAATTATTGAATAACAATTATTACTTGTTAATTATTACTTTATTCGATTCATTCTTCAATCTTCTTCACTTTGCTTCTGCGTAGCCTGTATTAAATTAACATTGAAAATTTAGCTTATTATTAAAAACAATTATTTTTTTGTATTTGAGATGTATTTTTTATTCTTCTGACGTTACCGTCCGTAGCGCAAAATGGTTTTAAAAAAGTTGTCGATTTGTAGGGCAATTTAGAAATAACGTTTTTAGATTTCTATAATATGTATCATTCAATATTTTTAGATTATTCGGTAGATTATTGTATAAAGTGATACCTTTTAATAGCTATCTTTACTACTTATTGTTTTATGTCTTAAAAGTATTTGAATATTCTTATTTCTTGTTACACTTGCTGTGTTAAAGTATTTATTTCTTAGTGTACTATAGTGATATATTGAGGCTTCATAGGCAAAAAGTTGTTCAATATTTAAAGGGTTATTGTGCGTTATAAATATATATGAATATATTATTTGGTATTAACTAAACTTTGTTATAGAAATTATGATAATAACTATATAGGTATTCACTAGATAAAAAATGATCATGAAAAACATTCTTGATCTCTTCGACATCGCTAAGCTTGTTTGACTCAAGCATATGGAAATGTTCTACTACTCCGGAGCTTCTATTTTCGCTGCTATTAGTCATGCCGATGGAGGTCTAATGTCATCAACTGAGTAGCTATCTACTTGGCTTCCTTCATTGCCTGACTCCTCGATTGGGAACATCGCGATGGTTAGCCTCTGGTGCACATCATCACCTGCTCCTCCTCCTCCTCCTCCTCCTCCTCATCCTATACCACATTTCATTGTAATTATTTGATCATACCTTTTTTGAGAATTGAGCTAAATTTCTCATCACCCTTATAGCTCCTGAATCGTGAAAATTTGGCTCTTCTCGCAACTTATCATCGGCTCTTTTGCGTATGCTGTACGATCTTTTCGTTGTATACCTATAAAGTAAAGTGATATTTTCATCATTCTGAAATAAGAGATTAACTTAAAAATAATTAATTTTACTTTCTCTCAAGTAGATGCAGAGGAAATTGTTCAATGTTCTGCTCAATTAATTTATCGATATGATCAGATAATTCATTGACGACGTAGTTAAACAAGGAATGGATAATTATTCCAAAAATTGTGTCTGGGTACAATATACTGTTTTTGAGATCACTCCAATTTACTAAACCGCCGGTCGTCACACCCTGTTTATTATTATTATTTTTTTTTTAAATGACTCATTGTTTTAATACTGAAAGCGGTTTTTAAATTGACGATGTTATATTTTTCGTGAGACCCTGTTTGGAGTTCCCTAGAGGCAATTGCAAAAATATGGAACATAGAGGACACCATAGGATGAAATCTTTCATCGTTGTCATTCGCTGCATCGTTGGTATCTACCGTTCATGGCAAACCTCTGTAAATGATATCAATGTAGGTACCAAGAAATAGAGGAAGGTTCTTGTATAATCGAATAGTCCCAGACGATGATACGCTGGATGTATTATTTATTACGACATCGTCGACACAATTAATTTCATTCTCTGTATTTGACGATGTCTCGTCATCATTTTCGTCAGGGAAACTGGGACCACAGTTGTCAAGCACTTCCTCCATGGCAGCATCTTCCTCCATGGCAGCATCATCGTCATCATCATAATTGGTCGTTCGTTTAAACCTTCAATATAATTTTATAAATAAAATATAAATAGAAATATTAACAAAAATATCGTGAAATTTGTAAATACTATTGTTTATGTACCGTAACATTTTCAGTTTGCCTTCACGGAGTAGGTCCTGGATGTGCCCACAATCGAACTGTCTGCATCGTTTCGGAAATAAAAAGTACCGCATTACTGTTTCAGAGCTGTGGATAACCTCAATATGCTTTTGCGTCAACGATGCGATCTAAAAACGATCTAAAAACCATAATTTCATTTTAGGTACTTCGAAGTAATATTCAGAGATAAGCCTGCTCATTATTCCCCTACGGCAACGTGATTGTTTTTCTTCCCCGATACTTAACCTCCCGTAAGAAAAAAATGGCTTATAGCCGTTGGGTATATATATATATATTTTTTTAAATTGACGATGTTATATTTTTCGTGAGACCCTGTTTGGAGTTCCCTAGAGGCAATTGCAAAAATATGGAACATAGAGGACACCATAGGATGAAATCTTTCATCGTTGTCATTCGCTGCATCGTTGGTATCTACCGTTCATGGCAAACCTCTGTAAATGATATCAATGTAGGTACCAAGAAATAGAGGAAGGTTCTTGTATAATCGAATAGTCCCAGACGATGATACGCTGGATGTATTATTTATTACGACATCGTCGGTACAATTAATTTCATTCTCTGTATTTGACGATGTCTCGTCATCATTTTCGTCAGGGAAACTGGGACCACAGTTGTCAAGCACTTCCTCCATGGCAGCATCTTCCTCCATGGCAGCATCATCGTCATCATCATAATTGGTCGTTCGTTTAAACCTTCAATATAATTTTATAAATAAAATATAAATAGAAATATTAACAAAAATATCGTGAAATTTGTAAATACTATTGTTTATGTACCGTAACATTTTCAGTTTGCCTTCACGGAGTAGGTCCTGGATGTGTCCATAATCGAACTGTCTGCATCGTTTCGGAAATAAAAAGTACCGCATTACTGTTTCAGAGCTGTGGATAACCTCAATATGCTTTTGCGTCAACGATGCGATCTAAAAACGATCTAAAAACCATAATTTCATTTTAGGTACTTCGAAGTAATATTCAGAGACAAGCCTGCTCATTATTCCCCTACGGCAACGTGATTGTTTTTCTTCCCCGATACTTAACCTCCCGTAAGAAAAAAATGGCTTATAGCCGTTGGGTATATATATATATATATATATATATATATATATATATATATATATATATTTTTAAATTGACGATGTTATATTTTTCGTGAGACCCTGTTTGGAGTTCCCTAGAGGCAATTGCAAAAATATGGAACATAGAGGACACCATAGGATGAAATCTTTCATCGTTGTCATTCGCTGCATCGTTGGTATCTACCGTTCATGGCAAACCTCTGTAAATGATATCAATGTAGGTACCAAGAAATAGAGGAAGGTTCTTGTATAATCGAATAGTCCCAGATGATGATACGCTGGATGTATTATTTATTACGACATCGTCGGTACAATTAATTTCATTCTCTGTATTTGACGATGTCTCGTCATCATTTTCGTCAGGGAAACTGGGACCACAGTTGTCAAGCACTTCCTCCATGGCAGCATCTTCCTCCATGGCAGCATCATCGTCATCATCATAATTGGTCGTTCGTTTAAACCTTCAATATAATTTTATAAATAAAATATAAATAGAAATATTAACAAAAATATCGTGAAATTTGTAAATACTATTGTTTATGTACCGTAACATTTTCAGTTTGCCTTCACGGAGTAGGTCCTGGATGTGTCCATAATCGAACTGTCTGCATCGTTTCGGAAATAAAAAGTACCGCATTACTGTTTCAGAGCTGTGGATAACCTCAATATGCTTTTGCGTCAACGATGCGATCTAAAAACGATCTAAAAACCATAATTTCATTTTAGGTACTTCGAAGTAATATTCAGAGACAAGCCTGCTCATTATTCCCGTAATGGCTGAAACAGTAATGGCTTATAGCCGTTGGGTATATATATATATATACCCAACGGCTATAAGCCATTTTTTTCTTACGGGAGGTTAAGTATCGGGGAAGAAAAACAATCACGTTGCCGTAGGGGAATAATGAGCAGGCTTGTCTCTGAATATTACTTCGAAGTACCTAAAATGAAATTATGGTTTTTAGATCGTTTTTAGATCGCATCGTTGACGCAAAAGCATATTGAGGTTATCCACAGCTCTGAAACAGTAATGCGGTACTTTTTATTTCCGAAACGATGCAGACAGTTCGATTATGGACACATCCAGGACCTACTCCGTGAAGGCAAACTGAAAATGTTACGGTACATAAACAATAGTATTTACAAATTTCACGATATTTTTGTTAATATTTCTATTTATATTTTATTTATAAAATTATATTGAAGGTTTAAACGAACGACCAATTATGATGATGACGATGATGCTGCCATGGAGGAAGATGCTGCCATGGAGGAAGTGCTTGACAACTGTGGTCCCAGTTTCCCTGACGAAAATGATGACGAGACATCGTCAAATACAGAGAATGAAATTAATTGTACCGACGATGTCGTAATAAATAATACATCCAGCGTATCATCATCTGGGACTATTCGATTATACAAGAACCTTCCTCTATTTCTTGGTACCTACATTGATATCATTTACAGAGGTTTGCCATGAACGGTAGATACCAACGATGCAGCGAATGACAACGATGAAAGATTTCATCCTATGGTGTCCTCTATGTTCCATATTTTTGCAATTGCCTCTAGGGAACTCCAAACAGGGTCTCACGAAAAATATAACATCGTCAATTTAAAAAATATATATATATATATATATATATATATATATATATATATATATATATACCCAACGGCTATAAGCCATTTTTTTCTTACGGGAGGTTAAGTATCGGGAAAAAACAATCACGTTGCCGTAGGGGAATAATGAGCAGGCTTGTCTCTGAATATTACTTCGAAGTACCTAAAATGAAATTATGGTTTTTAGATCGTTTTTAGATCGCATCGTTGACGCAAAAGCATATTGAGGTTATCCACAGCTCTGAAACAGTAATGCGGTACTTTTTATTTCCGAAACGATGCAGACAGTTCGATTATGGACACATCCAGGACCTACTCCGTGAAGGCAAACTGAAAATGTTACGGTACATAAACAATAGTATTTACAAATTTCACGATATTTTTGTTAATATTTCTATTTATATTTTATTTATAAAATTATATTGAAGGTTTAAACGAACGACCAATTATGATGATGACGATGATGCTGCCATGGAGGAAGATGCTGCCATGGAGGAAGTGCTTGACAACTGTGGTCCCAGTTTCCCTGACGAAAATGATGACGAGACATCGTCAAATACAGAGAATGAAATTAATTGTACCGACGATGTCGTAATAAATAATACATCCAGCGTATCATCGTCTGGGACTATTCGATTATACAAGAACCTTCCTCTATTTCTTGGTACCTACATTGATATCATTTACAGAGGTTTGCCATGAACGGTAGATACCAACGATGCAGCGAATGACAACGATGAAAGATTTCATCCTATGGTGTCCTCTATGTTCCATATTTTTGCAATTGCCTCTAGGGAACTCCAAACAGGGTCTCACGAAAAATATAACATCGTCAATTTAAAAAAATATATATATATATATATATATATATATATATATATATATATACCCAACGGCTATAAGCCATTTTTTTCTTACGGGAGGTTAAGTATCGGGGAAGAAAAACAATCACGTTGCCGTAGGGGAATAATGAGCAGGCTTATCTCTGAATATTACTTCGAAGTACCTAAAATGAAATTATGGTTTTTAGATCGTTTTTAGATCGCATCGTTGACGCAAAAGCATATTGAGGTTATCCACAGCTCTGAAACAGTAATGCGGTACTTTTTATTTCCGAAACGATGCAGACAGTTCGATTGTGGGCACATCCAGGACCTACTCCGTGAAGGCAAACTGAAAATGTTACGGTACATAAACAATAGTATTTACAAATTTCACGATATTTTTGTTAATATTTCTATTTATATTTTATTTATAAAATTATATTGAAGGTTTAAACGAACGACCAATTATGATGATGACGATGATGCTGCCATGGAGGAAGATGCTGCCATGGAGGAAGTGCTTGACAACTGTGGTCCCAGTTTCCCTGACGAAAATGATGACGAGACATCGTCAAATACAGAGAATGAAATTAATTGTGTCGACGATGTCGTAATAAATAATACATCCAGCGTATCATCGTCTGGGACTATTCGATTATACAAGAACCTTCCTCTATTTCTTGGTACCTACATTGATATCATTTACAGAGGTTTGCCATGAACGGTAGATACCAACGATGCAGCGAATGACAACGATGAAAGATTTCATCCTATGGTGTCCTCTATGTTCCATATTTTTGCAATTGCCTCTAGGGAACTCCAAACAGGGTCTCACGAAAAATATAACATCGTCAATTTAAAAACCGCTTTCAGTATTAAAACAATGAGTCATTTAAAAAAAAAATAATAATAATAAACAGGGTGTGACGACCGGCGGTTTAGTAAATTGGAGTGATCTCAAAAACAGTATATT
This sequence comes from Torymus aiolomorphi, assembly GCA_036365515.1. NCBI lineage: Eukaryota > Metazoa > Arthropoda > Insecta > Hymenoptera > Torymidae > Torymus > Torymus aiolomorphi. The sequence goes on from CM070874.1 coordinate 99,938,472, forward strand.
GTACCCAGACACAATTTTTGGAATAATTATCCATTCCTTGTTTAACTACGTCGTCAATGAATTATCTGATCATATCGATAAATTAATTGAGCAGAACATTGAACAATTTCCTCTGCATCTACTTGAGAGAAAGTAAAATTAATTATTTTTAAGTTAATCTCTTATTTCAGAATGATGAAAATATCACTTTACTTTATAGGTATACAACGAAAAGATCGTACAGCATACGCAAAAGAGCCGATGATAAGTTGCGAGAAGAGCCAAATTTTCACGATTCAGGAGCTATAAGGGTGATGAGAAATTTAGCTCAATTCTCAAAAGGTATGATCAAATAATTACAATGAAATGTGGTCTAGGATGAGGAGGAGGAGGAGGCGGAGGAGCAGCAGGTGATGATGTGCACCAGAGGCTAACCATCGCGATGTTCCCAATCGAGGAGTCAGGCAATGAAGGAAGCCAAGTAGATAGCTACTCAGTTGATGACATTAGACCTCCATCGGCATGACTAATAGCAGCGAAAATAGAAGCTCCGGAGTAGTAGAACATTTCCATATGCTTGAGTCAAACAAGCTTAGCGATGTCGAAGAGATCAAGAATGTTTTTCATGATCATTTTTTATCTAGTGAATACCTATATAGTTATTATCATAATTTCTATAACAAAGTTTAGTTAATACCAAATAATATATTCATATATATTTATAACGCACAATAACCCTTTAAATATTGAACAACTTTTTGCCTATGAAGCCTCAATATATCACTATAGTACACTAAGAAATAAATACTTTAACACAGCAAGTGTAACAAGAAATAAGAATATTCAAATACCTTTAAGACATAAAACAATAAGTAGTAAAGATAGCTATTAAAAGGTATCACTTTATACAATAATCTACCGAATAATCTAAAAATATTGAATGATACATATTATAGAAATCTAAAAACGTTATTTCTAAATTGCCCTACAAATCGACAACTTTTTTAAAACCATTTTGCGCTACGGACGGTAACGTCAGAAGAATAAAAATACATCTCAAATACAAAAAAATAATTGTTTTTAATAATAAGCTAAATTTTCAATGTTAATTTAATACAGGCTACGCAGAAGCAAAGTGAAGAAGATTGAAGAATGAATCGAATAAAGTAATAATTAACAAGTAATAATTGTTATTCAATAATTTATATCAATATATAAATAAATCAAATAGTTCTTATACCTAATACTATTAACCACTATTGTACGTGTGCGTGGGCGTGTGTGTGCGAGAGGATGTGTGTGCCAGATTTTGGGGCCTAGCCTCATAATACTGGTTTTTTTCAGGATAGGATCGTGGTACACTTAGGGCTCCAAGCGAGAGATCCACGTAAAAAAAACCTCAACGCGCCAACTGCAGTACCTCTTGGGTGGTGTGGAAATCTGCATTTTTCTTAATTATTTTTATTTCACCATTTTTGTTTAATTTCTTCTAATTCAAAGCAAGTGACTAAAGAAATAAAGACCCTCTTGTTATGGAACTAGAGGAGGGTGTCTGCGGCGTCCGCTTTCAGTGCACAAAAATTCGCGAGAAAAAATTATGATAAATGAGAAAAAAAATAAAAGAAGTGAAAAAAGGGGGAGAAAAGAAAAGGAAATAAAGGCGAAAAAAAGAAGAAAGAGGTGGAGGAAGGGCACACTCGATTGAACCTGAAATTCCGGAATTTTTTCGATATTTTTGCAAGTGCTGAGAATGTCGAGACTAAGGGTAAAAACAGTCGTATTATAAAATTCAAGTTATCTTTACGTTTCTGATGATTTAAACGCGTTTGACACTCTCGTCGGAATCTGAATTTGTTCGATATTTTTGCAAGTGCTGAGATTGTCGAGACCAAGGGTAAAAAAGTCGTTTTATCAAATTAACAGTATCAATCAACAGTAAATATCCATTATTATTCTACAAACCGACTTCTCGCGACCCGCCAATAATTATAACATTGATACTCCTTAAATACAATGACGTATTTTGTATAAGGGATCGATTAACATGGATACACTGGAGCATTTTAACCATCATAAGGTATTTATAAGATTGGTATTATAATAATTATAATTTATTATTCGTCCGCAAATACCAGTTTTACATTTACTGCATTAGCTGTTGTTGCCTCGCCGAGTCGTCCTCGTCTAAGCTAGCGAAGTAGCGAGCGCTCTTTTATAGTCGAGATTCTCCTTTCTCGAAACTTCCTTCCATAAATCCCCTCCCTTCCTCGAGTTTCCTTCCTCTCTCGAAGGTTCTTTATTTCCTCGAAGCCCCCACTATCGCACCATTGGAGGGCTATAAGAGCAGCCGCATCGTAACCGCACCATCAGTCGATTGCATCGAATCAACGAGTTGTGTAAGGTATTACTTCTCAGTGCAAGATAGACTACAAGGATTCATCGAGTGCTACTTCCCAGTGTAAGGACTACTACGAGGATTCATCGTGTGTGTTACTTCCCAGTGTAAGGACTACTACGAGGATTCATCAAGCCAGCATTGTGGAAGAACGTAAGTCAACTAGGAGCGTGACAAAGACATTTAGGTGAGAATGACATCTCCTGAGTATTACGGTTATATAGTTAAATTATTATGGAAATCATTAGAGAGTGTAAACAAAGGAGTTGCAACTTCTACTGATATAAAGAACTGGATTGATTTGAATAGTGATGCTATTAATGCGTTAGAGAAGTTAGCCACTTCGGGAACGCTTACCAGAGCAAAGAAGCAGAAATGTCAAACATCAATGACACATTTGCTGACTATTCAAAATAAACTGCGCAATTTTTTAAAATCTGGTGGTCGCTTGTTACAAAATTCACCACCACCATTAAGTGGGGAAGGAGACCAAAGCATTAAATGGGATGATGTGTTCTCAGCATTTGAGAGACGCATACGATCAGGCGTGATATCTAATCTAACTCATATGGATATCGTTTCGATTATGAAGAATGCTCAAATCATCTTTGAATCGAAGATAATGGAGGCTCTCAAGGTATACAATGGGATTAAAGTGAATGCCGAACTTGCAGCAGAATATATAATTCAAAAGAGTGACTCGGTAGAGGCGGAAGTTAAATACTTTAATACAGAAAATGCACCGATATATAAAGTCACAGATTTAAAACAATGGTTCGATGTTAATGTTAAACAAGCTGTTCAACGTGAGATGGAAGAATTTCAAGAAAGAGGTTCCGGATGGAGTCTCCAGCAAATTTTAAGTCTAACAATAAACATCAATAAGTATGAGCCGATGAAAGGAAGTTCCTACATACCACTACCAAAAGAAATACTAGTAAGAAAGGCTTGTGTGAATGTGAAAAACAAAGATGATCAATGTTTCAAGTGGTCTATTTTGGCTGCTCTACACCCTCAGGAAAAAAACGTTGATCGAGTTAGTAAGTATTTAAAATATGAAAGTGAATTAAACTTTACTGGAATAGAATTTCCTATCTCATTGAAACAGATAAGTAAATTTGAAAACCAAAACTGTGTTTCTGTAAATGTATACATTTTAAAAATGTATAGTAGCAAGTTCAAGGTTCATCCATGTTATATTGCATCTCTAAAGAAAAATTTGTATGTTAATTTACTTCTTATACAAGACTACTATGTAGATGAAAATGAAAAAGAAGAGGGTAATGGTAATCCAAATGCTCCAATGCCAAAGTTTCACTACGTTTGGATTAAGAACTTGTCACGCTTGATAACGAGTCAATTCACAAAGCGTAATGGGCAATATTATATTTGTGACCGATGTCTACATTATTTTCAGTCAGAAGAAAAGTTGAATAATCATGGAGTAGACTACATACAATTAAATAAGTGTAAGATTAAATTACCAATGCCACAAGATAATATTCTTTCATTTAAAAATTATAATCGACAGACGAAAGTACCTTACGTTATCTACGCAGATTTTGAATGTCTGTTGAGACCTGTAGAAGACGAAGCGTCGCGCGCATTTCAAGAACATGAAGCTTACAGTATTGAATATTATTTAAAATGTAGCTTCGATGATAGTCGATCGGGCTACTACAGCTGTCGTCAGGAAGAAGATGGTCAAATGAGTCCTGCTGTATGGTTTATTGTAAAACTTCAAGAATTGGCTACTCATCTGGAAGAAATGTACAATGCCCCTTAACCTATGAATCTCAATCATCAAGAGATGGATGACTTTAAAGGAGCTAAATTATGTCATATTTACACTAAGCAGTTTTCTGCTAAGGATAAGAAAGTAAGAGACCACTGTCATATTACTGGAAAGTAAGTAAACTATATTATTTATTCATATTATTTAAATATATATTAAATTAATTATGTGTATGATTTCAGGTATAGAGGAGCCAGTAGTGTTTCATAATCTGACAGGTTATGACTCTCCTTTTATCATTAAGGAATTGGCAAGTGATGAAATTTTAAAAGGACGGTACAACTTATTGCTGAAAATAAAGAGCGATATATATCTTTCACCAAGTATATTGAAGGGAGCGATTTTAACTTTAGATTCATAGATTCCTTCCGATTCATGGCATCTTCTTTGGAGAAACTTGATCATATTTAGATGAAAGAAGGATTACTAGCACTATATTTGAAAATGATGATGGTTACACCAAAGACAACATCAAGTTACTATTACGAAAAGGTATTTTCCCATATGATTATGTATCTTCATTTGAAAAATTGGAAGAAACAGAGTTACCATCAAAAGACGACTTCTTCAGCAAATTAACAAACTCTGGAATCGCAGAATCTGATTATGATCATGCAGTCAACGTTTGGAATACGTTTAACATTAAAACTCTTGGTGAGTATTCAGACTTGTATCTTAAAACAGATGTACTTCTTTTAACAGATGTTTTAATTTCCGATCGACTTGTATTGAGGCTTACAGATTAGATCCTGCGCATTATTATACAACACCAGGATTGACTTGGGATTCTATGTTAAAGTATACACAAGTTGAACTTCAATTACTTACCGACATAGATATGCTATTGTTCGTTGAAAGAGGGATCAGAGGTGGAGTCAGCCAATGTTCGAACCGTTACGCTAAGGCTAATAACAAATTTATATCTGATGACTATAATCCAAACGAAGAGGAAAAATATCTAATGTACTACGATGCTAATAACCTATACGGATGGGCTATGACGCAACACCTACCAGAAGGAGGTTTTCATTGGGTGGAAAATGTAAACGAACCAAATTTCTTTGACATTCCAGATGATAGCCCTATCGATTATATCTTGGAGGTAGATTTGGTATATCCGGTAAGTCTTCACGACGAACATAAAGATCTGCCTCTTTGTCCCGAACATATGGCTCCACCTGGTTCTAGTCAAAAGAAGCTGTTGACTACTTTATTCAACAAAAAGAGGTATATTATTCATTATCGTGCGCTGAAACAAGCTCTCAAACATGGACTAGTGTTAGAGAAAGTTCATAGAGCACTCAAATTTAAACAGAGTCCATGGCTCAAGCCTTATGTCGAATTAAACACGGAGAAGAGAAAACGGGCGAAAAATGAGTTTGAAAAACTCTTTTTCAAGCTTCTAATCAATGCCGTGTATGGTAAGACAATGGAAAATGAGCGAAAACGAGTAGATGTGAAACTCGTTAACAAGTGGACTGGTCGCTATGGAGCTGAGGTATTGATCGCTAAACCAAATTTCCATAGCCGCTCGATTTTTGATGAAAACTTGGTTGCCATATAACTCGCTCGAACTGAGATTACAATCAGAAAACCGATCTATGTCGGTCTTAGCGTTCTTGATATCTCTAAGATTCTCATTTATGATTTTCATTATTCGTATATGAGACAACGAGTGGGTAAAAATAGCAAACTTCTCTACACTGACACAGATAGTCTGATATATGAAATTCGAGGAGTTAACATGTACGAAATTATGAAGGAGGATATCAACAAGTTTGATACTTCAGATTATCCTGAAAATAATCAGTTTGAACTACCTCGTAAGAATAAAAAAGTCATAGGATTAATGAAGGATGAATGTAATGGTAATATCATGACTGAATTCATCGGACTTCGAAGCAAAATGTATAGTGTCCTCATACAAAACGATAAACCTATTAAAAAAGCCAAGGGAGTCAAATCAACTGTTGTGAAAACAAGTATCACTTTTGATAACTATCGAGACTGTCTTTTCAACGAATCAACGGTGATCTGTCAACAGAATAATATACGTTCTAAGAATCACATCGTTCAAACCGAGAAAGAGAAGAAGGTTGCTCTAAGCCCACATGATGATAAACTTCATCTCCTCGTGAATAGTACGGATACACTTCCTTGGGGACACTATGGAATCTTCGATGAGGAGGAGGACAGAGAAGTTCTAGAAAATTTGATACATCTGGAGGAGATGGAGGTGGAAGAACCAATCACGAGTGAGAGTGATGGAGAGGGGGGAGCCGACGGAGGCTTACATAAGCAGCGCACGTCAGCCAGTCAGTACATTCGTTCGCTCGATGAGTCTGAGAACGGAGAGCCTCCCAGCAAGAGACTTAGACTTTGAATAATTCAAAGCACTTTAAAGTAAGTATTTCATTTATTGACTTGTAATAATTTCGAAAAAATAGTTAATATTCTCTGTCTCTGTTTCAGAATGGACTTTGCCATGTTAAATCGTATCTGCTCAAATACCTATCTTCCAAAGAAGAATCTGTCCGAATTAGAGAAGGGTGAAATGTACATAGTTACAGAAATCAAGTAGGTCAGCATCAAGTATGGATTGAAGGCCGTTGTCGTCATCGATGGAGAGTTCCAAGTCTTCCTCCCCAAATCGAGTTTCTAAGGCCCTCGAGGAGAATGGGAATTTGTTCGATGAACTTGCCGAAAGGGCAAATAAGTATACATTATTTTTATTGTATCAGGGCGAACAAAATTTCGAATTTCGTAAAGATTAAATTTGTAAATAAATTATTAACATTGTAATTTAATTAATAACTTTATAATGTAAATTAATAAACTTGTAAAACAAATTTAATAAAAAAAAAAAAATAAAGAGAAAGTTTACGGAGGGGAAAAATGTTTGGTTGTTCCTCACAGGTAGAGAGCATTGGTTGGGGCTCTCACCACTTTCTCTTTATTTTAATTATTATTAAACAAATTATATGTCTTTTTTGTTTATCCAGCTGTTGTGAGAACTGTCGAAACCAAGCTACTTTACGTAAACTTGATTACCACGTTTCTTGATCACTTTTTCTATGAGATAAATATCTGGATATTTCACTTTCAGAAGTTCTTGTTCATAGAAGCAACCTGAAACCGGTTGATTTTGATAATCTTTTAAATGGTAAATAACAGGATTTGTTTTTGATACTTTAACTATTGTAAATATGTCAGTCGACCAATTGGGCGTATATCCTTTCTCAAATACTTGCTTTAATCTGCTTATACGTACTCTATCATTAACTTTAAATTTTTGTTTTTTACAGGTTGAGATTTGCTGGAATATTGTGTCAGAACCTGCGCTTCGTTGACTGTTGTAACATCTTTTGATTTCATATGTATAGTTCTGTGTTTCCTATTATTGTAAGCAGTAAGCAAATCAGGTAAGATGTCGAGCCACTTAAAATTTCCACGCAAACTAAATTGCATCCACATCTTGTTTTTCAGTGTTCGATTAAATCTCTCACAAATAGATGCTTTTAAGTTACTGTATGTGGAGTATAGGTTAATCTTACACTGCTTCATCAAATTTTAAAACCTTGAATTGTAAAATTCTTTACCTCTATCTATCTGTAAATTTTTTGGTACTCGACCTTGAGACAGAACTAATTTCATCGCTGTTGTAACGTTGTCTGCGGATTTTCGCTTAACCGGTACAGCTCAAGCGTACTTGGAAAATACATCTATTACAGTGAGCATATATCTGTAGTCCTTGTTCTCTCGAGCATAAGACTGCATTTCAACTAAATCAGGTTGCCAAGTTTCATCTATGCCTCGCATATCGAACTTTCGTCGTTGGTAGTTTCTTCGAGCAGGTTTATGCAACTCTTCTACTACTACTTTCTTTCGATCATCCATGCTTCGATGTTGACTCATTCGTGTCCAGCGAATAACTGCTATGTGACAATTGAAGTACCATCACTTTTATACTCTCGATTTCCCTCTCAAGATCAGCAATTTTTATATTTAATTCATCTCGATGAACTTCGATTATTTCATCTAAATTATTGAAATCATTTCTCAATCCATTTATAATATTTACAACTTTCGTAACTTCTCCATCCAGTATACGCTGTAATGATTGGACATTGACTGCATCGTGTAGATCATTGGGTGCTCCTACATTACATAATCTCTTATTTTCAAGATCGAATTGTCCATCGGATGTGATTTTATATCCCACTCCTGGAGGACCTCTAATGCCCTCTCTTTCTTTTAGATTTCGTCCGAACACGTCGACACTCATCATGATACTGAGAAGAAAGAGAAGGTTCATCTAATATATATACCCTCCCTCTCGTAATTCCTCAATTATCCAGTGAATCTCATTAACGTGGCTGGGATTGCCAGCTGATTGTTCAGCTATGAGTAATCTCAAACGTTCCACCAGCTCGTTGGGATCGTCCCAATACACATAATCCATAATGGTATTGATTCTTGCCAACTTATATCGTGGTAATACACCAGCACCTTGTTTCGAATATTCAAACATGGGAGCAATGATGTATTTGAATTTGTTGCTGTTGTGAAAACGAATTTTTTCATTACTGTCATAGCGTTTCTTATGTGCTGACGATACTTCAAGTATTTTTCGGTAATTCTCAATATCAGTAGTGGTGATCTGGCTTTCACTGTGCTGTTTCGTAATGAGTAATTCGAGTAATCCATGAGTTTTCGTATACTTCACCCCATTCACCTTGATATCGCTACCCTCCAAGTCTATAGGGGAATTACCAATCGTGAATCGCCCATTTTCGTTACGTACACCATAAATTTTGTCTACGTTTTGATCTTGACGGAGCATTTGTAAATATTTATTATTGCTTTCATCATCATCATAACCATCATTGCTCGTAGCTGATTCAAAAGACGTGTCGGCTGCTTGCAATGTATCATCCTGCTCTTGCATATCATCATCATGTTCTTCATCGCGTTTGATAGATTTATTATACTTTTCATCATGTTTAATAGCTCTACTCAATGCTTCTTTAGACTTTTTGGCTACGAGCTTCTCAAGCGGCTCAACGATTGGTTTGAAAGTATCTTCCATTGTTTTCTCAAAAGTATCTTTTCCATACTTCAACAAATTATATTTACGTTTAACTGCATTACGAGCTTTTACAAGCTCATGAAGTATATCCTTTTTGCGAGTGAATTCTGCCATGTTGACGCTTCAACGTTCAGTTGTAGACTGTGAATGAAAGACTAAGTGTCGCCCATATTTATAGCAAAACAGTCAAAGCCCTTACGATATTTTCCTCCATTGATTGGACTATCCTTGGCAATCATTAGAAATCCATATTTCTCATCTCTCCAGTATTTGACACATAAATCTTTAAACTGTGTATAAGTCATATCAGAATTAACATGATCTTCATACAGGTGTTTTAAATTAACATCATCTTGCCGAAAAATTACCAAAAGATTTACATTATCCCTGACGAGATGCTTTGGGATGTGAGCATATGACTGACAAAGATAAAAACAATCTACATTTTTATGTCTACCCATGCAGAAAAATGCTTTAACATGGATTTGTTTTTCACAAGCTATGTCGTCGAATATAATGATAGAGTTCGGAAGAGCATTTTCAGGAGCTATAACCTCATCGTATTCGCTGTAGGGGAAATACTGCACGCCCTCTAATGGTTCTATAAGTTTCTGAAGAAATTTATATTTTGGTTGGTTCAAAGACTTTGAATATGTATAAACATTCTCAAATCTAACACCCTTGGGATGTGTAATGAGTGCAAGCAAACTATTGGTTTTTCCACAATTTGATGGTCCACAAAATACAGCTCTAATACTGCTTGGAAGTAAATCTCCATGCCGCTTTGTCTTTTTTTCTTGCTCCACGATATTATCAAAATTAAATACCGGGAGTTGAACAGAGTGTTCCTTGAAATTCATGTGTACAGTACGAGGTCTCGATCGCAACTGATCGTTCAACTATAAATAGAGCGCTTTTATACTCACGGGGTTTAGTCTTCTTCGAACCTTCGTGGTGTGATGATCGTATACAGATGACGTCGAGGTCGCGGTTTAATCAATAAAATTCTCAACAGTCTTCCAATAGAACTTCATTTACCAGGATATCAGTACTGCGGACCAGGTACTAAGTTAGCAAAACGTTTAGCTCGAGGTGATAAAGGTATCAATCTACTCGATAGAGCTTGTCAAGAGCACGACATTACTTATTCTCAGAACAGAGAAAACATTAAGTCTAGAAACAACGCGGATAGAGTTTTAGCAGATAAGGCGTGGCAGAGAGTTAAGGCTAAAGATTCAAGTATTGGTGAGAAAGTAGCTGGTTACGCAATTACAAATATTATGAAAGCCAAATCAAAACTCGGAATGGGCGTGAAGAGAAAGCAGCCAACGATGCTGAACAAGATAATAAAAGCTGCTTCAAAATCAATGGTTAAAAGTAACTCTGCTCGTAAGGTAATTCTCTCTGCTTTGAAAGGTGCTCGTTCTGCTGTCAAAAAAGCAGGTGGAAAACGTAAAATTATCATTCCACGGGTTTTACCGGTGCCTTCAAAAGTAGGTGGTTTCCTACCGTTTCTCGTACCAATATTTGCTGGCCTGAGTGCTGTTGGGGCTATGGCTGGTGGTGCTGCTGGCATAGCAAAATCGGTTAATGATGCGAGTACAGCTAAAAAGCAATTAGAAGAGAACCAGAGGCATAACATGAAAACGGAAAAAATAGCATTGGGAAAGGGTCTCTTTCTGAAACCACATAAAACAAGTGCAGGTCTTCGTATAGGCGGTAATAAAAAAAAAATCAGGTTGAAGAAAAAAAAAAGAACCCCGAACTGAGATTACCACAAAGAGCTCTCACAGATCTCGATCTAATTAAGTATGCTAAAATTCTAAAAATCCCATATTTTCGCGGAGTCTTTATGCGAAATGCCTTACCTGCAAGCGGGCCTTATAATCGGGAATCAGCCATTGTAAATTTAGATGATAAAGATGGGCCTGGAACACATTGGGTAGCATATCGCAAACGTGGTGAGAATGTACTTTACTTTGATAGTTTTGGAGATCTTCAACCACCTATTGATTTAATGCTGTATCTACGTGTGAATGAGGTTAAATATAATCACGAGAGATATCAAGATTATAATACATTCAACTGTGGTCAGCTCTGCCTCAAGTTCTTGTGTAACAAGTTAGGTCGAACTATATAAAGGTGAGTGCAATGATAGTTTAATCATTCTACATTGAATAGTCATGGAGAATACATTGACGTTAAGTCTCTCCGGTAATTCATCAGTTCTCGAAGTACAGTATTTTCCACCTATTGAACTTTCATCAAACAAAAATTACGTTCTCGGTTTAGTTGAACTTTTAACCTTCAATTCTATACCAAATATCGATACAGGCAATAATAAGTTTTACGTGGGTAAAGAAGAATTCTTTTTACCAACTGATAGTTACGAGATAGAGGACATAGCAAATTTTCTCCGTGAAACTTTAGCACCCAAAGGCATTTCATTCAGTCTGAAACCAAACAACAATACACTTCGTAGTGTTATTAAGTGTAGTCATTCTATTGATTTTCGTCCTCAAAACTCTATTGGTCAACTACTTGACTTCACCAAACGCGTTCTAGAAGCTAATTTCATACATAATTCAGATTTGCCTGTAACTATCCTCAAGATCAACGCGTTGCGAGTCGAGTGTAATATTACTTCAGGCGCATATATAAACGGCTCTAAGGTTCACACGATACACGAATTCTTTCCGGCAGTACCACCAGGATACAAGATCATCGAAGTACCCTCACAGGTCATTTACCTTCCAGTTACAGTTAAAAGCATAGATCACTTACAAATACGCATAGTCGATCAAGATGGACGTTTAGTTAATTTTCGAGGAGAGGTAATCACAATCAGACTTCACATCAAACAAGTGTGATGGGGATCGTTTACAACAGCAAGGTTGGTAGGGGCTATATAAAGAAGTCAGCATGTCGACAGACCATCAGTCGTCTGCGAGCAAGCAGAGCGCTAACACGGCAAAACATTCAGTTCCTGAAAAGTCTCGGTCTAAGAGTCGTCGCTGGTGGAAAACAACTTGTATTTTTTTCTGTTGTCTACAAAAAGATGGAAGAAATTCTAAACATTCAGTCACCTGTAACATTTGATGAGACAGTGGCTCACTACGAACTTCATGCACATCAGCCCTACACCACGTCATCGTTTGGAAACAGCGATGAAATTCGCATCGTCATTCAACATCAAGATTTATGTCTTCTACCATCACGAAGTTCACTACATGTATGTGGTAAATTAGTTAAATCGGACGGTACACCACTCGAACGGTCTACGTTAATCAATAACGCCATTTGTCATATGTTTGAAGAAATCAGATATGAGATAAATGCCATTAAAATTGATAAATGTAAAAATGTAGGGTTAACTACTCTTATGAAAGGTTGGGTTTCTCTCAATCCTAGTCAAAAATTGGTCATAGAGAACGCTGGCTGGCTCGATGTAGAAGAAACGCAAAAACTTATCAACGATGATGGTTACTTCGACCTTTCTATACCTCTCTGCATGATTCTTGGATTTGCCGAAGATTATAGAAAAATTTTAGTAAATGTTAAACATGAACTCATACTCACTAGATCGAGAAATGATATCAATGCCATCATACAGACAGCAGGATCAGACAATACTTATGAAGAATTTAATATTGAGCTCACAAAGATAGAGTGGTTGATGCCATACATATTTCTCTCTGATAAGCGAAAGATTCCTCTATTCAATTATATCGAGAAAAACAGACCTGTGGTTATGAGCTACCGCAGTTGGGAATTCTACGAATATCCCCTCCTTCCATGTAAGTAATGTTAAACTATTTTTAAATTCACAATGTTACCCGTATGGAAATTTAAATTTAGATATAGATCGTAACCAGTACGCTGTACTCTATGATATGTATGCAAATTTTCAGAGTGCTTATTATGAAAAAAATCCTGAACCTCTTTTGAATAAAATAGATTTTATAAAATACTTACCTTTTATAGTGATCGATTGTTCCAAACAAAACGAATCATTGAAAAACGCTCCCGTGGACGTGCGTTTAGAGTTTGAATCGAGAGATAATTTTTCTGCTGGAACCTCCGCGTATTGTCTCATTCTGCACGACCGTATCGTTCAGTATAGTCCTGTCAGTGGTGACGTGAAGAAGCTTGTGTAAAAATGAAATACATCGTTGATATGCAGGGCTTCAAACAGCCTGGTAATGATTTCGTTTTGAAAGAACTGGCAATAGTTCCGTTGGATGATGACGACCAACCTCTAGTCTTTTTATTCAAGGAACCTTTTCCTTGGAAACGACTCACCGATAAGTATAAGGGAGAAAATACTTGGCTGAAGAAGTTCTATCACGGTATTTCTTGGAAGTCAGGTGACCGTCCCTATACCGACATCGGAAGTGTTCTTCGAGAATGTCTGCATGGTGCTAGTCAGGTGCTCGTTATGGGCTCCATTAAGAAAAAATGGCTCGAACGTTTCAAATTCAACGTTCACGATGTAACGGAAATGGGTTTTCCACCGTTGGACAAGATCAAGCTTGTCACAGTTTGTCCGAACCACGAGGGTGCCTACAAAACCAGCTGTGCACTTTATAACGTCAAACTTCTGAAAAAATCCTACGAAACGTGCGAGACGTCTATGGATTGGGAGTAGGTGCTTCATTCGTGTCCCTGACGTCGAACAAGATGGGTCAAAACACAAGCTCAAGCGCTTATACTCCTCTTATTGATTCTAAGCAAGAGAAAAAGGAGGATTCAAAATGGAAAGAATATTCTCAAAAGTATTCCATGAATACGAATTCTCTACCCGAACGTGATAAGTATAAAAGACAAGTAGTCATTAATTTTAAATATGCGCTAGCTCATCGAGAGCTCGCCATGAGATGAGCTCGAAAATGTGGGGAGGCTTCTGGCTCAGTAGGGCTTCTGGCTCAGTAGGGTTAACGGGCTTCGTAGAATTCTATGTTTGACTCGAAAATACTATGAGAGTTCTGGCGCAGTTGGGTTAACAGGCTTCGTAGAATTCTATGCTCAACGTCGAAAATGCTCACTGAGCCAGAACTCTCTTAGCTTACCTACTCCCGAGTCGAAAACGATCCAAACACCAGCAATGAGAAATCCGGGAAGATAAATAATACAGGATATAACGGGTGTCGATGACGGAAATGAACAAATGCTGTAGACGATCACTCCTGGATTCCGTCTTCAAACTTCCTCACGAGCAGCTAAGCAAGAGATCCAAGGAAAGAGGAAATAGAAGGGGAGCAGAGGGAGAGACGTCCGCGCGCGCCGAAGTCTGAACTCGGAATCCTACCGGAGCTCGTACAGCGAGGAGAGAGAGCAGGCAACTGAGTAGCCGGCTTCCCTCTCCACCGAGCGCCGCGACCACGCGTCGAGCAGGACGCGCAAGCTACAGCGCGTCCCACCGCGCCGACTATACAGCACACGGCGAGCAAATATAAATGCCGCCTCGCGCGCTGTGGAAAATCACTCTCTCAGCTCAGTGCCGTAATAGTCAACACCTGCAGCCCCACCGACGGAGCGGTATATACGAGCGCCCTCGTTATCCTGCACCTGAACCGGTGCTGAGACGATTCCCCCGGGTATTCGAGCGCACTCGTTACCCGGGTGTTGTTCACGAGTAGTGGAAGCGCACTCGCCTACTCGTGAAGGACCGTGACCGCGACTATCGAATCCGAATACCATTTATCCATTGTTAATGTTCGCGCTCCGCTACTGTTTGTTTCAGATATTCGCCAGACGCGAACAATAAACTACCTCGCTTATTTATGTTAATTATAGTTAATAAATTGTTATTTCTTTTGTAGTACTTATTTGGCTTTGTCAATTTATTTCAATTGCTCTCCCTTTCGAATCCTGCCCGACTAGCTATCCTCAAAAGAGAGCAATCCTTCCGCATGAACACTACCGTTTCATGGCGCCCGAACAGGGACTAGTTTTTCAATTCACGCGGAAGAATGAAAGAAAATCATTCAACTAACATCTAATATTGAAATAAATTATACAAAGCAAAATAAGAATTTTTTTTTTCGAAACCGGTTAATACTAGCAATTATGGGGAAAGTGGGATGGGTTTACAAGCTCCGAAAGGAGCAACTCATGGACGAACTCGCGAAACTAAAGATCGATAACACAGGAAATGTAGCGGAATTACGACAACGCCTAGTAGCGATAGCGAAAATAAGTCCGGAACATTTTAAAAATCAACCGGAAGACGCGGAAGAGTACGATGAGGGATTAGATAGGACCCGCGATCTGGAGGAACAGACAAATAACGCATCGATACCACAGAACACGTAAACACAATTTGTAATGCCGAACCAGCTGCGGCACATATAAATTATGTAACAGTGGAAAACACGACCGCGAAAACTCTAGACCAGATGCGAAAATGGAATTGTCACTTCGACGGTCGCGACGTGTACCGGTTTCTAGAGAGAGTTGAGGAGTTACGGAAGGCATATGGCTTCACCGATGCGAATCTTCTCATAGGATTTCTGGAATTATTACGGGGGGAAGCCCAACTTTGGTATCGAAATTTAGAAAAAATAAATAATTATACGGAACTTAAAGAATCGTTGCGCAGTTTCTATATACCACCGGGAGAGCGACGGAATCTTGATCGACAAATAAGCGAACGTAGACAGTTAAATGGCGAAGTATTTAGAAGCTACGCAACGTCACTTAGTACACTAATGCGCCGTCGAGGAGACATAAACCGCGAGACACAACTCGATAACATCTATTATAACATGCGCGGCGAATTACGATTGCACATTCGACGGTCGGATTTTAACAACGTCAATGAACTCATCCAACGCGTAGAAGAAATAGAGGAAGTATTTGTACAAACGGTTAATGAAATAAGAGGAGAAAGACCGAGGAATAACGCCGGGAATATTATGGAAATTACGACCACATACGATCGGAACACGTGCTGCTGGAAATGCAAACAACGCGGACATATGAGAATGAACTGTCGAAATAACCAGAGGAAATTTTGTTCATATTGTGGAACGGACGGTATATTAACACGCGATTGCCGGTGTCACAGTGATATAGACGCGCCGGGAAACGAAAAGAGCGTCGGACCCACATCGGGACAGGACCGACCCACGCAAACAAGACCTCCGATGTCGACAGCCCCTATTTCGTTCGAATCAACGCCGGTCGAGAGAAATTTTGAGGCCTAATAGATCCCGGATCAATAGGTTCATACATAAGCCCGCGCGCAGCGAATAAATGCCTCACGCAAGGTTGGATAAATTAGGCGGCTATGCGCCACCTCTCGGCACCAGGGGGTGCCTACCGAATCGGAGCACGACGCCCCGGCACAAGTGCTAAAGTGGCGCACCTTTTGAGAGGTGCTGATAAAAATTGTATATATTGGAAAATAACACTCATCATATTGTTCATCACAGATCACATTGAACCGCAAGAAGTAGAACAGTATGTGCCTAATTTCAATACGAAGCACGAAACCTCTAACCTCTAACACCGTTCCTCGTAACCTCGTGTAATGGTTTGGCACTGTTGGGAATGTGATACATATACATTGTGCGAAAGGAACCTCAGCGAGGTCAAGTTCCATTACAATACAGACAGCGCGCGCGACACACGTATGCACACATGTAAGTCTCCCCTCCCTAGTGTGTCTGTGAATAAGAAGGTAGCTCGAGCAGCAGCGAGCGACGCGCTATACTCTCTCTCTAGTCTCGGACGCCCAGCATGTAACATCTCGCGTGTGGCGCAGGCAAGCGTCGATTATAATTACACTTACTTAATAAACTAGTCATTCTTTTAAGTTCAATAAAGAGTTCTTTTCACTACACCTTTCCACCAACTCCAACATGGTGGCAGAGCGTGGTTGGTAAGTGACACGAAAAGACTCTGACTCAATACAAGCCTCGGCGAGTATTGTGGCAGCCTTGCTGTAGGAACAGAAAAAAAGCACGCGGCTCGCGAAAAGTTTAACTGTGAAAAATATTGAAGGAAAAGTGCAAAAGTAAGAAAAATACAAGTGTGAATAAATAATAGAATATGTCTATAAGTGATAGAAGAAAGATTTTTGAAAAATTTATGAATAATTCAAGCCGATGCGAGTAGATTAGATTTCTTGTGTGAAGCACGCTGCACGGTGCAAGAATAGAGCACGTGGCAGAATTTGAGGTTATACACGTGGTAAATGGACACTAAAGGACAAGTGAAAACCAAAGAAGAAGTAATACTAGAAGACATTGAATACGAAAGCAAAGAAATAATTGAGAAAAAGATTGCCGAAAAACGTTTTGTGAAAATACTGCAGAAAATAATTACGCTAAATAAAGTAATAAAAGTGTATGAAGATATTAAGTTAAAAAAAGTCGAGATGGCTAAGCAAGCAAAATTTGAAGATATAGTAATTCCCATTTTTGATGGTGCAAACTATGCAAGCTGGAAATTTCGCTTAATGACTCTATTAGAGTATAAAGAGTGCAAAGAGCAAGCTGAAAGAGAGCGGGCTGAGACAGATAAAGCAGATGAATGGAAGAAAAAGGATTTAAAAGCAAGAAATATATTAATAAGCACTATTTCAGACAAGCAATTAGAATATGTTTGTGAATACGATACAGCTTACAAAATGATGGAAAAATTCAAGAGCATGTACTCTACTAAATCTACAGCGCTGCAAATAATATGCAGAGGTCAACTAGAAGATATTAAACTCAAAAATTATGAGAAAGTTGAAGAATTTTTTGTAGAGTTCGAACAAGCGTGCAACAAATTTAAAGCAGCTGGAGGCACACTACCAGAAAAAGAAAAAATGCGGTATCTAATTAGAGCACTACCAGCAAGCTACAGCTTTATTGGGAGTTTCATTGATCTCGTCCCAGAAGCTCAACAAACGGTAGACTATGTTAAGTCTAAAATTCAAGAAAAAAATTTGACAGTGCCTGATGACGAGAAAAGGAAAAATGTAAGTACATTCAACGTCAAGACAAAGGGACAGTGTTATAACTGTGGCCGGGGAGGTCATTTCAAAAAGGACTGTTGGAGACCACCACAGGCCAGCCAGAGCAGAGGAGCATCACAAGGCAGAGGAGCATCGCAGAGCAGAGGTCGAGGCCAACGAGGATCCCAATGAGGATATCAACGAGGCAACTACAGAGGACGCGGTCATGGCAGAGGAGCAGCTCAGCAGAGGCAAGAAGACTCCAGTCAACCCAGCGAAGACTCAGCAGCTGAGACCTGGATGATCGAGGTCAATCACGACGAAGTGAAAAGTGAAATTGTGAGTGATGTGTTCTATAGTGAAGTAGAATCTAAGTTTTCACCTTATCACAATCTAAGCTTCGGCGAAGATTGTAATAATAAAAATAGGATAACGAATGTTTACAATTATAATTGCGAAAAGAATGGTAAATTCAAGGAAATCAGTTGGCTGTTAGATAGCGGATGCACTGATCATGTTGTGAATGATGAAAGAATGTATGAAAAATTTATTATTAAAAAATCCTATTGAAGTAAAATTGCCAGATGGCAAAAATTTAAAGGCCACAAAAGTAGGCAATATAAAAACATATTTAAAAAATTATCATAATGAAAAATTAATTGATTTAAAAAACGTTTATTTTGTAAAAGGAATTAATAAAAATCTATTAAGCGTTGCAAAAATTACAAGAAATAATACTATTGTTTATAGAAATGATAAAGCAAAGATTTATAACAAAAATAGAGAATTAGTTGCGGAAGCAAACAAAATAAATGATTTGTATGTCATAAAAAGTAAAATATATAAGGATCTTGAAAATGATGTCTGTGTAAACTCTGTAAAATTAACTGAAAAAGAAAAGTGGCATAGAGCATTAGGCCATGTCAACTTTCAATATCTAAACAAGTTAGTAAAAGATAAATTGGTAGATGGTTTACCAGATAAATTAGAAAATAATGTAACGAAATGCGCAAATTGTATTCAAAGTAAAATGGCTAATGTACCGTTTGAAAATGAGAGAAGCAAAACTTCAGAAATTTTAGAGTTAATTCACATTGATCTAAATGGTCCACACAGAACAACAGGTTCTGATGGAGAAAAATTTTTTCTAAGTTTTATTGATGATTACAGTAAATGTAGTAGAGTCTACTGTATTAAAAGCAAATCAGAGACTACAAGTTGTTTTAAAGAATATGTAAATTTAGTTGAAAACAAATTTAATAAAAGAGTTAATTAAATTGCGATAATGGCAAAGAGTACTTGAATAAGGAAATTTATCAGTTTATCAATGAGAAAGGAATTGAATTATTACCTTGCCCACCCTACGTCCATCAATTAAATGGAGTAGCAGAAAGATTTAACAGATCAGCTATGGATATAGGCAGATGTCTGTTAAGAGAAGCCAAAATACCATTAAAATATTGGCCAGAAATTATTAAAACAGTCTCTTATTTGAAAAACCGAACAATAGCCAACTCAAATGAAAATAAAACCCCCTTTGAAATATTTTTTGGAATTAAACCAAACTTAAAAAACTTAAAAATATACAGCAGTAAAGTCTTTGTTAGAAAACCAGAAGCTTTGAGAAAAGGAAAATGGGATGATAAAGCCCAATTAGGTATATTAGTAGGATATACGCACAATGGTTATAGAGTCTTGTTAAATAATAAGGTAATAAATGCCAGACATGTACAAATTGTCGAAGATGGCACTGAAATAATCTGTTTGGAAAAGGTTAACGATGAAAATATTATTGAATTAAATTTAGACGAATCAAACGATTCAAGTAGTGAAATAAGTAGTATTATTGAAAATAATTATGACAATGAAAATTTAATTAATAATAACGATGCAATTGAAAATATTGAAAATGAGAATGAGAACATCGATAATGCTTTCAATCGTTCAAATGAAAATTTAAATGTTAAAAGAACATCAAACAGAAAGAAAAGTCCGGTACAAAGATACGGAAACCCTGTAGCACATTATATTTATATACAGAAATTGAATGTCTAAAGAAAAATAATACATGGATTGTAGTTGATAAACCTCAAAATAAAAAGATTATTGATGTAAAGTGGGTCTATAAAAGAAAAAGCGATGACTCTCTTAAGGCTAGGTTAGTTGTTAGAGGTTTCCAACAAAGAAAATATCAGGAAAATGTTTATTCGCCAGTAGGAAAAATGGAAACGTTAAAAATTTTGTTAAGTTATTGTTGCGTAAATAATCTGTTTATAGAACAAATGGATGTAGAAACAGCATTTCTTAACGGGAAAGTAAAATCAGATGTTTATATTCATGAACCACAAGGTTATGAAACCGGCAAAAATAAAGTTTGCAAATTATTAAAAGCACTATACGGATTGAGAGAAAGCCCAAACGTTTGGTATGAGACATTTGATAAACGCGTGAGTAAACTCGGGTTTATAAGAAGCAATTATGATTACTGTTTATATGTAAACAACACAGACGATGATACTATATACATTTTAGTATTTGTAGACGATCTCTTAATATGCTGTAAAAATAAAGATAGAATCAATGAAGTTAAATCTGCTTTAATGAAAAGATTTGTAATGAAAGATCTAGGAAACATTAAATCATATATAGGAATCGACATTGATTATAATAACAAGAATGGTATAATGACTTTAAGTCAACAGAAATATATAGAATCATTGGCTGTGAAGTACAACTTAGAAAACGCGAAACTGTATGATACTCCGATGGAGACAAATTTAAAACTTGAACAGGCTAACAAAACCGATGAAACAATAACATATCAAAATTTAATAGGTAAATTATTATATATTAGCACAGGTACAAGACCTGACATAACTTACAGCGTGAACTACTTAAGTAGATTTCAAAGTTGCTACGATTCAACACATTTTAAATACGCGATGCGAATATTGAAATACTTATACAAAACGAAACATTTAAAATTGACTTATTGTTGTAATTCAAATCAGGATAAACTTGATTGTATGGTCGACTCAGACTTTGCAGGAGATAACATTGACAGAAAGTCAACCACCGGATTTGTTATTAGAATGTTTGGAAATATAATCTATTGGAAAGCACAGAAACAAAAAACTGTGACTAAAAATTCAACATTTGCTGAATACATTGTATTGTCTGAAGCGACAACAGAAATATTATTTGTAATTAATCTCTTAAAAGACGCCTTTAATACAACATTTGAAAATCCTGTTAAAATATACGAGGATAACTCAGGCGCAGTAGCTATAGGTAAATTCGGTAACTTAACAAAAAATTCCAAGCACATTGAAGTACAATGTCATTATGTAAATGAGAATTACGAGAAGGGTATTATCGATATCGTAAAGATAAAAACTGAAAAAAACATAGCAGACATATTCACTAAGACTCTATGTAAGGATAAATTTATTAAAAATAGAAACGCGCCAAAAGTAATATAAGATATTAATGTAAGCGCACAATATATATGTAGGAGGTGCGTTGGGAATGTAATACATATACATTGTGCGAAAGGAACCTCAGCGAGTTCAAGTTCCATTACAATACAGACAGCGCGCGCGACACACGTATGCACACATGTAAGGGCCTGTCTCCAATCCCCGCGCCAGCGCGCCGAGCGCGCGCGCCAAGAGCGTGCGCATCGCTGTTGCCAACACAATAAGTAACATCTCAAAAGCAGAGATGTTCTGTGACCGTCAATGACCTAAAAAACTTAGCCATATTATTTAAATTAGCCATAAAAGCACAATCTAAATTTGAATAAGTAATATTTCACTTATTACATGTTCATATTCACTTATTCGTCTAGTTAAAACACGTTTACGGCGAATAAGTGAATATTGAATTATTTAAAAAAGGAATTTAATCTTTTAATATACTCACACTGCTTCACGTAGAAAATTAATTTAATTAATTAACATTTTATTTCTCCTATCGACTTTGTTTCTAATATTTGTTAAAAACGACGGAAAAGAAGTGTTTACTTTGGTAGTAATCTGTAGATGATTCCCTTTATCTGCATTTGGTGTACATATGGTTCTTTGTTCGGGACTGTATAGTGCCGCAAGTGTCCGCTAGATGGCAAGCGCCAAATCGCTACCCGCAATGAAAAACATCACCCCGAGTGTATAAGTATAGGCACGCGACTTGCACTCGGGGGAGACATTAAAACATACAGTCTCCTCTACTTACCAATATTACCCATACCCCTCTAACCGCTATATACAGACATTGCCTATACTTTTGCATATACTTGTTGCGTACATTTGCCTACACTTGTCTTAGTTGCGACTAAGACATATTATTGCCTTTACTTTATTTATTAGAACGTGCTTTCACGTTCAACCTTTCTTTCTGCTCCATCTCTACTCTCGAGTGGGTTGGAACAGAGACTCCAAGAGTCACACTTATTTATTTCTTCTCGTTGACAAACTCTAACAATATAAATAACTCGTACACGTTCTTTCGTGCACATTTTTGGTCCTTCGAGCCGGATAGAGTTGTCAACCGAGAGGAATACTTGAAAAGCGATCGGATAAAATTCTGTTATTTAGTTGTTCTCAATTGCCAGAGATTTACGACCTCTGACAAGTAAGGCGATTTCGTTGGAGATTTACGACCTCCTAACGAGACCTCGTGTGACTGATCTTCAGCCTCCGCACTCGCACGGCGGGCGGAGTCATCACATCAACTCATAAAACTCAAGAATCTTTAATATCCAACGTTTTTCAAAATGCCATCACTTTTACTTACATTGCCTATTTTTGGTGTCTTACTTGCGAGTAAGACATATTATTGCCTATTTACACGAACGCGCTTCGTGTACACATTTCCTTTGCTACCACTCTACTTGCGAGTGGGTGGGAGCAAATACTTTAAGTCCTACGACTTATTTTTCTCTATCGCCAAACATTATTTGCCGTTACCCCTTGCCTACTTGCTCGAACGCATTGCGTTCATCTTCTATCTACAGTTCAACTTCGCCTTTCGAGGAGAATTGACTGCAAAGACTTTTGGAATCTTAATTCTAAGTGTCTATCTTTTGTACCGAACTTATTCTTTGCAAGAAAAGCTGGATACATTGACTTTAGGAGTCAACCGACCCATTATTACATACAGCTTTTGCCTTACATACTTTACTGCTTTACTTATAATACGAGAAGCTCTCGTATTAGTTACTGTTTTCATTCGCTTACTTTACGCGAACATACATTATTACACGTTAGCCTGCATTAAATGCCTACACTTTATGTTCCCACTATATTTGCTTGCCTATAACTACTTCGTTTTATTTGCGAATAATACGAATTCTTACTTTTCTGCTTTCAACTTATTCTTTGCGAGAAAAGTTGGAAGCATAGATTCTTGGAGTCTAAATTGCTATTTTAAGCTTAGCTGATAATACGTGAGGCTCTCGTATTATTAGTTTGCCTATTGTCTATACCTTGCGTATTGCTTGCCTATTTTACTCGAACACGCGTAGCGTTCAAATCCCCTTTGCTTCAATTTTACTTTCGAGTGGGTTGGAGCAAAGACTTTCAGAGTCAATACAATTTATTATTTTCTCTCGGCGATAAACCCAAATAATAATAAACTCCGTATACGTTCATTCGTATACACAGGAGGTTTCTACGAGCAAGAACTACTCAAAGCCAAGTATCCAGATATTTATATTGTAGAAAAAATTAACACCTCAAAGTCTCCAATTACTGCATCCCAATCTTAGCCATCAGGACTGTTAATGTCTGCTTAACTGTTTCTGTTCGTCCCCTACATGGACGAAGGCGGGCGGTATGTTCGGGACTGTATAGTGCCGCAAGTGTCCGCTAGATGGCAAGCGCCAAATCGCTACCCGCAATGAAAAACATCACCCCGAGTGTATAAGTATAGGCACGCGACTTGCACTCGGGGGAGACATTAAAACATACAGTCTCCTCTACTTACCAATATTACCCATACCCCTCTAACCGCTATATACAGACAATGCCTATACTTTTGCCTATACTTGTTGCGTACATTTGCCTACCCTTGTCTTAGTTGCGACTAAGACATATTATTGCCTTTACTTACATATTTATTAGGTGCTTTATGCTCATGCCTTGTTACTATTTCCCTCTTCATTTGCCTATACTTGTTGCGTACATTTTCCTACACTTGTCTTAGTTGCGACTAAGACATATTATTGCCTTTACTTTATTTATTAGAACGTGCTTTCACGTTCAACCTTTCTTTCTGCTCCATCTCTACTCTCGAGTGGGTTGGAACAGAGACTCCAAGAGTCACACTTATTCATTTCTTCTCGTTGACAAACTCTAACAATATAAATAACTCGTACACGTTCATTCGTGCACATCTTTTAATGATTATTAATAATATTTTTTTGGGCAATTTATTTAGATGGACAAAATGAATAGTCAAAAAATCAAAATAATGTTTGGCAATGAAGCCAAGAATATAATCGTAAAAAATGGAATATTGAAGAAAAGCATTTTGAAAGATTATTTTGGAAAGAATGGTACACTAATTTATCATGTGGGAGAAGAAGATTTTCTATTAGAGACAGATGAAGAAAATATTTTTTTGGATCCTAATGAGGATGTTTATTACTTCAATGAATGTAAGGGTAGGTAACTTATTGTTACTGTTGTAATTGTTAATCATTATAATGATTATATTGAGCACTGACGATCCGAATAAGAACAGCTGTGTGGTTCAACATTTCCGTCATTAATCCACTATAATATTAATCTTCAACAATCTATCTTTTCAGGTGATGTTCCAGTAGAGTTAGGCGGAGCAAAGAGGAAACGTTTTCAAGATATTTTGAATGATCTCTACGATAAAAAGGATTCAAAAGACAAAGCACATAAAAGCAAAGTAATTTTTTTTTTTTTTTTTTTTTGTGAAAATACTCCAAAAGACTGATACACAATTTTTAATTAATTTCATATGAATAAATTATAATAATTATTTTCTTTACAGCTGAGTACAGAACCGATTTTAAATAAAAATCAGTCTAGCAAAAGTTTGTCTACGGAAAAACCATTCCGTCAAAGAAATGTATACATTGGATGGAGGCATCGCGACGATTTTGATTCAAATTTTCAGAACATGGGATCAATTGGGCTACTCTCGAATGGACTGGGTCCTTTACATACTCCTTAACTGCTTCTTGCGATGACGCGGTCGCCGTCTCCTCGGTCTTGTGTCTCTTTTGAACGCTGGTCGAGGAGTAGCTCGTATTTCCCAGGCGGTCGTGATTCACGAGACTTTTATCCCTAATGATCAAACTGGTATTGAATGCCAATGAGGATTATTCTGTAGACCAATTAAAAGACATCATACTAAAACATTATATCAATGAACAAAATAAATATTGTTTCAAGATTGGTACGTTTGATGGCAAGTCAATTTTAGAATTTGTAAATAGTGATGGTGAAGAGTGTTCCTTTTGGGAGTATAGCAGAGTATTACGAAAGAAGTCACATTGCTACGGTGACTCAATTCCACATTGTTATGGAATATTTTGAGTCGTATTCACTAAATGATGTCATATTCAACCAAAAAGTTAGAGATAAACTACCCTTAGATGATCTCAAAAAAAACAAAATAGCATATGAATTATGCTGTGCTATCGGCTACTTGCATTTAAAAAAAATTCCTATTATACATAGAGACATAAAACCTGCTAATGTGTTAGTCAATGGACAGTACTTAACAAAATTATGCGACTTAGGCCTTGCAAAGTGCAACGATTTGGATGCAAGTTTACAATCAACGATACAAGGACGTTTTTGTGGATGCCAGAAGTAATTAGAAACCTCTTCCAGGCCCCTCTTGCGAACCAGAGGATGGTTCGCAAAATTTACAAAAACCACGTCATCGACGTGGAAACTAATATCCTCATCGTCTGTAGGCACCTTTGCCGCCACCTCCACGCTCTCACCTCGAGCCTGTTCCCTCCGTTTCTGAGGTATTTGAGTTTCCTTAGCCTGTCTCTTTTTGGGCTTCGCCACCACTTTCGTGGTTTGGACGTCGACGACTTTGGTATCCGTCGGCAATAAAGCGCCCACTTTTTGTTTGTCCGTGAGCTTGGCCTTCGGAAGGAGGAAGCGAACTTTCTTTGAAGGTCTGAAAAAAAAAACATCGAAATTAAATTGATTAGAAATTTTTCACCGTTACAAAGCTTTCTCTTTGAAAGCAAAAAGCTATAAGTATGCATTGCCGGCGGCGGCAACAAGCATGTACACGTGGGCTGGCGCTATGCATATATATGCGCGTTGCCGCCGCGAGCAACTTACGTGAGTACTTACTTTCTTGTACGTATGGGTATTGCTCCACTAGGGACGGGTTGTCCCGTCTGGACCTCCCCTACGTTAAACATCGACGGAGCATTTCCCGAGCTGGTCGGTTCTATGTCGACGGAATTCACCACCTCCTCGACGGCGTCAAGGTCTGCCTGAGCGGCCGCGTCAACGGCAGCATCAGCTGGTGCAATTGTATCATTTGATTCCTCAGATACGTCCCTCAGCAGCTCCTTTTCAACTTCGTCACTTTCCTGCTGATTTAGTAGAGGAACATCGTCGTCTACAGCCTCATCGCCCGCTTCGGCCTCATCATTAGCCTCGTCGGCCTCATCGTCACTGAGATCCACAGGGCGTTGGAGGTACGGAGCCCTGATGAAGAGCTCTGTCCACTTCGTCCCCGTAATTGGGTAGAGGAGAGCATCTTCGGGGATACCCTTTTCGTCCAGCTTGAAGTCGTTATTTCTGAAAATAATAAATAATGATTAATAATAATAATAATAATATGCTGTGGATAGTGCCGCCTGGAGCAACTCGCGTATATAAGCCGATAAGCTTGATACACTATGCATATACGCGCGTTGTCGGCGGTGGCAACGAGCATGTACAAGTGCATATATACGCGCGTTGCCGGCGAGAGAAATATATGTGAGTAATATACTCCATTATCTGGAGCATGAATTTGAATTGCTCCTCATCATTATATACGGCCAATTTTGCCCTGTGATATCTGAGCAGTGCCCACATCTCTCTTCGAGTTTGCCTCGGGTTCAGCATTCGGCAGAATTTTCGGGCTGCACCGCTGTACATGGGCTGGTAGACATCTTTCTCGTCGAGATAGATGTAGTCCAGTAAATTTTCTATTTTCCTGGTGCCCATGCGTCTATTTACTCTAAGGAGCAAGTACGAATCGTAAAGCAGCTTCAGCATTTTCTTCAGCTCTGCTTGTTCTTCAGGCCACTCGTCGTCGTTCTCGCTGTAAAAGAAAAAAATATTATTTTATTTATATAATTTTTTATCAATTTTTATATTATTTTTATTTATTATTTATTCATTTCTTACTATTCCTTAGAGAGATGCAGGTACTTTTTCGCGCCTTTGTTTACAAAGTACGCTAAGATGTACCCCGAGGACAAGATCCCAGGCGTGACGCCTACAGGGCTACCCCGCATTGTATGCGCGCTGAATCGGATTAGACCCGACATACTACTCGCTTTGATGAAACCGTACCTGTAATCAGAATAGTCGTATTAGAATAGAATAGTCGAACAGAATAGTTGATATCTGAATAGTTGAATTTCTTGTTATCCTTTTATTATACTTGTATTCGAAATTGAAGGTTAGGTTGTCTTTTGTTCGGGACTGTATAGTGCCGCAAGTGTCCGCTAGATGGCAAGCGCCAAATCGCTACCCGCAATGAAAAACATCACCCCGAGTGTATAAGTATAGGCACGCGACTTGCACTCGGGGGAGACATTAAAACATACAGTCTCCTCTACTTACCAATATTACCCATACCCCTCTAACCGCTATATACAGACATTGCCTATACTTTTGCCTATACTTGTTGCGTACATTTGCCTACCCTTGTCTTAGTTGCGACTAAGACATATTATTGCCTTTACTTACATATTTATTAGGGGCTTTATGCACATGCCTTGTTACTTTTCCCCTATACTTTTGCCTATACTTGTTGCGTACATTTGCCTACACTTATCTTAGTTGCGACTAAGATATATTATTGCCTTTACTTTATTTATTAGAACGTGCTTTCACGTTCAACCTTTCTTTCTGCTCCATCTCTACTCTCGAGTGGGTTGGAACAGAGACTCCAAGAGTCACACTTATTTATTTCTTCTCGTTGACAAACTCTAACAATATAAATAACTCGTACACGTTCTTTCGTGCACATTCTTCATCGTTTGTCAAATCAAATAATAACTCTTGTACATCTTCTTGGTTTTGTGGTGTTTTTAATCAATGATATTATTTATTTTACTTTATTTTATTTACATTTACAAATTAAATAACTAAAAACAGCTTACTTTTCGATTACATAGCATAGTAATGTTAAAAAGTAAAAAGTTAAAAATAGTAATGTTAAAGTAAAAAGTTAAAAATAACCAGATTTTCATTCATTTAGAAATATAAACATTATAGAAAAACACAAAATATTAAAATATTGAACAAAATGTAAAAGTACCCGTTGAAGTAACTTTCAAAATTCTCAATGATATAATGTATTTTTTAATATCATGAGTATCTCTACAGGACACTGATCACAATTATTATATATCTTGATTTGATTATTAATACCAAACCTTCTTGAGATGGTTTTAGAAATATGTGCAATTCAAGTGATCAAAAATACATTATGATATTGAGATTCTTCAAAATACTCATTCAACGAATACTTAATATCAAATCTTGAATGATATTTCTTAACGGTGTCTTACACCTAGTGGCTTTTGAGGCCAAAATCAGCTGAAGAAAAAGAAAAATGTAGTTTAAGCTCTATACCATATTATATACCATGAATATACACTATTTCTAATAAAATGGCCCAAGATATAATATCTGTAGCCCTTTTTACTCAGAGATATAGCATTTTCAATTTTTTGGCATTAACGTAACTTTTTGAAAAAAGTATTCAAAGGATTTTCATGAGACGGAGCCTAAATTTCTTAAAATTTATTTAGTTATGGCCCGAAGAGTTGGAAATATGAAATATATTTTATTAAATAATTTGAAAATCTTAAAAACCACAAAAAATCATAAAAACTGTTAAAATTAAGCAATTAAAAGTGATTTTTAGCATTTTCAAATTATTTAATAAAATATATTTCATATTTCCAACTCTTCGGGCCATAACTAAATAAATTTTAAGAAATTTAGGCTCCGTCTCATGAAAATCCTTTGAATACTTTTTTCAAAAAGTTTCGCTAATGCCAAGGAATTGAAAATGCTATATTTCTGAGTAAAAAGGGCTACAGATATTATATCTTGGGCCATTTTATTAGAAATAGTGTATATTCATGGTATATAATATGGTATAGAGCTTAAACTACATTTTTCTTTTTCTTCAGCTGATTTTGGCCTCAAAAGCCATTAGGTGTAAGAACCGTTAAGAAACATCATTCAAGATTTGATATTAAGTATTCGTTGAATGAGTATTTTGAAGAATCTCAATATCATAATGTATTTTTGATCACTGGAATTGCACATATTTCTAAAACCATCTTAAGAACGTTTGGTATTAATAATCTGTTGAATAAAGGACACACAAATTGGATAGAATAAAAGAGTTTATTAAGAGACTTAATTTTAAGATACAGTATGACTACACTTGGCGCGGGCCATTCTCGGTCTAACGACAAGTTTGCAGGAGCGTCGCGCTCGCCCGTCGGCTCTCACACGTTATGGGGTGGGGAGACACACATGTGTACATACGTGTGTCTCGCGCTGTACAATATAATATGTATATTCTCAACACGCCTCCTTACATTTATATTGTACTATTTCATCATTTTCATTTTACATTTAACAATTCTCTGAATTTAACAAACTTATCTTTACATAATGCTTTCGTGAATACATCGGCTATATTATTTTCTGAGTCGATTTTTACAATTTCAATCTCTTTATTTTTAACGCTCTCGTGTACATAATGGTAATGAATCTCAATATGTTTCGAATTTTTCGTAAAATTACCGAATTTCGCTATACTTATCGTGCTTGCATTGTCTTCATATATTTTCACTTGTTCATTTAACTTTATGTTAAACGCTTTTAATAATTCTTTGATATACTTCAGTTCACTCACTACTTCGGATAGTGCAATCAATATACTCTGCATACATTGACGCTTTCGTTACACATTTTTGTTTCCGCGATTTCCAGTCAATCACATTCCCACACATAATAATCGCATAGCCTGAAGTTGATTTTCTATCAGTACAATCACCTGCCCAATCAGCATCTACATAACATTCCATTAGGTTTACGTTTTCATTTCTTTTATAACACAATTTTAATTCTTTAGTTTGATGTAGATATTTTAATACACGTAGAGCATATTTATAATGCGCCTCATTGTAACAATTTTGGTACCTGCTTAAGTAATTCACGCTAAAACTTATGTCTGGTCGCGTACCAGAACTTATGTATAATATTGCGCCAATTAAATTTCTGTATTTTATATCAGATTTACATTCTTCAGCCTTTTCAAGTTTTAAGTTCGTCTCCATAGGAGTATTATACAATTTACTATTTGTTATATTATATTTCTCCGACAGTTCTTCTATATATTTTGTCTGATATAATTTCATTTCATTTTTATTATAATCATAATCTACTTGAATTCCAAGATATTCTTTTATTTCGCCTAAATCTTTCATTTTAAATCTATCTGACAATAATTTTTTAATCTTTTGAATTTTCAACTTATCTTTTCCGCAAATTAACAGATCATGTACATAGATTAGTAGGTAAATAATATGGGTTCCTTCATCGAGAACATATAAACACAATTCTACATTATTTTTCTTGAAACTATTTTTGTTACATACTCGTCAAAGCATTCATACCAATCTCTTGGGCTTTCTCTTAATCCATACAAAGCTTTATATAATTTTAACACTCTTTTCGTGCCATCTTCATAACCTTTAGGTTGATTAACATATACCTCTGTAGTCACTTTGTAGTCACATTTAGAAATGCAGTTTCAATATCCATTTGCTCTATTATTAATCTATTTTGACAACAGTATGAAAGAAGTATTTTTAATGTTTGACTCTTAGCTACTGGAGCGTATATGTCATCAATTACATCAGTTTGCTGAAAGCCTCTTACAACTAGTCTAGCCTTATATCTATTATCTGACTTACGTGTATAAACCCATTTCACATCTAGTACTTTTTTTCTTTCTTTTTTATCAACTAACGACCAAGTTTTATTTTTATTAATACAGTCAATTTCTTTAGCCATGGCTTCTTGCCAATTTTTACTATCTTTACTATTCATCGCCTCCCCAAATGTACAAGGCGTATCTACTCTACAGTATCTTACATAAATATTATAGCTTTCCTTTTCTGGGTATCTTACAGGACTTTTCCCATCACGCGTAGATTTTCGCGGAACTTTCAATGTTGCGTTTTCTGTATCTTTACATTTCCCCGAAGGTTGATGTAACGATAAATTATTCTTTTCTTTTACTTTACCTTGTTGCTCTTCGGATTCATTCGCGTTTTCAAAGACATTATTCGATAAATCATCGTTTGTACTTACATCACTTTCTGTACTATCATCGTTATCAATATTATCTTTATAATCAATACCAATGCATTTAACATCTCTTTCTATAATATCCACATGCCTTGCCACAATTATTTTATTATTTATAAGTACTCTATAGCCTACATCACTATAACCTAACAATATTCCCATTTCAGCTTTTTGATCCCATTTAGACAATCTTTTTTGTTCCGGTTTTCTTACAAAAACTTTACTCCCGTACAAACGTAAATGTTCGACATTTGGTCTCTTTCTAAAAAATATTTCATAAGGTGTTTTTCTTTCAATCGTATTTGCTAACGTACGATTTTTCAAATACGTCGCGGCACATATTATTTCTGGCCAGTAGCATTTGTGTACTTTTGCCTCTGATAGTAAACATCGTGCTTTATCCATTATCGTTCTATTAAATCTTTCAGCTGTGCCGTTTAATTCGTGCACATACGTCGGACAATTATTAATAATAATACCCTTTTCTTTGGCAAATTTATAAAACCGATTATTTAAGTATTCTTTCCCGTTATCACACCTCAATATTTTTATTCTTTTTCCGGTTAAATTTTCAGTTTCATTTACAAATTGAAATAAACAATCAAAAACTTCCTCTTTAGTCTTTATGCAATAAACTTTAGCTATTTTACTATAATCATCAATAAAAGAAACGAAATATTTTTCTCCGCTAAACCCAGTAGTTTTAAAGGGACCGCATACATCCGTATGTATAATTTCTAATATATCTTTCGCCTTTGTTCTATTATTAGTAAATGGCAAGTTATGCATCTTATTTTCAATACAAGTTTTACATTTCATAAATTCAGATTCAAGTTCATTTGGAACGCCCGTTAATAACTGCTGTTTACATATCGTATCCAAATATCTAAAATTTACGTGACCTAACACTCTATGCCATCTTTTCTTTTGACTCATGTTATTATTCTGTTCGGCATTATTTACACAACTTATATTCCTTGCCAATTTACTTTTCATCTTATATGTATCATTAAATTTAAATGCTATTGCAGTTAATTTATTATCACTATCTATAATTTTTACAACTTTTCCTTTCAAAATTACCGTACTCTTATTATTCGTTAATTTTCCAACACTTATTAAATTAGCATTCATTTCCTTAGCAAAATAAACATTAATATTAACTTTATTTTGCTTCCCGAAGGTGACAAAATAAAGAGATAGAGTTCCTATCTTTGTAGCTTTTATAGCTCTATTATCACCGAGATAAATATTTACCGGTTCTTTTAAACTAATACATTTTTCAAAATAATTTTCGTGATTTATAATATGATCAGAACATCCGCTATCGAGTATCCACTCTATCTCGCTCATACCTGACCTGTTTGTTTCGTTAGTGTACGCAGCGTGTGTCGTCGCTATCCATGCGCTCGCACCTTCGCCGCTCTGTTCGCTCGTGCTGGTTCCTTGTTGTCCATGGAATTTTCCGCGTCCTCTGCCGTAATGGCCTCTTCCGGCTGTGCCTCGGCTGCGACCACGTGTCGATCCTCTTCATGAGCTGCCCTTGCTACCTGCTTGTCCTCCATCTTGGCAATCTCGTGCGAAATGACCAGGTTTTCCACACTTATAGCAGTTTCCCTTTCTTGCAGTAAATACATTCGTACTTCTCTCGTTATGCTCTTTTCGATTCTTCATTTCAGCTAGCTTAATTTTGTTTCTTATGTAATCAGCCGTTTGTTCTTCTTCTTTCAATGTATCAACCAAATCACCTATATAACTGTATGATTCTGGTAACGTGTTGAGCATATAATTCAATTTTTCTTTTTCGCTTATTTTAGCACCCGCGCCTTTTAACTCATTTACCGCTTTTTCAAAATCACTGAAAAATGCCTCAGAATCACTATAGTTTCTTAATCTTAATTTCTCCAGTCTATTCCTGCAGACTATTTGTAACGCCGTTGATTCTTTTAAATACATACTGTCTAGCTTCTTCATAATTTTGTATGCTGTTTCTTCTTCACAAACAAATTCTAATTGTTTATCTGATATCGCACTATAAATTATATTTATTGCTCTCAAATCATTCTGTTTCCATTCTTCTACTTTGTCTGTTTCACTCTTTTCTCTTTCTATCACAATTTCACATTTTTTGAGCTTCGTGTACATTTGGATCCTCCTTTTCCACATACTGTAGTTTCCGCCATCGAATACTGGTATTGAAACATCCTTTTTATCCATTTCGTCTTTTTGCTTGACCTTCGATGTTGTGGCTTGTTCCTTCGACTCGAGCGTTCCTTCGTGCTCGGAGTTTTTCTCTTCCTTGGTATCCGCCGTCTTAATTTGAGTTTATAAGCTGCCCCCAATACTCGCCGAAGCTTGTATTGGGTCAGAGTCTTTTTTTAACGCTTACAAACCACGCGCTCCGCTACCATGTTGAATAAAGGACACACAAATTGGATAGAATAAAAGAGTTTATTTAAGAGACTTAAGTTAAGATACAGTATGACTACACTTGGCGCGGGCCATTCTCGGTCTAACGACAAGTTTGCAGGAGCGTCGCGCTCGCCCGTCGGCTCTCACACGTTATGGGGTGGGGAGACACACATGTGTACATACGTGTGTCTCGCGCTGTACAATATAATATGTACTAGCGTTAATCAGCGCGCTACGCGCGCCACTGTTTGTTGGTCTTTTGTTTCTCTTCTTTCGAGATTCGAGACGGATTCGATTATTCGAGATTTTGAGATCGTTCGAGGGCAAAATAGATTATCTCGAATGCTCAATTTATATAAGGGATATTCTCAACATAATCAAATCAAGATGATATTAAAAAATACATTATATCGTTGAGAATTTTGAAAGTTACTTCAACGGGTACTTTATACATTTTGTTCAATATTTTAATATTTTGTGTTTTTCTATAATGTTTATATTTCTAAATGAATGAAAATCTGGTTATTTTTAACTTTTTACTTTTTAACATTACTATGCTATGTAATCGAAAAGTAAGTTGTTTTTAGTCATTTAATTTGTAAATGTAAATAAAATAAAATAAAATAAATAATATCATTGATTAAAAACACCACAAAACCAAGAAGATGTACAAGAGTTATTATTTGATTTGACAAACGATGAAGAACCATATGTACACCAAATGCAGATAAAGGGAATCATCTTCAGATTACTAGCAAAATAAACACTTCTTTTCCGTCGTTTTTAACAAATATTAGAAACAAAGTCGATAGGAGAAATAAAATGTTAATTAATTAAATTAATTTTCTACTTGAAACAGTGTGAGTATATTAAAAGGTTAAATTCCTTTTTTAAATAATTTAATATTCACTTATTCGCCGTAAACGTGTTTTAACTAGACGAATAAGTGAATATGAACATGTAATAAGTGAAATATTACTTATTCAAATTTAGATTGTGCTTTTATGGCTAATTTAAATAATATGGCTAAGTTTTTTAGGTCATTGACGGTCACAGAACATCTCTGCTTTTGAGATGTTACTTATTGTGTTGGCAACAGCGATGCGCACGCTCTTGGCGCGCGCGCTCGGCGCGCTGGCGCGGGGATTGGAGACAGGTCCTAAGTCTCCCCTCCCTAGTGTGTCTGTGAGTAAGAAGGTAGCTCGAGCAGCAGCGAGCGACGCGCTATACTCTCTCTCTAGTCTCGGACGCCCAGCATGTAACATCTCGCGCATGGCGCAGGCAAGCGTCGATTATAATTACACTTAATAATAAACTAGTCATTCTTTTAAGTCCAATAAAGAGTTCTTTTCACTACACCTTTCCACCAACTCCAACAGGCACTTTTTAGTATTATTAACTACTTATGAATATTTGTTGCTTGAGAAATGCAAGGGTTACACTAATTTTATACAGTGTATATTTTTCAAAAATCAGAATGAACAAGTTCAACAAGATAAAAAAATATTTTGATCAAGATTATAGCTATAAAGCTATATGTCATATATTACAGAAAAAATACAAGATAGCAATAAGTTTGAAGACTTTATCAAGATTATTGAAAGAGTATAACTTAAAAAGAAAGAACATTACTGAAAGCCCTATTAAAGAAATCGTTGTAGCAATTCTTTTGGAACTGGAAGGGAGCGGCTACAATTGGGATATCGATGTCTCTGGAAGAGGTTAAGAAATGTTTACAGGTTATCTGTTAAACAGAAAACTGTAATGATTCTTTTGAGGTCAATCGACCCTGAAGGAGTTGAAGATCGTAAAAGATACAAACTTATAAAGTACCTGGCCCCAATTACATGTGGCATGCTGATAATCATGACAAACTCAAACGATATGGATTTGCTATTTATGGCGGTATAGATGGTATAGATGGTTTTTCTAAAAAGGTTTGTTTAAATTCAATCGTTCATTTTTTATGTCTATTTAAAAGTATTTCTAGATGTAATGCTTTAATAATTGATTTATTAAAAAGTATATATGCTTTTTTAGAATATAAATTTTGTTTTGCATTTCAATAATTCTCATGTACAACTACAGGAAAGAAAACACTTTAGCATATTACTTTTAGTGTTAATAAAGTTACTAAAATAAGAATATCTTGATTATTTGTATTGATAACTTTATTTACAGATAATATGGCTTGATGTTAGTACTTCAAATAATGATCCAGAAATTATTGGGCATTATTATTTGCAAGCTATAAAAAAACTAAAATATCTACCAACCATTATGAGAACCGATCATGGTACAGAAGCTTGTCTAATGAAGACTTTCTTTATACAAGGAAAAAGTACTCATAACCAGAGAATCGAATCCTTCTGGCGCCAATTTCGCAGACATTTGTTCAAAACAATGGAATATGAACACATTTTCGATCCTTCAAATCCAGTACATGTTGAATGTTCAAGATTTTGCTTTGGGAAATTGATTAAAGAAGATATGGTGATATTAATGAAAGAATGGAATGAACACCGCATTCGCAAACAAAACTGCAGAAATGTAGAAGATGGAATTCCCAATGAATTATATCATTACCCGGAAAAGTATTTAGCAGAAGATTGCAAAAAACCAGTAAATATAAATCACGTAAACTTACTTCTGGATAAGTACACCAAAGAACCCCAATTATATTCACCAAAATTCAAAGAATTAGTTCAGATTATTAGAGGCACGGTTCAACTATTCTGTTCGACTATTCTATTCTAATACGACTATTCTGATTACAGGCACGGTTTCATCAAAGCGAGTAGCATGTCGGGTCTAATCCGATTCAACGCGCATACAATTCGGGGTAGCCCTGTAGGCGCTTTAAACATGGCCGAAGCCGTGCACTATCTATTTGGGTTGGAGAAAACTATACCGCCCATCAGTCGAATGACCGACGAGGCTTTCCTGGTCGTCCGGCACGCCTACAGTCGGCCTATCACCCCAGAGTTCGGACCTCGAAAGAAGACGCTGATGAAGACTGATAGCGCAAAGCTATTTTTAGCATCTTTAGAGGGGATAAGCACTAACCGCATCACGCCTGGGATCTTGTCCTCGGGGTACATCCTAGCGTACTTTGTAAACAAAGGCGCGAAAAAGTACCTGCATCTCTCTAAGGAATAGTAAGAAATGAATAAATAATAAATAAAAATAATATAAAAATTGATAAAAAATTATATAAATAAAATAATATTTTTTTCTTTTACAGCGAGAACGACGACGAGTCGCCTGAAGAACAAGCAGAGCTGAAGAAAATGCTGAAGCTGCTTTACGATTCGTACTTGCTCCTTAGAGTAAATAGACGCATGGGCACCAGGAAAATAGAAAATTTACTGGACTACATCTATCTCGACGAGAAAGATGTCTACCAGCCCATGTACAGCGGTGCAGCCCGAAAATTCTGCCGAATGCTGAACCCGAGGCAAACTCGAAGAGAGATGTGGGCACTGCTCAGATATCACAGGGCAAAATTGGCCGTATATAATGATGAGGAGCAATTCAAATTCATGCTCCAGATAATGGAGTATATTACTCACATATATTTCTCTCGCCGGCAACGCGCGTATATATGCACTTGTACATGCTCGTTGCCACCGCCGACAACGCGCGTATATGCATAGTGTATCAAGCTTATCGGCTTATATACGCGAGTTGCTCCAGGCGGCACTATCCACAGCACTAACATGAAATTAATCAATTTAATTTCGATGTTTTTTTTTTCAGACCTTCAAAGAAAGTTCGCTTCCTCCTTCCGAAGGCCAAGCTCACGGACAAACAAAAAGTGGCTTCATTGCCAAACATTATTTTGATTTTTTGACTATTCATTTTGTCCATCTAAATAAATTGCCCAAAAAAATATTATTAATAATCATTAAAAGATGTGCACGAATGAACGTGTACGAGTTATTTATATTGTTAGAGTTTGTCAACGAGAAGAAATGAATAAGTGTGACTCTTGGAGTCTCTGTTCCAACCCACTCGAGAGTAGAGATGGAGCAGAAAGAAAGGTTGAACGTGAAAGCACGTTCTAATAAATAAAGTAAAGGCAATAATATGTCTTAGTCGCAACTAAGACAAGTGTAGGCAAATGTACGCAACAAGTATAGGCAAAAGTATAGGGGAAAAGTAACAAGGCATGTGCATAAAGCACCTAATAAATATGTAAGTAAAGGCAATAATATGTCTTAGTCGCAACTAAGACAAGGGTAGGCAAATGTACGCAACAAGTATAGGCAAAAGTATAGGCATTGTCTGTATATAGCGGTTAGAGGGGTATGGGTAATATTGGTAAGTAGAGGAGACTGTATGTTTTAATGTCTCCCCCGAGTGCAAGTCGCGTGCCTATACTTATACACTCGGGGTGATGTTTTTCATTGCGGGTAGCGATTTGGCGCTTGCCATCTAGCGGACACTTGCGGCACTATACAGTCCCGAACAAAAGACAACCTAACCTTCAATTTCGAATACAAGTATAATAAAAGGATAACAAGAAATAACAATAAAACTTAAGTTATTTTTTGCTCCGAGTCCCTTATTGTTAAAAATATTACCTTGTGAACTCATTGAAACTTTCTATACAATAAAATGGCTAAATTGATCTCCACGAGCAAATTCTCTTACAGTTAGTCGTAATACCTTTCCCAAATCGAAATAGTGTGCTACATTTTTGTAGCCCGCACTATTTTATAGAAAATTTTAGCACACGGCGACACTGGTAAGAGAAGTATAGAAAATACTTTAATAAAAATTACAAAGTTTCAAAATACAGGGAACTGAAATGCGTTTCGTCCTTAGTCGTACCGGGTGGACTCATCAGAAAGATCCCGGTAGACTTATCTTCGACGCCGAAAATAAATGTTACTTGGATTTATTTAAGGAAGTTGGAAAGTGATTTTATTTGTGGAAGCCAAGAAGTGGCAGCCACCTGGTGGATAAAGTAACAAAGATACAGATATAAATAAAATTTAGGCATGTTTGTGATCCAATGCCGCTTAAGTTTCTTAATAAATTTTATACGCTCGTAATAATATAGTTCTATAAAATGGCTAAATTGATCTCCACGAGCAAATTCTCTTACAGTTAGTCGTAATACCTTTCCCAAATCGAAATAGTGTGCTACATTTTTGTAGCCCGCACTATTTTATAGAAAATTTTAGCACACGACGACACTGGTAAGAGAAGTATAGAAAATACTTTAATAAAAATTACAAAGTTTCAAAATACAGGGAACTGAAATGCGTTTCGTCCTTAGTCGTACCGGGTGGACTCATCAGAAAGATCCCGGTAGACTTATCTTCGACGCCGAAAATAAATGTTACTTGGATTTAAAATAGTGCGGGCTACAAAAATGTAGCACACTATTTCGATTTGGGAAAGGTATTACGACTAACTGTAAGAGAATTTGCTCGTGGAGATCAATTTAGCCATTTTATAGAACTATATTATTACGAGCGTATAAAATTTATTAAGAAACTTAAGCGGCATTGGATCACAAACATGCCTAAATTTTATTTATATCTGTATCTTTGTTACTTTATCCACCAGGTGGCTGCCACTTCTTGGCTTCCACAAATAAAATCACTTTCCAACTTCCTTAAATAAATCCAAGTAACATTTATTTTCGGCGTCGAAGATAAGTCTACCGGGATCTTTCTGATGAGTCCACCCGGTACGACTAAGGACGAAACGCATTTCAGTTCCCTGTATTTTGAAACTTTGTAATTTTTATTAAAGTATCAAGGAACGCGGGAGCGTTCCGAAGGCAAGTATAGAAGAGCCTTAGGACGACCGCGTGATTATATACTTTGAAATGGATGTACGAGAAATTCAATGCGATTATATACCTATTGCGTTAGTTTTAACTATATAACATATCCCTATTAATCGAAAGCCATTTCATTGCTCTACTCAAATCGAAAGGTTTCATTTAAAAAGATTGTCTCATTCAAAAGATTTAGAGATCTGAATATTTTTATGTACTATTTCCGAATCTCCGAATCTCCATATTCTTCAGTACGCACAATCTATACATTTTTGTCCGACCGGTACATAGTATAGCATTTTTGTCCGACCGACTGGCAAAAGAGAGAGAGTGAGTGAGGGGGTAGAGTGAGAGAAAGAGGGAAAGAGAAGAGCGACGGAGAGAGAGAGAGAGAGAGAGAGAGGGAAAGAGAAGAGCGACGGAGAGAGAGAGAGAGAGAGGGAAAGAGAAGAGCGACGGAGAGAGAGAGAGAGAGAGAATCCGTATATGGTATATATATATATATCTGGTCAACCAACCTAACCTTATTATTTTATGTATACATAAAACTTTCAATATTACGCATTGGTCCATATACAATCATCATTTATATACAAGTTATATTCAAGACTTTTTACATCATTGAAATTCGATAGATATTAAATGGACTTGGTATATCTCAGATATATTTTCAGATAAGTAGCAAACTATCATTATAAAATAAAAAAAATAATGTTATTAATATAAGTATTGTTACTTTGTGAAATATTTTTTTTGTTATTACAGAGATATCAGAACAAGGATAATTGACAAGTAGATCATCTTTAAATAGTATGTAACATAGAAGAGTTCAAAATTATTATTTTGTATTTTAAGGCCACCAAAAGATTAATTATGTTCAAGTCTGTCAAAGCATGCAACCTCCTGTAGTAGAAAAAATAGAAATACTGTTGCTGATAATATTCGCTCTAGCAGATCAAGCCTCGTTCTACTTTATGGTGTTTTAATTGTGGATATGCTTTACTGGCCCTATGATTTCTAAAGGTAAACTAGCATTATTAAAACCCGGAAATAGTGATATATAAGATTTTGCAAGATGTATCTGATTGCTTATTAATTCAAGTGGTTTCTAGTTAAAATTTAAACGAATCTAAGTGTCGAATATAATGTAATTATATAGTGATTGGCTTATGGCAATGGGTGCCTATAAATAAAATAAAGTATCGGTATGATGTGTTAAATGAAGTGTTGATAACAAATTTCTAACCTCTACTTAAAATCAGAATTTAAAATATTGGTCAGAGCCTTGGTTAAAAAAAAAACATTTTTTGTCTATACTTCAAGAAACTTTGTTGATATTGGCGCTGTGCATATTTATTTACTTAAACATCAATTAAAAGATTATGTTAAGTGAACAATAAAATAGAGAAAAAAGAAAAAATGATGTGTTATTGTTGTGAATAAAAGTGCTCAGTTAATCTAATTTTATAATTTTCTCATGGTGGGAGACGTCAAAATGTTTCAGAAGTGTTCTCAGTAAATATTGTGAAAATGTCTACAGATAAAAGTGCTCAGTTAATCTAATTTTATAATTTTCTCACGGTGGGAGATGTCAAAATGTTTCAGAGGAGATCTCAGTAATTTTTCTACACAAGATTCAGATAATTATTTCAAAAAGTATACAAGAATGTTACGGAAGCTTTTATTATCAGAAATTCTTAGTTCATAAAGTGATACAAGATGTGTGGCAATCATGAGTTTCTACTATAAGAGAATGTCGAGAAAGCTTTCTTTTCCCAATGATTCTTAGTTCATAAACTTTTGTTTTTAATTTTGCATGATGTATCTGATTGCTTATTAATTCAAGTGGTTTCTAGTTAAAATTTAAACGAATCTAAGTGTCGAATATAATGTAATTATATAGTGATTGGCTTATGGCAATGGGTGCCTATAAATAAAATAAAGTATCGGTATGATGTGTTAAATGAAGTGTTGATAACAAATTTCTAACCTCTACTTAAAATCAGAATTTAAAATATTGGTCAGAGCCTTGGTTAAAAAAAAACATTTTTTGTCTATACTTCAAGAAACTTTGTTGATATTGGCGCTGTGCATATTTATTTACTTAAACATCAATTAAAAGATTATGTTAAGTGAACAATAAAATAGAGAAAAAAGAAAAAATGATGTGTTATTGTTGTGAATAAAAGTGCTCAGTTAATCTAATTTTATAATTTTCTCATGGTGGGAGACGTCAAAATGTTTCAGAAGAGTTCTCAGTAAATATTGTGAAAATGTCTACGGATAAAAGTGCTCAGTTAATCTAATTTTATAATTTTCTCACGGTGGGAGACGTCAAAATGTTTCAGAGGAGTTCTCAGTAAATATTTTTCTGCACAAGATTCAGATAATTATTTCAAAAAGTATACAAGAATGTTACGGAAGCTTTTATTATCAGAAATTCAAGATGTTTCAAGATGTTTTATATTTTAAAAGAATGGAGAAAGCTTTTTTCTCTCAATGATTCTTAGTTCATAAACTTTTGTGTTTAATTTTGCAAGATGTGTCTGATTGGTTATTAATTCAACTGGTTTCTAGTTAAAATTTCAACGAATCTAAGAGTTGAAAATATAATGTAATTATTATATAGTGATTGGCTTATCGTGATGGGCGCCAAATGTTTCAGAGTAGCTATCTGTTCTGTGAATTACCGTATATGAAACCATAATATATAAATTACTGTAATGGCTACTTTTTTATCTGCAACCAATATTTTAATTTGCTAGCGGATTGTGTTGCAGTAGTGTGGCTAGTTACAATTTATTTATTTTATAACTCTCTCCCGCTCCCCTCTCTTTCTCTCCCTCAACATATGTCAAACTCTGTACCAAGAACTTTAATGAGAGCCTAAATATTTTTTTTAAACAATCAGTAAAACAAATAGTGGCTAAGGCAAATGTATGAGTTTTCTCTGTATAATTAATCAACATCTGTCACACTCTGAACCAAGAACTTTAATGAAAACCTAAATATTTTTTTAAAACAATCAGCAAAACAAATAGTATTATTAATGTAACAACACAATTTGTCTAGTCTTTTTATTTTTTCTAGTCTCATCTATTCAATAAGCACTCTCTACAAATGGTAATAATTTTTTTCATGACTGTACTAATAATAATAGTGTTGATATTTAAAACTTTCTACGAAAGTGTAAAATAAGGCAAGTATAGAAGTTTTTTCTGTATAATCTATGTATAATCTAAATATAAAACTTTCTACGAAAGTATAAAATAAGGCAAGTATAGACGTTTTTTCTGTATAATATACTCTTCCTCTCTCTCTTCCCCCGCCCTCTCTCACCCTCTCTCCCCGCTCCCTTTCTTCCTCTCTCTCTCTTAACATCCGTCAAACTCTGTACCAAAAACTTTAATCACAGCTTAAATATTTTTGTTTAATACAATCAACATGTTTAAAAAAAAAAATAATTCCTTAAGTACGTTACGTACGTTAATTAAACACAAGAAAGTACTGAAATCAATTATATTGTAGTCAAGTACCCATAACTTGACTGACATAATACAACTTTTCGTACCTACTCAAAAATATTCAGCTAGCGGGCATGAAGTACTATTTAACACCCAAGAGGCGTAATAGCTCTCATACTCCTACAAAACTTTATAGAACCTACGCACTTTACGTCCGTGTGGGCAAAAATTATTTAAATTATATATAACTATCTTTTACTTCGTCGAGTAAATGTATACTGAACAAATTATATGTATGTAGATTCAAATTCTTCATTGCAAATCAAACAAACGAAAGTTGTGAAATCAATTACCGATAGTCAAGTAATGCAAACAACTCTCCGAAACAACTGTATGACTGATCTCAGAAATATATTATTCTAATTTGTTCATTCTTCTATACAAATTAAACACAAGAAAGTACTGAAATCAATTTATTGTAGTCAAGTATACCCATAAGTTAACTTGACTGAGATAATAGAACTTTTAGTACCTTGCGTGTAAAATTACATTTCACGCCCACGTTGTAACTTCAAAAATATTCACCCAGCAGGCATAAAGTACTACTTAACGCCTAATAAGCGGAATAGCTCACATATTCCTACAACACTTTATAGAACCTACGCACTTTACTCCCGGGTAGACGAAAATTATTAATTAATTACTATTATGCCTTCTTTTTAT
Organism: Torymus aiolomorphi; assembly: GCA_036365515.1. NCBI lineage: Eukaryota > Metazoa > Arthropoda > Insecta > Hymenoptera > Torymidae > Torymus > Torymus aiolomorphi. Next base: position 99,982,701 of record CM070874.1, read on the forward strand.
TTCTAAAATTAATAAGAATTTTATCAGATATTTATGAAGTCAATGCCTATATAAAAAAATTACATAGTTACCAACACATCCCCATTTTTCATTATTTTTTCTCAATTTTGAAATTTCTATAATATTACGCATCTTGGGAGGACACGAGAAGTCTAGAGCTGCTCTAGCAGGGGTGGTCGTCCAATCTTCCATACATACTTGGCGGGCCCGACGGTTTGCAGTTTAAGGTGTAGACATTGTCATTTTCATATGAATATTCATACGTTTAAGGATCAGATAAAATGTATAAATCAATTGCTTCTAGATATTAAATACTGATCCGTGAATATATTACTCTTTTTAAATAGAAAAGTCCAAACACAGATGAAAATTTCATATGAGATCTCATATGAGAATATCGGACATCAGATCCCATATGAGATCACATATGAGGTCCCATAATATATAAAATTGCAGATGACATAACATATATGAGTCTTATCTGATGTCATGTCCGAAATACTCATAACATGATGTCTTATCTGATCTGATGTCCGAAATACTCATATAAGATCTCATATGATATTTACACGCGGGAAAAGGATAAAAATAGGTGGCTCATAAAATAGTTAGTAAAATTTAAAGCTCTTTTGAATAGACTATGAATTTATATGTATCTTTTTATTTCATTCCCATATAAAAAAGACGAACACAAGGAAAAATATTTTAGGTAATAAAAGTAAATCATGATTATGCACACAGTACATGTAGGGATATTATATTTAAACGGTATTTATGGTGGACTTATAGGTATATGCAAAAATCTAGTATTCTACATTTACAAAGCTCACCGGTAAACTGCAAACCGTCGGGCCCGCCAAGTATGTATGGAAGATTGGACGACCACCCCTGCTAGAGCAGCTCTAGACTTCTCGTGTCCTCCCAAGATGCGTAATATTATAGAAATTTCAAAATTGAGAAAAAATAATGAAAAATGGGGATGTGTTGGTAACTATGTAATTTTTTTATATAGGCATTGACTTCGTAAATATCTGATAAAATTCTTATTAATTTTAGAAATAAAAAGAAGGCATAATAGTAATTAATTAATAATTTTCGTCTACCCGGGAGTAAAGTGCGTAGGTTCTATAAAGTGTTGTAGGAATATGTGAGCTATTCCGCTTATTAGGCGTTAAGTAGTACTTTATGCCTGCTGGGTGAATATTTTTGAAGTTACAACGTGGGCGTGAAATGTAATTTTACACGCAAGGTACTAAAAGTTCTATTATCTCAGTCAAGTTAACTTATGGGTATACTTGACTACAATAAATTGATTTCAGTACTTTCTTGTGTTTAATTTGTATAGAAGAATGAACAAATTAGAATAATATATTTCTGAGATCAGTCATACAGTTGTTTCGGAGAGTTGTTTGCATTACTTGACTATCGGTAATTGATTTCACAACTTTCGTTTGTTTGATTTGCAATGAAGAATTTGAATCTACATACATATAATTTGTTCAGTATACATTTACTCGACGAAGTAAAAGATAGTTATATATAATTTAAATAATTTTTGCCCACACGGACGTAAAGTGCGTAGGTTCTATAAAGTTTTGTAGGAGTATGAGAGCTATTACGCCTCTTGGGTGTTAAATAGTACTTCATGCCCGCTAGCTGAATATTTTTGAGTAGGTACGAAAAGTTGTATTATGTCAGTCAAGTTATGGGTACTTGACTACAATATAATTGATTTCAGTACTTTCTTGTGTTTAATTAACGTACGTAACGTACTTAAGGAATTATTTTTTTTTTTAAACATGTTGATTGTATTAAACAAAAATATTTAAGCTGTGATTAAAGTTTTTGGTACAGAGTTTGACGGATGTTAAGAGAGAGAGAGAGGAAGAAAGGGGACGGGGGAGAGAGGGTGAGAGAGGGCGGGGGAAGAGAGAGAGGTTTTCTATACTTCTCTTACCAGTGTCGCCGTGTGCTAAAATTTTCTATAAAATAGTGCGGGCTACAAAAATGTAGCACACTATTTCGATTTGGGAAAGGTATTACGACTAACTGTAAGAGAATTTGCTCGTGGAGATCAATTTAGCCATTTTATAGAACTATATTATTACGAGCGTATAAAATTTATTAAGAAACTTTCTATACAATGTTACAAAGTTTTGTAAAAGCTCCAAATTCTCTATGGGCTCTGCAGCAAAAACTATTACACGTGGTTACGAGGAATGGCTCAGCCACCTGACCTGCCTTGCCGAAGAAAGAAGTAGCCTTAGCAGTAAAACAGAAGAAAAAAAAACGAAGCACGGTGTTATAGATTCCGTGCTTCGTATTGGAAAGGCACGCACCCTCCGGTGCCGAGAGGTTGCGCATAGGCGCTTCCGTACGTTGGAGCTGCGGCCGTGCGCGCCTATATCCCCGCGAGCCGCCGGATTGACTGCGGGAGCCGCGCAGAGAGGGGTCGCGCCGCGTAGCGGTAGCGCGCGAACTAGACTCTCGCCGGCGCCGCGCGCGAGGCGGGAGATTCAAATTCGAATCTGTCGCGCCCTTATAGTTTGTATCGCAAACCGGCGCGAAGAGTCTTTACAAATTAATAATATTAATTATTATTAGTTAGGCGTATATCAAGTGCAGAGTACAAGGCAAAAAATTACGACACCGTTTCTTGGTTATGGAAGGGTTAACAACCGATTTTTTACTCGGAATGGACATACTCGTTAAACTGGGGCTACAACTAACGTTGAACGGGAGAAAGATCACAGCAGGAGAAACAGACGGTCAGGAAGGGCTATGTTCCGTCAGAAAACTAGTAGGTTTAGCTCAGTTAACGGTAACCGAGGAGGAACAACTAGAGAAGTTCATAGAACAAAGAATGGCCGAGTTTGAAAATATTAAAGGTGCTACTCCATTAATCCAACATAAAATCAGAGTTATCGACCAGACACCCATTAAACAGAGATACCGACCCAGAAATCCGGCAATGCAAGAAATAATTAACCAAGAAGTCGAGAAAATGTTAGAAGAGGGGGTAATTCAACCGTCAGAAAGCCCGTGGAGCTCCCCAGTCGTAATTATGAAAAAGAAAAACGGAAAACGCAGATTTTGTATCGATTTCCAAAAGATAAATCAAATTTCAGAGAAGGATGCCTACCCGCTTCCGCATATCAACGCAATTCTAGATAAACTCAGAGGGACAAAATATCTATCCTCGATCGATTTAAAAAACGTTTCAGCCTTAAAAATGAAAATTTGAGTGTATATTTTTTTGCACCCTGGGTTGATCCTCACCATCGTATCTTAATATTATTAACTTTCAAGTCATTTAATCTTTGTGACTGATATAGAAGTTATTCTGACACGAACACTCTAGTTGTCCCATGTCCTTCAAATAATTATCAGTTAAAAAGTTTTCATCGGATTAACAACATCTAAATATTATTTAGAATAGTACACGGAGAGAAAAATTTCAGTAAAAATTACAAAAAGTTCGGCAATTTTTACTGAACTTTTCGGTACTGTGGTAACAGACTACCAAAATGAGCGGATTTACTTGACTTTCTATACATTTTATAAAATTTTCAGTAAAAATTACCGAACTGTTCAGTAACTTTTAAGAGAAGGTTTGGAAGTTTTCGTATAAAAGTAACGGTACTGAATATACAAGTTCCAGAATTTGATGATGCATATGTCTCTGTAGGTAAATGGTTAGCGTGCCCGACTGCTGTGCTGAGGACCCAGGTTCAAATCTCGATGCCACCGAAAATTTTTTAATTTCTTTATTTCATTTATTCTTGTCTTAAATTATTATTTCCTTAATAAAATTCAACTTTAAATAATTAATAAATGTTTAAAATATAAATAAATGTTGTTATTCGGATCTCCCGATAGGGGGAGTCCGAGTCCATTTTTTTCAGTGCATATTAGAAAATTACCGAACTGTTCTGTAAAATTTACAAAAATGTCAGTCTGTTACCGTGGTACGGTGAAGTTCGGTAAAAATTATGGAACTTTTTGTAATTTTTACTGAAAATTTTCTCTCCGTGTACATTACTTGTCCGGCTACATATATAGGAGAAACGAAAAGATCCTTAGTTACTCGTATTAATGAACATAAGAAAAATAAAAATAAAGATTCGGTGGTTAGTACACACCAAGTAGAAAATAAACATGAATTTGACTGGGATAATACGCGGATTTTAGATTTTGAAAGTAATTATTTAAAAAGATTGATTTCGGAAATGATTCACATAAAAAATAATAAAAACAGTATTAATAAAAAAGAAGATCTTCAAAAACTAAGTACCACGTATTTTCCTGTTATTAATTTATTATAGTCATATTCAAAATAATGTAAACACTGTACAAATGTATATAAACATGGGATCAATGTTGATGGTTTTAGTCATCAAATAACATCTGATTAACGACGGATTATATTTGATCTATAAGGCTAGGTAATGTAAAAAATAAAAAATGTGTTGCTCAAAAGTTTATGTAAATTTATCTAAAAAACTACAAATAATATGTGTTTCGAATAAAGGGCCTGATGTGGTTGGCGTAAATAGTCGACGAAACGTTACCACAATTAGAAAAGTCATTTTCTTTTCACATCTTTGCCTCCTACGATCGTACTCTTACTTATCCTCCTATGTTACTCATATCTTCCTGCACACATTAAAAAAATACTATGTACAACAAGAGAGCAATTGTCTTTTTCAGACTCGGATGATGATATTGTGCACTCGTGTATCTACTTGTGTCCAATCATCATGCTCGCTAGAAAAATATAACTTTCCTTCCTAGTTGTACAATGTACTATTACGGGAAATAAAGTAATATTGAGGGAAATAAATTAATTAGTCCCACTTTTCCAAGTTAACAAAGTGGCTACAATTGAGTCGGGAATAAAGTTCTATATGCAACACGAGAGTAAAGTTGATTATCCCCTCGCTTCACTCGGGTAGTAAAATCAGTAAACCCCGGGGTAAGAATCTGCGACTTTACTCCCTTGTTGGATAATGTACTGTTTTGTGGCAATAAAGTACTTTATTTCCTTATATGAGGAAATAAACTATAAGAGGGAATCAGATGCTACTTTTGTCTCGCTTTTTAGGTCAACAGAATGACCAATTACAATGGAGTCAGGAATAGTAGTACATTATGCAATAGAGAAGTAAAGTCGTAGATTATTATTAACAACTCTTGAAATTAAAAAGAAATTATTATTTCTTCATAATTTATAGGTTATATTGACCGCGTAAATTTTTTTAAGGTTTTCTCATCAATTAATTGATTGTTTAAGTTTATTTTGAGAAATAACTAAACATTTATATCCAAAGCGCTTGCAAGTCACCCAAAAAAGATAAATTTTTTAATTTATATGATCAAAACATAATATAATGGATACGGCGCCATCCTCCGTTTAGATCCCATTTGTCCCCTTAATTCATAATTTATAATGAACTGGTAATATATTAAAACGTAGTAAATTAAATCTTTATATGTGCGTTTTGTACTAGGATAGAAAAAGATAGATAGAAAAAGTTTAAGTATGAGTACAAAATTCTTAATATATTTATTTAGTGCATTCACACATACAATCGCATACATCGAGACATGTTCTCATATTATAAAAAACGATTTAAAATATATTACAGTTATACAAAAATACACTTTCAATTATGCATATATAAATTTTTCAACGAAGTTGAACCAAATAATAATAACAATAGAGTACTGCGTGCAGTTATTTGGTAAGTACACTCAGTCAATAATAATAAAATACCATTCATATACAATATAAAATAACATAAAATACACTCACATACACAAATATATAATAAAATAATATATGTATAGAATATATTATTTAACATATAAAAAAAGGTTTACTGATCTCCTAAAGTCTTTGATTTCTATATGTTCTTGTTAGCGAAGAAATAAAAATAATGAAAATTTACGTTAGTTAAACGAGTAGAATACAAATGATATATTTAATGCGTAATGCCGCAGATATTCAAAAATGAATAATAAATTTATGATTTTATCATAGTAAAGTTTACTATTATGAAATATGTATACCCTGCATAGTATACTAGATAGATGTTATTTATGTGCTCGCTTTAATTATTTTTTTTTAAGATTTTTTTAATCATCTTGAAATTGCTTGTTAATAAAACATAACATTGAGATAGGTACTAATAGATTAAATTAAACATTTAAAAAAATATACAGAAAAGTCTTGTGATAAAATCCTCTACATGAGAAATATTTGTACAGCTTGCATATTATAGGATAATATACTGTGAATATTTATTCATTGTAGATAATTTATCGTAGTGTGTGACTAAATAACAATGATGAACACAAAGTACTTGTTGATGTACGTAAGCTACTTAAATAACTTTTAAATTTTTAATTTTTTAAACGTGGAAATTAGACAAATTGTTATCTAAAACAAAATGAAATGAACTTTATATTGTTTACGTATAATATAAAGCTTCGTCAAAATAATTCTTATGAAATACGTAACAAAAGCTCTTATTTCCACATTTGACATAACAATAGATGAATAATTTACTATTTACGTATTTGACAGGAAAAAGACATTCCAAGTACTTTTATGTCCAGTCGTGGGGTTGATTCGTCCCCGAATATTCTTGTGAGGTAAATATATATATAATAATTACTTTAAATAAAAAATAATTATAATAATAGTTTTCCTGTCTGCGTTTTACCAAATCACGCAAAACTTTATGTCGTTTTACATTGAAATAATAATACCTGTAAACGTGCGTGCAAGACAGTCGAAATAAGCTCGAGCTCTGTGATCATTATTTCGATGCCTCCAAAATTCTGTCAGTCATCTGGTAAAACGGAAAACCGATCGCAAGGATCGCCAAGCTCTCGATCCGAGCTCAGCTCACCTCCTCTTTATAATGCGTGAAAAATGTACAACGAAAACGAAGATTAAGACTACCGTACGCTCTGGCGACTTCCTCAGACCGCGTTCTCCTCAGTCTTCGGGTGGCGCTGGGCGAGCGCCTCGGCTTGCTCGAGGGCCTTGCGGTGCCTCTCCTTGGCGCGCTCCACCTCCTCCGTGTCGACGACGACACCGTGCTTGCCAATTGGCGCCGAGGGTCCCTTGTAGCCGACTGGTCCCTCTGGATGGTAGACAATGTTCACTGGGGGCACGTACAGCCACTTGCGGAGCTCGTACCACGCGGGAGGCGAGTCGGACTCGCTGCCGTCCTCCTGGGCCTTGGCTTTCGCCAGCTTCACGGCCTGCTCGTAGGCGATCAGATGAGCCTCCTTCGCTTTGCGTACCTGTCAATGTTTCAGAATTTGTAAAAATCATTTCTTTCCTAGAAATTACTATGCTATTTGCTAATTTTATTTCGAATTTGTATGCAGTGAAGTAATTAGTTAAAATTGTATGATATTAAGTGTCGTTTATATGATTTTACAGCACAAATAATCTAAATTTATATAGTCTCATTTTTATTTTTATTTTGCAAAATTCAATTTTGAATAGCGCATTTAATATTTTAATTTATTTTTTACACTATTTTGGTTTCACATAAAATATCTAATCACAACGCATTACTTTTTATCAGATAATGCTCCATTGTATGATATTTAATGAAAGCTATAAATTTCAAAATAATCAACTGGTTGCGTCGGATTCAAATAACCCTTTATTAAGTCAATATCGTAATTTTGAAATGAAAAATCCAACATCTTTTTCTGTCAATAACATTAAAGAAGATGACAAGTACTTACATTACCGTCTGAATCTATAGCCTCTCGTAATACTATCGCGGCGTACAATAGTTCTCAATATCAACCTTTACTTAATTAGACCGTATTTTTTGCTATGTCTTATGCAACTTTATTACTTCTATTGTCGGACTTCAATTACAGAACTAGTATTACTGTTAAGTGTTGCAATCGTTCATAGAATTTGTATCTTAATTAAATTTAATAGACAAGGCGTTGAATTCAATAATAGTGATAAATATCATTCAAACCATTATCTTATTAATCTATGCCTCTTAAAAAACAAATCAAATCAAATAAATCAGTATAGAGATATTTAAAATTTTCGTATCATTCTATGGTAGAAGTAAGTTATACAAATATTACTCTAGCATTGGATAATATTGGATAACATGAGGCGAATTTTGCAATATATTATGTCATTAATTGAACAAAAGAACAAATCTTAAGGTTGGTCATGTGCTAGTTTACGTTAGATGTTGTGTCATAAGAAGATGTTGTTTGTTTTTAAATGAAAAAGAAGTAAAATGTTGGTTTTAAAATTTATTGATTACGTCTGGCACATGTATTAGTAGTCTTACTTAAGACACATTTTAACTGCTTAAAGCTAAATAATTAAATAAAATTCGATTATTTCAATGCATATATAATATGCTGAATTAAATTATTACTGATACAATTATTATATAATGTAATTTGTTTTAATAATTTTTTTTTATGACAAAAGAATCTCTCAACTTTTTACATAAACTATTTAATGTCAAAATCAATACTAATTCATTGTATATATAAAATTTAATCTCAAATTATCGAAATTAAAGTCTTTTTCATAGTATCACGATTTCTTAGAAATGAGACTTTCCACTTTTCTCCAACACATCTACCCATACAACATCTATCGAATTAACTAGAGCAATTTCTCTTAGATAAGTATATCGCAATAATGATTTGGTTTGATTGATAAACTAATTATAGATCAGTTATGTTATTTACGCAGGTGCCATAAAAGATTTAAAAGATACAATAGTTTCTTTCATACTTCGAAACTCTCAGGAAAAAGCTATAATTTTCTAATTTTCTTTCACGATATAATTTTTTACAATTATTACTGTAGATTTAAAAAGGTCAAAATGTTTTAAACAATCTTATTTTATAATTATGTTTAAATTTGTATTATTGAAGAAACTATTACTGAAAAGGATGGCTCTAATGCAACATTTTAATAAATTAAAATACTGTATTCTGGATAAGCTTATGAAACTCGTATCTAATTTATATAGCCTTCGTTAGAATCCCCATAAATAAGCTTATCTGTTGAAACTAGCTTTAGTAATATTATAATATATCTATATGAGGCTATACTCAAATCAGTATACAATCAAACATTACATTTGTACATAAACTTATTAGTCTTCATTGTATACAGTATTTTGACTAAATGGCACAAAGTATAGAGCGCGTGAAAATTAATTTAGCGTCTTAATCGTAATAAGTTTTTTACTCCGCGAGCCAAACCTCGAGACCCTAGTAATTCTGCGAACACTCACTTCAGGCGTTTCCAGAACGCGGCCGTCCTCGCCAAGGGGTGCCAGGGGACCCTCGTACGTGTGCTGCTCGATGACTACAGGGTCCTTGCGCTCGATCACCTCATTCGTGATCTCGGCCTCGACAACAGGCTTCACCTCCGCCTCTTCCTCCTTCTTCTCCTCCTTCTTCTCCTCCTTCTTCTCCTCCTCCTTCTTCTCGCCCTCCTTTTTCTCCTCCTCCTTCTTGATTTCCTCCGTCACCTCTGCGACGACTTCGGCCGCAGGCTCTTCGGGAGCAGCTTCGACGACGGGCGTCTCGGGAGCAGGGGCTTCCTCGGATATGGCCTCCACCACAGGCGCGGGCTCGACTTCCGGTGCTGCTTCAGAAACTCGTGCTGTCAATATGGCAGCTTCTTCCTCTTTCCTTTTTGCCTCTTCCTGGAGTTTGATAACCTCGACTTCTTGAGCGGCTGCCTCCATGAGCACAGCCATGAGTTCGGGCGTCATCTCAACGGGCGCTGCGACGATCGGCTCTGAGATTCTCGGCTCAGCTTCAACTTGTTTCAGCTCCTCTTGTTTCTCTTCCTCTTTTTTCTCCTCCACTTTCTCCTCCTCTTTTTTCTCCTCTTCCTTCTTTTCCTCTTTCTTTTCTTCTTTGTGTTCCTCCACCTTATGTCCCCACTCCTTCTGCTCTTGCTTCCACTTAGCCTCTATGGCATTTGCCTCAGCCATCTTCCGCGCCAGTTCAATCACAGTTTCCGCGTGGATGGCCAGGTGGTTCTTTCGCGCTTGAGCTACCTCAGCCGTGTCGACCACTCGACCGTCTTTGGCCAGGGGTGCAGGTGGTCCATGGTACTCGTGGTGGATGATATCCCATTTTGATTCCCGCCGCCTTTTAACAGCACTTAGCCTTGCGGATGATGTTAACGCCACCATCACGGCAATAACAACTGACAGTGTCACCTGTTGTAAGAAAAATAAATGTACGTACCAATTATTAATCGGAATATAAAAAATAAAATAAATAGTTTATAATAAACAGTATGAATGAAAAATCCCCACATTCATTATAATAAATACCTTCATAATAGATATAGAGTGAATAAAAGTAAAGAAGTGTTAATAAAATATCGAAGATTATAAAATATTTATTTTAAATCATATTATTTCCAATGATAATCCATCACATAAAATGAAGTGTATGTGATGCCTATTTGAAAGCTCATAAAGTTTGGGATTAATTTTGTAAAATCTTAAATGATCATTTATAAAACTGTAAGTATTAAAATATTTTCATAATTTTTATGATAAAATTTAGTAATACCATGTTGTTAATTGGAAAATATTTTACTCTTTTTCATTGAATGCAATTTGTAAAAAATTAATAGTGTACATCTTAGTTTAATTGCACTATATAGAGTATAGTTATGTAATGATGTATGTAAGATACAATAAGTAAAGCAAGCTACCTTACTCATTTGTACTATTGAAGAATGATTCGGTTTGTGATTTCTATAGATGGAAGTAAATGGGCAGAAAAAAGCTGAATTAGTCAGTGAATTTAATTCCACGATTCGTTGAGTTCGTGACTGAATAATGTACAGTTAAAATGTTTCAATAAAAAAATTAGAAAGTTTAGCTTAATGGTGTTTACATACTTCAATATAAGCTGATGGTATTTAAATTAATAAGGAAATAGTATACTCACGCTATTTCCGTAATTATTACAATTAGAGAAATTTAATGACGCCGCTAATTTAAATATTTATTTTTTGTCACTTTGAATATTTTTAATGGGTCGAGTTATGGCATTACTAAAAAGTTATTCTTTTAAATCAAATTTCATAGAATATGAATTTACAAGATATTTACAATATATCAATCATTCCAAAAATTATGGATATTATAAGAAAAGCAATTACGAACTTCAATTTTCAGATATAAATGATTTTCAAAATTATCACAAACTTTATTTACCTAATTTTATCTGAAATTAAAAAAATATAAGTCATTATAAAAATTAATGGTATTCCTATATATGATCTATGTAAAGTAAATTATATCACATAGCAAAATATTACAATTTAATTTCGCCGGACATACAATAATTATCAAAACATTAAAAATGTTATAACTAAAAATAAATAGTATAGTAATTCAATTTTCAAAAATAGTATTGATAATTTAACTCATTATAAGGGACGTGTTAAATATATTAGATCATTGATAAAAAAAATGAAATAAAAAAGATTTAAATAAAATTTTATCTAATTAGTATAAATGCGAAAGGGAAATCAGACCGTTATTCTGATTGCTGCGGTCCAACCTCCGAGACGTCACAAGGTGACGGGCTCCACCCCTTCAAACCGGCCGCGAAACGGAGCTGCCGACTTTTACGATCAAAAGCAGCTCGTCACAGCTAATGCCAGCGGAATCAAGTGCATATTACCGATACAGAGTGATTCAAAAACTAGATATGTATAAAATATTATACATACAATCTAGTCTTATGTAATATTGTCCTGTCCGGTTGCAGTTATCGAGGAACGGTATATTTCTAAACAAATCTATTAAATAATCAATATAATCAGTGGCGTAATTCTAAAAATGAGAACAATCATGAATTGTATTTAACTAGTAATGGAATACTTACAAAAATAATGAATAGAAAAATGTGAAAATACGTTTTAGTTTCAAATCAAGCCTCTACTATATTTTGGAAAATTCAAAAGCTATTTTCAAATAAAATAAATTTGTAAAATATTTGCTAATAGATACACTAAAGTGAATTTAGGGACAAATTTGAATTTGAAATTTATAATTATAATATAACTTGGAATTTTAAATAAAGAAATTGTTATATAATAATGTAACTACAATATTACTAATATATATAATTTTTGAAATTGGAATTATTAATAATCTTCATTTTCAGAATTTACTATTATTCTCTTATTTTTCTCATACAGACTGTACAACCAAGAACAAGCGCAAAGCACGTTAGAACACTTTCGCATCGTTGAAAGGAAGAGTTAATGGCTCTTCCGTATAGAAGAGGACTAGCTCTCGGGTGAACAGCTGCGCGGCGCTCAGAGGAATGCACGTATATTATTATCCTCGATAATGCGTGAAAACGTTCCCTCGGAGAAATTTAACGAAGCACTTTTCCGTACGTAACACTCAAGTCGATTTTCTCACACCTGACTTTTCCGATCGACGCCAACTTCAAAGCCTCAGCCGTAATTTTCAAAATGTTCAACGATTTGTAAAGCTCGATATATTTTGAAAATTCAGTGAAAGCAGTTAAATACTAGGGGGCCTATTGCCAAACACTCGTAGATAAGAAAATTCGCGAAAACTTACGAGCAGCCTCATGGCAAAGCGTTAAATCCTTAGATGCCGTTAGAGGAGAAACGACTGGATGAGAAGTGCGCTTCGTCACCGGTAGTCCGCAGCTTTTATACCGATTTCGATTGCACGTATGCGGCGTTAATTCAACCCTACTACCCGGCATCTCCCGTACGCACGTACAAGTCCTCCTCCGCGAAAATATTCCCCCTAATTGCCGCCTCTCCTAGCTCGAGCTGGCGCGAAAGAGAAAAAAGAAGCGCGCGCCCGCGTCTCGCGGCTGGTGGAAAACCGGTGGCGGGCCCCCTCGCACAGGCGCGCGGATATACGAGTTGCGCTGCCGGGGGGATTACGGCAGCTCATGCTGCACGCACATACACACACACACACATGCGTGCCGACCGAGATTTGTTTATTTTGTCGCAAATTATGTTTGCTCTGGAAAGTGAGAGCGACGAGTCGAACACGCGCCATGGGCGTGAGGGGCATTTTTCGCGAGCGCGCTGCGCGGGTGACGCGTGGCGGCTCGATCGGATTTTTTTGCTTCTTGCCAAGCTGGCTCCGACTGCACGAGGAGCAGGAGGTTGTAAGTTGACATGCTCGCATACCAGAGGCGCGCAGTTTGTAATACCACGTGGGGCTGGACGTTTACGTCGGGTATTTCATAGCGCCGAGCTTTCGTAGAGGTAAGTTAGCTCCTTAAGGCTTACTAGAATTCTCAATCTTTGACAATTAATTTTCATTCTCTGTACTAAAAAATATAAACGATATACTATAGATGCTTCTTTACTAACTCAATGGTTTGGCATTGACATGCACTGCAGTTGGATGTTCTTAAAACGGATACACTCTCGTATAGTTTTTATTTCTATTTATTTTCTTTAATTGGGTGCTTATCTACTGTATACTGTAATATTACCTCGAGCTTGAGCAATTATAATTGCGATGTGTAAATATAATATTGTTCAACATTTAACAATATACATTTTTAATTACATGAACTTTGAATAAAATATTAGATCAATTTTTTAACATAAATTTGAGAATAAAGACCTCTAGTAGTCCCCCATTCTTTTTTATTGATAAAATATTTTACCAAATTTGTCATTATTTTGTCAAATGGATAGCACATCTTTACAAAGTTCAAAAGATTTTTAAATTTTTTTATATTGTATCTTATAACTAAAAGCTCTTGGTTTTTGAAAAAAAAGAATTTTATAATTGAATATTCTGATGATTTGAATTGAATATTATTTAATTAATTGCAATACTTTTATAAACTCTACATTTTATTTATAAACTATAAAATAGCTATTCAAAATATTAATAATGGTATTTCGATCAGTTTGGAAAAATTATTTTTTGACATTCATTAATATCAGTATATTTAAAACAATACTTTTGTCATTTATAGTAATGAAGTTTAAATAAAAATTTTAAAATAAAAAGCTCTCAAAATAAGGAGTAGAAAAAAATGATTTTTTTGAGGCTCGAATACAACAAATATAGATTAAAACAGTGTCTAAAGAAAAATTGCTCTACTAAAAACATTATGTACAAAACATCTAAACATAATAATATACTATATTGCGTATTAAATATATAGCCTTGTAAAATAGATACAATCACTCACGGATTGAATTATTTGGACATATTGAGCATTACCACTTGCTAATGTTTGCAATCATATCCAATTAAATTCTTATTATTTTAAATACTTCATCCTAATTATCAGAAATCTTTAATGGCTCTGTTATCGATCAAACTTTACCAAAACTATGTCATCTACAAGATCTCTTTCATCATTTCTTGTTAAATACGAATCATATATAGAAATTATTTCAACAAATTCGTTAACAATAGTCACGAATTTCTCGGCTTATAAAAACTAGGATCATATGTTTTCAAATCAAGTATTATCTGTATAAAACGGAGATCCCAAAGGAAAAAACTTATTTTATATGAAAAACATCATACCGATATCGCGGAAACCGCAAATCATTCATTAAAAAATCATAATTATACAAATTAATTAGTTTGACATTCTAAAGCATTTTATAGAATAATGTATAATTTCTTATCTTTTGTCCAAAAGTTGCATAGATATTGACATAAATAGTTCGATCACATTCTCTCAAATAACCCCAATTGCCATTAAGTACGTAATGAGTAATTTCTCGTTGATAAGTAATCATTAATTTTTTATAATACTTCTTGAAAGCAAAGTAGAGCTAATAAGCAGTTCTCATATCATTTTTCTAGCTACTACGAGAATGATAAATCGTAAATTATAAATTTGAAATTACAGCTGTCATGAATACTTAAATGTAAAATGCTAATAAGAATGAAATACTGTTTGAAAAGAAATTTTGTTTTATTTTAATTTTTATATGAATAATTTTTTCTATCTTATAAAAATAATTTTAGTTAAGACAACCAAATAATATAATATAAATATTAATAATAATATTTTGAAAAAAGAAAGATTGTTATTTCGCTATAATACATTTAGAAACTAGAACATACTTGTAGTATATGTTCTTTTTAGTAAGATTTCGGATAATGTAAAGACGCTCCTGATTAATTATATCATTTACATTTCTTTCTAATAAACATATCCCGAGGAGTAATTATAGAATTAACGTACATTAAGGAAACTATATAATTATCTCTTATATCTGAAGAAATATTTAATTCAATATTTTACCTTTTCCTTTTAACATGATCATTCTGTGAAACCGTAATCTCGGTTGAACGACCGGTTATGAATATTTCGTTGCAATATGTACTGTCTCAAAGATTCTCTCAAGGTCTTTTTCTAGTTTGTTAATTAATTTATGCGTCATATATTCAAAATCCATTTTTCTTTTTAAAGCACATAGAAAGGTATCATTATTTTTATTGAAGGAGGGTTATGCGCCAATACCGACGTTAAAATTGTTTTCAACCATTTTTTCGCATATAATATGGGTGATGATGTAAATGGAGCGAAAGATACTTCAACTAATTTTATAAATATTTGTTTAACTACGTTTAGTTATTGTTAAACTGAATACTATCGTCTAACAAAATTAAACATGGTCTTTTGTTACTATTTATCTGATTTCAAATTGGAAAGGCTCATTTTGTTCCTTTTACTATTTCAAACGGAGGTACCGATATCAAAATTAAAAAATTATCAATTCATGCAAAGTTACATTAAATAAATGTTTATATCAAAAACATGTATTAACTCATTCGCAATTGAATGTAGCTTTACAGGATTTTGAAAATTTTCTAATTTTTATATCAGTCCCTTATTCCCCTGAAATTGTAGTAGGAACCAAATGAGCCTTTCCAAGGAAAAATCGGATAATAAGTAAAAAAGATTCCCGCATTGAATTTTTTTAGATGACAATACTCAGTTTAACAATACTTAAGGTAGCTCATGCGGGCTAGTAGATCTAAAGCTATGAAATTTTTTTACAAAGATTCATTTACACATTCCAATCTTAAAACTGATATGACAGGAAAAAGAGTTCTTAACATAACGGAAAAAATTTTTGTTACAAAATTTCCAATGTTGCAAAAGTAGATTTTATCCACTAAAAAAAAATTCAATAAGTATTTATAATCTTTTTTTGTTTTTCATTCAATTTTAATTTGCAAGGTCTCATTTTTTCCTTATTCAATTTCAGGGGGAGGTACCCATATCAAAATTGTAAAATATTCAAAACCTAATAAGTTATATGCAATTGTTTATAAAATTCAGTGACAAATCTACAAATAATTGCATATAATTTTGCAGGTTTTGAAAATTTTCCAATTATGATATGGGTACCTCCCCCTGAAATTGAACAAGAAAAAAATGAGACCTTGTAATTTAGAATTGAATGAAAAACAAAAAAGATTATAAATACTTATTGATTTTTTTTAGTGGACAAAATCTACTTTTGCGACATTGGAAATTTTATAACAAACATTTTCTCCGTTATATTAAGAACCCTTTTTCCTGTCATATCAGTTTTAAGATTGGAATGTGTAAATGAATATTTGTAAAAAAAATTTCATAGCTTTAGGTCTACTAGCCCGCATGAGCTACCTTAAGTTTCATTCCATTAACGTCATCACTTAAATTATAATATAAGAAAAATTGATAGAAAAAATTTTATATTTTCCATCGATTTTGGCGCATGAACCCCCTAAATGCAGAAATTTGCCGTGAAATTTAACCCTCTAAATCATGACTATAATCCACATTTTCGAAATTCATTTGCTTAACGACCTGAAAAATATAATTATAAAAACATTATACGTAATCACTGTTTCTTTTATTACATAAATTAATTGATCCAGAACTAAAATAAAACAAAATTTTATTATTCATATGAATGATTTTTTAGAAAATTTCAAACGTTTTTACTAATAGTTCAATGTTGAAATGTTACATTTTAATGAAACACAAGTAAATTTTCAAATTTTATCTTCTCATTCATAATAATCAGTGATCCATAAATAAAGCTAATACCACGTATATTCTCGTTAAAAAATACGTAAAAACTATTTTTTTGTACTTTACGTATACAACTCTTTTCTGTATAACACAACCAAAACGAATAAACTTTGATGTACCAACTTTTGTTCTCATATTAAAAAAAAAAATGGTTTTTCTGTGTGATATCAATTAAAATTGTTTTTTTTTTATTTTGCTAATTATTAATATTTTTATATTTGAAGAAAACTATCTATAACAGTAAAACATTGGTACGTAACTATATTCTAAGAAATGATGCTAATACTCTATCGATGCTGTATCGAAAATTGACTAATAATGAAACGCGTTGATAATGCGCTGTAAAGACCTACATACAGGACAAATTAAGTAATATCTCTAGAAATTATCCTTATGATGTAAAATCGGTTCTGGTGACATTTACGTAATAAAGAAAATGTTGATTTTCATTTTTTTTGTTGTCTAGAGCGTACTGAGAATTCAAAACAAGATATTACAAAATTGATAAAAACACAAATCGAAATTTACCTTTACCATTATGTAATTTCATAGATTATAAAACGCAATTCAAACCAAATGATTTTATTCTTATAAATATACATTATCAATAA
Source organism: Torymus aiolomorphi (assembly GCA_036365515.1). Lineage (NCBI taxonomy): Eukaryota > Metazoa > Arthropoda > Insecta > Hymenoptera > Torymidae > Torymus > Torymus aiolomorphi. The sequence goes on from CM070874.1 coordinate 100,000,448, forward strand.
TGTTATCATTCTTAATTTACTTATTATCTATAAAATACGATAAAAGAAAATCAGAAAAATCATAAAAGAATCCTTTAAAGAAGATACAAATTATCAAAAAACCTCCCTTCCTGAAAAGCATCTGGAAATTCGGTAATACGTAATAATTTTTCATACCTGTCCGAACCGAAAAATTCGCAAATTCTTAATCACGTAATAAATTTAACGAGGTCGTAATAGGTGACGTTGCGTAGGACTTGTTTATATTTATCAAAATACCGTTTGCGGATTGCGCGCTACTTTGACGTAATGGTTGCTCACACCTAATCCAAGTTGGGGCGTACTGCCAACGGAATATTATAACACCGATGGCCGGTATCAATTAAATGGATTCGATAACACATACATGCGCGTACATACTCGTGGCCAGTCTCGCGAAATTTGATGCTTTCCTCGTTTTTGATAGAAATGTTCGATTGCGCGCAAGGAATAACGTCGCCGATGCAACATAATATACGCATTCCGATCAAGGATATATGCAGACCCGATGTCTTGCACGCGACGCTACGCGAACTCGTTGGAAATGTCATTAATAAGAGATCTACTGATTTTCCAGTGGAAACATCATATCAATTTTTAGTTTTATTTTATAAAAATAAAATTAATTGATATACAATTTATTTGTGGCAATGTGGTAAAATATACTTTATTAAAGAAGAATTTGTTTATTCAATTTTACATACTCAAGCGATATTACAAGTAGTAAAACACACAAAATACTGTGAAAATGCAAAGGACAGGGTTTTGGATATCCTTTTTAAATGCATTTTCAAAAATCAATGTATTTTATTCTCATCGTTGAATTTATGTAACTTAACTTTTGAAGGAATCAACATTTTTTCATCCTGGAAAAGCAAATGAAAGCTCGCGTTCTCTGCTTTTATTTTTTTTTTTTCTGGAATATACTTCCTGGCAAAATAATTTACTGTTGTCAAAAAAAGCTTGTCACTCGATTCATCGAGTTAATGATTTTTGATATTCAGGGTGGTTGAGTTCAGTTAAGTCGACTCTTTGGTAGAGTAAAGTACGATCATCGAAGTTCAAAGTAGCGCTGGGCGCGATTAGTATGTGGATGGGTGACCGCGGGAAACCTATGCAACTCCAGCGATCGTTTAGGTCACTTTTCACTTTTGACTAAGTGTTGGTTAGGTGACTTCAATATTTTATCGGTGTTCAAGCCAACGGAATATAAAATGAATATCTAAAACATATTCGGACATCAGATGTGCAGTAAACCCTTAGTTTCTCGTTGTGTTCGAGATACACGCAGATCTAATTAATGGTTACACTCGAAAATTTCGCATCATCAGAAAAATAAAGCTATGGATTTCGAAACCGAGTATGGGAAAAAGATATAGGTCAATTGCTGAACCAAATAGGCTACGAGTGGGTAAACTCCAAATACATGCAATACATAAGCATATATCCCATATGCTGTATAGTTATCTTGAATCAAAATAGAGGAAAAGATGGGCAGCGCTTCGCTCGCCGTGCCAACACCCCGCTGTCTATGCAAAAACTTTTACATGTATGGCACAACCGTAACTACTCAGGAGAACCTTATGTCTTCGCCGTTGCAAAAACTGTTACACCCGAAGTATTTACTAATCCATTATTTTATAATAACGTTTCAAAAAAGTAAATTCATTTTAAGTACTCTTAACTATGTCCGTATGTTATAAAATCGTCTTTGTAAGTCTAGTTCGTCAATAATTAGTTGTAAATGAAAATGTTTAATGGAAAAATTTCTGTTTTAATGTTATCTACAACTTTCAATTCAAATATTCAATGTTTCTATGTAAAATCAAATCCTGCTAAATAATAAGCAAAAATCTACTACTACAGGTATTATAATAGGCGTTAAAAATCATTTTTATAGATTTAGTTCATTAGGAATTGATTGCACGTGAAAATGTTAACTAAAAAAAAGTATTGTTTCAATATTATCTACAACTTTTGTATTTAACATTTTTGTGTAAAATTAAATTCTGCAAAGTAATAGCCAAAAATTGACTATTTTTTATGTTTTTAGCCGGTCCCTAATATATTGAAAAATATCGCTTGTAGCAAAGAATCTTCAATATGAAATAGTTTTCGACAGATGCATTTGTTAGATTTTTACTAAAATTTAATTTTGTACACATTATACTTGAAAATCGATTTTTTAAAATTTTTATTTGCTCTGGTGTTTTTGTATTTTGCAATGAATTCGGTTCAATATATGACCATCAGGTACCTATAATTAGATGAGTATCTGGTTAGAAAGTTTGTTGCGATCCGTTTAAATTTCGCTGAGATAATCGAGGAACTTGATTACGTACGGACGTACAGACATACATACGTTTCGGGGAACGCTTATAATGGGCCTATTTTGGTTTGAAAACAATTTTTATATGATAAATTAATAGTATTCAAGGTTTAACAATTCCCGAGTAGCGGTCGAGCCTAAAGATATGCAGTCATTCATTCTGCATATATATAAAAGAATTATCGGTATGCTCTTTATAAACGCATAATTTCAATCCACCTGAATTATGTGTATCTCAAAGCAACCATCAAATATACCTTAATAGAGTTGTTATGACCTTTCAATCGCGATGCGTATATCGAGAACTCAAATAATGAACTTCGTTATTTTGTAATTTTACAGAAAACCTGCAGATATATTATTATCTTACGGAAATATAGTATATTACTAACGCGGGCGGAAGAGGATTATTTACCTCATGCGACGTTTTTCAGCCGTCGCTTCGCTCGGCCGAAAAACGTCGCATGAGGTAAAAATTCTCTTACGTCCACGTTTCAGTAACGTATTTTTCCGTCCGAGGCCGCAAAATGACATTTAAGATGGCATTTTGAAGTTAAAGGACGGAAAAATAGTTTTTATTATTGTCATGATTTGGACTCCCTAAAGTGATCTTATCAAAATGAAAATGTTAATGATCGCTTTGCGTGACCTACTTAACATGACTGTTAAAACCCGACCAATACCTTTTCTCATACTTGCATTCGATCCATATATACCTTTCTCAAGTGATGCGTAATCTCCTAATAGTTTTTTTACCCAGGTCTCTGGATCTAGAGAACTGAAGCAGTATAGAGCATGTAATCACTAAAAATGAATTCGAATTAGATCAATAAGAAATATTATAACATAATAATTTAATAAATATTTGTCTAAATTATTTGCGTAATTATGCAAATATAAGCGTCATATCTTATTACGTGTAATCAATTCACGCGTAATATCAATGATCACTTGCATAATTAGAAGTTATCTCAATGTTACAAAATACTTGAACTACCCTAGTATATATAAAAACGCAATGCAAACAATTCGTTTTGTTTTATAAATATAGTATTTGAAAAACTGTATTGACATATTTACATAATAAATCTCAAACAAGTGCATGATCACGAACGCAAATTTAGCGTATCATAGTCGAAATATTAATCTTTAATATTTAAATTTGTTTAAAACACAACTTTTGTTATGAACTAAAAATTTTACACGAGTAAAATTAAGTCACTATTACGAAATGTTATATATCTAAGATTTCACAACCCAAATTTGGTCCTTTTTGTATGCTTACCTAAGTAGACTCAATGTATACATATAAATGATCCTTAAATAATGTATTAAATAACTTTATCAAAGTTTAATGTAATACAACATTTTTAACTTAAACATAAAATTAGATAATTTTCTTGTGAAATATTATATAGAATATACATACTTTAGAATTTTTACTTGTTTTCAGAAAAAAAATGTTGTCAATACACTTTCAAAGAAGAAACATGTGCCATGCAGATATCGTTTATTCAGATATTAGAGCTAGATCTATCGGATTATTCGGAATAACATCGCAAATTTTAAAAACGAAGACGCAAAAGAAATGCAGAAGAAATGAATTTTATTGGACATAGTATGTTAACTGATCTAGTCATATTTTAACATGTTCAATTTTAAAGACAAATATTATTACTTCGTTTCCTAATGACTTTTCAGATACTTATACCAAGAAAACCACCAAGAAACAAAATGAAATAAACGCTTTGATTTATTATTCGCCAGAATGAAATAATAATCCATTTAAAAATGATGTTCTATCAAAGTTCAATATTAATTAACTAACTTAACGAAAATAAGTAAAATTTTTAAGATGCATTCTCTTTTACCTAGACCTATACAATTATATTTAGACTAAGACGTAAAATTAACATGCGATTCTGAAATACCTTATAATTTTAAAAATCAGCATTTTCTTGACAAATTTATATTTTCATTACTTCGAGAATAATCAATAAATTTGTGCTCAGTAACAGTGTTTCAAAGACAGCTATCGGTACATGAACCAAAGTACACACGTAAAATGGTGCTTCTTAAAATATAACATTACATTTTTTAATTGGCTCACTTTAAGTTTATTATTATAGCAAAATTTATACATTTTTTTTTGATTATTTTATTTGGAAAAATAATGATCAAGTTCAATCTATTAACATAGGAAACTGTTATTGAATATTATATTATTTCATAATATCTATATGAAAGTCATTCAATTTTGAAAACTCGCCAATCCACGTAATCGATTTACTATTACTTAAACACAAAAATTTTATTTACTGATTAAAATGATGTAATTGATTGATGACATAATCGGTTACAGTTAATATTAGTGCAATCGATTAAATAATAATAATATAATATAATAATATATATTATAAGCTTGAACTTTACAACATAAATGAATGTTAAAATAATCTGATTAACCCTTTAACTGCTACTGCTTTTTGTGAAATACATAATTGTTTTTTATTTTCAGCATTTTGACCTGATGAATACTGCATTATTTAAAATAAATCATTACGTGAATGTATCTTATCCCATTTTATACGAGTTTCACACTGTAATAAACAAATAATTAAAATAATATATTCGTTTGATTTATGAAAATTTTAACCCTCTAAAGGGTACTCGAAGTCCCAGTGGTCCAGTCAAAAGTTATTAACTTATGCTTAAATAACATCTTTATCGATGAATCCACAGCTAGAGTTACATTTACGTCACACAGCAAAATTTTAAAAGTATCTAGTACCATTTTTATGTAAAATTATAGAAAAATAAACCTATAAATTATCGAGTATCTCTATATAATGCAGAAAATGAGGCCTTTAAGGGTTAATATTTTATGTGCTCAATGAAATTCAATTTACTACTTTGTGATATTCAAGATCATCGATATCAAAACCTATTTTTACTTATTTTCATCAGTAATATTAAATTTTTGTACAATTATATTACTAGTTCTTATTTTGCAATGTATTGTAATTATTATTTAAACTATTTCTGACACAATAATCTGTTGTAAAAAGTGAAATATTGAATAGACAACAAATTTTAAGACAACCTTTATTTTTAGTTATAAAAATAACAAATAAAAACTATATCATTTTTTACCATCTATTTTTTGAGATAGAAATTTAATACATTTTATATAGAAAACGATTTAAGTTGAAGTTAGTAACGATGTTGATATTTTATAAATAACAATTTTAATAGCATGCAACGTAACTTTTCTAAATTAAAAACTCTCTATTTAAATATATTAGACTAATTTCAGAAATCTCAAAAATGTTACATTTTTCTAAACTATATGTAGTTTTATAGTCCAACAGAAGCAGTAATCTGACCCCAATTCCATCACACGAGCTGAAAATACAAACTTGACGATTGTAGAGATTCTTGATTTTAATTTCTCCATTAACCTGTTTCCTTGCGTTAAACTCGCGTGGGCAAAAAAGACACCGGATAGAGACTAACAATAAAAATAAATGAACCCGTTACTCTTTCTTCGAGCTCATCTCATCCGGCATTCCGCGTTTACGCAATACCGAAACCAAATGCGAAAAATCCTATAACAAGCAATATATAGATACATTATGCCGCATTCAGTTCCGTAGCATTGAATTCCGGTATATTAGCGTGGCACGTTTAAAAGAAAAAGAGAAATTACCGGAAAATCGTCCGGTCTGCACGCGCACCCGCCCAGGTGCGGATAATCCTGCACCCGAAGAGTGCAAGAGCAACAAGTACAGTAAGGCGATAAGGCCTCTCCCGGCGATGGATTGCGCAATCACAGGCCGCGCTCGGCTCCGTACGCAATTGCGAGGCCGCACAGCGCGATGGACATGCAATGCAGATGAAAAAACGCGCTTGACGGGCGCGAGCGTTGCTCTCCTGAAATCCGTTCGCTTGCGCAGGAGAAATCGATGTGTTCGGCGCATTTATCTGTGTAAACCGTCGTCGCGCGAAAGGCGACAGGAAGAAATTCGCGAGTGAGAGTTTTATCAAAATTGTAGACATTGCGCGCTGATAAAACGCTGTATGAGAGAGGAAGGAGTGCATATTTAGACGGCTGCCGCGTTGACAGCGTCGCCAGTTTTGCGAAGTGCCGCTCGATTGATTAATTCTATATTGAAAGTGAAAATCCCCGTCCGCACGTGAATTTGTTTGTATTTAGCAAGCAGGAAGTGTAGAGTTTCTGCAGAAGCTGAATTTTATCTAAATTGATGTTTACCAATAAGGATGTTTGAAGTCTTAATAAAAACGGCGATATCCAGCGCGACTGCTACATTGACAAATCAAGAGGAGAAGTGATGTTATTTACTTTACGATAATGGTTTATGATTTATGTCTGACTTTAAGATATTCAGTAGGAAGGTGTTTTATAATATCTCTAAATTTCAAATATAACTGTTAACCTTAGAATCATGTTAGTTTTATAGCTTGCGTTTATTTTAACGATATATTAAGTGCGTGGATATTATATAACGTTTAATTACTGGAAGTTTCTCAACAAAAATCAAACGTATAAGTGTATTAATTCCTTAATTAGAAAATAATGAAAGTCCGTATCTAACTTCATAATTAAACTCTTTATTAAATTAAATTAAAAAAAAAAATAAATATTACTTACAAACTAGAATGCATGTCAGTAACTTTAACTAGAAAATTATAAAATTTGATCTATGTTTTGGCTAAAGAGCAAAAATGCTGAGATTTTTTGCATGTAAAAAACAATTCTTTTTTTTTATTAACGATCCAGTTTTGGTTTTAAATAAAATTTTATTTGAATGTAACTTACGAAATGCAAATTCTAGAATCTCTAAAAGCGAAACTGTTTTTAATAATAATAACTTAGAAATTTGGGTAATTTGTTTTCTTATATCCTTTTATTTAAAAAAATAATCGTGATAAATCTTGATTTGAAAGGAAAAATTAATATTGCCTTATATTGTCAATAAATAAAGTTCACTTCAAGTTATTCGTTATTAAATTTATATGAGACTATTATATAAAAACCATTGCAGTTGTTTCTTTGTACACGAGAAGGCAGTGTAAATAATTTTATAAATATACCTTTTTTTATTTTAAATTAACTTTATTGAGAGAAAGAAGAGCTTTCACGCTCGCGTATACATATACTTCAGGGGCAGGTCTGCGCCTGCGAGATAGCCCTGCTATGTTCTCCCCTCTCCCCTCTGATTTCGATAATCGTGCTCACGCGCGATTGCAATAACCGGCGCCACACGGCCAAAAACGCAACGGCACTCAGTGTATACCGCTGCTCCCGCGGTACGCTCACGCCTCACATGCCCGCTCGCACACACGCATGCGCACACATACCAGTCAAAGAAACATTTTACATCTATTTATATTTACAATCGGGAACAGGGAACAGCAGTATAATATTGAATTAAAACAGAAAGTAATATATTTTTCAACTCTTTGTTGACCAGCGTATATGGCTAATTTCATATTTCGTTTATATCAATAAAATACAAATGTCCATAGTAATATAAGTAAAAAATATGCGATTTAGGTTATATAGTTTACAATTTGGTTTTTTATTATGCATTTATAAATGAATTTGGGCATATTTTTACATTTTCGTGTACAATGTTTCACATGATTTTTATAATAAAAAGTAGAACAGAGACAATACAAACACTGACAAAATAGTTGAGTAAAAATTATAAAATGTTTTGCAATAATTACCATATTTTATTATAAAGCTAAATCACACTAAAGTCCCAAAATATTACCATACTTTATCAGTATTTTTTTTTTAAGTATCGTAATTTTTACTTATTATATCATATATATTTTTCACTAAGTCATTAAACTGCAGCTAAAACATACAAAACATTCATGTGATTTTAAATAAATTGATAGAAATGGTAGAAGATAACTCTCGTTCCCATTATTGCGAAACTCCAGAATTTATGATGCTATGTAATACTAAAACACAAAGTTGCTATCAAATTAACATGAAACCCCCATAAATTTTCGATAGTACCACCCGAACAATCATGTACAAAAGTATCTTTACATTCCAGAAAAAAAGCAAATCGGCTGCAAACGAGCAATTACACAAGAAACGATCGAGAACTTGAAGAAGCGCAGTATCGAGGATATACTGTAACGCTCTCAGACGTTACCCACTGCTCCTTTTCAGCTCTAGCATAACACGTTGAGAATAAGAACAAGATGGGCAATGAAGTGCACAAAAGCGAAACGCTTTATTACCGAGAAGGAGCGATCACGATGCTTTCCCGCTCTCTTACACTCTCGCCACGATCTCACCTTCTCACATCCAGAGCATCGAAGCGAGCGCGTTGTTACGAAATTCGCGAATGAATCGCAAAATCGTGAATGAAGCGAAAAACGCGCCAAAGGCTGTATAATCGGATGTGTATTACTTTTGTGCTCGAAGCGAAAGACGCAACGGACTGTGGGAATTGGAGGCTAAGGTGGGCGGATTCGCTCTGCTATTTGGAGTTGGAAGATAAAGGATCATCACGTTTTGGAATTTTTTTGGAGTTCCTCCAAAGTTACTCCAGATTCTTACGTAATAGTTATAAATATCTATCTATGCATCCAACTTTTGATAATCATATATCCAACGTTAAACGGTAGACTTCAACGTATTAGCTCTTAAATATGTGAACAAGATTAGTTTTATTTCGCTATTGTGGTAATCGTAATTCTTATGTAAATTAAATAAAATCTGGGTAAAATGATTTATAATTTCAAACTTTTGTATAATACATAAAATGATACCATTAGAAAGAATACGTAAAATTTAGAAATTGATAGAATCGAAAATCAAAAATTTTCAGATGCACAAGGCTTTTCATTTGAAACGTACACCATTCAAATATTAACATATTTTTATAAAAAGTGAATGCCACTTCTGTAATTGTATAATTATTAAGCTTGTAATAGATTAAACTAATTTTCAGAAAAGATAATAAACCATTGAATAAACGAAAATTGAAAAACGTGATTAACTACTAAAAAATAGCAATTTAAAATTCAATCGCACAAAAGCATTTTTTATTTCTATCTCCAGTTATCATATTTTTTTTTTTAAACTAACACTTTTTAATATTAAAAAGGAATAATTAGCTTGCTTTCTCCATCAATAGAATTTGACTGTAGTACTGTGACTTGTTTCGCAGTTGTGTTTCTAAAAAATGCCTCACAATCTAAGCGGAATCTGTAATCTAAATTTAAGTGAGTCTTTGATTGCTATGTATAGCAATAACTATATTCTTAAAACTTTAAAAGCATCATTGATATACAATAATAGACCCAAATAAATACTTATTTCAAAGACTTCGAAGATACCGGTATTGATGAGCACCACTCTTCAAAACTTCTGAGCGATTTTAAATTCGAACTTCTAATGCTTTTATTAATAAACTATGTATTATAATAGAACAGATATTAACTAAAAAATTCTGTTAATATCAAAATACTTTTTTTATAAATTTAAAAGTGTGTTTACCATCTTGAAAAACTAATCCTAATTCATCGGCACTTCCTCAAACTTAATATTCTGCTGTTATGAAGATTCATTGATATGAAGATTATTTTATTCCGATTATCGGGATATTGCTTAATTTTTTGAATTCCTGACGCGCGTGTGTATGTGTAGGTGTGTGTGTGTATATAAGTACTTTATAATACATAACTACGTAATTATCTCGAAAATTAATTATTGGACTCTGATACAATTTTATATATATATTTCCTACATTACATTCTCTACTAGAAATATCAAATCAATTTATGAATTCGTTTCCGAGAAATAACGTTCGAAAAAACTACATACAGAATTAAATCTCGAATATCTCGAAAAATTAAAGATTAATATTTCACTCATCCAGGGAATGCACATGTGTACGTGTGTGCGTGTGCGTGCGCGCGCGTGTGTGTGTGGCAGATCTCAAGATCTATTAGACTGATTTTGTCAAGATATCTTAACTGCTTATAAATATTTATGTAGGTTGTAATACAAATTTTTGTGGCAATGAAATATATTTTTAAGTTTTGCGATATAACCTATTTTCAAAAAATTACGTTTCTACAAATAATCAACAACTATTATATAGCTATCCATACTATTTTCTCTCGAAGTATAGAAAATTTTATTCCTATTCGAGTTTGATTATTTTTTTTTGTATTCTTTTCCGAATTAAGGAAGCGAAAAGAAAAAAAATGTGTCAAATCCGGTCACAGTCCAATTAGTAATACTGAGCAACTGAGATAAAAATGTAAACATACATACACGCACGATCGTGTGTGGAACCACATACACATACCTATATATACGGACATTTTCTAAAAAATGTGTATTTCGATTATATAGGTCACAAAAAACATTTCTGGTATGCTTTCTCATTTTTATCTACCACAAAGCTTGCTTGAGAATAAAACAGAATAAAAACAAAATCTAACGAACTTCATTCAGTGAATGTATATTGTTTAAAACAAGAATCATTGTAAAAATTAAACCCCCTTTAATTCATTTCAATTATAAAACTGCGATATAGTATCCTCATTTATATTAAATTATATTGTTTAATTTTTATTAGTTCCTTTATGTGTCTCCAAAAATGTCTATAAGATTTAAAATTATGATAATTTATTACATCATGCATGAGTACACTTGTATGTATATAATGATCTACAGATTATACATATTATGCACTTTAAAAATTTGTTTACATATAGCATTATTATTTATTCAATTGTGATTATAACAATTTTAATAGACTATAGGTTTCACATATTTTCATTATTTAACAAACTTATAAATTATAAGCTTCAGTAGAGAAGAGCACTTCCCGACCTAAACACTGACTGAATGAAGGAGACGTCAGTTGTATTGCAAAGTTAAATGTAGGTTAAGCTGCGGTTCACAAGCTACTCGATAGCAGCTCATTAACGTAATCTTGCAATCTATAATGTGCATAATGCAGCGCGGTCACTTTGATACTGAAGCGTGAGAAAGGCACCGGCGCTATAGCATTTTCAGCTTGAATGAACCGATTGATGATCTTCTGTTTCCACGCGTGCTAACTAATATACGTGAGATTTGTTTTGTTCTCTCCCACAATATTTCGCAAACTACGAAGCATGAATAGTATAGAAAATAAAAGTAATTATATATCTTAAAATGCTTAAAAATTAAATTCTTTGGCGAACAGTTCGTTTGCTATTTATATCACATAATGACTATAAAAGGTACAAATTCTTAAATAATGTCAAGTTATAGTTCGGATTAGACTATAGCAACTTACAAATTATTAAAATAGAAGAAAGTTACTTGCGCAAAATTATTACCTAAGTGCGTCTGAAAAATCGAAACTGCACAAATAGTTCACCAAATAAAAAAAATCAATGATGAAAGGTTGTCGTATTGTCATAGGAACTTTGAACGAGCGAATTCATGTCAGTGATTTATTGACAAGGCATCACTATCGATCGATCGTTAATCATTCTCAATATGTTTTACGATCATCGATCCACAACGTAATCCGTGACTGTAATATAACCTGTTAGTAGTTACGCATGATATATGAGATGCAGTTAGTATTATTGACTGTTGTACACATTAAACTTTTCTAGACAATAGCAGTACCTTTTATACACATAGGTTTAAGAATAAAAAATATTTTTTGTACCTATAGTATAAATAACAGCAATTCAAATTCTAAAAAAGTGAAATCAACTTTCTATTTCATTAATTATTTACATAACCTTCTAAAATATATTCAACAACTGGGATTATAGAAATAATAAAAACATTTGATCTAAAGACGTACCTACTTTTTTACTTGTCATTCAACCATTTGATTGAATTAAAAATGAACGCATTATCAGTGCAAAAAATTTTGCGTGCAGCTCTAGGATGTTGCATGTGGTTCGTGAAAGCGGGTTAATTGCAATTAGTCTATTTTTATCCCGTGCGAATTCAAAAAAAGCAAAAAAGATGCTCATCACGAAGAAAGCCAACACCACGCACCTTTAGTTACGTAAAATCGACGGAAGAGTAAGTAGATACTGTTAATTTACACACACTCACGCACGCGCTCACACTCACAGTTAAAGATATGTATAACTAAAATTTAACAATAAGTTATCTATCATTTTTTAAACACGCAAATTTAATTGGCGATAAATTCTTAGGGCGGTTCTGTAGGTCTCAAATATAAAATATTTTCCAATGAATTGTTCTCATATTGATAGGTGAGAATCGATATAGTATAATAAACAAGTACTTCAAGTAATAGAAACACATTTTCTTAATAAAATTTTAGTACTTATAAAGTAGATATTGTTAATTTAAGAAGTGAGTCAATAAATCATCTCTATCTTTTTAATTTTAATTGAATTGACCCTTTCGTACCGTATGGGTCCTGTAGGACCCACTTTGTTCAACATGCTGTAGAAATCTGAAATTAAATAATTTTTTAAATCTACTTATTTAGTCGTGTTCTCTTATTCAAGGGGAAGCCCCTCTGGCCATTAAAATTAAATTTTTTTGTTTTTTTCCGTTTCGTTTAGTACATTAAAAAAGGGCTCGGCGATGAAAAGTGGGATTTGACGAAAATTCGGATCTTGAATGGTTTATTTGAGAATAAAAAAATGGTTAATGGTTATTTTTTTTTTATTCTGAGTGTTGGATCTTGTTAATGAGACAACGTACTAAGCATTTATCACTATCCGAGTTCAATAAAATAATTCTATTGGCGGGTATGGGTTGTATGGGTCCTCCAGGACCCACTTGGAAAATAGTACTTATCGATACTTTTGGAGAAAAAAAACTGTCGATTGATCTTAGTTAAAGCCTCCACAATTATAGTATAAAAAAAAGTCACTTTTTCCCCGGGAAAGGGGTCTCGGTACGAAAGGGTTAAAAAATTTTCAAAACCTGAAGTCACACGTAATTGTTTAACAAATTCATATCAGATTCGTATAAAACTTGCAATTTTCAAAGATGAAAACTCACTTTGGAATGTGGGGACACTTCATTAAAAAATAGTTTATATACCCATAGAACGACCTTAAATTAATCATCCATGTTTGATGAAGTCATTTAACTCTATTTAGATCTTGACAGTGTTCTCGAAGTTGTACTTATTTCATATCTTTTTAAAGTCTAAATTTGATGAGTGAACCTCTCACAATACAATGTATCTCTTTATTTTCTGCTGAATATTTTAAATCCATGAATTTTCTTGTAATCACCATCAATCTGCGTATCGGTAATCTTCGTGAGATTTCCACCATTGAGTTTATCAAAACGCCAGATTTGATTACCCGTGCCAGCGTAAAACCAACGTCCCATCACGATAAGCCTTGTCTTACCCTTAATTGCTAACAGTTTGATGAGGCGCACGTCTGTGCCGTCCAGATTCGCATGCTTGACGATCCCATCATACTTATCGTAGAGCCAGTACAATCTATTTGTCTCGTAGTCCACACTCAAGCTTGGCGAGTCATAATATAGTAGCTCGGTGATCATGATCGAATTCGTGCCGTCCGCGAGCACCCGGCGAACGTTGAAGCGCGGGCTTTCGATGTCCATGTAAAATATGTACTCGCCGCTCTGATGGATGAGCAACGACTTCATACAATTTTGGTGAACTTTGTCTTTTCGGTATGTTAGTTTCACTAGAGTCGTACGATCTTCTGACATCATGTCTGCCTTTAAACTGGACCAGGTGATTGTAGCGTGCATGGACGGGCCCAGCATAACGTAGTACAATCGACCTTTTTCTGCATCGCGCACGACGTCGCTGATGCACGAGTCCGTTGGACTCCGCAACAACAGTTTTGGCTCTTCATCGCGTTTCACATTTACTTTGTAAATATGACATTGATAACTAAAGAAGAAATCACCGGTCAACAGGTCGTAGTCAAAACCGTTATCCTCAATCTGATTATTCGCACTCCAAAGGCGTGTAGGTACTATGTCATCGTCGAAATCATCTCGATTGTCATCGGCATACTTCATCTTCACATAGTCTCCGTTTATATAGACTAGTACTTTAGAAGCGAGGCTGCATGTTCGAAAATCAGCATTCAAGCGCCAACCCATGTTGCAGGCACAGCTGCGCCTCTCGTCGCCAGATGCATTGAGTAGGCACAGGTGTTGACAATTGCCATTGTCGATCGAGCAGGGATTCGGCTTGACGTCGATGTATTTCTGACGATCTGTTGGGACCCGCAGAAGTTCGAAGCGACCGAATGGATGCCTGTGCCCCGTCATGGTAGTGCAAGGCCCCTTAAACTGGAGCTGACACGACCACAATGTGTATTCCGATGAGAGATCGACGCCCTCTATCATCGTTACAGATAGGTAAAGCCTGTCACCAAGGACAGCTAAACTGTTGATATACCTGACCGTAGAGTATAGTAGAGTTCGACTAGTTCCGTTATAATCTGACCTTTCAATACCCCTAGATTCTCTCACCCAGTAGAGCAATTTCTCATCGCGATCTACAGTGATTGCTGTAATATTTTCGTCATTTATTAATTGTTTTTGGGCTGAACCATCTATGTTACTTTTCCATATCTGTAAAATAAACCTAATTTTAGTAGATGTACGATGGGATATAGAGATAAACCGTTAAATGCGTTTCATAATAAGAAATGTATACTACTATTTAATTAAAAGTAATAGTTATAGTTTTAATATAATTACAATACAATACATTACAATACTGACTGCGGTACATTTTGTTCACCCCTAGAATACTATATATCTCAATTAATATAACTGTAAAAGAAGTTATAGACTTACCGATTTTATAACATAGAACAGTATACCTTCTACTGGATCCAAAACAAAATCCTGAACATCCGATAAAATCTTAGCATAATTTTTATCCTTTTTATCAATGACATTCAATGAATTCGTAATGTCGTCAAGAACGTACATATTGTCAGTTATAAAATCCAACGCTATTATCTTGGGCTTCCATTTACTTGTGTGATTCAAGTTTGAATGAGTATTCGAAAATGAATTAATTGTGGACGAGCAATCTCCACTAATAAAAATGACGTTATCCATATAAACGTCGTAGGTTCTAATATCACATGCTGCCGATTTCGAGAATGTGAGGTTATTGGTGATTTCATCAAAAATCCAAAGATGTCGACCGCTTTTCATAAAAATCTGATGAGGTCGAGGTGCTACTACTAATTTGATGTGATCCTTACGTGACTGAATCTGTACAACAATTACGATAACAAGTATCACTGCTACAACTGATATTGCTCCTAAATAATACATAAGTCCAAAATTTTGTATCTTCTTAAATCTTTTTGATTGGGCTGGTCGAAGCTCGATATTGATCTTGTTATTATAAAATGCAGAGTCTATGCAAACATAGTAAAAATAATATACAATTCATAAAATAAATACATATATAAACTCTAATAATACATAATCAATAATAAATAAAAGATAATTGTTATGAGTAGGAGCTCTGTGAGCTCCACTCGTAACATATATATATGATATATATAATTCATAAAATACCCATTTCCTGATGAACTATGTCTTGTGATAATATATGAATCATAATCGTATTGGAGATTTTTATATGCTACCTAAATTCTGAATATAAAATTTCAAAAAAATAGAAATATTCAGCTTTTTATTGATTTTATATAACATCGGAGAAAACTCCTATTTTTGATCACGGAATACTTTTCCATAGTCTTTCATTTAAAAACTGCTTATCCGATACATTAAAAAAAAATTCTTAGATATTCTTCAAACATGGTAGAATCAATCCTTGATGAAAAAAAAAATGTATTTGTTTCAAAAAAATGAAATTTTGCAAAAAAATCTTGGTCTGAGAGACCTTGCAAGTGCCTCGAAGGTTAAACAATAACAACTGTTTTAGACAATTTTCAGATAAAGTTTGTCAGCTATCATAGATAATACCCAACTGCTTTCCGATTTTTCGTTTATGTAATAATAAAGTTAATGTCATAATATTTATATTTCATCAAAATCAAAAAGCGAAAGGTTATTGTAGGTAGTAGCCGAAATCAGAGAACGAGATTTCCAGGGTTTTCGGTCTTTCCTGACTGAAATTACGTAAATTCATCTAAAAAACAACATGTACAACGCAAATTATTTGCTTGACCTATATATTTACAATTCCACGAAAAGTTTCCCCTAACTCGGTCGTAAAAACGACAAAAAATAAATTTGAGGTACCCCTCTGCAATACAGTTTTTTTTCTACAGGTCATAGAATAGACGAAAAAACTTTGGAACATAAAAAAGAGCAGTTTTTAGCGAATTTACGTAATTCTTAAGATTATGATCATTTTTTTTTCATTTTTCGCGATTTTCAAATGCACGTACACTTTTCAGAAAACTTCTATATATATTTATTTTTTTATTTAATATAAACGGACAAAGCTGTCCTTTTACAAAGAATATTACAAAGAATATTACAATATAAATGATGTTGTGTTTACATGTTTCGATTCCATAATATATATATTCTGACAGTTAACTTTGCCCAGGATCGATTTATTTTAATTTTTTTCTTGTGGAAAATTTGTTGGCACCTTTAAGAACTCAATATTAGTTAATCATCAATGACTATTTTTTGTCCATTTTTTTCATGTTAAATTTGTATAAGAAAAATTGATTTGCAGTCAAAACTGTGTCACACAACCGTTTTCCTGTGTTCCAAAGTTATTTCATCTATTGTATGACCTACAGAAAAAGAAAAAATTTATTGCAGCGATGTACCTTAAATTTGTTTTTGTCCTTTTTACGATTATGTTAGGGTAAACTTTTTGAAGAATTGTACATATAGTTGAGCCCTGGATGAAAATCAATGTATGCATTACGAACCGGACGTCGTCCGCGGGGGTAGCGGTACCCGGTGCGTAGCAGTACGTAGGGCGGCCGTCTTTTGGGGGAAGGAACTACTTACGAGACCATTCACGAGAAACAACACCAAACAAAATATATTGAAAAAGGGAAAGTTTAATACAAAGTTAACAGAGCACAACTGCTTAGCAATAAACTCCTGGCAATCGAGATTCAATTCACACATAGCAGTCGCGTACCGCTTTCGTTTCCTTACGTACACGTGTTAACAATCGATTACTTATCCTTGATGATAAAGTGAAAGCTCAAGAACGCGATCTATCTTATGCTTCTTCAAGGAACCATTTTAGGCGTTTGACGGACGTTCCACGGATCAAAATTGCGAATATAGATTCGCATAACTATAGAGTTGTTCATTACAATATAAGCAAATATAATATTCCATTGATTTATACTTACCGTAATTCTGCACGCTTATCATTTTAATTTAACTATGAAAGGAAGAAAATTATAATTTAATAACACTTTAAGGTGTAAGACTGTCACCCGTCGATGTTTAAATAGCAGCAGACATTCACGAAGTGATGAGAATGTTTCCGCTTGCATCAACTGCTTTTGTATCAAAGTGTTATCGAGGATGACGGCATGCACGATATAAATATACCGCAAAGAATATTAGAGACAACATTTAATTTCAGTTAGGTTATTTACAAAAGATATAGTATGGAAATTAATAATAACTGTTTTTAACTGCTTTTTGTTGCTGGATTACAAAAAAAAGTTTTTTGAAAAAATAAACGCATTTTTTTTGCTTTGCTAGTTAGGAGATAGCTTTGCTTATTTATTGACTAATAAAATAAGATGTTAAAAAATGGGTGCAGCTAGCTTTAATATCATCTAAAATATAACGGATTAGATTTTGTAACAAGTGGAAAATGTTAGATATCAGTGAAAAAATTAATCTACAGAAAAAGAAAATTTTCTAGTAATTCTTATAGTTAAGCAATATATGCATATTCTTGGAGTTCTCAAATATTTTAAGAACTATAGTACCTTTTTAAATTACAGCTAATTATGTAAGAGCCACAGTTTAATCTGTATGCAAACATTGTAATATTTATAGTTATATTATGGAAAGATTATGATTATAACTTTTTTTAAATCCTTAGCTAATAATAGTTTGGATTAAACAACTTCTCAATATAAGAAGACAAAATACATGAAGTGCAGTATTGCAACGGTTAAATGAAAATTAGTACCTTTTGATACAAAAAATGTACGATGGAATTAGCATAAAAGAAATTTAACATTGCAAGTTTCAGTTACAAACGGAGTTCCTATAAACTACCGATCACACTAAAGGGAAGAATACACGCAGGAACAACTCGAGACTCAGTGGAAGATTTGTAGAAAAAAAATTTATTATTGGCCTAAATTATGTACAGGTTTGTGTTGTATAACGCTTGGCAAAGGGACGTGAAAAAGTCACGCCGACGGATATAGAGATCGCTCGGGCTCGTCATATCTCTTCGCTCTCATCGTCCTTCGAATTTTATCGTCGATGTTATCGCCACTCTAGTACTGGTGTTGATAGCTTTGAGGCTGCTGGTAGGAAGGTTGGGGCTGGTAAGCGGGGGCGGACGGCTGGTAGGATCGCGCCGAGGGACCGAAGCCCTGAGGAGCGCCGGGGTAGGC
Source organism: Torymus aiolomorphi (assembly GCA_036365515.1). Taxonomy (NCBI): domain Eukaryota; kingdom Metazoa; phylum Arthropoda; class Insecta; order Hymenoptera; family Torymidae; genus Torymus; species Torymus aiolomorphi. The sequence continues at coordinate 100,019,406 of CM070874.1, forward strand.
GGGAGCGGGGGCACCAGAGTAGGCTGTCCTGGGAATGGGAGCGGGTTGGTACTGGCCAGACTGGGCGCCACCTTGGTATTGGCCAGACTGGGCACCACCTTGGTATTGACCTGGAACAAAAAAAAAATTATTCATTTTCATGTGTATTCAATATTTTCGTATGCTAAATTAATGGTGTAATTATTTTGATATATAAAACGGCAATGTTAAATAACAGCGAACTGAGTAGTCATAGATAAGATAAGTCAGACGCTACCGTTCCCGTTGAGTCACTTCGATACAGATGAGGCAAAATTTTTATCAGTTGTCAAATAAAATTGTGTTTTTTTTATTTATTTTTTAGCTAAAAATACCAATAATAAAAAATAAATTTCCGTGTTCGTTCTATAAGAGTCTTAGAAAATACGTTACTTTTATATGACTGTTAAACTATACAGCTGCAAACACCGCTTTATTTCGTCGTAAAAATCGAATAACAGGTCGTGTGTCTATGTAATATGTAGTTAATGTTTTTTAACGTTTTTAACGTTTTTAACGTTTTTAACGTGTTTTTAACGTTTTTTAACGTCTATTTTCAGCGTAGCAGGGCTACGTTTGTTCAAGGGAAATTTTACGACTGATCTATACGATATGCGATGTGTTTCTCGATCGCTCGAAAGTAATTAGGCGATAAATTAGAACGGAACGGCTTTACATGATTTATGATTAATAGATGCTTGTCGTAACTTAATTCTCCGCCAACACATTTACGCTGGATTAATAACCGAATGATCCGATAAAAAGGTGTGAAACCGCTATGTAATTGATCAGCAACAACTGAGCTGAACGTTTTCTAAATCATTTAAGAATAGACCATTTTACAGTAGCAAATATATTGTTTGAGAAATTTCTATTTTCATCTCTTTTTAAACATTGCCCTATTAAAATACTATTAACACACTTCACAAAACTAACAATTATTCTTAAGACTTTTTTCAAAACCACTAAACAAGAAAATATTATATAATTCAAAAATATTCAAATAATCACAAACTATGATTTTTCTTTTCACGGTAACTTGTAATTATAACAACGGTACAGACTCAGCTAACCTATTTGCTTTGTTGGGCAATTAAAAAGAAAACAGTGTTTGAAAAGCTCCGTAAAAAAGCAAGTAAGACATTTACAAGAACAAGACATCACTCTAGTATTTATAAAAATATTAAATCACATGCTATCCGGCATATTGAATTGAGTCCCCCCCAGGATCGTTAAACTTCAGACTAAAAAAGCGCTTACGTAAGCGACAACAAACCGTTCGCTCACACGAATTTCCCTGCGAACCGAGAGAACAGCGCAATTTTCTAAAATTATGTAAATCTCGCACTACCTCACACTCCGGTAATCCTATACCGGGCGAAGATTTTCCTCGACGCTGCGCTCGTAACTCGCAATCAGCCGGCTCTTCTCGCTAATTTCGCGATTGTTACGGCGCGCAAAAGGCGCGTGCGCTCACGCGACCGATAGAGCGATTAAAAGGATCGGGAACCGGTTTCGCGAAGCCGCGGCATTTTTTTTTCTTTCTCTTTCGCTTACGTGATGATGGCGCGCGCACGCGGTTCGCGACCTACGACACGTCATCCCCGCTTGATTATACGCTTCCGCGAGGGACTTTTACCCGCCGCATTCTTTTTATCGTGCAGGAATTTTCACCTTCGAAAGTTTCTTTCTTTTTTTCTTCGTCGCGTCGATGCATTTTGCTTACGAGTAATTGGCGCGACCTCGATGACCGTATCGAAGAATGCAACGAAAAAAATGAAAGCGATACTTTTACGGAAACATTGAAGGTCGAAAAAACCTGTATGGAAGAAATGCTGTTAACATACCTATTTGTTATATTTTAAGAGTAACAACTCGTATTATTGTCTGTTGGCATTTCGCGTAATACCCACAGATAAAAGTTAATTCGTGAATAAATTATAAGTAATGACATAATATGAACATTTTTATAATGTACAATTGTAACTGCCAGATTATATCGATAAATTATCTGGCGGTGGGCGAAAAATCAAAAGCCGATTATTATTAAGTGCACAAAAATGTAGTTCGCACCTTCTTTATAACATTTACGAACTGCGATTGTAATTGACGAGAATGCAAATATGGAAGTGAATGTAACAATATGACTTGGCAATAATGTTAATTTTGAATTCATGATTTTCATAAGTATTGTCAAATGTCATTTACATACAATTTATAGTTCAAATATTTACCAAACGGAATGTCTATGTCTCTTTTGAATTGCCTGAACTACCTTCTCTTGTGTTCATTCTATGGTTTCTATTAGTCACCTTATCTTGCATGCTATCATAATGCATAAATTATCTATGAATTGATCTAAAAATATCGAATGGTTCTAAGAGATGTCTCATTTACGCATACAAAGATTTCCAGTATCTCTATTCAATCAAGATTTCATAGAAAATACTGCAATTGATGGGTACTGCTTGATTGATTCGAAAGTTATTTTTGTAAAAAGCACAATAACGAAGTTATATAAGATCTCTTTTTTCTTTACAGCGAGTAATACGTGAAAAAATGCGAATGCAAGAGGACGTGAATAAATATATCAAACAGTAGTAAAAATAAATTTTCTCAACATTCTAGATTATTCATTCATATAAATAATTAGTTTTAATCAACTCTAATACATATGTAAAAAATAGATTCAATTGAATGAACAAATTATTAAGATTCTAAATATGTAATACAACAATAGTTCCTTCTAAGAGATTATTTTGAAACCGATTCCCATCAATCACTATCTCAATAAATTATCGATCGACGCACTCGAGATATATTGTAAAAAACGGTCAACATTGTGCATGCCCATCGCGCCAATCGATTCCGATCACCTTAACACTCGTTAACTCGAGCTGTCTATGCCCGGGTGCGCGCGGGCGTGCGTCTATCGCTGCACCACGAAGCCAAACAAGAAAAATTAGTATAAGGTCACGCATGATTTACACGACATCTCCTTGCGTCAGCTCGAAAATCCGAGGCCTTCAATATTTCCCAACGATTTATCGTCTTTGGCCTATGAATTTGTTATGCGCGGGTGAGGATACGGACCTTTTTGAATAACAAAGGACGAAGGTATAATGCAAGTTCAAGAAGGCGCGTTGCTCAAAGCGGCTTATTCAATCGCGTAAATTTTCGTTCTAAGCGAAGATGCTGTGCCTCGGAAGCGAAGGGACAAACGTAAATCATGCGGATTTTTTCGACTGTGAAATTGCATTCTCGAAGCGACTCAATAATAACATCACCTTGTACGGGTATCATAAATTCTCAAGCTAACCCTTTGGAATTTTTATGTCTTCTGTTGAAAAAACTTTGACAGTTATCAATATAAAAATACCGAATAATTAAATTTTACAGCAAAAACTTAATGTCTTTTGTTTTACGGCGCGTAGTATTATAAGTGATATACTGCGCGACTACTACATAAAAACACGTTAAAATGAAGAGTAGAAAAAATAAGTAAATAAAAGTTAGCGTTCGTTGAGATTATGATATATACGAGTGTTAATACCCGGACACATCGAAAAGTCGCGATAAAAGCAAAAGCTGCAGTTCTTGAAAATTGCATCCGGAGTCCTTGGATAAGGAATTGACACTTTACTCGAATTTAATATCCTTTTACGAGAATTCATGCGCCGAATTTGAAAGCCAAAAGTGCCACTTTAACGCAGATCCGGGTACGCAGCCCCGAAAACTTATCGTAACGAACCTTCACCTGAGTACTCGTCGCCGCCGTACTTGAAGGCCCTAGCCTCAGCGTCGGCCAGCTCCTGGAGCCTGGCGGCCTTGAGGGCGGCTACCTCGGGGGTGTCGACGACGGTTCCGTCCTCGGCGAGGGGAGCGGGCACGAAGGGAGCCTTGGCGCCTACGGGTCCCTGGTAGCTCTTGGGCTCAGGGGCAAAGTGGGCCTGCTGCTGGTAGGCGGGGGCCGGGCCCTGGGGTTGGTACTGGTGCACCGGGGCAGGGGCGTAGTTGGCGCGGGCGTAGGGGGCGGCGGCGGCCGCGGGCACCTGTTGCGGGTAGCCGGAGTAGCCTCCGGGCTGCTGGTACTGGGACTGCTGGTACTGGGGCTGGTAGATGCCGCTGTCCTGGGACTTGTCCTCGGCGGCGCGGGCTGCGGCGCGGGCGAACTCGGCGAAGTGCGCGGCCTTAGCCTGGGCGACCTCGGGCGTGTCCACCACCGTGCCGTCCTGGCCGACGGGGGCGGGCTGGACCACCGGTGCGCCCGGGTAGCCACCTGGGGCACCGTGGTATTGGGCCTGGCTGGCCGCTACAGCGCAGGAGAGGAGTATCTGTGAATGAAACGGTTTTTTTTTCTCGGTCAACTGGATTTTTTAAGTGCTCGGTTGTCGCGTGTATGTCGCTGCTGCGTGGGTTGTGCTCGGCTGTGCTTGAGAAAAAGTTAAGTGATGGTGGCAATTTACATGTTAATTTGGCCAATCGTATCATTACGGTTTCAAGTGACTTTCAGCTGGATGTAATGAGACCTCTTCAGCAAATAAAATCACGAAGTGATTGCCAGTATTTTTTAAATATCGCGCATTACATTCCGTTTTATAAGTGCGCAGTTTTTTATATGTATATCATAAGGTCACGCTTTAAGCATTCCGACAAGTTCCCTGCGAACGACTCATTTGATTTTTTGATTTTTTTCAATTATTTGCATTTTATAATTTTTTTTATTGAAAATGCTTCTGATACAATATAAATATTTAATTGAAGGAATAGAAAATTTTTTTCGAAATTTATTCTGCGGTGTTATATTTTTTGAAATCTTGTATATAATGACGCCTGATTGCATGATTTTAACATTTGAAAGTGAATCACTGATATTTGAAAGTATTGTAATTCATTGAGTATCTTTACATCAATTACATAAACTAGTTGTTAGGTATGTATAATGTTCATTACCACCTAATTATTTATTTATGCAGAGTACCACAGATACAAGATTTATTTCATCACATTAGAAAGCTACTGGAATACAAAATGTAGGTGCAATATACCACTATCATGAAAAATTTCTACGAAAAATAATGAAATTTTTATTTTTCGCATTTCAATTGTCGTAACGGTAAAATATATTACATTCATTTACATGGTATAAAGTTTCAGTTGAACTATTTTTCGTACAGCGGAACGTAACTGATACCATGTACAAATGGAGAAATTATTCAGTTGATTATATCACTGTCAGTATAATGTTGTGGTAAGTTTTAAGCAATACATTGTCACATAATTAAGATCTTTCAAACATTTATTATGCAGCATCGAGTTTCAAATACAAACTACACCCACGCAATTGAACAATGATGTTATAAACTGCAAACCATAATACTTTGACACAAATTTTACGCTTAACACGATAATAACCGCGCATTATCTATACCACAAAACTCTTTTCAGTTTTCTATCGCTTATAATACAATTATTGGGAAAATTTCGCTTGCCCGTGTATTATTATTGATTACTTAACAAACATTGTCTCCTCGACACCGTGGGTGAAACAAAGAACTTACACGCGAATTTTACACCTTAATGCGTCGAGCCAAGTATCCGAAAGTCACGTCTCCATTGAACTGTCCGTGGGCGTTTATTTAACCATATATCACACACCGAGAGATACGATTATTGTCATAAAGTGTCCTTTGAAAATCGTTGTCCTTTTGTTTTGCAATAAGCGCAATCAGAGCAACGGCGGCCGATTTATGTGACGGTTTGTATTTCGCAGCTATTGCCGGCATGGTGTGGTTTGTGCACATAAGAATTATGCACATATTTATTGTGCACACTTTAGCATTGGAGTATACACATAGATATAGATATACACCAATGCTAAAGTGTGCACAATAAATATGTGCATAATTCTTATGTGCACAAACCACACCATACCCTATTGCCAAGGCTCCGACGATTTGATATGGTAATAACCGAGTTTATTGGGGACCTAATCCATTTACTGTCTATCAGTTATGAATGGTCAATTTAAAAAGCTTTTTTCGACTGTAATTCAATTTGGTCGAGGATTTATGAAAATGCATATTGTATACAAAACGAAGGAGATTAACTTTCGCGTATATGATTTAACAAAAACTTATACAACAATCCTTTGATTGCAAATGAAATCGAGATTAATGTCGTTAATAGTCGGGCCGAAAAATTTGCTACAATCACACAACAATGCCCTGCAATCTATCATAGCAGACACGGTCACGTTGTACCGATTTCCCGAGAAATCTATATATACAACTGGGCAGACAACAATGCGCCATTCGAAAAAAGCCGATTTTGTAATAGCCCTCCCTGATAAATAAATAACCGCGATACGGCGTTGCATCGAAAAAAATCTAATCTCATTGTGACGGGCAATCGCACGAGCGCGCACGCGCGTTCGGGATAATCGATTTCGCAATACGTTTCTTTACATTAGGAAAGCACCTTAGTCATTCAATCCCGTTTTTAATTAATGCACGCACTGTGTACTCCACTCCTCGGACTGGCACATAATTGAAAACCTTTGAAAGTAAAGGTTGACATTTCATTTTTTTTTATCCATATCTAATGAACTCGCATTGAGATAGACGAAAAATGAAAAGTGCCTGCAGTGGGGAATAAAAGACACGCGGCCTCCGCGATATCAATGAACTGAATCTAACGTGAATGATTTGCATTATCAAGCACAATATAACGTGTATGTATATATACACGAGGCGTGATAAGTGAACATTTGAATAGTCGACACGAGCTCGAGTTCAGTCCTAATTAAGTGTCACTCAAAGCTGCACCTGTTGAATTTTTGCAGTTATTATACAAAAGATTAGTTTTATTACAATCACGTATCAATAGTAATGGACGATTACGTCAACCATTTAGATTTCCCCCCAGAAACATTATTTAATTAATATAACAAAAGATGTATCTATTCGCTTATCCTAATACTGTAATAAATTGAAATTGAACGTTCCTTCACGTTATCCAACAAAATGCAAGCAAAAGCGATAAAACTAAACCATGTAAATTCGCCGAGACAGCAATGAATCAAGTGCAAACTGAAAAAAAAATAAAAAAAACGATCCCCCGGCTCAGCAATTACACGCACCTCTGGCCCATTATCAATCAGCGTGAAAAAATGTCCAAACAACAGGCCGCCGCGCCGGGCGCTTTCGAACAAAGGCTCCGCGTGGGCGGGAAAGCAGCGGCGTTCGCGCTCACGCGGTCCCATCGGCGGAAAAGCCACCCGCGGGTCGGGCGCGGCTCCGTGTGTGACCCGGTTGATCGCACACACACGCCGCCTCGTTCTCACTCTCGGCTAACCTTTCACTTTCCTTTGTTCGAAAATCTCGAGCAGCAGCAGCTCTCTCAAGCGTAACGGGAGAGAGATAGATAGTGTGGGAGAGAGAGAGAGAGAGAGAGAGAGAAAACTGAAACGAGGAAAAAGAAGATGGAAAAAGTGGACAACTCACCAGTGCGTAAATCATGTCGATAGCGTCTGTGTTATCTTTCTCTCTGTGTGTCTTCCCTTCGATTACGTCAGATATATCAGGATGAATCCTTGAGTGTAGGACTAAACGTGGCAAGATAGTTGCTCCTCTCCGCGTTGGCACTACGCTCCGGCCAGCCGACGCGGTTCACGCTTTCTGTGTACCCGGTGAACGCGAGGAGTCTCATTTATAAGTCCGCGCCTCGGCTCCCCGCCACACCCCCGTGTGCGCGCGCGCGTGTTGTGTATACACTCCGCGTGTTATACGAGCGGCGCTCACGAATCTTGGGGGGAGCTGCCGCGGCGACAGTGCATTGGCAGAGATAGCCGATCTCTTTCTCTTCCTCTCTCTCTCACTCACTCTTCTGCGCGAGCGCGCACGCTTGGGATTGCCCACTCTCGTGTACCCCATTTTCCTCCCGTTTTGAGTGCCGTGTGCGCGCGCACGGTAGTTGCGTGTAGCACGCCTGCTCTCTTTCTCGCTCTCGTACCACTGGATCGCCTTCGTAGTCGCGATGGCCTTGCAACCTTGACACTTCCTCGTCGCGGCGCGGGTCCCCCTCTCGCTTCCTTTCGCGCGCGAGCGCGGATTCCATGCCGCACGCGGAAACGGAAGCGAGATCGTTACGTGGCGAGGGGAGGCTGTAGGGTCAGTAGTGTAGGTTTATACTTACCGCGACGTCCTGTCTTCAAGCCCGTAGGAGTCTGCGAGCGGGTCTAGGATTTCACGTAGGAGAAGGTTATTGTGTGCTATTATGAAATGGCGTGGGTGGAATATGGTAACGACTGTAGGTACGGCAGTTGATAGGATTTGCTGGAACTGTTGTGGAAATTTTTTATTCTCGCTGCGGAACAATGAATCGTTTTGGAGTTGTCATGACATTAAGAATGCTTTCATAGGAGAATGTTCTTGTACGATTGTGTGCATCGTGAAGATAGTGTTTATACACGCACTGACGTCTTATCGTATATAACAACTTAATCTCAATAACAAATCTTCAGCAGAAATAGTCTCTATTTGTATACTCGAAGAATAAAAGATTCAAGTCCAAACGAACAGTGCTGAGGTTTTTCATGATATTTTTAAATTAATTTTTTTTTCTTTTTTATATTTAGTCAAAGAAAATCTATTAAGAAATGTAAATTTTCCAACTTCAAAGATTGCATACTATTGCTCAATCAATTTTAAAATAAAATACATAGTGATGCAGTTGCGATGACCTTTTTAAGCAACTAAATCCACAATTAAATGTACGATTTACTGAACTCATCGGTAAATTGAATAAGAGTAAAACAATTTATCATTTTTGCATTATTCATCTAATCTTGCACTTTCTATTTTACATGATTATCACATTGGTGGTTAAGATTTAATTGTATCTGTGCGTGCGTGCGTGCGTGCGTGCGTACGTGCGCGTGTGTGTGTGTGTGTGTGTGTGTGTGTGTGTGTATGTGTGTGTATGTGTGTAGTTTTCAGTGTTAATGATGAATTTTTTTATTCTTTGTCGTTATTAAATAGTGCATTAATCTTGTCGATGTAAAAATAATTTCTTTGACAACTAACAAAGCATAAGAATCAAAGCATAACATTAAACTTGATTGCGCATTTCTTGTGCTGGAGAAAATAATTATTCATATTGTAATATGTCTATTATAAATATGTGAGCCCGAGTTTTTACGAGGAAAGTATTATGTCTATGAACCATGTGTATACTAGTGTCAAAAAAATTTGTTAAATAAGCTTACGAATGCTAACTTTGTAAATTTTTACCTTTCATAATGGGCTGAATGGAGTAGGAACTTTTTTTATTTGAATGCGAAATACTAAATCTTTTCATCTGCGCACTGTAGCTAAACTTTGATATAAAAATAGCTTAAGAATAGTTTTTATACAAAGACAAACATGCTCCTATATCTAGCTTTAATGAAAAAAATTTGAAGCAAAAAAATTTGGATAAAAAAAAATTTTGAGTTTGTCAGGCCTTGAGACTGATGACAATATCCAAGGATATGACTAGCATCTCAATATGACCCTAACTTTTCTATCCGAGCTATTTATATGAACCTCCAATCTGAAATAAATGCAGATAATTATAAACGAAGTTGATAAAAATGATATTTATAAAAATGTATTAAGCATATTGTTCAACACTTAAATGATAATTATAAATCAAATTCTAAGTTCTTATTGATACCTTTTAAAACAGTAATTATAAGCGATTTTTTAAAATTATACGTTAATGTTACTTTTAAAACTATTGCTGTATTTGATATTATAAAAAGTATGCAAGAATTTTAATTACAATTGCAATCTTTAATTACTGATTTGGAACTTTCAAGTAACATATCAGAGATTTAAAAGATTGTTTTCTTACAGTGTAATTATGTAGGTTTATAATGTAATTTTTCATTTAAAAAATTGAGTTCTAATATTATCTAGAATTATAGTTTAACACTATAATTTAACGTTGAAATAGTACATTACGCAACAAGGGCACAAAGTGGGTGATTCACCCCCGAGTCGAGTTTGTCGCCCGTGCGAAGCGAGGCTGAATTTTGTGTGAAAAATACTGTAATTACAAATTAAAGCCACCCAAAACTTTCGTTCATTCAGAAATGGTATAGATGCGAAATATTTTTAACTTAATATCTTTTAGTACAAGAGCTGTATATTATTTTCAACATTATTTTTTCCGTGAAACTTACGTTTAAATACGAAACGAAACTTCAGTTTATTTTATAACAGTTCTTCTACCTTCATAGCTACTTGATTATATTAAGAATTTACTCCAGAAAGTATATATCATACTTGTCTACGAGCTTATAACCTTTGTAAATATATGAAAAATCGTTCAAGAATAGAATACACAAGCAAAATTCTAACCAGTAATAATGTTTAAAATAGAGCTGTCATAGAATAGTCCTACTACGTTATAGAGAAAATTATGAATATAATAAAACGATATAATATAATAAAATTTGACAACACAATTCTTAAGCTTTTACTCAAAAAAATTCTAGTTGTTTATTACCTATAATAATTCTGGTTTTACAATAACTTAAAATATGTTCTAAGCAACTACTATGGTCTAATAATCACTTTTTCCGGCATTTCTAATTCTTACTTAGTTCCATATAATCAACTAATGCTGCTTTTAGACTTTTCTCGGGCAATTGAATTTAAATCCGTCTAAATAATTGTGTTACGTCAAATTTAATTTACTTTCGTAATAATAAGCCAAAAAACTTAATCCAATACTTCCTCAAACACTTAGCATGACATTGTATTAATCTAATTTGATCCTTACTATATTATGTGCTTGTGGAATTAAATCATTAAAACAATCCTATAAATTCATATTCTACATCATATATAATCAATGTCTACTTATTTATCAAATACCATATACGAAATCAGTAATCGTGTATAAATGTGGGTAAATAAGTTCATATAAGGGTAGAATTTATTAATCGCACATTTTTTTGTAATTGATCTTTTTTGAAATATTTGGTATTATATTATGTTTTTTGGGATCGCTGATAACGAATATCATATCGGTTTTCAAAAATTAAAAAGAGCAAACCCAATTAGCCGACCTTGAAACCTATATATTTCATCCTTCTTTATTTAAATTTACAGTGAATTTTTGAAATTTGGCATTATATTCGCCATTAGGGAGTGGACGAATTTATATATTGTATATTTAAACATTGTTCATTCCGAAATTTTTGTGTATTTCATTTTCATTTTTCCGTATCAAAATAAAACTGACCTGCGAAAAAATTCTGAAAACAAAAATTATTATACTTCAATATGCCAAAATCACATTTATTATAAAAAAAGAGATTTTAAAAAATTTTATTTTTTTATAATTTATACAAACTGAATGACTATATATGAAAGAAATCTTCGATAAATCTAATATTGAATTTAATTATTATTTTCGTGAAACTATTCACGAGGCATAGAGAGATGGAAAGCAAAAAAGGTAGCAAGTATATTTATCACCACTCTTGAAACTGTTAAAATATACTCTATACGTATTTTAAAAATAACATTGTCTTCGATAAAAATAAAGAAATTTTAACATGAACTGATTTATCCCTAATCACTATCAAAAGTCAATCTTGAACTCTGAATAACCAGTCATGATAAAATGAACATTAGTAACTAAACATATCAGATACAGAATGATAAATTATCTACATATAATCTCACTCATAGGCCGATAAGGAAAAAGTCATTGATGTTAAATTCCACGTTTTACAAGCAAGAAGAAACATATACAGTGAAGCAAATCAAATGATAGAATAAATTCTTTTGCAGCCTATATCGAGCTTTCGCAGCATCACGTGGAAAATTTATACCGTTGCAAATTAAATATCTTAGCGTTATCTCATATTAACTTCAAACTAATAACCATATTCACCCTCCTGTGGGCATCTAACACCGTTGCAAGTGACGCAAAAATCTTTGTTTACGTCTCCAGTCAGAGCCCAGCCAGTGAATTTTCTCACCCAAAGCGCGCGAGAAAAGACCGTTTTTCTACAAGCCGACGAAATATATATCGTCGATTGACCTACACTACGCCTACGCACGTACATAATTCACGCGTACGCACGCGCGCAACACCTTCCAGGCTCTCGTGCGCAAGACACGTGACCTACGCGCACACACGACGAGAGAAAAGCAGGATACCACGCGTGCGAGTGGTAGCGCGGTGCAGTAATCGGTGCCATTTACACGCGCTGCGCCTGCGCGGAGACTTTAACGCGTGTATCTCGCGCGTAAAGACCAATAGACCTGCGATAAGTGACGATGATAGAGTAGGATAGTTCCCATTCGACAAATTAATAGCTTATAGCGGAAAGCAATTTCAATCATAATTTCATCTCGTCAAAACAACAACAAAATAGCAATTAAATCATTCATAGAATCTTACCGTTAGTTTACTCAATGCAGTAATGTGGATGAGTATTTCAAACTTGAATAATTCGAAGAAAAATAACATTATCTTATGATGCATCTGTATATAAATTGTCTTTTATTGTGCTTATCTGCTTTAAGTATACTTTTTAATAAGCATGTATAGTTTGAATGAATGGTTCGGAATAAGCAAGGTTCACCCCGTCATTGATGATCTGGTAATAGCAAATCAAACCCAGTAATTGGTATTATTTCAGAATTTTACTGAATAAATTAAGGTTGTATGTATTTCTGCTAATTACTGATAGATTTTACTTTTGGTAACATAGAAGAAGAATTTACGACTTTTGTAGTTTGCAGATTTGTACATGCCCACGTTGCTCTATAAAATATTCAATATGCAATAAAGAACGTAACTTATACTATCAATATTTTAACATGGTTTTTACTGTTAAAAGCTCCCATCGCGAATATAATTAAATATCAATAACAAAACATATTTCAAACACTTATCTTTATATGAATTAATATGATATAATTTAGTTATAACAAATCGAGATATTATTCAAAATATTGGGACTATAAATGCTATTTTTTTTAAGCAATGAAAAAACGTTAAATTAATTCACGACCCGTATTTGTGTCTCTACTCCTCGGAGGAAAATGTTACAGCTCTCACAGTCCTAGCAGGAACTGAGACAAAGAATTTGAAGTTAAAAAAAAAAGGAGAAACAAAAGAAAAGACACGTTTAAGAAAGCACGAGATAAGCTGCAGCACTCGCAGCAGCACCCGAGAGAGCGAAACAACGAGCAAAACTGAATGAAGGAGAGACCAGGAGGGAGAGAGAAAGAAAGAGAGAGAGAGATATATATAGTGGGAGAGAGAGTTGGTAGCTTGCTCGGGAGTAAGGGAAATATCTCTCTCGACAGCCCTGAACCGTCGAAGGACTATGGGTGCGCGAGAGAGCGAAGGACGGATTGCCGCAGCGGCGAAGCACGCGGCGCGCTTTCTTGCGCCTTCTTCCCCCTCGACACACGCGTGTGTGTGCGGCTGCTGTCAGATATATCAAAGCTATTCTATCACCAGTGAGCTACCGAAGAATAATATTTTTCTAGCTTTTGCTCATTCTCGCAAAGACTCTCGGCCGCGTTTTGAGGCCCGCATGGGCGCGGTTTTTTGCAAATAACTGTGACATTGAGCGATTGATTTCAAGATTGGGTTGAGCACTTTCGCGCGTTGTTCGCCGCGCTGTTGCTAGGTAAGTGTGCTAATGGATACGTACGCGGCGATAGTTAAGTGCTATTCGCGCGAAGTCGGTAACTGTAGCCGAAATTTCGGTCTAGTGCAGGAATGAGCGGTTTGCTCCCGCGAAATATTAATTTCTGACACTTCCACATCCGGTATTCCCCTGCACGTGTGCACTGCTGGTGTTATGTTATAGCTGGTTTGCGCACGCCGTACGACACTGATGTATCATTGCACGCCGGACGAAGGGATTTTTCACTGCAAGGTCGCTGACGCCGCCACATAGCCCTCCTTTTTCCTTTTTTCGAACGATCACGAGCTTTCTTCCTTTTTTTGGTCGCGTTTCGGTCGCTTTATTTCCGTGTTTTCAACGTCATAATTATGAGAGTAAGAACTACTCGCAATACAATTTATTGTTGCAGATATTTCATACCATAACCATACACTGTCAGAAAACTTCCAGTATATAAGTATAGGATGTGTATATTTGGAAACGTAAAATATCAACACAATATATGCGTATATATATATATATGGAAGTTTTTTAACAGTGTATATAAATTATTATATATATGGAAGTTTTCTGACAGTGTGTATAAATTATTGTAATTGTGTCTGTTTTCAAATGTTTGTTCTATCCACGTTTATTAGAATAACAATTTTTAATTTTATAGTGAAAATTTTGTTAAATGAAGACTGTTTACGTGCTTGCATTTGCAGAAATTATTATTATTACTATAGAAACCAAGAATAAACTCCACTCGAAACAAAATTTCACTATTTAACAAAACAAGGTTTTTGCTCTTATGTTTCTAAGAATCCATAGAACTTCCTATTATATACTTAAGAAAGTAGCCAGAATGAAAAATAATATACAGACAACGTGGAAAATTTTTGCATTTTTTACATTCCATTATACCAACGCATACCATTTGTTTGACGCTACTTAAGTATTATTTAAATATTTTAAATATATGTAACGAGTGAGAGCCTGCAAATAATTAATAATAAGTAGGGGATACCTCGAAAAAAGAATCTAATGGCCTCTATTGGGGACCGGAGACCGAACTCGCGATCTTTCATTTTCGTGATGGATGTTCTCACAGGTGAGCTAACGATACCTATATTACACGCGATTTTCTTCCAGTCATTATTTCAGATAAGAATCGCAAGTACAATTATACCCCAACCAGCATTTCACAAGTAATATATATATATAAATTAAAATTAATTTTCATATTTTATAAATATCATTACATTATTGTAGAATTCTCTTATACATTGTAAAAACCGTTCACTTCGTAAAAAGTACAGATAAATAAATCATAAACTCTTAGTCCTTTGGAAAAATCACAATAGAAGCCAAAAACTTGCATTCCGGGAAAATTTATGATATTTAATATTTAAAACAAAGCTGAATTTCACTTCATCCAGGCTTCCCCTGCACCTAACAACATTCTTTTACACTACACGATATTATGTAACATTCGAAACCTTTTTCTTTAGCGCCCAAAATACAGAGCAACTAAAAAAATGAAAATCCTCATAACCACCGCATTCCACGTGGGTGAAAGCCATCTCATGTAAATTGCGTTGTCCGAGAATTCATAATCTCATATACTCACACACACAAGCTTACATACACAATTGCGTTCCTTCCCTTCCCGTTACGTAGTAACAGCCGCCAGCGTTATCAAAGCATGGTACACGATAAGCAGTGCGTCAAGCGCCGCGCCCGACCCTTTGTCTCTCGCTAACGTGAAATGCGAACGAGGCATGCGTATATATGCGGATCGAAAACGATCAGCGGCTGACAAATGAATCCTGACGGCGCGGGAGCCGCGAAAAATGCACCGCCGCGTGCGTACGCAGCCACGTAAAAGGCGAGTGCACTTGAGGCGGCGTCGATTCATCGTTGCTTTTTCCCGCCCGTGACTCCTGCTCTCCTTGTTCTCGCGTGCAATCAATTACGAAGGAGCTGGTCGTTGGCCAGCAGCTGTGTGCTTTGCACTGTTGCGCTGCTAAAGTATAGATATTTTGGCACAGCCTCACCGAGTTCATTCCACTCATATTTCACCTCGGATTCTGTGATAATTGCTGGGGTAAGGTGAATGCGAATTATTATATTTTTGAAAGTTATTTTACCAAAACAATATTTTTTAAATCAACCTTGAATATATTAACTTATTTTAATAATCAAGAAAAGCGTAAATTCGCGATTTCCGAACATTTTATCGATTATTAAGCTTTTTACTGGGACCTGATTTCGTACTATAACATTAATTTTGAGCGTTATAAGCATGAAAATTGGTATTTATATATATGCACAGTAATTTTAAGAATCAATTTATCAACAGTATTGAGTAAACAAAATTCGGCCTCGTGAATTATTTATGCAATTTACATCCAAATGTTTTTCAGATAAGTGACGGACAGCCAGTATATTATACGGATTTCGTTAGTGCGAAATTAAGAAGATATTATATTACGCAAAGAGAGTTGTTGAAAGAGTTAGTGATAGGATATCTTGAATAATTAGACTCAGAGAAAGGCTAACAGTTAGTGCAGTTGTACAAACTCTGTAACTTAGCACTGAAACGAGTAGAAGTTCAAGTAAGTATAAAAGTAGGTCCTAATTATAATCCATTTTACTCGGATCCAAATACTGCTTAAGATATTTAAGGAAATAAAAAGAAATTAGAATAATAAAAAATTAATTTGATGGGCTCACTTTCCGGATTGTCCTTTTCACTGATATACTTATACTACACAATGTGTGAAAAAAGTTGCATCATTAAAAAACACAGTTTTTTTCTCATACACATTGTACTGTTAAAAATGTTTGAAAAGTCCCTGGTTCAAATATAAATCGTTGAGTTGAACGTTTAAAAAATATAATAAAACTACAGAGAAGTACCTTTCATTTCTTTTTAAGAAATTCAAATGTCTTCATTTTTTCTAAAGTGTCGTTTCGATTTGAAATAGACATCAAAATATAGTACATCTTCTATATTAAGAAAAAACTTGAGAACGCCCTAGAAGTAATATTGTCTTTACACGAAGCCAAAAATTTAAAAGTGCGTTTTCACTAAGCTCCGTCATGTGTGAAAAGAAATTCCGTGCGGTCCAAAAATGAAATTAGTCTTCATTGGAGCTAAATTAAAAAACTTTCACTGTTTAGATTAATACTCTTGTAAACAATTGAAAAAGATTTAGAAAATTTGGAAATAATTTATAAACCTACTGATATGTCTAATTAAGATTTCTCACAAAATAAGACCGAGGAAATGTGTGACACATGTGTACACGTAGGTGTGTGTTCGTGTATGTGTAAACGGGTTTCTTTTCATTATTTTGTTAGGAGTACGGGTTTGAGCAAGTACTTACAGACTATAATTATTGTAACAAATTTACTTGTTGTCAATAAACGGACGGATTGTAAATATAAGATAGGTAATAAAATATTGTTTATTTATAGTTTATTGAACATTTATTGACACCAACGGTCAGTGAGACGGATGATCGATACATCTGATCTCTACATGTATTGAACTACAGTTCAGTACCATATATGTAGCTGACGTTATAGGTATCCTCTTGTACACGGTAGCACATTTCCAACGACTCTATGACTAGAGTATGACTATGACTAGAGTAGAAGTGGCTGCCGAGCTGCTACATACTAATCATGTCAAAAAGCAATAAATATTGAATTCACCCTAATGGTTGAATTTACACATTTAAATTAGTTATTTCCTAGAAAAATAGCTTTCCAAAAAGCATTCTATGTAATTATTTACTCAGATATTATTTTACAAATGACAACTAAATCATAAAGGATGGTGCTTTGTTTGGAAGAAAAGAATATTAGACACAAATTACTCGCAGAGGTGTAAACGTTGTTAAATAAAGAAAAATGTCATTCAAAGTAATGAATCATTTTTATTTTGTATTCGATTTTATTATTTAAAGTGTCCTTTTGTTCTTAATGTTCAATAATCTGTATATTATTAAATCTTCCCTTATCTAATTTAGTATTATAAATGGTTGCAGTATATTTTGAAGGAAACCCTATTCATATAGCCTATTTATAGCTTAAAAGAAAAGGCTTTTCCGATTCCTTTCAAGTACAACAATGGTTAATATGGCCTTAATTGGCGAGTAATAAGACCAATTATTTAATTTTCTTCTTAAGGGGATAGATGACATAAGACATTTTTAAAAATAGAACTAAAAAGATAGAGAAAAACTAATTAGATATTATAACATTTTATCTAGATACCTTATATAAACGCATATTTTGTTTTACTGGAGCATCATAGCATCTTCGATCCAGAGATATAGTTCTTTGCTTACTCAAAACCTGCACACTTATAGAAATAAATGTTAACCATCTCATAGTTAGCACCACACAACTATTAAAATGTATCAAATAAATCAAGTGTTTTTTTTTTTATTTTAGCTCTTTCAGATGCTGTATAAAACGAGCAGAAGCAAGGTAGTCAATGAGGTTCAATGACTCTGAAAATTGAGCACAAATTTCTTAACTACGGGTTCCAAATCGCAGGAATTATTCAGTATGTCACTTATAATAAACAGTAGCATCCGCCACCCGTAACAATAATCATCGCGTTACATGCTCAGCAGTTATCTAAAACAATTTAAAAAAGCTTTTTAATCGCTAGAAAGTAATCTAATAATATCGTATGAGTATAATAAATAAACGAGAATTCCTTTTGACCTAGAAAATAAAACCACGTGTTCGTAAAATCAAGACATGATCACGAGTACACGTGGCCTACGCCTGACAATGAATTCAGGCCTCATTCAAAGTCCCATTTGTAGAGCCTCATAATTCTTTGCTAACACGTTTGTCGGAGAACGGTCAGGTGAACGTCGCTGTGCCACAATGTGTCTTTACATGTTACGCATAAGCCGAGAGAATACAGTTTCCTATCATTAAACAAGAAAAATTCGCGTAAATCACCACACAACGGATCGCCAGTGTCGATGCGCGGTCAGCCGTCGGTGGCGGCGACGGCGGCAGAGTGCGGCGCAATCGCGGTTTTGTAGAGCACAGCGCGAGCGTGCGGGGGCATTACCCATAGCCATAGAAAGTCGGGGGCCCTGTTTTTTTTCTTTCATCGCGCTCCCGACGTGCCGGCCGACGCGATGTCATAAAAAGCCCCCCCCCCCCCACGCGAGACTGTATTACGTCAGGATTCCGCGCGTGTGTTTCGTGAGGAAACGTTTCCGAACTCGCGCTCCGACAAATGCTCGCCTTACGATTTACCAATACGGGCGATTCTTTCTCTCTCTCTCTCCCTCTGTCTTGTTCTCTCTTTCTCAGCTAATCCGACTCCGTGTATGCCGCTGGTTTTTACATAATGTATGCACATATTGCTCGGATTCTTTCGGCGCGCGCGAACTCTCATTATTATTAATGAATGCACCCGACGACTTACAGTAGCCAGCTTCTTTCATCAGTGAGTGATGCTTGGGATAAAATGCATGTGTCGAAGTGGTGGCGGCTACCCAATTTCGAAATTTTTGGTTTTTTGCCTAGCATTTGGTTTCGTGAAACGCATGGCAATCTTAGGCTAAAATTGAACTGTCGTTGAATCAATTTTTATGATTTAATTTGTTAAGATAATTGTTTTTATATTAAAGGTATCTGATTTCACTTATCGTTGGAAATGTAATATGAGAAAGTTTTCTTTTTTATAATAGCTCATTAATCATGGGTATCTCTTTTTGAGAGTGATTGATTAACCTAATTTGAAGATGCTTATCTTCTTTAATAGCAATTAGCAATCTTTGTCGTATCTCTAACGTACCTTGTTATTACATGAACTTACTATTACTAGGTCAAACAATAGATTTAAATAAGGAAACTGTCTCGAATATCTTACTGATATTATACCAAATATTGCCCACGTAAAATTGCAGCCATTGGAAAATGGAACATAGATTTAATCTGTTGTTTATCGTACTGCATTTTAAAACTTTAACATACGTTCAAGGAAAAAAACTCCACTTTAAAAATAATTTTTATAGCTTTTACCCCAGGAAAATCGCACGTACACATCATATTGTTCATCACCTTCACCTTTGTATTTTTATTCGTTCTTACTGTAAATAGCATTGCTTCATGACCATAGTCACATTTAAAAATAAACACTTGCATAACGTGATTTAAAGTATCTGTTATTATAAAAAAGTATCAAATGTTTAAAGTCTTGTAAAGTGGAATTCTGAATTCATTATATAACCACAATAACGGAATCGCATACCAACTACACCATATCACCAAATTGAAAATTGCCACAACTGCAATCGTTACGTGTCACATCTCATCGTTACAAAATCTTATAAAGAGCATAAATAAGACTACCAACATATACTTCTATAGGTACGCGATAGCAATCGTAATTCTATAATCAGCATGTAGTATCGGAGTGAATGAAAAAGGCGAAAGCTTGATGAAGTTCGGCCAGTTGCCAAAACCAGCGCCAATAGTCGCAATTCGTGCGAACGATAGCATCGCGACCGAACGCAACGGTCCATCTCCCCCGAAACCGATCGCTACATCACGCAACTGTCTACATGTACATTGCATACTTAAGAGAAACGAAGGGGTTTGCCCTCTTTGTCTTGCCTCAAGTTATTGCCCGCATGGCCTTTTATGACTAGATGCTGCCTGACACGTTATTTGCTCTTGAACGGTTGACGAGCTCACTTTCGTTCGAGAGGAATAATGAGGACATAAAGTGAATATGAGAAGAGTTTTCTATATATTTGTTTGTAGTGAGGCGATATTGCATGCAAACTGATACGATGTTTATAACAAATTATTGAATAAAGAAAATTTAGTTGTTAAATAAAAGAGAATAATAACAAAATAAAAAAAAAATTGATGACAAAATTACTTGGCATTATTTTAATTAACAGATATAAATGAAATTGTAACAACGACTGTGTACCATTCATGATACGATACTTAAAACGATTTTTCAAATCAACACTTAATCATTCTCCTACTTTCAGATGGTGTTGATAGTTGTCACCTAATGGAATTTACAACTGATACGCAATTCAATCAATCTTTACTAGTAGTCAAATAAAAAAAAATGAAACTAAAGAAGCAATCAGAAACGTAAGACTTTGTGCTCGTTAGAGTACGTAGATAAAATCATGAAAAAACTAAAGTAAAACGCTCACTTCTGTAATTATTGACTCGTTAAACGTTAATCCTGTTCTTTTCTCAGTGTCCCTTATTTAGATTAGTAATATATCGTTATTATATAATACGATTGGTATATTATCTAATAAATATTTAACAAGAAAGTTAATTATCCCAATAAGGAGCCTCATAAGAAAATATGACAGTAATTGAAATTGTCACTATTGGAATGCCATCATTCACTATTTCAAAATGATATACCTTCCCGGCAAACACGAATGTTTTGACGAAACAATCAGTGCTCCAATTAACCGGCGCCAGTCGCGTTTGCAATCTCTTTTTTCCCTAGTCAATCAAATACAACCGAACTCTGATATAACGCGATGATAACTCGAGCAGACATTATAACATAATAGCTTTAAAATCACCGTTATGTGCATGGAGCGAGCGCGCGACCTAGTCCAAGCGCGGTCTCCTTTTCGGCGATTGCCGAAACGCACTCGCAAGAAGTCGTTAATCGCGGTTTTCACACTTGAGCGATCTATACGCGCCGACACACTCAAGCTTCCGTGTGCAAGAAGCTCCGTAGCGAAAGCGACGCGTCGATTTTTCTCCTTTTTCGTGTGTATATACGCTGCCGCGAAGACTAGGTTAAGCGGACTCGCGAAAAAGGGAACTTTCTATATACGATACTAAATATAAACATGCGAAGGAATGTGTGTGCGCAGCAAAACTGGCAAAAAGAGCGTCTGGGTTAAATCACCAGGCGCAGTTTTGCCGCCGAGAAAAAATCGATGGGTTGGCTGTAATACCGAGTTTTGGATTGCAAATTGTTTTCACTTGCTTTACCTCGAGGTATATTTTTAAATAACAAATGAATATCATACAAATCTCAAATGTTTTGTTATTTCAGTGCTTGTTGAAATAATACTCAAATGCTTTAATTAAAAAATTGAAGAACTTAACTGAATAAAATAAGAGTTTTTAAAAACTATATATTGTATATTGGTTGTAACGTACTTACTACTCTACAAAATCCCTTAATATAAATTTTATTAGCAATTATTGTTCCTATAAAATAATACGTCGTTTAGTTTCTAAGTATAAAGATACGTTTCGCGTATATGTATATGAATCACGTGATTGTGTCCGGGCTAGTAGTCTACCTTGAATATTGCATCAGGTGAAGAATAAGGTCTCTTAGCGAGAGATTGTAAGAAAACCAATGGAAAATTTAAGATTCAATCAGATCTTAAATTACGCATTCTTTAAAATATATATACATGTATAGAAAACTTTTCCACGATGTTAATAATCTACAACAATTGTTTAATTTGTTTATATACTTATTTTTCATACGAAATTGACAAAAATAATTTTACGAGGTATAAAAATAAAACACTTAACATTTACAGTTACGAATTTTTAATTCATGTAGAATATATATTGAATTAAATAATATCTAATTATTTTCACTATTGTATCTGAAAATTTTATTTTTTTTAATTAACAACTAGAAGCTCAAAATATTAAATAATATTAGAATATAAATAAGAGTGATAAATATTTACAAACAATTCACAAATTTTTACTCTTCATGTATAGTGAGAACCGGTTTACCCGCTATGTGATTAACCGCAAATATTTTCATTTCACATCTATATTTACCAATACACGTAAATGTACTTTCAAGTATTTTAGTATAATATTTTTTTCAAAAATGACAAAGCAAGATATTCTCTGTTACAAATTGATCTAAACATGTGTTTTCATACGCTTTTATCATACGTAGCTCTTAAGAGTTAAAAAATGCTTTTGTTTGGATTCGCAAAACTCAAGGATAAAAGACCAATGACTTTCTCACTCTTATAATTTACAAAGACTTTAAAATGCAATCAATCAATTTTTCTTTCGTAAAAACTTCAACTAGATTTACATCACATACTCATATACCATTCAATTAAGTATTCAATAAAATCTAAGTTATTAAAGTGAACTTTAATCTATAGAACTTTACGTCTATAGAAAAACTAAAATGTCTTAAGGCGTATAAGAACACCCTCTTTTGTTGTGTAATGCATGCATTTAGGTCAACGATATAATTCAAACATTAGCGGATTTTTAACATACCCTCAGTTCACTTTATAGTGCTTTAGGAGGAAAGTTCGTTCATTTTTTCTAAATGTTTTACTAAAAAAATTATTCGTAACGTCATAAAAAATAATTTTCTATAAAAAGAAAATCTCTTCCGATATTACCCATTCAATATACATTATAAAATAATCACAAAAGTTGTATTTATCAAAATTCAAATTTTAAAAACAATTTTATAAAACAAATTTTCATAACTTGAAAATCCAATAAATTTATATTGATCTGTAGAAAACTTTTCAAAATTAATCGTACAATGTCTGTGTAAACTATATTTAATATTGTAATGAACTGCTACAAAATTTTAGTTATCAAAACATTTCTTACAGTAAAAATAATTTTAGTTTTGTCTTTTTAAAATCTTTCATTTACTTTTTCAGATCGGAAATCTTTACTTCTATTTAAATGCAATTACAGTTATTTTTCAAAAACATATGTTTTCTAAATGTATTTATTTATCTCGATTATCTATGCAGATTTATCATTACACTAAACCGATTAGAAGCATACAGGTATCTTTAAAAGCTGTGAAAACTAATAAAAAAATGCTTTCTCATGCACAAGATGACTGTGGTAATCGGAACTGTCGGTCTTAATTTCCATTATGGAATACAGTCAACCGCTCGACCTTGAAGGACCGCAATGAAAGTTCCTGCTGAGGAGGTCTCTGACACGCCGACCCTGATCTCGAGGTTCGTACGTGCATACATTTTTCATAAAGTCGATCACTTGCGTTCTGTTAAACAAAACTACAGATAGTGGCACCACGGTATAGATGCCTGCAAACGATGCATTCTGCAGATTTTCTATTAACGTGTTAATAGAAATTTTAAAAGTGCTGATTATTGTCCTTCGACACTATAACTTTTCTAAAAAATGATGATGAGAAGGAATTGAATGGTCCAGCTGTCAATATAGGTGAATAAATTTACACCAATGGTTTATTTGCCGACGTTTCGGGCATTTTATTTGCCCCTCTTCAAGGTTATATAATTAACTATTTACATGGCTCTTTGACTGGCAGCAGTCATACTGCTTAGAACATGCCATGTAAATAGTTAATTATATAGCATTGAAGAGAGGCAAATAAAATGTCCGAAACATCGGCAAATAAACCATTGGTGTAAATTTATTCACCTATATTGACAGCTGGATCATTCAATTCCTTCTCATCGTCATTACAATAGGATTGCTCATTAATTATATATTAAATAATAACATTTTTGAATTGACACTACTTTTTATTTAATATCTATTATAATTAAAATTTTGTATAAAAAAAAACAATGCGTCTCATTCAGAGCCGTAGTACATAGAAACTGACTTTAGACGCTCTTTGAAATCTCTGTGAGATTTGGATGGGGACAGATAAAAATATGTGATATTTTTTTTAATTAAATTTGTCCAATTTCTACTTTGCTTGAAAAATTTAACTCAGAAAACTTTTTCAAAGAAGAGCATTGCAAAATTTCGAATTCAACTTTTTAGAATTAAAGGTGGTTGAGCCCATAATGTATATGTAATTATAAAACATCAATATTTGTATCAATTGTTGAATTGGTTTTGATTCTCATTTTATTATAGAATTATGTTTTTTCTCCATTGATATTCTACTCTGGTAGAAATTGTATAAATTTAAGCTTAAATTAACTAGCTTTTATCAGAGTAGCTAAATTCTTCTTACGGTGACTGCTGCGTTTGGTGCCGTAACTAGCTGAAGTTTTACAGAGTAGATTGATTTTTATTAGTCATTTTTGTCTGAAAAAAACAAAAATCTTTTCCTAATAAGTAAAAAAAACCGTAATTCATTGGGGGTGCCCATGCGCAGAAACGCATTCGTAATCTTTATCAATATGTTTTTTGTTTCATCATTCGCGTATAACTATGATTCTCCGAAAAAATTTGTTATTTCATATTTTACTTGATAAAAACGTTTTTTTTTCTATAATTTAGTAGGTTTTAATTGATAAACTTTTTACTCCCATAACGTTACATGTTATTCATGACATTTTATAAACTGAGTTTTCTCTATAATTAAGTCATTGACATCGAATTTTCTTAGCTCGAATTAAAAATTTAGTGTTTAGAGAAAATTTTTGTTTAGTTTTAAGAATATTTATTTATAAAAAGTTTCCAAAGTCACCTTTAGAAAATACTGTGCGATTTCTACCAAGTAAATTAGTAATAAAAATATGAACTCGTTGAATATTATAAATACAAAAGTTTATGCCCGTTTATTTATTAATCTAAAAGTAATGCTAGAAATAATTTTGTAAAGTGATTATTCATTAAATAAAAAATTTTTTTTATACTCACCTCATAGATTGCTATTAACTTGACGCCGATCCTAGGTGGAAACCCTTATTCCCACTTTGCATATCTGATGTTAATAAGAGGGTGTAATAGTCATATTTTAGTACTAACCTTGTATTATCGGCGGAGCATGTCAAAATAATTAATATAAATAAAAGAATAACGATTTCCGTCTTAAACAAATTCAGTTGCCCTGCGTAATCCTCTAATAAGTACGATCTACTTATATACTCGTTCTACAAAGTTCCGAGACAAAAAAAAAACGATGACACCTTTGTTTATTCTTGGAACGAAATTTAGTTAATTTTCGTTAATTTTCGTTCCAAGAATAAACAAAGGTGTCGTGTTTTTTTTGCCTCGAAACTTTGTAGAATGATGTATTTACAGGATTACGCAGGGCAACTAAATTTGTTCAACGCGTAAATCGCTATTCTTTTATTTATATTAATTATTTTTACATGTTGCGCCGATAAAATAGTGTTAGTATAGTGAGACACCCCCTTAAGGCTTAGATGCAATGAACGCTTTCAATTGCGCCAGGGATATGACACTGATGAGCATGCTAAGGTTATAATTAAAATGCATGCAATATCTTCTTTGAATACTAAGAAGCTATTTTAGGGATCACTGTTCATGCAGAAGATCGATGATGATGCTATAAAAAAAGATGGAAGTAACATTAAGGGCAGTATAGAACTCCGTAATAAATCTCGCCATAAGGACACCTTTTATGATGAGATAATATTATGTATAGAAATATTAAAGGGTGCCGTATGCTGATTGGTTATATTTAAGATTAGTGTAGAGGTTAATTGTTGTGAAAAATGGTAACATCAAACTATACTTATTCAGGTGATGTATTAAAAAATAACTCGAGGGAAGACGGTAATCTCGAATTAATTATAATTAATTAAAGCTGTACCGCAAATGAAAAAGTAAAAGGTGCACGTATCTACTCTGAACCTCATAAAGTATGGGAAAATAATCCTTGACAGTAAACTTATCTTTGGGTAGCACACATTAAGAGAGTAGCAAAATAGGCCTCAACAGAGAAAACAATGCTAGACATAAAATACAATAATTGTGAACAGCATCAACTCATGTCCCTGCAAGAGGAGCTTACTTATTATATATTTATACACTGTTCAGTTGATAATACTGTAAGAAATAGAAGTTACGGCTGAGGCTCTCCCAAATAAATTCTATCAAAAAGAGTTGGTTGCAATACAACAGAGAACAGCTCTCGAAGTGCTACTGTACCTTTGGGCAAGAGCTTTTGACCTTGGTTTGGATTATTCCCATCGATCTACTCGCTTAGGAGAGATAGTTTAGCAAATAAAAGGAGTCTACCTTTTAGAAAGCGTATGCCTATGTAATTGCTATGACTAACACCACCAAAATTGCAGAAATAATAGGATAAAAAGATTAGGAACCAGCGGGTGGCCAAGCTCATCAAATATCTAAATATTAGGCTAATTACTAGTTTACGAGCTTTGACAAATATAGAACCCATTCTATTTACTCTTTTATAAAACAACTATTTGAAACCACGCTATACTTCTACGATTTCCCGGCGATAATGTATTTATACCTTTTCTGTCTGTGTTGTATTTAAAAGAAATACAAAAGAAAGTATAAGCGCGACCTTCGCACAATACCTTACAAGGAGTTCGGAGTGGCATCAAATATCTGAAATGGTAGAAATTATTTATTTTTACTACATGAAACCTTACACTTTTTAGAAGTATAGTCATTCTCCTGTAACTTGACCCTGATTTTTTATATTTCTTTGGCAAAGAACTATCAAACAATTTATGAAAAGTAAAATTTTAACTTTTAAGGAAAAGAAAACATTTATTTTTGGAATTTATAGAGAAATTTCCCGGGAGTTATCTGTAGAACTAACTATTAGACTTCATCAGTGAGGTGCAGACAGTTCCCATGCCAGACATATAGTAAACTAAACCAAAAAATTATGAAATTAAATGTTGCAACTAGAAAAATAAATGAAACATGGTTTTCTAATATTAATGTGATGCTATAATTCTAACTAACAGAGTGCACACTTTCCGGTGGATCGGGATTTCAGCGGGCAATTTTTAACCATTTTCTTACGCTATCTTTAATTGCTTGTAATTTTCTGAAAAATTAATATTTTTAAACGAATCAGAGCTTAAATCTTATCTTTTACTGTCTACTTTTATAATCTTCTTTCTTCGTTTTCGTATTATAAATACTTGCAATGTGACAGTCAATAGAAGACACCTAATTTTTTAACGAAATAGAAGATATTTGAGATTAGACCGCCCATATCTCAAGAAAAATGGCCTATGAGATGGGATTAGGTACACTGAGCTTCATTTCTAGATATCAGAAATCGACTCTCAAATGCCCGCTGCAATCCGTTTCTCGGAGGGTGTGCACTCTCCTTGTAAGATTAAATAAGCTTAGTAGGCCATTTATAATCCTGGTTTCCGATATTAATTTAAGAAAGGGTTCGTTAATTATATTATTTCCATCTCCACTATAATGGCCCTTTATAGCTTGGAATGCGGGGCAAAAGTCGCGTCTGATTCCCTCTTTTATTTTATTCCCGCAATGCGGGAATACAGTTAATTGGCGGGAATAATGTAACATAGTCTAATTTTTTACGTTTATGGTGAATTTGGTTAAAACGAACAAAATTATAACACATAAATACAAAATAACTTTTCAAATCTATAAAGTGGCCACAATGGAGATGGGAATAAAGTACTATATGTAACACGGGACTAAAGTCGCCGATTTTTCCCGCTTATAGCTCGATGCGCTCAGCCGTGCAATAATGGTCCACTTAAGGTGGTACTATGGGCAGATATAGTACTTACATATAAAATATTCTACAATGAATTATTCTCATACTGCAAAGTGAGAACCCATATAGTATCATAGACCGGTACTTTAAGTTACGGAAAAATTTTTTTTAACGAAATTTCATTACTAACAAAGTAGATATCGTCAATGTAAAAAAAATGATGCAATAAATCGCTTTAATCTTTTTCATTTTTGCTTCAATTTCAATTTTTAAAGACTCATTTTCATCTTTGTTGACTTGAGTAAATTCATTATTTCACGGTGTAATAATGGGCTGCTTAAGTCACAGGTAAGCGTGACTTAAGTGCGGATTTAGGTCACACAGTACTACAAAATAACACTTTTTTATAATACAAATGACGATATCTATTTATAATACTGAAACTTGGGAACAATTTTTTTTTCGCTAATTGAAATACTTTTTTGTCATAGCATATAGTTCCTTATATTGTAATATGAAAACAATTCTCTATAAGAACTTGTATTTGTTGTCGATTTGGACGCTGAAGCATCATTAAGGGTCTTTATTGAGATATAATGTTGCAGACTTTTAACATTAGATTGATTTACTATACATTTCGGTTTTATGTTATTTTACTGTATAACTTTAAAGTTTTTGGTGTACCTCTGCCTACTTACGCTTGTAGTAACAAGCGTTACAAAAAATTTTGAAAGTTAACTTCATAGCGTAGCATTTTTTCTTCTTATGTTATGAATGATATCTTTTAACTTCTGTGCAAGATTCACATATATAATTATGAAGACAAGTATCAATTATTAAGATACAAATAAAAATAGACTGAAAAATTAATAGTCTGAAGCCAAACGAATCTGATAAAATACTGTCATTCTCTGAGTCAAATGTTGATTATTCATTTATCACATTGAATTAGCATGGTTTATTACTAATTGTAAGTTATGTATTCCATTGAAAGAAATTTAATCTAGAGAGAAAAAAATTTTCAAACATAGTTTAAAATTTTTTAAAATTAAAAAATGAACAGTATTTAAAGTTTTTGAGCGAATGAAATAGTACATTACGGTACAAGTGACGAAAGTTGAAGTTCCGCCACTGCGTGAAGTTGGCGCCCTCGGCTTCGCCATATCACGTAGTGGCGGGCCTTGAAGTTTCGTCTCGTGTACCATATACTATTTTTCTTGATGTCCGGTGGAAAGTACGTTTGCCACTGACAATGATAACGCACCCGATGGGCTCGAGAGCATTGAGTTTGATGCCCGCCCCCGATATTTGCGGCACGAGCGCAGCGAGTACTGCTGGTCGGGGGGGCGGGCATCGAAAACATCACGTGCATAATTTTAATAAGTGAATTTTACTGAAGATCATGTAAAATATTTTTATTTTACGTGCAATTGTTACAATTGTTACACGTACAATTATTAAACATGCGGTACTTTTGCTCCATTTGCAGCAACAAAGTCAACTACTTTATTTGTATCTGAAAAAATAAATGATCACTCAAGAAGAAATTCTCACAAAAAGTGCGACATTATTAATGAACAATCTTTTATCCATTTCACAAATTAAAGCAATATAAATCACATGTATACCCGATGGGCCGCATTGATTCTGACAATGCATACCCCGTTAGTGACTGTCACACATAATATTTAAATCGTTAACATACCTCGAAAATGATATAAACATTCAAAAGGTTATGTGTGAGTGCCACTAACGGGACATGCATTGCTAGAATCAATGTCCATCGGGTGTACCTTGATGATCAGAAGTGATAGTTTTTGTTGTAAATATAGGTTAATGACTTTGAATATGTTGACAAAACCTCTAAAACAATCTATTAATAAAGTCTACAGTTGCCTAGTTACCAACTCAGAATCAATGGTTAAATGTCCCTCTTTCGCCATCGAAAACAATGGCGAAACCACGTACTTTCCACCAGAGCATCAAGAAAATATTTCTACTTATAGGGGAAGGCGGGGCATGACGTGTCAGGTAGGTAAGTTTGGCACCCTCATATTTTTAATATTAATGAATGCAAAAAATGTAATTTTTACGTAAACCTAATTAGATATGCTTTTAGAATTTTCCTCTATACTTTTGAGATTATAGATAATGTTTAACATTTAATTTAATAAGATTGAAAATCGGTGCTTAGAAACAAGGTTGACTTCATTTTTAAGTCGCTTGGAGCAACGAGAAAATGATTTTTTTTCTAAATGAGACCAAACCTATTTGATAGTTTCAACTTTTATATTTCAAGCCCTGTTTTTGTTATTTTCAGAAAATCTTTATAAATAATATAATTAAAAAATGAAAATGGTATTAAAATGGGGCATGACGTGGCACCCTGGCGGGGCACGCGTGGCACACTCGGGCGTATCAGTGCGCCGCGGCGGCCGCCGAGCGAAGTGATGTAACCTACAAACCAAAAACGGAGCAAGATGGGTTAACAACTACGCAGTGCAATAATTTAGTTTTAACTAGTTTTTAGTTTCAATTATTACATTAATAAGTAAATAACGATTATTTCGACTGCGTATTAAGTTATATATTTAGAGTAGAAAAAAGCCACTTGAAGACTTAAACACAAATCAGCTTGATTTATCCATTGTTAATAATAATTCAGCTTCCGTAAATAATGAAAATTACTTTAGAGAAGTAATACCTGAAGAATCAATTGTAGATACTCAAACTGCCTTTTTCAATGGTCAGGTAGTTCAAATATGCTACATAGATGAAAATGATGCGAAATCTTTAAATTTAAACTTATTGTAATAATAATGATAATTTGTTAATCAAACAAAAGTATTATGTTGTGATCATATTTTATAAGAAGGAATTTATAATATAAAATCATTTATTAAAATGTAATAATTTATTTTAAAATAAAAATTGTTATGTTCCTTAATAAAAATAAAATTTTAAATTTTCAATAGACTGATGATTAATTATTTGATTTTTGAAAAGTTTATTATGGCATAATTATTAAAGTATTAATTACTGGAAAAAAGAATTGAAAAATACCTATAGTAAAATATTAAATTTGACTGTGCCATGCGTGCCCCGTCGGGTGCCACAATCCACCCGCCGGTGGGGCACGTAGAGCATTTTTTTCAGAATTTCTTTTCTGTATTTTATCAATAATTAAAAGAAAATGAAAAAAAAGTTAATAGTTTATTTTATTTTATTTTTTTCTGATCTAATTATTTCGTTTTTGTACATTTTGAAATAATACACGGTTTAGTTGTTATTTTTAATCAAAGTTAGGGTGTCACACGTGCCCCGCCCTCCCCTACTACGTGAATGAATACACATTAACTAAGTTTTTAGAAAAATTTTATTTCCCTTGAAAATATTTTATACAATTAATTGTATTTTAGTTTTTTACATAAAGTCTACCGTATTATAAAGAAAAAAATATCTTCCGTTTGTTGCAAGCTTAATTTACACGACGAGAAGAGGTGAGGCGACGAGTTGTCCGTCAGTGCCAAGAAGGAGGGGTAGGCCGTTAGCTTGAAGAAGATGCTGCTGGAGATTTTGCTGTTGAACTCTGGCGGCAGTCAGCTCCGGCGATTCTAAAAACTGAAAGCTGGAGCTACTAGAGGCGCCGGTGGGACTGACACTGGCCAGCGTATGCGCCAGGCGGGTTGCGGAGAGTAAGGGGCTAGCTCCGTGCTGTGATTGAACCTGAAAATATTTTAAAATTTTATTCATTGAAGAAGAACTAAGAAGATAACTTAATTAAAGCTGACGTACTCTATATTCTTTTAATATATTTATAGTGCACGTTTTTTATAAAATTGTAATATAAAAGGTGTCCAAAGATAATATTACACTATTCGGTATTTAATTTACTACAATATACCGATGCAATATGCCAAACAAAAGTATGTGTATATATTTATAGTAAACTTTACCTGTGCACTTGTTGAAGCTGAAAGAATTCCAAGACCCAGGGCATTTCTAATATTGTCGTTAGCCTGAGCGCGCTGACGTACGGCCTCAAGTTTCTTCTCTACATCACCCTAAAGAGTAACATAATGCAAAGGCAAAAATAAATAATTACTCTCCTAATTTTAATTGTGAAGTTTTATTTTATACTTAATTCAAGGGGCTGTGCACTTCGACATCTTACGAAGATTTCTGTCTAAGATTCTAATAAGAGGTTTTAATGAGAGTAATAGATGTAAGATTTTAATGAGAGTAGAAATTAATTTCGAAGACAAGACTTCCACAATTTCTGAAAGATTTTCTTGATTTTTTTAGACATTCAAGACTCGTCAAAGTTTCAAAGTCTCTGGAAGACTTCTCAAAATCTTTGGTAAACTTTGGAAGTCTTGGAAGTATTTTAGTTTTCAAAACTCTTTGGGAATTTTTTTTTCAATACTATTTCCGATAAAATATGTCTTTTCAAGAA
Organism: Torymus aiolomorphi; assembly: GCA_036365515.1. NCBI lineage: Eukaryota > Metazoa > Arthropoda > Insecta > Hymenoptera > Torymidae > Torymus > Torymus aiolomorphi. The sequence continues at coordinate 100,052,016 of CM070874.1, forward strand.
TTCGATTAAACTTATAATGCGTACACAGTTCCTCAGTTTGATAGACTACATGGAAAATTCCTCTGATGTGTTCTTAATAAAAAATCTAAGGCACTTCTGAATGAGAATAATTATTAACGTAGACACATAAAACGTGTATGTATATATCTGTGGCTTCCCGGAAAAACCACGTAAGGGACGAGTTTTTCAAAATCGGTTTTATGCCTTTTTTCTCATCTTTAAACAGTCCTCTATCATCTAGCCGTGACAGAAATTACGAAAGTGCACTCGTTGTCTTGAATCAGCACAAGGAAAAACCACATATCTCCATTTTTTTCAACAATTTCCCGAAATAACCACGTATCTCCATTTTTTAAAGAATAATTCCCGGAAAAACCACGCAACTCCACTTATTTTTTTAGAATAATTCCCGGAAAAACCGCGTAACTCCACTTTTTTTTAGAATAGCTCCCGGAAAAACCACGTAACTCTACTAAAAATTTTTTTTATTCCCGGAATAACCACGTAAGTGAAATTCGATTTCTAAAACATGAACGCTATTTTCTCTGGTTACTATGACAAAAAATATGTTATTTACATTAGTATTCATAGACGCAGTGTTGCATTTAACCTCATTTATCTTGATTTATAACATCGATGCGAAACCTGCGAAACTAAAAACTCGATTTACTCGAAATAATGAAAAGTGGAGATAAGTGGTTTTTCCTGGAAGTTATATATATATATATATATATATATATATATATATATATATATATATATATATATAATTTAAATATAAATATAGCTTCAAAAATTTTAAAACATCTTCATTTCATCATCAAAAAAGCTCTTTTACACCACTCTAACCTCAAAATCATAACTTTAATATGATTATTCGGCTCTCGTGGTGTAAAATACGGTACGACACTGGTGCGAAAGGTGATTTTTACCGCATTCGACTTTTCGCACTCGCTTCGCTCGTGCGAAAAATGTCTCCTGCGGTAAATAATCACCTTCCACACCCGTATCGTAATGTACTATTTATGATTTGCTTAATGACATTCTATAATATTAGTCAACATCCACAGAATCTATTTTGAAGTAACTGAACGCGATTTTTTTTTTCTAAATATATTAAATTAAAAATTTCAGCCGTTATATTTTATAAATCGTATTAGAATTGTTTCTCAAAATTTCTCAAAAAGACAAATTCGTTTTCTGATAACTCAAAATGGATTCTCTAAGACATTAATACTATATAGTATCATTAACAAAATTATTAAGAATTTGTTTTGCCGCGTAAGGAAAGTATTTGTGAAAATTCTGTGATGGTATATCATAGAGAGCGATTGACGTCATATTTGAGTTTAATAACTCAATCGAGCTCATCGGATAACGTACTTTTATTCTTTTGTGTTTCTATATAATTAATTTAATATATTATTCATAACGCGCTTTCTACAAGTAAATTCCATACAGATGAGTTTGAGAACATGAAACTATTTTTTTTATTTCTGTATTGCATGTTCTATAATTTTATAAAATTTTAAATGAAGTATATCAACTTTACTAACATTTCATTTACGTATGTTATTCAAGAATTTATAAATACAAATACAAATTACAAATTAACTGAACTGTATTATTGTTAATGTATTATGTAATCAACGACCAACTTGAAAACAAGTTTACTTTAAACACGTTAAGTAAGTACTTATTTTAATTCATTATTGTTAACTTAAATAAAAATAGTATATGTAATGCGTGTACAAGGTGATTTTCGCTCTCGTCATATTTGTCGATTCATACCAAAACACGTTACTTTGCGCACTTGTTGAGTAATGTGCTATTCTTTTACTAATTTCTCCGTGTGCATACAATGCATTCACTGTTTATTTGCAGCATGCAATTCAGAACCAACAAAGAGTATTTTTAAGTGTTTATTTAAAATGCACATAACTCATAGCTTTGAATTTAAGGTAACCTACATTTCGGAAAATCAATTTAAATGTAAGAAGTGGAAGTTGCACTTACTCCATATGGTGGGCACCATGGGCAGTCCTCAAGAAGCTCGGCATTCAGAGGAGCATTATTCAATAATCGCAGTTGCCGGGGCGATGATGCAGTAGCGGAAGCTGTGGCATAAGTTTGGAGGCTGGGCAAAGGAGTGGCGTGAAGCACTCCCGGACGAGCAACCGCAACCGACACAATTGCAGATAGAGCCAACTAACATTCCAAACATAAGTTAATATGTAAATGAAATTTTTTTAATTTTTTAAACGTGTTTTACTTTAAGGAGATCCTATATTTTCACGCACTTTGATGAACGTGTCATGAAATCCTTAGAAATTTAACCTTTAAGAGTCAATTTTAGCTATAACTTTTCCTATTAAAATAATTTATATCTCATGGCCGAATCCATCTCAAATCAGGTGGCCTTCATATGCCTATGTCACCAATCATTTTGGGATAAAAGTATTTATGTTCTTCTCCAAAAATTATTTGACCCGTATATTTTAATTTTTTTGTTGCAACAAAATTTCATGCGTTCAGCAATGCCGCAAAATTCCGAGAAAATCCTTACTTAGAAATAAATTTTTTCAATATAATTTTCAAACAGCTACTGCTTAACCAGTTTTTTAAGCTTTTTAGCGTGTAACACAAAATTTCACTCAGGTTTGAGCTCTCTTTCATGGTCTGTATGTTATTTAAAAAAAAAAAAATAAAAAATGCCCGAGTTATGCACTTTTTACTGAAAAATGCAGTTTTTAGAAAAATGCATTTTTCTCGAAAAAGCCTATTTTTTTTTCTCAATTTTCTTTGGTCATGATAGAGAACGTAAATAGCTATCTAGGCGTGTTTATGAGATTCACGGGTTTTCCACTGGGATAGCGGTCACTAATGAGATAACAGACAAACAAAATTTTCACGCTTAACGCTTATATATAGTGATATAACAATGATATAACAGTCAATATAAAGATGTTTATCTTTGTGCGTATATAGGTAGTATAAATGCATATGCGAATACTTGTATGTGTTTATGTACTAATACATTTGTCTGCTAAATGGCTATCGTTTGACTTAAGATTTACCAAGATAAGTTCGGTTTCTACTATATATCACACCTCTAGTCTTTTTTAAAACTATCATCTTTTTGAAAATTATTACATATTTACACCTTATTAACTTAACTACGATGTCTCAAAATTACTCAACGAAGAGAATCAAATGTGCAGATTTTTTACATAAGCACAACAAATCTGTTTCCAATCTAAATCTGTACGTTTCAAACAACTTGAGGATCTTGCTCATCCATTGAAGCACCTTTATCCTGATTTACTTTTAACACCCTCTATACATGTGTGTAAAGATTGTTACAATCGTGCTTTAGAAGTGGTGAGTAGCACTGACAATGAATTTACAACGGATAATGAAGTTACCGACAATGTAGTCGATAAAGATGAAGATTTTTTACCAAGTACTCCAGAACGTATCGAAGAATTTAATAATGAAGTAAGTACATCTTTCTTAGGTTCTGTATCACCTCTTAAGAGAAAAAATCTTATACATGAAAAATCACTTGAAAATTACGTAAAAAGGAAGAAAAATAATATACTTTCAACATTGTCTAATGCCCTCGATGTGAAGTTGAACAATGTTTATGATGTTTCTATAAAAGCAAACGAATCAACTGCATGCCGTTGTACATAATGGGTACAAAATATTGGTTTAGCCTTGCAAAAGTGTTCTACGATATCAGAAAAAATAAAAATTCTGACTTTGCTACCCTCATCACTAACGAAAAATGAAATTTCATCCTTATTTCCAGACATAACGATGTACATGATAGAAAGAGCGAAAAGTCTTGCACAAGAAAAGGGAGTTTACTCGGAACCAGAATCATCCAATTGATGAAAGGATCGAAAAAATTGTTATAGAATATTATATAAATGATGATTTTAATTGTTCAAGGCAGATTCCTAATAAGAGTGACGTTATTACTGTTAAAATAAATGATAAAAAAGAGAAGAAAGTTAAACGTTTCCTTACTCGAAGTCTGAAAGCAAGGTATGAAACATTTAAAAATGATTATCCCGAATTGAGAATTGGTAAATCGAAGTTTTATAGATTGCGACCAAAATATGTCTTATTTAGCCCCATCAAAGAAGTTTGTCTCTGTATCTATTACGCAAATTATGATTTATTTCTTACGAGCTTAATTAATTTCAGAGGGAGTAACGTTACAGAGTTTGATGAAATTCGGTCAAAAATAATAAAAGCAACAATGTGTTCTGAGCCATCTGATTTATGTTATTTACAAGAATGTAAAATGTGTCCAGGCAGTAGTGGAATTACGTTTCATGTTCTAAAACTGCAAGATATAGAAGGCACAGAAGAAATTACATATGCTTTGTGGGATAAGGGTAACTTGATTAAAAAAACAGTGTCAATTTCTGCTTTTAAAGATGAACTTTCGATTTGGACCATGAAGGTTAATACTCACATGTATGTAAAAAATATACAACGCAAAGCTATAAAAGCAGAAAGAGAAAATGCTAAAAAAGACCCATATCATTTAGTTCTTCAAATAGACTTCGCTGAAAACTGGGCTGTGATTCATAATAAAGCTGTTCAAGGAAATCATTGGGTTAATGATCAAATTTCTATTTTTACAGCAGTCTCTTATCAAGGGGATTCGACACAAAGTTTCGGAGTCATAAGTGATGACCGAAAACATGATTCAGCGTATACTTTGCTAGCAGTAAAAACAATTATAACCTACTTGAAAGCCAATTGTTGTGATTCAATAAAAAAATTACCATTGTATCAGACGGCGCCGCTAGCCACTTTAAAAATCGCTTTCAATTATATGAATTAAAACGAGCACCATTTGATATAAAATAGTTGTTCTCTGCTACTGGGCACGGCAAAGGAACTGTAGATGGTGTGGGTGAATTTATAAAGCATTATGCTACTTCGCATAATCTTCGAGAGCCCCATGAAAAATCCATTCAAAATGCCAACGATTTTGTAAAGCACGTTCAAAAATATACAGATCCAATTAAAATAATACATTTACAAGACGTTGACGTAGAAGAGTTTAGAAAAGTAAAAAATATTGATTGGCTTGCTACTCTAAGTATCCTGGAATTCAAAAAACTCATTTATGGATTAAAGAAACGTGCAACGATAAAATACATTGTTTGACAACAAAGACCGCTGATCGTCCCCTTACTCAAGTAAGAATAATGAAGCCGAAAATCAAAGGTAGTTATAAAAATAAAAAAAATACATACATATGTGCATACCTCTATATTACTTATATACGCACAAAGATAAGCATCTTTATATTAACTATTATATCATTGTTATATCACTATATATGGGCAATTCCTGGGAAATTTCCCTTTTACGTCGCCAAAAAAAATGACAAATTTTTTTGAATGCACAAGTGTGCACATTGTGGTAAGTACCACACAAGGTTTTTCTCGTTTCTTGAACCTTACAGAACGTGACAAAACGTGTGTTCCAAGCCGATTGAGTGGTATCATTTTTTTACAGCACTTTTAATTTTTCTTATGTAAATTTAACATGGGAAAAATGGGTGAAAAGTTGTCATTGATTATGAACCAATAACAAGCTATTGAAGATACCAAACCAAATTTCACAAAAAATCGATTAAAGATGAAGAATAGAGCTTTAATTTGAGAGGGCAATCGTTAAAATCGGTCGATTCGGTGCAAAGCTACGTGAATTTGAAAATGAATCAAAAGTGCGAAAAATGACGAAAATTTTAAGAATTACGATGATTTGGCAAAAATCGCTCATTTTTGGTCATTTTTCGCCATTTTCAAATTCACGTAGCTGTGCACCGAACCGACCGATTTTAACAATTGCCCTCTCAAATTAAAGCTCTATTCTTCAACTTTAATTGTTTTTTTTTTGTGGAATTTGGTTTGGCCTCTTCAATAGCTTGTTATTGGTTCGTCATCAATGACAACTTTTCACCCATTTTTCCCATGTTAAATTTCCATAAGAAAAATTAAAAGTTTTTCACGTTCTGCAAGGTTCAAGAAACGAGAAAAACCTTGTGTGGTAAGTGTGCATTCAAAAAAATTTTTCATTTTTTTTGGCGACGTAAAAGGGAAATTTCCCAGGAATTGCTCGTAGAAGCGCTAAGCGTGAAACATTTGTTTTATGTGTTATCTCATTAGTGATCGCTATCCCATCGGAAAACCCATGAATCTCACAAATACGCCTAGATAGCTATTTACGTCCTCTATCATGACAAAAGAAAATTGAGAAAAAAATAGGCTTTTTCGAGAAAAATGCATTTTTCTAAAAACTGCATTTTTCAGTAAAAAGTGCATAACTCGGGCATTTTTTATTTTTTTTTTTTTAAATAACATACAGAACATGAAAGAGGGCCCAAACCTGAGTGAAATTATGTGTTACACGCTAAATAGCTTAAGAAACTGGTGAAGCAGTAGCTGTTTGAAAATTACATCGAAAAAATTTATTTTTAACTAAGGATTTTCTCGGAATTTTGCGGCATTGCTGAACGCATGAAATTTTGTTGCAACAAAAAAAATAAAAATATACGGATCAAATAATTTTTAGAGAAGAACATAAATACTTTTATCCCAAAATAGTCGGTGACATAGGCATACGCGGGCCACCTAATTTGAGATGGATTCGACCTCATGTAGGAACTTTTTAAAGCATTTTAAAAAATATATGTATAGTAAATTTTAAGAAAAGCTGTTTTTGCATATATTGAATAATATTTAGAAGAAAAAAAGGTTAGAACATTGTGGTTAAAAAAAATGTCCACGCTTTAGAAGGATGCAAATAGGTAAAATGCTCATAGATTTTTGCATATATTTAACTGGAATGTAATAAGATATATTAAATAACATACATTTGAATAATAATTATAACATTAATAATGATTCAGTATACATTGAGTAAGTGATACTAAAAATAGTATGTCAAAAGTAACTTTAGAATACAATTCAATAATAAATTGAATTTTTTCATTGAAGATATTCGTTTGAATAAGAAAATTTCAATTCTTTTTACTTGATAAAACTTTGAGACTGCAATATATACATAAGGCACCTTAATAGTATTATAAAATTGAAACATAATTATTGAGCAATTCAATTCTAAGATGACATTAAAATATTGGCTCCATCCAAAAAAAAAAAAGTTCTACATATTATATATAAGAAATGTCTTTGACTTTAATAAACTGTAGCTCGAATTTGATTTACTTTAAACATCGATTACTTCCAATTAAAATGAAATTTAAATACCCATTTCTCAACAATTTGATACACTGAGAAAAAAATTGTGTAATTTTTATAATTTTTATAGGAAAATTTACTATACTGGAGGGGAATCTCACCACAAGATGTCAGTTTAATAGTTTTTATAAAACAGTATAGTAATTTTTAGACTTTCTCGAAAAATTTCAGAAAAAAATTTTTCTCACCGATTTTATTCGTTTTATTAAGACTTATTAAGGATAAACAGATATGATTAAATAATATTAAATTTAAACGATGAAAAAAATCTTGCCGGAATGGGAAATCGAACCTGGGCCTCCGAATTGACAAGCGAACTTCTTACCATTTGCGCCGTTTACATATTCGAATCGTCTACATATGTTACAGTATAACAATACTTATAAAAGTGAATTATTCTTATCAAACTTCAAAAACAAATTGGATATTAATCTATGGATAATTATTTAAGTGTTGATCAAAGTAATTAATAAAAAAACTTATCTATACTATATCTAAAGCAAGTTTTCTTCAACAAAATTGCAGGTTAGAACGAGTCGGCGCGATTATGTTATGTTGTTTTAATGGTAGCGCGCATGCGCAGTGCAGTGCGTACTCCTAAATTACTATACTGTACAGGAAAAATTTTTATCCAATATAATAAAATTTACTACTTTTCTAGGTAAAATTTATATTAAAGTTTTGTAAAATTTATGAAATCGAATTTTTATCATGCTGTTTAGTAATTTTTTCTACTTTTGTATAATAACTTTTATCAACTTTTTAGTAATTTTTTCATACTTTTAGTGTAAAAGTTATTAGAATTTTAGTAAATATCTCGTTTGTGCGATCTTATGGTAGGATTCTCCGCACAGTATAGTAATTTTTCCTATAAATATTGTAAAAATTCTAAAACTTTTTTCTCAGTGTAGATATAATAATTTGATCATATCAATAAAAAAAAATATTTAATAAACCGCACGTAAACCTTTAAACCTTTAAACCTTTCTTAAATATTATAAAAAGTGTGTTTTTAATAATGTTACTAAGGCCTTGCGTTACATTTGGAAACCGATTGCTAATTCAATGCATTTTTAAGTAGTTACCGACCTTGCATAGTAAGATTTAAAAAATTGATTAGGCGTATTTATCATGAAAGTAAATTAAATCTCAAACGTTTAAAATTTTTATGTAGGAATTTAATATGTAATTATTTTTTACTATGTGCTTAATAATCGATATTTTAAAGACGAATGATTTTAAAAATCCTTTATGCTGAGTTAGACTATTAAAATTACATTATGAAATTAAAAAGAAAGTGTATAATCAATGCGACTACCAAATTCTGTTGAAAAACTTACAAAAGCCTTCATCTTGTCTTCTCGCACAACTTTCTGCAGTAACAAAGAGAATCGATCAAGTCGACTAGGTGCCTACGAGCATTGTCGCGCGATTTAAATACATCTATCGGTCGGCTTATTCGCAAAAAAATCGCAAACGCAAAGCCCGGCCGGATCAGGGGATATGCAGTTGTCGCATACACCAGGAAACGGGTCGTCCGTTCTTGCGATACGTACGGTGAATCCGACACCTAGCGCAGCCTTGGCCAGCGTTACATTTTTTCAAGGGGTGTAATCCGCGTGCGGATTACACACCGAACGCCACTGCATTATGTCACGTGAGGCGCGCGCGTGCGTGCACTTTGGCAAGCCTCTTTACGATTACGAAATCGCGCGACTTCTCCGAAGGATCATTTTACCTTATAACTTCTCGCGCGTGTTCCCTTTCTGAGCCTGATCTGTAGACATATATGTATTTGTGTGTCGTGGCGTGAAAACGTACGTAAATGGGCTACTGTCGAAAACACGAAAGGTCACGAATAATCAAACGGCGCTTGTTGCTGCGACTGCGTTGCTGTTCTTTTGATCGATCGAGTGATACACCAGCCGCAGGGACACCGCTCGTTAATCCCGCGATGAACGTGCATTTTGAGTTATGGGCTCGGACTTTATTCGACGTTATTATATGCACAGCGTGAGGAGCGTATACCTTTCTATTAAGCTATTTATCTCGCCATGAGTGTGCGTTACGATGAGAGGAGAAAAAAAAGAACATTCGGCAAGGTCGGGACCGATTATGCATGATCGATTACATATGATGAAACTGCAGTGTGGCCTGAAAATAATGATATGCCATTATTCTCCTTTGTTGTTTTGAATGTTTGCTTTAGATTCTTTATCGGTTAAGAGACCAAGGTTCTGATTACCGATTAGAGAATTCGTCTTGTGTAGTTTATTTAATTTTGTTTATTTTGTATTAAATTACGCCGCATTTAATTAAAATTTACATATACATGTTAATTATAAATTTTGTGTTTTAATCTTGCGATATGATGCGATTAAATGTAAGTATCGTATCTATATCATCATACGCTAATGTACTAAATAAATATTTTAACTATAAATAAACTACATTAACTGATATCATAATTTATTTTAATTTATCAATACATTACTTATATATAATTTCTATTATTTGCTCGTATTCGCTTGAGTTAGCTGTCTTTTTATAGCACCTATTTCATACATCAATTACTATATCCATGCTTACCGAAAACTAATTACACAGGACTACAACCATTTTTTGGCAAGTGCCGAGGATTTGACATAGACTGCTAGGGATTTTTTGGTCGCCGAATCCGAATTTACTATTGATTTTGTTTCATCAAATCGAATTTTCAAGATATAATCAAAAAACCAAAAAAACTCTATGGAACATCGCTTGTAGTGAGCATGGGATGTAAGTTCGGCTTGAAAATTTTAGTAACCCTAATGACTCGAAATAACCCATAAACCGACAACCCATGTAATTATTTAAATTGGGGTTTATGGGCTTTACGTTTATAAGTTTTGGTCTTGCGGTTACAGGGTTATATAAGTCAATTTCGTTTATTTCTAATTATGAGATTTGCGGGCTTTGGATTTGTGGGTTCAGAATTTATAGATCTTGAGTTCATTGGTTTTGGATGGATTTATAAGTTTTTGGTATATGAGTTGTTACGTAAGTTGTAAATACTAAGGTGTGGAAAAATATGTGACGAGCGGAACGCGAACCCACAAACCTGAATTTTGTAGTCTCGCACTCAACCTAAGGAGCTAACGTCATGATGCCATGTTGAGAGCATTGCGAGTTAGTAATTCTTTTGCTGTGTCGTTGGTGTCTCATTTTCTAGGTGGCCTAAACGTCGATGGAAACTTCCGTTACAGAGTTGAGAGTTTATGTATTTTAAGTTTATGGATGTTGGGTTTATGAATTTTGAATATATGGGTTTTGGTTATTTTGAGTCATTAAGAGTTATTTTGGGTTACATCCCTGACTCATTACGAACGATTTTCCATAGAGTTTAATACGAGTTTTTCTGGTTATTTAGTTATATCTTCAAAAGAGTTTTCCTAGTTATTTGGTTATATCTTCAAAATCCATTTAGATGAAAACAAATCAATAGTCAAGTTGGATTCAGTGATCAAAAAACACTAGTAGACTGTGTCAGACCATCGGCACTGACCAAAAAAATTTGGTGGTCCTTTGTTATTTATGTTCTACAAATTTTAAACAGATATACGTTTTCTTGTTTGCACCTACATTTCCTAAAATATAACAATTATTAGAACAAAACTCTCAAGAAAAGACTGTTGATTTGATGAAAGAGTTACAAGAACCTAAAGAAATTTGCCTTAATACTTATTATATTATTTTTAATTATTTAGGAATTATTAAGAAATTTTTTTTTTATTTACAATTAATAGTTTTGTACGTATTACAAACATCTCTTTGTATATTTCATAAATATACTTCATAATATTTTATAAACAGGAAAATTCTGTAATTGAATCTATATGATTTTATTTTATTATAAATTACGTATGAATCGAAAATAATATTAATCCACACGCTCCGATTTTTTAATTGAAATGAAAAAATATAATAACATATTATATATCTTATTTTAAATTTAGAATTATTTCATATTTAAATTTTTATTATGTAATTTATATATTAGAGTAATTAGCAGACTTGTGCGGGTGATTGGATTTACGTCTTTAGGATTTACTTTAGGAGATAAATTATATTTAAATTAATTAACCATAATATTACTTTTATTTAAATTTAATAAATTACCTTTAACACAGTTATGGTAACTATTAATACAGATTACCAACAATCATTCTAAAAATGTTTAAATTCCTCAGAATATCTCTAATACGTTTTACATAATATGCCGTAGTACGTTTTAACAAGTTATGATTTTTACATTATCCCTCTTCAACGATGGGATACATTGACGTATATAATTTTAAAGTAATTAGGAATAAATTTCACTTTAAAATATTAAAGAACATAAATTGAAATTCTATAACTTTATCAAACGAGTACAAATTTAGAAATTAATTATAAAATATAGTTTCCTGAGAATCTACATGTAACTAAATCGCAATGAAATTAATTATATCAAGCTTTAATTTGATACTAATTTTAAAATAAGAAAAATATTCAACATATCTCTCGAAAGAGGATGTTTATGAATTCGCAAATATGAATTATATTTAGAAAGATCGTTCATACTATTATTTTTGTATATAGGTAATTACCGAGGAAAACAATATTTTTGATTTGGGGTATTGTTCAAATATATTTTTACAAAGTTAGGTCAAATCGGATATTTTAGCATACTTGTCATTTTTTATTATTGAATATTCCTTAGAAATAAAATTCATCTTCTCAAAGAGATCTAAATATTCAATTAATGCATACTTTTACATATTCAATACCACATTAAAAATATTTGCAGGAGAATACCTATATAAAAATTTTGTCCAAGTCAGTTAAATGGTTAACTAATAAAAAATTCCTAATACCTATTGTAAGTATTAGGAATACTTCTACGAAGTATCCTCCGTAGAACAAAAGTAATTGCACTATAAATAATAAAATGAACATAAACCAGTATTAAAATATTCAGTCTAAAAAATTTATTTAAAAGAGGTGCATATTTTTAAATTCAGTGGTCGTTTCTTACATATACTATATATGAGGCGTTTCACGTCAGCTCTTCAGGCGCGGCGCGCGAGCGCGAAATCATGCTGTTTTCAGCTTGTGTTTGAAGGGCTAAGATGTATCTAAAAAAAATAATCCCCAAGTGATTTCGATGTATTTTTTCCTCAGTTTTCCGATGGTGCTATTAGTTTCCCAACATTTTTCAATTCTAACCTCAAAAAAACATAAAACGTGTTATATCTCAAAAACTATATTTTTAATATTTTTTTTGACCTGCTAGATCGAAAGAGGAGGAAATTTTACATGGATATAGCCTTTTTTTACATAGGGGTTTTTTGATTTTTTCGAGATATTATTCAAGAAATACTTAGAATTGAAAAATTTGAGCTGAGGAAAAAATACATCGAAATCACTTGGGGATTATTTTTTTTAGATACATCTTAGCCCTTCAAACACAAGCTGAAAATAGCATGATTTCGCGCTCGCGCGCCGCGCCTGAAGAGCTGACGTGAAACGCCTCATATATAATAAATAAAAAATTTAATCATTTTTAAAATCTGCATTATCTGAAATATCTTTTCTAATAATTAAATTTAAAAAGTGACTTTTACAATTCAAAAAATTTAAAAGATGTATTCATTTTCCTGGACCTTTGACATGTATATTATGCACCGACATTTAAAGGGTGCGCAAATGCAATTTGTGCTTGTAATTTCATCATCGATATATAATCGTGATTCGATACATAAAATGTATATTTTTTTAATATTTTGCGTTAATAATATAACAAATAATTTATTATTAATAAAATGTATCGCTTTATCAAGTCTAGTGTACCTTGTTTACTCATTTTTTATAAAAATCGAAATACTGATCGAATAACAAACCACAACTACTCTACTTTTTCCTCTACCCACGAAAAAAGCCGCCGGTCTCTCAGCATTCCGACGTCATCGCAATCACCTGATCAGCGTCGCCGATACCCATAATTCGCACGAAAGTATACGCGATATGTAATACTGTTTCGAAATTCGTTAATCTGCGCCACCTTAGCGCCTCCGCGCACCGCAGCTGCGACTCACCCCAAGGTCATCGTCTCATGTGTACGCGCGCACGCATGCAACCGGGAAGTACACCTACACGTATACACAAGCGCAGATTTCACAATCGCCGGGCGATCTATCTCACATGTCAGACCCCGAAAAAGTAATCCTTTCCGTGCACAAAAAAGCCGTTCTCTCGCCTATCCTAGACGGGCGCGGGGTGTGTATGCATTTTTCCGGTCACTCGCGGCAGCGCTCGGGCATTCTTCTTATACACGGCTCACCTTGCCCGCGGCGCTTAGAGCGCCAGAGGAACCCACGTATATGTGTATAACGCATATGGTGAGGAGCACGTGATTCTTTCTCCGGGAGATTCATGCGCGCGCTCGCCCGGCTCGAGGCGGATATACGGCGAGCGCATTATGCGCGTTCCTCGTGTAAGCGCAAGCGCGCGCCTGCAACATGGCGAACAAAGGGCCGCCCTCACTCTCCTCTTCGGAGAGCGCGCGGCTGAATATTCGTGCTTGTCGCCGGGCTATAAAACGCTCCGCCTCGCCGGTCATTCGACAGACGAAGCCAACACTTCGAAGCAAAATCAACTAGCTCTTCAGCACTTACGGTGTGAAAACCCAAACCAATCTTAGCCAAGATGAAATTCCTCGTGGTCTTCTCCTGCGTTATTGCCGTGGCCCTCGCCAAGCCCGGTATCCTCCACAGTGCGGCCATCATTCTGCCCGGTGCCCCGGTAAAATATTTTTCTAATTTTTGCCTATATTTATCTTTTGCTTTTACAAATTTTACTTTAAAAAATTTAATAGCTTTTCTACATTTGGTCTATGAGTAAACAAAAACCACTAATTATTTAATTTTCATTACTTTTGACATTGCATAAGCTTAATTAATAGTTTAAATAACATATTTTTCTTAAAAAAATACTTATATATTTTAGATTTTATTTGTTGCTTACTCATTCGAAAAATTATAGAGGTGAGGTAATCTTGCAGTCTTTTAGTCTTATGATTTTTAATTTGATATACAATTTTACGTAAACATTTACTTTTACTATCTATAATTCAAGTCATCTCTTAGATCATACAGATATTAGATTCATTAATATTTATATAACTGTAAATATCAATAAGGCCACAAAAATAATTTTTCATGCTTAATGAATGCATCCAATTGCATCCACTTACATCCACTTACAAAATTTGAGGTGCGGTAATTTAATTGCGCAAAAGGTAAAAGACACGTTGGAATCCTCATATTGCCCGCTCTTATTCCAGATCGGAGCTGACGGCCGCGTCGTCGACACCCCCGAGGTAAGCCTGGCCAAGGCCGAGCACGCCGCCGCCCACATCAACGAGAAACTCAACCTGAACAACGAAGCTCTCCGCTCCGCTGACTACCTCGTCGCTGCCCCCGCTGCCGCCCACCCGATCGCCCACGCCGCCCTTCCAATCGCCCACGCCGCCCTTCCGATCGCCCACTCTGCCCCTGTCTACGCGTCCGGCCCCGCCGTCCTCGCTTCCCCCTACGCCGCTCACGCCGGAGTTATCGGCCTTGATGGCCGCCCTCTCGACACCGCTGAGGTCTCTATCGCCAAGGCCGCCCACGCCGCTGCACACATCAACGAGAGGCTCATCCAGGCTCAGGAAGCCAGCAGGAACGCTTTGTACTATTAAATCGCTACGAGCTGAAGTATCGTGTGTGCGCGTGAATGAGTTTAAAGGATTCTACATACAGGAGAGACATAAATCTGACATGATAAGCGAAGTACTCGCGACCGTGCGAGGAAGTTCAAGGATCTTTATACCTCTACAGTGATACCTGATTTTTGTACTTTTCTATCGTTTTAATGATAGCCGACCATACGTATGAGTGTGAATGAGACATTATTCTTATGTTGGGTGACTTTCGTAAGTGAGAGATGGATTCCTTGGTAACATCTGGAAGGAGAGAATAAAGTCTATTGAAAATACAAACGAAAATAGTTCAAAAAAACTTATTTCATTTCATGTTCCCTACCTTCTTCCAATACATATTTATCAAACTTACATATTTATGGAAAATAGTATCAAATAAATTCCCATGAAAAATGATTACTTATTGAAATGGAAGTAAACTTTTTTTTGGTATTTTATATTTTATAATACAATTTTATAACAGATACAATAAAACCTTAAATAATCATTAGATAATAATCGAAGAATCATATCTTTCAGTTTTTTAAAAATGTATCAAGATAAATAAATTAAATTACGAGTGCAAATGGAACTTTAATTGGCCCCAATAGAAATATTTATTAAAGTGACCAAAAATTTCGTTACCATTACATAGCCTACTGATTTATACATTTTTTGAACTTAAAATTTATTTCAAATTTTTCATTGTCAACTTACACACAATTTATTTTTTCACATATATTATATGTATTCATGTTTTGAACAACAACAAAAAAAAAAGAAAATTATAATTAATTGAAAAATAGCACAATAATATAAGTGCGCAAAGAAACATTCGTTTACGCGTATGGTATAATTGTTTTAATTCACCACAAGAGTGTATATTTTTTTTCCGAATATACATGATATTTAATCTCCAATTTGCTATACCATCGTTTTAACGTACGCAGAAAGACTTCTTCTAAAGTCATGAGCATTCAAAAGTAACGTTCAATAACTCTTTAATAATTTTTTAAACAGACCTTGCGTGACCATAATTTTTGAAAAAAACTAATATTTTTAAACGTATAAAAACTCAAATAAGAGTTTCTGCTGCCTATTTTAAAATTCCTTTTTGATTGTTCCTGTAATATAAACATTTATTAAAATCTTTATTCGTTCAAAACTTATGTGTAATTCAAAATTAGTAAATATCTTACGTGTATCTTTAATGCATTTTGTTATAGCTTTTAGTGATTTGCTTAATATTTTTGAATCACATGTGACTGTTAAACGAATAAATAAGATCGTTCAGCCCAACAAGCTATTGTAATCACGTGTTTCAGTGTTTGGATTTTGTACGCGTTATAAATAATTTTCTTCGATTTCTTAGTTTTATGTTATTACGAGAGTAACACTTATGTGATAATAGAAGGGAGATTAGTGAATTATTTTAGATAACTTATGCCCTTATAAGGGGGTCAATTATTTAAAGCAGCAAATTATCAAACCGTGAAAAATGCGACATAGGACCGTCGGGATCGGAGGTGCGCCACGTTACGCGCCTTGTTAGGGTACACGCGAGGTACATTTACAGGACCTTATAATTTTTCTATAGCATACAACAAGACCCTACATTAATTTTTGTTCGAGATCTTACGAGTCAGGACTCGAAAATAATAAATAAGTGGAGGAGAACTCGATTAAAAAAGGCATGTCGTGAATCGAACCTGGCACCTTCCTTTTTTCGGAAAGGATGCTCGTCCAGCTGAGCTACCGATGTCTGTGCGCGTCTTTTTGTTACGTGATCCTCATATTGATAGATCAAACTCTGTTTGTTTTGGTACGTCATGCATTCCACATATACACTTAACACCTATTATGGATCCTATACTTACCTGGACTTAAAGGTTGAAACTTATTTGAGTTACCACAAACATATATTTCCCTTATATTTAAAAATAGTATATTATGCACCTATGCAGTAAATTAGACTATTGACTCCCGGGAGGGATTTGTTGCCCGAGCGAAGCAAGGGCAGCAATACGCAGGCGGTGCTAGTCGGGAATAAAGCAGAGAAACACGCATGCGCGTGGCAGTTGCTAGGACGGAGCACATGTGGTATTCTATTCCCTGTAGTCAGAGAATAAACACAATACTTTACGCCAGGGTATGCTAAAAAAGTTAACTGCAGAGACATGTGTCCACTAATTTTATGCATAAAAACATTTCTTCGAGTTTAATCAAAATCTAAGCCATTATGGCCACGTTATTGAACTGCGAAGATTGCGGAAATAAAGTAAATGTGCAGGAATAAAAACATTCCGCTTTTTTCCTTTAGTTCCACTTCCCAAATCACTAAACTTGCCATAGGTGAATCGAAAATGACGTCAATTATTCCCTCCACATACTCACCTGCGTTTATTACTCACCTTTATTCCCCAGTTACATAATATACTATTACATACTTGAAACTTTATAATTTGTTGTTTTGTTGAAAAATTCTTCGCTTTATGTATGGACTTATATCTTTTGTAAGTACGTCACAAATTTGACACTTTCTTACATTATGAAAATAAATATTTATTAAGTCATATACCTTAGCTTTTTGAAATAATATCAATATCACCATACTATATTAATGAGTATTTATTTATGTTAACATATATTTCTTTTTAAAATATTACACGTAAAGCGAATAAGTTGGTGTAGAGTATACTATAGAAAAAAAATAGACAAAACATTGTAAATTATCTTTCTCAAATTGATCATTTTTCGTATTACACATTTCGAATACATATAAATGAACTCATGCACAAAAAGTACTATTGATGAAATATAACCAATAGTTAGTATTAAAATAAGAGTCTTTAAGATAATTTCTTTTTCATCAGTTTTATTAATCTTGAAAAGTGACTGTGTTTTAAAATTATCAATTTTCTGTAAATATTGAGAAATACCATTTCCTATTATTTTGTTTATTATTTCTTGTAACCTTTCAACAATCGGTGATCCAACTTCCAGTAAATATACTAACGTTAAACAGCCAAAGTCAAGTTTTGATACTTTTGTTCTGATTGGATTGGGATACTGAAGAAGTTTTTGGACAAGCTCCGGAGCTTTATCTTTGAATAGAATACAAATTATATTATTCAATTTAAACTTATCGTAACATAAATATGTTGAATCATATGCATCCATTTCTTTAGTGTACTGCGTTGATTTATTAATAATATGTTCTATATTAACATCAGGAACCACCGACAATTTGTTTAGAAAAAGTGTATCTGAGTAAATATTTCTTTATACGTATTAAGGGGATGTCGCACTGTACATTACTGTATTAACCCATTAAGTCCTGAATGGACAAATTTTCACTAAAGTTTTCAACGCTTATATTTTATGTGAAAATGAATTGTAAAAAGTATATGAATAAGCGTATTCGATGTAAAATTTGATGAACTTTCAGAATCTTTTGTTAGATTTTTCAAAAAATTAAACTGTCGAACACTGTACATGATTTTTTCCAAAAAAACGTGGTTTAAAAAAAACCGCTGCCAATTCATTGGCCCGTAGCTTCCTCAACCGTAATTTGTTGATTCCTTTAATTAATTTTTAATAACAATATTTATAATTTTTTAAAAAATTTATTGCATAATTATAATTAAATTCATTTATGAATATTAAAAATTGTTAATTTTTAAATTTATTTATTTATTTATTATTTACTTATATCAAATTTATATAAATTTTGAGCTGATAAATAAAGTTATCATTTGAAATAGAAATAAAATATCTATATTTTATAATAAAACTAAAAGCTATCACGGTTGTTTTGTTATTAACAAAAACGTATTTTTTTTTTATATTTCATAATTCATATTTTTTAAGAAAAAAAAAAATTATAGCTATCATTGTTCTTTTGTTATTAACAAAAACGTGTTTTTTTAAAAAAGTTCATAACTCACAAATAAATTATAATAATGCAGAATATAATGCATTCATAATGCATAATTCATAATTATAATAGATATAATTTTTAAACATTTTAATTCATTTTGTTACACATCATTGGAGTTATGAGTTTAAAAAAAAAAACACGTTTTTGTTTTTGATGATAACTAAAGAACCGTGATAGATAGAAAATTAATTTTTTTAGAAAATATAGGCATTTTAATTCTCTTTCGAATGCCACCCGTCCCATTCAGATACATAGAGCCGTTCTCGAGAAATTACGATTTTTAAAAAATGTCAAAAAATTTTTAACCTCAAATATCTCTGAAATTTATGAACCAATCATTTTGCCCAAAGAACTCGACCGAGAACTATGAAAAATCTACCTCTAAAAGCAATTTTGAAGCCATTAAGTCAATTTTACTCTTGTAATCGTTGGACATACAAAACTGATTTTTTTCATTTTTCAATTTTTTACTCAAAATCTAGCCTACAGCATGTATTCAAATTTTAACAGATTATAGCTATTTATATTCTGTATTATCGTGATTTTTCTCAAAAAAATTGACCGTTAAGCTTAGGAGTTATAAGCTTCTAAAAAAAAACACGTTTTTGTTAATAACAAAAGAACCGTGATAGCTAGAAACTTTTTTTTTTAGAAAATATAGGTATTTTAATTCTCTTTCGAACGCTACCCATCAGATTCCAATAACTCGATCCTATCATTAAAAAAAATTAAAAAACAGTTTTGAGAAAATCGAAAATTTGAAAAAAAACAAAAACGCATCACCCCAATCAAAAAACGGATTTTTGACCCGCCATCACGCAAAAAAAACAAAAAAAATGAGACCTGTCCGGTCAAAATCGACCGAGTAGAAGCTGAGATCCAGGCGTACACACACACACACACACACACACACACACACACACATACACACACACAGACATTTTTCAAAAACCATGTATTTTGATTCCTAACACCTCGGAACAGAATTATAACATGTTTTTACAACAACTCAAAAATTTAGTATCACAAAGCTTCCTCTAGGAAGAAAGGAAGAAGCAAAACTATTATCATATTATATTATTATTTTTATAACTGTTTTGTCAAAATAAATGTAAATACGGCTCAATTCTTTGTGAGTTCTTTTCGAATGTAAATATCAACCTTTTCATACAAATAAAATTAATATTTAATATTAATATTAATATACTAATGTATCGAAATGAACAAAAATAGGATTGTATCCGAATTCTCTATAAACTCTTTAAAAACAAATGTTGAATGTTCAACTTATTCTTTTTTTGTTCTTTTCAAATTTAATTTTGAACTCTTCCAGACGAACAAAATCCTTATATCGAAATGAACATAAATAAAATTGTTTCCGAATTCTTTGTGAAATGTTTAAATAAAATTTTTGAATGTCAACTTATTCCTTGTGAGTTCTTTTGAAATATATTTTTGACAAAAATAATTGTTTTAAATAAAATAATCAATTGTTGAAACATGTATAATAAAGTCCTCCCAAACTCTAAAAGAATATTCCGGTAAAACTTGTTATATATTATAATATATTTCTCCAACGGGGTTTATCCAGCCCGTTTATATATATATATATATATATATATATATATATATATATATATATATATATATATATATATATATATATATATATATATATATATATATATATATATATATATATATATATATATATATATATATATATATATATATATATATATATATATATATATATATATATATATATATATATATATATATATATATATATATATATATATATATATATATATATATATATATATATATATATATATATATATATATATATATATATATATATATATATATATATATATATATATATATATATATATATATATATATATATATATATATATATATATATATATATATAGGGGTTTATGGAGCCCGATTTAGATTATCCAGCCCGGATTTGATAAAATTTTTAAATATAGGGGTTTATGCGGCCCGACCTACAGTTCCGACTTTGAAAGTTCAAACAAAATTTCCGGGAAAATTCTGCGGAAACTAAAGGAGGCGCCGCAGGTGTCGCTGCGAAAGTCAATATCCTGAAGGATGTTAGTATTGTAGACAATAGTGGCGCGCAGCGCCGCCCTTACCTCCTTATAGTGCGGAACTCTGGGCGTAGGTCATACAGGGTTGGGCTACATAGACCCCTGATAACATGTCTATATATATGTAATAATAATAATAATTATTAATAAATAATAATTAAAAAAAAACAATCATTGTAAAGACTCTCCGCGCAGTTATGAATTTGAAGATTTGAATTTCGCGCCGAAAGCGCCGCTCCGCAGAGAGTCTAGTACTGCGCGCGCCGCTAGGCGGCGTCTCCTCTACCGTCGCGCTTCCCACTACTAGGCAGGTACGCTCCGGCTATAAATCAGGCTGCGTCCTGACGCTCGGCAGCCGCCTTGCTAATACGACTACTTCTCGTAGACGGTTTTCGGCAACCCCAAGATTCAATTAGCAAATAAAGGCGTGTTCTTTATGAAGAGAATAAGAATACTTAAGTAGTATTTATTTATTGTTTAACTCTTACACAAGACTTGTCTCAAACTCAATTTTCCAGTTTTCTACATGACTTCAAAAAGAACACGTAATAATAGTTTTGTATTTGAAAAGAGTGCAAGAGTAGTTAATTATGAATATTTTTTTTAGAAAAAAAATTAACTCTTATACATATCCGGTATTGTTACCATAATATGATTTGAAGAAAAATTATTACTGAACTCTTTATGAGTACTAAATCGAAAAAAGAACCTACGACGAACTTTAAATTAATTATCGAGATCGGACATAACACTTATTCTTAAAGAATTGACTATGAATTCTTTGGGGATAAATACTTATTATTTTGCGAATTCATACGAACTCTTGCGAAGTTTTATAGAACTCTTTAAGAATTATCTTTGCCATCTGGGAATAATAATAATAATAATAATAATAATAAAATATTATTATTATTTTCTATTATCAAATCAGAAGCACTATACTGACACGTGATGCCGAGAGTTAGGCAGATTTTCAGTTCCGCGACTAAACAGCTGTGATGGTTTTAAATGAATAAGTATATATTTGTAGGAAGTGGTGAGGTCGAGAGTGAGAGATGTTGCTTCCTACTAATAATGTGCTTTATTAACTCTCTCCCTGGCGGAGTCTGACTTGTACCGTGGTCAGAGCGGAACTGAGCGGCTGTGTCGGCGAGGCTCGCTCGCAGCGTGCGCTGCTCTCTCTCTACCGTGCTAGCTAGTGCCGCCACCTATCGGTGGGGGCCTACAGTACTCCCCCGAAAGGAGAAAAATGAGTATCATTTTTTTATTAGTACAGAGAATAGAAATTGACTGGTGAGAGAGATTACATAAATAAGTGAAAATGAGAGTGCAGCCAGCCGAAAGTTGTAATATTTGTTAAATGTGAAATACAATTAGGTAACAGTGTAAAATTTTTGTTGAAAAACGACGCAGCTTAAGATCTAAAATCACAGAAATATGATTGTACAAGTATTTGCTTGTAATAGGAACAATAGTAGTTGTTTGTTCTGAGTTGACTCCGTAAGACTAGTGTAGCCTTTGGTTACGCAATATGCTAGACATAATATAATGTTGTGATCTATAAGTAAGAACGTAACGTGCAAGTTACTCGTGATTGACTTAAGCTAAAATTATGAACGAAACATATTTACAGAGAAAATTTTACATCAGGTCGCGTAGCGCGATGAATTGAGTTAGAGTAGGTAGTCTACTGCACCCCCTCGCGAAATAAGCGTTTTATGACTGCGAAGGTGAGTCGGTTTAATTTCTTCTGTTCCGTTTGAGGATATTAGGCACAAACTTCACGCGCTTAGGTTTGGGTAAGGAAGTCTGTGTAACAAGAACGGGTTGCGACGTAAGTCCGGTGGAGGGAGGAGTGAGAGGTGACTCATCTGGTGTGGGAAGCTGTGAGGGCTTGAGAATGCCTGTAGGTTTAGGCGTTTTCTGCACAGTAACTGAAGAGGGAGGAGTGATTGGTTCAGGAGTGATGTCCTTAGCGCCGTCAGGGTCCTCTTGGAGGATAAATGCGGGCTTTAATGACGAGTACACAGCACTATTTAACGCGAAACACAATTCGTTCAAGTGCAAATCCCAATCTCGGTGATCATCTGCCAAAAAACTATTGATCATTGGTCGCAAATTACGGATGACTCTTTCCACCGGGTTTGCTTGAGCATGGTAAGGCGGAATAGTGGACTGCAGAATTCCATAATCCTCTAACCTTTCTGTAACCATTCGGTTAGAGAATTCTGTGCCATTATCCGTCAGCAAAACCCGTGGGCAACCTCCTGCGCACATTAAAAATTTGTACGATTAAGGTAGTTACTTCTGTTAATTGAACATAATAGTCGTGGGAAAATTTCTGTTTTAGAATTGAAGTGCAACGATCCCTTTCCTTTTCAAGATATTGAACAAAAACATAAACATCTTTTGATGATGGCAGTTTTTCATCAGTTACGGAGTGTGCTATTATTTGCCGAGTTTTTTTTTGCTTTGAGAGCGATTGACTTTGTTCGTTTGAAAATCCACTATTGAAAGAGCTAAGTTTTTTCAGGTGAGCGTCGTCCTCAGTAAGGTTATATTCAGCCTGCAAAATAATCATTATTCGCCTTAATAGCATGCCATATGTTTCTCCATTGTATGGAATTTTAAGAGTTTTCGTTATTTCATCGTAACCGCATACATTTTTTAAAGCTGGTAGGACAACACTTCGCCATAATTTGCCGTTGAAAATATCTTCAAGGTGTACTATACTAAAATCTAATTGATTCACAGCTAGCAATAGCCTAGCGAGCAAACGAAGATGGCCTCTAACAAGGGCAGCTTGATCTCTATTATCATGCCTTTCGCCATATGTGTTCCCATATAAAATAATAACTTTGTCGAACTGGGCTACTCGCCCTTCTAAATCTGTTGATAATTTAGGCAAAATATCATTCCTCATTTTTATCGATGCAAGTTGGTGCACCTGAGACATTTCTCGCCTTGCCGCTTGCAGTATGTCTCTTGTTTGTGAGAAATTTTTGATGCCGTGTACCTTCTGAATGTGGTGGCGCAAATTTTTTTTGGCGAAGTACCCTCTGCAATGTGTGCAGATGACCCGTTCCTCAACGACAAATTTCTTTTTTTCAGGTTCCTCTTCATTTCCGTCATTAATATCTTCGTTATCAGAACTTAGCTTATTATTTGTTTTCAGTTTGTTTCTTGTCGGACTATGATCCTTGTTGCAAGTAGTTTTTCTTCTAACTGCTATAATTTTGCCGGTTGGATTTAATGTTTTCGATTTATTAAAAATCTCATTTCCTCGGAGTCTTAGGGCTGCTATCAACTCTCGTCTTCTTGTGGAGCCTTTCTCTGAAGTAATTATTTCTCTCACCTCCTCGACGTCATTATGGTGGACAATTAAATGTCTGTCTAACCTACTTTGTAGTGTCAAACAGAAAAGACAACAATTCTCTTTTTCATAGTATATTCCCCCTTCTGTTGATTTGGGCACCCACGTTTCCGTGAGACGGATAGTACTGCTACCTACTTGATCAAACTTCTCACGAAATTTGTTTGAAATTTCATATGCTTTTGAATTTGATTCATGATCGTGGACTGGCATAGAATTTGAATCTTCATTGTGCTTATGGTTTTTACTTTTTATAGGCTTTTCATTCATCTTTTTATAGTTTTCTGAACGAGAATCTACATCATACTCATCATCTGAGCTGTAACCTAAATCTAAAATTTTCTTATATTTCTTTTTCGTTTTAACGAGCTTCTGATCTCTCTTCTGTTTCATTAGGTCTGGGTATAATTCTGCAAGATATATGATAAATGAAACACCGTTATTTGGTATATTAAATACTAAACAAAAATTTTGACTTGCTCTTCTCTTACACTTTAAATGCAGACTTTATTTTAATAGATTTTTACCCATTAAGTATTATACTTTGTGATATTGTAAAGCATCACATAAGAGTATGTGTGTGCGTATAGTTGTGCGCGGAAAAATTCGTAAGAGAAGCGAGTCGCGAGAGTAAATCGCGCGAAGTTGGCGAGAGAGTGAGCGCAGTATGTGTGGATATGGGCCGTAGATGTCCCAAGTATCGCGCGGGACTTGCGGCAAGGCGCGAACAGCGGCGCATCGCGAGAGCGCGAGCGAGTCAGTCGGCCATTCGGGCTCGGGCAGCCGGAGCAAGCGAAACTGAGAGAGCGAGCCGAACAGAGAGCGTGAGGTAAGGTCACAGGAGCTGTTGCCGAGGGGTCGACCAGCAGCGGGGACGACCAACCTAGAGGGCGTGAGTAAGAGCGAGGGTAAGAGTAAACGCGCACGAGTGAGTAGGAATTACGACGCGACGGGAGTAGTTGCGAGAGCGTATGAGAGTAGCCGAGTACCTCATCTTCGAGAAGAGCCATTAGTGGTGGCCTTCCCTCCCATCGGGGCAAGGAACGAGTGGAGTGCGTGCGAGAAACAGAGTCGTGGTTGGAGGCCGGTAGTGATAGCCTTCCTTCCCAGCGGGGAAGGAAACGAGGAGAGTCTAAGGCCCTCAAGATAACGGGATGGTACGCGCGAGAGAGACAGTCGCCAGTCCCGGGCTACATCGACGGGAACTCGCCCTGAGCTGAGAAGTCGCAGGAGCCGGTAATGAGAGAGAGCGTATATGAGAGAGCAGAAGAGAGAAGAAGAGAGAGCGAGAGAGAGAGACATAGTCGCCTGGCGCCCTTTATAAATTCGGCGATTATTATTATTTCGAGACTGTATGAACGAGGAGTACGTTGTATTCGCGGTATCCGGGACTTTGTGTGTATGAGTGTGTGTGAGGACAAATACCGTGTTACAAATGGCGCCCAACATGGGACTCCGTTGAAAGCGATGAGTAACTAAAAAACACGCGAGGTATCAGAGAAATTCGGCATACGCTGCGCGACCGTTGCGAGTCCACTGCGCTTCCGAGAATCAGCCGATGCAGTCGAGTCGCGCGAGTTTCCCATAACTGCTTCGCGCCGTATTATTTTTCGCTTAAAGTGGGAGCTACAAGAGTCGAAGAGATTATTTTTTCGCTACATCGACGAGATGCGTGAAGTCCAGGGAAGGGGAGCGAGATGAATTTTTGTGTGCGTACGCGTTGTAGTGGTGAGTGAAGAGTAAAAAAACCGAGTGAGAGAAAGTGTAAGGGTGTGAAAAGAAAAGTGTACAGTAAATCGAAGAGCGCGCGGGCAAAGTTGCGTTTCCGAGCGAGGGCAGAGGGAGCGCGGCCGAGGAGCTGCGTCGCGTGGTTCACGGAACTGCTACGCGCAGGAGCGCGTAAACAAGTCCGAGAATTTTTGAGAGCGTCGCCTGTTTTGATTTTGAGAAGAGTTGTAATGCGTGTTGCGATGTGCATCGCTCTAGCGTGTGTTAGTGGTGTGACAGCGAGAAAGTCAGAAAAGAGTGGAATGACAAGCGGTATGACCCAAGGGGAAACTGCTAGTAGTAACAGAATGGGCCATTACTGGTTCTGTACTGAAAGACAGAATTTTAAGCCAATGCTGGCCGAGTCTTGTCTCATTACTGAATTGATAAGAATGGGGCCGGTATAGATTAACTGTACTGGCCCAATGATGTTCGCCAACTTCGAACAGTATACAGATTTATGTATTGTATACCAGTACTGGGGTAGTGATATATGCCAGTACTTCTCCAGTATTGACTCAAATTTGGTTATCCAAACGAAATGTCACATTAACCTTATAAATGAATTGGAGTTACGACACGTAAAAATGTTTTCCCGTGCGACGAATTCTTATTATGCGAAAAAATCAAGAGCGCTAAAAAGATTAAGACTTTCTCAAGGTTCGTCTTTGAGTTCGCTTACTTCAAAAAGCGATACTGGAAGTAGAAAATCAGACATACAAAACAAACAGGAAGAAGAACTGTTATTGTAGGTTAGAAATGAAATAATGTTAGTAAAATATTTATTAAATTATAGAAATAAAATATAGTGAAAACACTTTTCGTAAATTATAGTAACGCTTAAATATATAGAGAAAACGAAAGTGATGACTATAATGATGCTCTTAGTATTAGCACTTCTCAAACAAATAGCACTGCTAGTTCGAATAGGACAAATTATTCTTCTGACGTCAGTGCGGATGAAACGTATAGTAATGATGTAAATGATCAGGTAAATCATTTTTATTTTCTTATAGAAAATTACTCTTTATATTTCTACCTTCTCAATCATATGCATATACAATATTAATTATTTAAATCTCAATTTTTTTAGATAATAGATAAAGTTGATTATGATGTGTCATTTAAAAAACAATTGCAATTGTGGTGTATCAATAATATTTTTACATTACGAAATGTTGCAATCATCGATTTATTAGAAATTTTGCGAAACGAAGGATACACGAATTTACCAAAACATGCCAAAACCTTGTTAAAAACAAATAATGAGTCGAACACTACCAAAATCATTGCAACTTCAAAGGGCCATAATGGTTTATACACTTTGGCATAAAAACAGTTTTATCAAAAATGATAGAATCCAGTGAATACGATGCAGATTTTATAAAAATATTAGTAAATATTGATGGGATGAACATTTATAAAAGTTCGAATAAACAATTTTGGCCGATACTAATAAAAATTCACCACGAAGACTACACAAACCAACCTGCTGCTGTTGCGTTGTATTGTGGTGACTCTAAGCCGTGCAATGTCGAAGACTTTCTGGCTGATTTTGTTAATGAAGCTTCAAACATGATAAATAATGGCGTATCAATTTCAAATAAATAGTATTCCTTTGAAATTCTAGGTTTTGTATGTAATACTCCAGCGCGATCATTTATTCAATGCGTCAAAGGGCACGGAGGATTTTACGCGTGTGAAAGATGCGAAGTAAAAGGAAGTACTCTGAATAAGCGTCGTATTTATGCTAAAATTGAGAGTAAGTTGAGAACAAAAGAGTCATTTATCAAAAAAAGTCAAGAGCAGCACCATCATGAAAATGTAACTTCACCATTAGTGCAGCTTCCAAATTTCGATCCAGTACATCAAGTTTTTTTGGACTCCATGCATTTGTTTCATTTAGGCGTTATGAAGACGATTTTTGGAAAATTCATTAATACTAGCAGTAATTATAGATTAAGTCCAAAACAAAAAGGGGAACTTGAAGTTATGTTGAAAAATATTAGTGCAGGTATTACCGTCGAATTCCAACGAAAAACTTTGTCTCTACAAGACTATAACCTTTGGAAAGCTACACAATTTAGAATTATTTTGTCATATCTTTTACCCTTTATTTTTAAGAAATTTATATCAACCAATAAGTACAAACACTTGCTTTTGCTTTTTGTTGCAGTACGATTATTATTTGACTCAAAAAACGCTACAAAATACCCCGGCTATCCAACTGCTTTGTTAAAACAATTTTTTATGTTAATGCCAGCCATGTATGGTAATGACTCTCAGATAATGAACTTTCATAATCTTATCCACGTTGAGGATGACGTGAAATTGATGAAAGCTTCATTATCTCAATACTCAGCATATCTTTTCGAAAGCTTTTTGGGAGCGATTCGAAAATTGATCTGTACTCCGAATAACCCCCTCGCTCAAGTATCTCGAAGACTTCAGGAAATGCAATCTATTTCTATGAGTACGATTTAAAAAAATCATAAAGTTAGCGACGTCATAACGAAAAATGCCATTTTTATAAATCACTCTGAAAATAACACCAGTAGCTGTGATCTATTAGAAATAAAATTCAATAGCTTTACTATTCGTTCTATATGCCCCGACAATATAATTTCCTTGAAAGATGGACATGTGATATCTGTAAATAAATTATTTTTGAAAGAAAACGGTATATTTTTGGAAGGTTGTAGCTTGCAAATTGAAAACGCATTTGACTACCCTTGTGCTTCAAATATTGTTGGAGTATTCAAAGTGATAGGTAAACCAAGAAAACCACGAGTTTACTCTTACACTGAAATTTTAAAAAAGTGTATTAAATTGAAAATCGGATCCAAATGTTACGTTATGGAACTACTTCATGTGTAATTTCGATTCTTTTTAATATTAAATAAATGTTGCGTATTTAAATTTTCCTATTATGACTGTGTAAAATTTATTACTGTTAATTATGCTGTAAATAGGGTAATATGTCTTTTTTAATAATAGCAGCCGACTGTATTGCTCACACTCGGTGATCCATTGTACTCTATGATCGACAAACGATGCAACTCGCTATCATCATCGAATCATTGATTATTACATAAATATATGGGAAAAATGGACGAAAAGTAGTCACTGATGATGAGCCAATAGTAAGCTTTTAAATGTGCCAACTAATATTCCACAAAAAAACGATTAAAGTAGATGAAAAGAGCTTTAATTTAAGCTAAAGATCGTTAAAATTGGTCGATTCTGCGTAAAGTTACGTGCATTTGAAAATCGCGAAAAATGACCAAAAATGATTGAATTACTTGGATTCGGGAAAAATCGCTTATTTTTGGTCATTTTTCGCGATTTTTTTCTAAAACGGTATCACAAGACCGTTTTCGACTGTTCGAAATTTTTCTCGTATACTATATGACCTACAGAACGAGAAAAAACATACTGTATATAATATTTTATATACACACACATACGCGCGCGCGCGCGTAGGATCGAAAATATTTAAATCAATTTTTGAATTCGGTCGAATCAAATACACAATTCAAATTTGAATCGTAAATTAAACTTCCACTAATTAACAATTATTATTATTTTTTTATTCACGATTCAAATATGAATTGTGAATTAGTAGAAGTTTAATTCACGATTGAAATTTGAATCGTGAATTACTTTAAGTTATAAATTCACCATTGAAATATAAATTGTGAATTAGACGAAGAATTCGCGATTTAAATTTGATTTGTTGTAATTGTGATTTCACTAATTCATAATCAAGCAACTTTGATTATATATAAGTGACTAAATTTTAGAGTAAACAATCGAAAAACGGAAACTTGAATTTTCATTTTCTCCACATAACCTTCGCGTTCGTATTCGCCACGATGGCGATGCGCGAATCGTCAAAGTTTGCTGTTGTCGCATTCAAAAACTACGAGCTTGCTGATGGGAGGACAGCCGTAGAGCTTGTACCTAAGGCGTGGCTAAATTCGATAGAAGGATATTGGTTTTGCAGTTATTCACTAGAAAAAGATGCGATGGTGTACTTAGGCGATGAATCGCCGAGCCCGAACACCCGCAAATAAGAGAATTATTAACCTCTTTCTCTCTCTCACTCTTCGCTCTCGACACACTTACCGTCCAAAAGGATATTCCGCAGTGACGTCGTGCCTGGGCAAGCTACGAGGCTGAAAAGGTTGGAAAGGGTAATACCGAAAAAATAAATATTCAAATACCAACTCCAAGTAAACTCACAATTTATTAAAATCAAAAATCCCTACTACAAATAGCTAATTCACTCTCGCATACTCGCGCACACTCACTCTTCTCACTCTCGCAGCGCTGTTAGTAAAATCCTTTCAACATGGCCGCGATGTGGCAGTCACTAGATTTCTAGTGATTTCTGGTACAATGCAAAAGCTATCACACAGAATTTTTTCGCTTTTTTTGGTGGAGATTTCAGGTCACGGAGAGGTAAAATGTTGGAAAAACCTGATTTTCGGTATTTTCGATTTTTGCTCATACGTTGGAATTTTTTTTCTAAAAGTGGGGAAACCGTTTTCAAAATCGTTGGGTCACGGCGAGTACAACTGGAACGTACGTTTTTCGACCCTATCTATCAATTTCAGTTGTACTCCGATGTCAGGAAAACCCTTTTAGGAAAAACCCAAAATTTCATCCATTTTCGAGCGGAGGCCGGGTTTTCGAGATATATGCAATAAATAAAATATTTCATATCTTCGGAAAAAGTTTGTACTCCAGCATCATTATATTCACCGACCAAAGCGATCCCCTTTTAGGAAAGCCCCAAAATTTCATCAGTTTTTCGATGGGAGGCCGCGTTTTCGAGATATTTGCAATAGATAAAATATTTCATACCTTCGGAAAAATTTTGTACACCAACATTATTTTATTCACCGACAAAAGTACGATCCCCCTTTAGGAAAACCCCAAAATTTCATCCGTTTTTCGATCGGAGGTTGGGTTTTCGTGATATTGGCAATTGATAAAATATTTCATTCAGTCGGAAAAAGTTTGTACTCAAACCTGTGTGAGTGGAGTTGAAGCCACTTTAAACTACCTCTCCTTGTGTGTTTGTGTGTTGTGGGACTCGAGTCGAGGATCACTTTAAAAAATCCTCCTCCGTGTTTGTGTGAGTGGAGCCGTGGTCCACTATAAACAACCCTCTAGTGTATGTGTGTGTGTGAGTGTGTGTGTGTGTGACCGCAGAGCAAAGGGCTGCGTTAACAAACCCTTATTAGGCGTGCGCATAATGTGTTTCTGTTTGGGAGGGACAGTGGAGTCGGGCCACTTTAAAAATCCCTCTTATTTGTGTGCGTGTGTGTGTCTGTGTGTTTGTCTGTGTGTGTGGGTGTGTCTGTTGCGAGAGTGGAGTTGAGGGCCACTATAAAAAACCCTCTTGTGTGTGCGTGTGTGTGTGAGAGAGAGTGGAGTTGAGTGCCACTATCAAAAACCATTTTGTGTGTGTGTGTATGTGTATGTGTTTTCTGAGAGTGGAGTTGAGGGCCACTATAAAAAACCCTCTTGTGTGCTTGGTCAGTGGAGCCGAGGGCCACTTTAAAAAACCCTCTTGTGTGCGTGTGTGCTTGTGACAGTGGAGTTGAGGGCCACTTTAAAAAACCCTCTTGTGTGCTTGTGACAGTAAAGCCGAGAGCCACTTTGAAAAACCCTCTTGTGTGCTTGTGACAGTGGAACCGAGAGCCACTATAAAAAACCCTCTAGTGTGCTTGTGTCAGAGGAGTTGAGGGACACTTTAAAAAACCCTCTTGTGTGCGCGTGTGTGTGTGCTTGTGACAGTGGAGTTGAGGGCCACTTTAAAAACCCTCTTGTGTGTGTGTGTGTGTGTGGAGTTGAGGGCCACTTTAAAAAACCCTCTCGTGTGCGTGTGTGCGTGCGTGTGTGTGTACGTGTGTGTGTGTGGAGTTGAGGGCCACTTAAAAAAACCCTCTTGTGTGCGTGTATGCGTGTGTGTGTGTGTGTGTGGAGTTGAGGGCCACTTTAAAAAACCCTCTTGTGTGCTTGTGACAGTGGAGCCGAGGGCCACTTTAAAAAACCTTCTTGTGTGCTTGTGACAGCGGAGCCGAGGGCCACTATAAAAAACCCTCTAGTGTGCTTGTGTCAGTGGAGCCGAGGGCCACATAGAAGGCATAGTTAAACGCACTAAGGCGCAGATGGTGTCGATCGGGATTGCGCCGGCATGTGCTCGACACCATATTAATGTTTTTTCCTTAAGTTAACATATTATGTTTCATTAAATCACTATTCGGTACTCTAAATAAATTTTTACACTTACCCTAATGGCTTAAACCAAAAATTTATATATATATATATATATATATATATATATATAATTTTTCCCTAATGGCTTTTATAAATTTTTACATTCACCCTAATGGCTTAAACCAAAGATTTAAATATATATAATTTTTCCCTAATGGCTTTTATAAATTTTTATATTCACCCTAATGGCTTCTCAAGATTTCTACACCATGGGACCAATGCTCGCCGCGTCCCCGTTCGCGGTCCTGGGTAACGCTGAGTGCGAGGGAGTTCCTAATCCATCGGAACGAATTTTTGACCTTCTTATGCATGATAGTACCGTAACGTATTACTTCCTCCTAGAGGAAGCTTTGTGACAGTAAAATTTTAAGTATCGTTAAATCTCTCTAGAAACATGATTAGAGGTGTTATAAGTTTCATTCACATGATTTTTTTTATGTTGAATTTTTTATTTTCGAAATATTTATTTTTCAATTTTTTTAATGATCGAATTGAAATTTTTTGATCTGTTGGGCGGCATTCGAAAGAGCATAAAAAATCCTATATTTGGAAGGTGGCTTTTGCTATAGGACGATTATTACTTTAGTCCATTTTTTCGCCGCAGTCTCGGTACTAAAAGCGGGCGCCGCAGGCGTCGCTGCTCTAGTCAATAACCTGAGGGATATTATTTCTTTAGTCACTTGTATAATATTGGCAGTATAATCAAGAAGTGTTGTTCCACATAATAATTCGAAAACTACCAATATATATATATATATATATATATATATATATATATATATATATATATATATATATATATATATATATATAACCCAATAATTCAATATACATATTGCTTTTACCCTTTAAAAATCGCCGAAAATGGGAACATATTAGGCGCGCAAGTAAAAGAGGGGACCAATTTACGTCGATTTACTTTGGTAGATTTACTGTGTATACACGATATACGTACACACACACACACACACACACACACACACACACACATTCGTACATTTTCTAAAATCATGTGATTCGAACTTCTATCACCTCTATTCGTGTTTCTAGAGCGATTTAACGAAACTTAAAATTTTTCTATTATAAAGCTTCCTCTAGGAGGAAGCAAAAAAAAAAACAGTGTGAAACAAGCAACAACAACAACAACAACAACAACAAATATGAAAAAACAACAAAGAACAGCAACAAAGAAAAAAAGTTTTATTATGGAAATTGATTAACAAAGTTTTGTTGTGAAAAATTTATTTTTGGCATTTATTTTTTACATTTTACATTTTCGACATATTGTTTACAATTAATTATAAACGCAAATAATTTTTATGATTGCACAACAAATTAAGTTTGAGGAAGCAAAGTACTAAGTGTCAATGACTTGGCAGCGGTTTTTACGTTGAATTAGTAACATTAAGTTTGTAAATAACAATTAATCGAACAGTCTGCCAATGCTTAAATTTCAAAAATATTTATTAGTTCCTGTTTTACAACGAATCTCATAAAGGTTTAAATTAATAAAATTATCAATGAATTTATATTAATTTTTTGTCAATGTTATATTGATAATTACTGAACGTGTACTATCTAAATATAAGTCTGTCCCCGCATTAGTAGCGAGTATAGTAATTATTATATGAACATTTTTCTCCGTGTAGTTGAGAGTCTCAGACAGGGGTATCTTTAACTATTTATCCTATAAATGAATTTTCCGCTGAGATCAAAATTATTTATATAATATATATACTCTTTGATAGGATTGATTTATATAATATATACACTCTTTGATAGGATTGATTTAAGATTAAAAACAATACAAAACTAAAAACTTTAAAAAAGTAAAAACTTAACAAAAATAAAAACATGTTATACAACACTTCAAATGAAGCATGTCGGCTATTACTACCATATGGTTGATAATTGTCAAGTTCGCAACTAAATTTGGTGAGCGATCCACTCTTTGATAGGTCTTGCGGCAAAATAAAGCGACGCCGCGAAATCTTCCGATGAACGGAGCGATCTAAACTCAAACTATACACTAATCTAAAATCTACCCTTAAACTATCTACAGTTACAGTATGTATTTGAAAGTTTTTTTGCTGCCTCCAACAATCGGTCCTACACTTAAATCGGCTTTTCTGTAGCCATGTCTTGAACAGGTTCGTTCGGCAAATGTAGCCAAGAGTAGCGATTGCATTCAAGATGCAAAGCACGAAGGACTCGTTTTGGGCATCGACGACCGTCCTGTGATAAAGCATGAGAAATCAACCGTTGTAAGAGATGAGGGGAAACTTTGGGCGAGCAAGATCAGTCTATAGATACGAAATGACGTTGGAGATATGCCCGTAGAATATGACGGTTATTAAGGCGGAGAGCATAAGAGATAAAGTTCATAAAAAAGGCATGTTATTCAAAAAAATTTAGAACATTATAATGTGAAAATAAAACTAATTTAAGAGCGCGCGCGCTTATAGTGTGCTCTAATAATTTGCTTTATTTTTACATTATGTTCAAAATTTTTTTAAGAACATTCCTTTTTTTTAGAAATTTGATCACTCACTCACTACCTTGAGATCCATCCATATCCTACGTGCGCATCGCGGACGTCATCCCATACTTGGACTGGTCTCGCTCGACCATAGTTTTCCTCATCTCTTACATCGGTTTGATTTCTCGTTCTCTATCACAGAACCATCGTCGACGACCAAAACGACTCCTTGCTCTGCATCTTGAAGATGCTACTCTTGGCCACATTAGCCGAACAAATCTCTTAAAAAAAAATCATTACAAAAAAAAATCTTACAAAAAAAAAACATTTACAAAAAAAAATCTTACAAAAAAAATATTTAATGTAATAGGGACTATCCCTCGCCTTTCGCTGAAAACAAAAAATTAAAATTTTACTGTAACCAATTTTTAAATGTAAAAATTTGTTGTATTCAAATATTACGTGTATATTTAAAACTTACGTCTTGTTTTATAATCACTGCTTCAAGGGCTTCTACTTTGTTTTTCAGCTTTTCATTAGATGACCGCAGCTCTTTAATAATTGCTTTTTCCCGCTGAATGATCTAAAATAAATATTTTATTACATGAAGATTATACATAATAGTACATTATGCAACAAGGGGAGAAAATAAGCTATTTCTAGCAAGGGTGAGGTAACAAACACCTCACCTGAGTCCGAAATAGCTTTTCTTCCCGTATTACACACCGTATTTTTTTTAAACTTAGGCATGACAGTGTCTTTTTTTACGTGTGTGAGTTGGAGAGTGGATTGTATTTGAATAATAATTTTTATATAAATATGCGGAAAATAATTTGAAATGTATACATAATTAACTATATCTCCCTAAAGGGAGGTAGAAATATTCATTTCTCACCTGTTTTAGGGTAGAAATGAATATTTCTCATCAGTTTTTCATTTCTCACCTGTTTTAGGGTAGAGTGGATATTTCTTACCACTTTCATAAAATACACTCGAAATGCGAAATTTTCTCTCCTACTTTCACACGTGAAAAAGGCCCTATTTCATGCCTGAGTTGAGAAAAAACTGTTTCTTATGTTTTTTAGATATTTCTTTTTTTTCAATAATCTTACCTTTTCTTTGCGCTCACATTGCGCTTTGTAATATTCCAAGTTTCTTTCCCTGAAAAAAAAAAAAAAATTACTTTTAATTTTTCAATAAAATTTGTCAAGTGTACTAATAAATCATGTGTAATTATTACACTCACTGTTTTATTAGAATAGACTCCTGAACTTGATTATGAGTTACCGGACGAAGTGGGGCCGGCGGTGACACATAATAATATGCTGAAAAAAATTATAAATTTTAAACAAGGCTTACTCTGGTATAATACGTGACGTACCTTGTGGCGGCATTGACGACATGCCACCATATCCATGCACATTGGCGGGACTGGATGGCCCACCATAAGCGCTCACCCCTGCATTCATTGTGTGCATGTAATGCGCATAAGCGCTCGACCCTGCGTTCATAGTCGCCATTGCATGCGCAGGAATTGGCTGTCCGGCATACGTGCCCGGCATTACATTCATCCTCGGACCTGCATTTATCATATTGCTCGGGGTCCATATGCATTTAAAAGAGGATGGAATGGACTGCTCTGAAATATAAAATGAAATTCGACTGATTTATTAACAGGAAACTTATAACATATTAAGGAAATCTACGCGAAAATCCATTTACGTGACCTCAAAAGTGGGCAAAAATTTTGTTCAAGGCACAACTTCCGGGTCTGATATTTTTTTTACTCTTTGTATTACATAATATAGCAGAAAATTCATGTACAATTAAAAAAATCTCGATGGTATCTTTTTTCCAAAGATTGAAATTGTTTAAAAAAAATTTTCAATAAAGATCAACTTTAAACGATCAAAACTTTTCAAGAAATCAACTTTTAAAAATTTTTTTTAAATTAAATAAATGCTGATTTTCTCTAGTTTTATTTTAGTTTTTGCATTTGTTTCTACGACGTTTCTGGAATAAATGGCTAAAAGTTGAAAAAAGGCTTTTTTTTGCATTTTTAAAAACTTTTCAATCTTTGAGAAAAAGATGCCACCAAGACTTTTAATTGTACATGATTTTTATGCTATATTATGTGGTATACAGAGTAGGAAAACAAAATTTTTACTTTTGAGGACGCGTAAATGGATTTTTTGCGTAGATTTTCTCATATAAACTCTTATTTTTTTATATTTACTACATAAATAAACTATTTTTTCTATTTTAAACATAAATAACTAATATTAAAAAATAAAAAATCATAAGAAATATTTATTTCTGATAAAATGAATAATTAATATTTATAATGAAAGAATGAAATTGGTTCTAGAAAGATATAAGTGCTGACATTTACTTTTTGCACTTACCGATTGTTGTGGTGACAGTCGATCCTTCTGCTGCCGTCGTGGTAATTTGTGCTGTGGTAGTGACCGTTGTTACTGTGTGGTAGTCTCCTCATCCTCTGATGAAACCTCTTCTTTTTTATTACCGAATAACCACATTGTTCCTAAAAAAAGACATTGAAATTTATTAAAATTCTTTTCGAATGACTGCTTTGTTACTGAAGGGCCTTGTAGCGTCGAAAGTTATAGCTGTTATATTCAAATTGTAAAATTACTGAAGTTATATTATTGATCATTTATAAGAATTTATTTGTACTTTATACGTTTCCAATATAATTTCTTAAGTATTTTTGTAATGTGTAAATAATGTATATAATTAATTGGGCGGATCAGAGCTCTATGTGCAAACTGAAAAATTATTGAATTAATTTTATTACGTAAATTACGTAAATTATTAAATGTGCTAAATTTTCTGTACAAAAGCTGTAATGAAGTTTCTTTTGTTAATACCCATATCCGATATATTGCTCATCCTGCTACGAGATTTCATTTTTTATTAAAAGATGCGTTTGCGTTTTGCGGGCGTAATGTGTCCACTTACCTATTTTTATTTTCAAAAAGCTTCTGTATATAATCCTGAAGCGTTCCTGATGTGTTTTCTCAACTCTCTGCACTTGGCTTGATCAACCGTTCGCACACTTTCAATCGTTCTTGATAGGGTCACCGAACTCCGATTTGGCTTGGCTGCTACTTACCGTTCGCTCACGAGCGGCTACGTTGCCCTGTCATAAGACTCGCGGCTTGTTTACATTATAGAATGTATGTATATGTAGCGATTCCTCAATATGCCAAAAATCATGATTTTCTTTCTTATTCGTGTATATACGTATATACTTAAAGACTTTCTTTCAAAACTATGTAGTTTTTATTAGTAATATTTGAGTCTTTATTAGTATAATCGTATGTGTCACTCTTAGCTTTTCTATTGAAATAAAATTTCTTAAAATATTTTTTTTAGCAAAATTAGTCTAAAAAAATTGGTTCTTTTCTTAAAGATATTATTTAGAAATTGCAATGAATCATAATTTTGATTAATTCTTCAAATAAGATAAAAAAAAAGTCTTGAAAAATTTTTTTAGCTAGATAATAATATTCGATATTCAAGCTATAATATCAGAATGTATCGTTAGTTTTAGAACAGTTCTTGTTGACGGAGTTACGCATAATTGAAATACGCAAGCTATTTGAAATTAATTTGTTCAATGTAGTAATTTGTTCAAAAAGATAATTATTCATTTTATGTAATAAAAATACGCACCACAAAATGTTCAATTAATATATTCGATTTAATATGTAAGATATATCAGTTATATAAATTATAGTATTTGCTGTGGGGAAATCAATGGAGTTATTGTTATTACTTATTTGCAATAAAACTGGATTTTTTATTATATTGAAGAGATTTTACAGAAAAAGAAGGATTTTAACTATTATCAGGTAATGTTTCCTCTTATGTTAAGAATCAATCATATGCAAGCTTTATTAGATCAGCTAACAAATAAATAGTTTCATAATACCACTGACAAGTACCTAATGCACACCTTCCGGGAAACGAATTTATATGAAACTTTACGTTCGATTTTTGACACCTAAACATGAAGCTCAGTTTCCACACTTTTGTTGAACCTAATCTTAAAAACACGTAATTATATTAAAAAAGGATATTTTTATCTAATGCCTATATATTTGCATCGTAAATTAAGAAACACATGGGAAAAGCCACAATCAGGATTTGAACAGACTGTAAAAGAGTTGGTGCAAAGTAAAACTTGTAATCACGTAAACAATAAATGTAAGGAAACTGCTTCACTGACGATTGACGATAAGAAATATGGAAATAAGGCGAGTTTAAATTATAAGTTAGCTGCTTATTATCCAATATTTTGCCAATACTTACAAAATAATTAAAATAATAAAAATAAATAAACAACTTAGAGTTTGCTTCGAAAACACCCTAACTCAGCGAAACCTTCGAAAACACCCTATAACTCAACGAAAGTTTCAAAAACCCACTAACTCAAGCGCGTTTTTTTTTTCTTCAATTTCATAGTGGCAGCTTTGCATGATTGTAAAATATGATTTCTGCATAGTAGACGCTATTAGAAATACAGAAAAAAATCAGAATCTATTATTTAACATTATCTTTATTTTGTGTCTGCGCATGATAAAAATTCATCTCTTTAAATCAAATCAAATTTAATTGCATAGTTTTTTTAATTATTTCTCATAGGTGTTGATAACATTGTCGGTAAGCATATTTTTAAATTGAACGTTGAAACGAAACAGATAATCTATAAAATTAAATCCGATAATTATAAAATACTATTGAGTATTGTAAGCAAAAGAAACTGGACCCCAATACAAATCAATAGATGATCCAAATAATGCAATTATTAACTCACAAAGAGATGATCAAGAGTGCGGGTCCTAGATTTGGCTTAAACTGTAGGAGGTACTCTTCGTGACAAATAATTTTTTCTCGAGACCCAAGCTATTTTATATCTAAAATGAACAATTTTCGATAAAAATGGGGTCTCTTTCTTTAGTTATAGCTTTTTGAATATTCGGTTGTATGAATGGGCTAAAAAGTTTATAAAAGCAGGTAAGAAAAGCTTTAATTTAAGCTGTGTTTCGTTAAAAAATGTCGATTTTTAAAAAAGTTGTAGGTTATCAAAGATACAGTAAAAAGTTAGCTTAAAATACCACCCGTTGAATGCTTGAAAAAAATTAGAAATTTTTAGTAACTAGAGTTCGACACGCGCGCTTCGCGCGCTGTTTTTTTTTTAAGTTACAAAAGAAGCTGCATAATTAATGAACGGTTTCTTTTTTATTTACAAGAGAAATGTTATTATTCAATTCATTATTTAAGGTTGTATGGACGGCATAGTCTGGTTTATGCACATAAGAATTAAACACAAATTCATTTTACACAACAAAATAAACCTAGAGTTTTATTCACAAAGCATTTTAGATTTTGCACATAATTTTTAATTAAAATTAAAAATTCGATCAGATTTTCATGCACAATATTTTTATGCACATAAAAATGATCGTAATAAAAATGTGTTAAATTGTACACTTAAGATTGTGCACTTAATAAATTAGAAAAATAAAACAAAATTCAATAGTGTGCAAAAGATTATCGTGCACATAAATATTTTATAAGAAATGTTTTTCAAATTGTGCTCATTTTTCGTTCACATAATATAACGGGGAAGTTTGTAAATATACTAATTTGTGCATCAAATATCATGCACAATTTATTTCGAAATCTTGCAGAATTTTATTCAACGTTGTTGTGCACAAGAAGGTATATATTTTGCACAAATTCAATTTCCTTAAAACGAGTGCACATTTTTATCGTGCACATTACATTTCATGGATTTATAAAATAATATTGTACACAAGAGGTAATTTATTGTACACAAATATATCTATTAAATATATTCTTCTGATTGTGCACAAAGTAATTTGTACGAGCGCTGATAGATGGCGTTGAGAGTGCTAATATTAATCCTATCCGCAGAATCCGCACCTCCGAGCTCCGCGAGATGGCGCGCATGTGAGTTTCAAAATTATACCTTCATCACGTGATACATGGAGGCAAGTTCAAATTCTGTGAATTTATGCATGCATATACAGGTAACATTTTTCTACATAATTATGGAAAATCATACTCCCATCCACATAATTGTGGAAAAACAGTCTATGCATGCATGAACACAAATTGACAAATTGTATTATTTTCTTTTTTCGTAGGTTAGGGATCCTTGTTTAGGCAGAGCAGACGAAGGTATAACTTTGAACCTTTCCAAAAGCGTCCACCAGATGTGTTACTTTTGCTCGGAGGTGCAGATTGAAAAAGGGAGATAGCGATTATTGGCTGCGTTCCATTACTGCTGCCAGCAGCTGGCTCCGATCCGGACGGCTCGTGTTCGATTCCCGATACCGGCGCGTATTTTTTACTCTTCTCCCCCGTATCCACTCCGTTGCATGGCGCCCAACGGAATAATCCACGTATCGATCGAAATTCTTCCTCCCACCCACGGATACGTGGATCACGATCCCGAGAGGTCCCCTGCGTGTCAGTCTGTGCGGTATACAGCCATAGAAAAGCACTATCCTGTAGTGTGTACGGCCCCAGCGTCGCGTGAAGGGGACTTGAGTCGCAAGAACCGAGCGGGGTTTTTCAGTCAAGTGTGATCGCGCGAGTGCCGCGTGTTTTTCATTCAAAAGGAAATTAGAGAATTTCTCTTGTACTGATCCAGCCTCCACGTAGAATAGTCTACGAGACTCCCGCACAAGCATTCAGTTGAGATTACTCCTGAATTGCGGTTGAGCATGGAGAAGTATCGTACCTCCAGATGTAGCTGCCGCGTGCAGGTAGGAGTAGTACTGCAGCACACCGGCTGATAAGCTACAGAGCTGATGCCAACTTCAGCCATAGATGCATCTTAGGGTATTATGCTCGCTCGAGGACGTTAACGCTCGCAATTTGGGTGGGGGATATAATGAGATGTGGATACAGCGCTAGCCGGCGCAAGAGTAGGGCCCTGTGTTACCGGCACCTGCGGTTAGCATACCAGATAGAGGGCCCGGGAGTAGTGCGTTGGTAGTCTCGCGGTAGAGACCCTCGCCTCCGGTCCGGAAGGCTCGGGTTCGATTCCCGATGCCGGCGCGTATTTTTTACTCTTCTCCCCCGTATCCACCCTGTTACACGGCGCCGAACGAAATAATCCACGTATCGATCGAAATTCTTCCTCCCACCCACGGATACGCGGATCACGATCCCGAGGGGTTCCCTGCGTGTAAGTCTGTGCGGTCTACGGCCATAGGAAAGCATTATCCTGTAGTGTGCATACGGTTACGTGCTACGGTCCCAGCGTCGTGTGAAGGGGACTTGAGTCTCAAGAACCGAGCGGGGTTTTTCACTCAAGTGTGATCGCGCGAGTGCGGCGTGTTTTTCATTCAAGGAAATTAGAGAATTTCTCTTGTACTGATCCAGCCTCCACATAGAATAGAGTCTACGAGACTCCCGCACAAGCATTCAGTTGAGATTACTCCTGAATGGCGGTTGAGCATGGAGAAGTATTGTACCTCCAGATGTAGCTGCCGTGTGAAGGTAGGAGTAGTACTGCAGCACCCTAGCTGATAAGCTACAGAGCTGATGCCAACCTTAGCCATAGATGCATCTTAGGGTATTATGCTCGCTCGAGGACGTTAACGCTCGCAATTTGGGGAGGATATAACTAGGTGTGGATACAGCATTAGCCGGCGCAAGTGTAGGGTCCTGTGTTACCAGCACCTGCGGTTAGCACACCAGGTAGAGGGCCAGGGAGTAGTGCGTTGGTAGTCTCGCGGTAGACGCTCGCCACCGGTCCGGACGGCTCGGGTTCGATTCCCGATGCCGGAGCGTATTTTTTACTCTTCTCCCCCGTATCCACTCCGTTACAATACATAACCTTTATATATAACGATTTCTTACCTTAGACTTTTAAAAATAACCAATAAATAATTTGATAAAAAGAATAAATAAATTGACACAAAAACAATAAATGACAAAAAAGACCAAATTTATTGATTTATTAACCAGCTGGTACCCCGTCCTCTACCAGTAACATATCATCTGCATCATACGGCAATAATTGTCTTAAATAATTTTCACCGCCCATCAGTTCCTCGGGGAGGTAGGTTTCAATCCCTGCCTGGCAGTACGGGCAATTCCTTCGGAATAGCTGTCGGACACAATTGGAGCAGACGCGATGGTTGCATGGCCGAATTTTTTGCACCGCCTTCATTGTGTAGCAGACGCAGCATCCTATTTTTTTAATAAAATGTGGTATTATATATGACATATTGATATAATATTATATTATATAATATACGACGTTATATTATTTTTTACATTTTCATTATAAAATACAGTGGACAATGAAAAGCATTCTACTAATTACATCATTCCAAAGCTCTTTTGCACTTTTGCACAGTATGTCATTTCTCTAAATGACGATTATAATTGGGTGGATGTAATAGAAAATG
Source organism: Torymus aiolomorphi (assembly GCA_036365515.1). NCBI lineage: Eukaryota > Metazoa > Arthropoda > Insecta > Hymenoptera > Torymidae > Torymus > Torymus aiolomorphi. The sequence continues at coordinate 100,095,523 of CM070874.1, forward strand.
AGATAGTTTCCTAATAATTGAGAAAAAAATGCATTATTGTAATCTGTGAAAATTTTTGCTTCTTCTTAGAGGAAGCTTTGTAATAATACAATTTTAAGTTTCGTCGAATCTCTAGAAACATGATTAGAGGTGTTAGAAGTTTGAATCACATGATTTTAGAAAATGTCTGTGTGTGTGTGTGGTGTGTGTGTGTGTGTGTGTGTATGTGTGTGTGTGTGTGTGTGTGTGTGTGTGTGTGTGTGTGTGTGTGTGTACCGCTTTATCTTCGGATCTACGCCGTCGATTTTAACCGTCCAGGTCTCATTTTTTTTTTGTTTTTTATTCCGAATTCGGGAAGAACATAATCTTTTTTGTTTTATATCGAATCTTTAATTTTCGAAAAAATTATTTTTGATTTTTTTTAATGATCAGATTAAAATTTTTTAATCAAATAGGTCGCATTCGATAGAGCATAAAAAACCCCATATTTAAAAAAAAATTCTCTAACTATCACGGTTCTTTTGTTATTAACAAAAGCGTGTTTTTTTTTAAAGATTATAACTCCCAAACTATGCGGTCAATTTCTTTGAGAAACATCACGACAATGCAGAATATTAATAGCTAAAAAAAAATTTTTATCCATTACGTAATAAATAATTTGATAATTTTTTTTATTGAAAAGCATCAGCTTTACGAAAAAAAGTTATAGAACAAAAAGTGCTCAGAATCATCTAAAGATTATTCTGTTTGCGATATAGGCAATATCTGTATAAAATTTTCTCAAGATCATATGTTAGCTGGCTTCGTTGCAAGCTAAAGTGAAAGGTTACCACCAGGAATTCTCAACATATTTCAATGGACTAGATAAAAAATTTTTGCGATATTAGAAATTTTATGACATCGTCGATAGATAAGCTAACTTAATTGCATTCAATTATAAATATTAATGAATTTTTAAGTCATTGCAAATTTTTAAATCATTTTAAAAACATAGAATGAATAAACATATTTTATATTTGAATAATATACTATACATATACATATACATATGAGGCATTTCACGTCAGCTCTCCAGGCGCGATGCGCGAGCGCGAAATCATGCTGTTTTCAGCTTGTGTTTGAAGGGCTAAGATGTATCTAAAAAAAATAATCCCCAAGTGATTTCGATGTATTTTTTCCTCAGCTTTCCGATGGTGCTATTAGTTTCTCAAAATTTTTCAATTTTAACCTCAACAAAACATAAAACGTGTTATATCTCAAAAACTATATTTTTAATATTTTTTTTGACCTGCTAGATCGAAAGAGGAGGAAATTTTACATGGATATATCCTTTTTGTACATAGGGGTTTTTTAATTTTTTCGAGATATTATTTTTTTTTAGGTTAGAATTGAAAAATTTTGAGAGACTAATAGCACCATCGGAAAACTGAGGAAAAAATGCATCGAAATCACTTGGGGATTATTTTTTTAGATACATCTTAGCCATTCAAAAACAAGTTGAAAACAGCATGATTTCGCGCTCGCGCGCCTGGAGAGCTGGCGTGAAACGCCTCATATAGGAAAGATAAATTAATTTGGAGGAAGCTACGTGCCAATGAATTGGCAGCGGCTTTTTAATATATTCAGTTTTGACTACATTCTACTTTGGTTGTTTACAGATAACTTATCCAAAACCAAAGGAGGGACACATACCTACTCTGAACAATTAACAGCACTTGACTTTTAAAAACCAAAGTAGGAACACAGCCCCGTGCTTACGTACTCCGGATAATCGAAAGCACTCCACTAATAACTTTGTTAAACTTTATTCGTTCGCAGGTACACAGTAGTGCTCTCGTACTCCGGACAATCAAAAGCATTCTACTATTGACGTCACGCTAAATAGTTTTGTACACGATGTTTATTACATTTGTCATGATACGCGAATCTGGGTTTCAAAATAAAACCTAGGAACTAAGTACACTTTCTAAATCGGGATTATAATATAATTGGATTGAGTGACCAATGTAATTAAAATAGAATAGATTTTATAAAAAATTCGAACCCAAAAAGGCATTCTTGTAATCATTGCTAAACTTTATTCAATATATTCATCGTTAACTAAATTTAACTTTGGTTGTTGACCGATAATTTTTGAGAACCACAGTAGAAACACTATCCTGCTTACAAACTACAGATAATCAAAAGCATTCTACTAATAACTTTCTTCAACTTTATTCGTTCACGGGTAACTCTTGAAAACCAAAGTAGGAACACTACCCAGTGCACACATACTCCGGATAATCAAAAGCATTCTACTATTTACTTTTTACAACTTTATTCGTTCACGGGTAACTCTTGAAAACCAAAGTAGGAACACTGCCCAGTGCGCACATACTCCGGATAATCAAAAGCATTCTACTAATTACTTTTTTCAACTTTATTCGTTCACGGGTAACTCTTGAAAACCAAAGTAGGAACACTGCCCAGTGCGCACATACTCCGGATAATCAAAAGCATTCTACTATTTACTTTTTACAACTTTATTCGTTCACGGGTAACTCTTGAAAACCAAAGTAGGAACACTGCCCAGTGCACACATACTCCGGATAATCAAAAGCATTCTACTAATTACTTTTCTCAACTTTTCGTTCACGGGTAACTCTTGAAAACCAAAGTAGGAACACGGCCCCTTGAGCACATACTCCGAATAATCAAAAGCATTCTACTAATTACTTTTTTCAACTTTATTCGTTCGCGGAATAGATTTTCTAAAAAAATTTGAAAACAAAAATGCCTTCTTGTAATCATTGCTAAACTTTTTTCAATATATTCATCGTTAACTATATTTAACTTTGGTTGTTGATCGGTAATTTTTGAGAACCACAGTAGAAACACTATCCTGCTTACAAACTACAGATAATCAAAAGCATTCTACTAATAACTTTCTTCAACTTTATTCGTTCACGGGTAACTCTTGAAAATTAAAGTAGGAACACGGCCCCGTGAGCACATACTCCGGATAATAAAAAGCATTCTACTAATTACTTTTTTCAACTTTATTCGTTCGCGGAATAGATTTTCTAAAAAATTCGAAAACAAAAATGCCTTCTTGTAATCATTGCTAAAGTTTTTTCAATATATTCATCGTTAACTAAATTTAACTTTGGTTGTTGACCGGTAATTTTTGAAAACCAGAGTAGAAACACTATCCTGATTACAAACTACAGATAATCAAAAGCATTCTACTATTTACTTTTTACAACTTTATTCGTTCACGGATAACTCTTGAAAACCAAAGTAGGAACACTGCCCAGTGCGCACATACTCCGGATAATCAAAAGCATTCTACTAATTACTTTTTTCAACTTTATTCGTTCACGGGTAACTCTTGAAAACCAAAGTAGGAACACTGCCCAGTGCGCACATACTCCGGATAATCAAAAGCATTCTAATTACTTTAATTCTGTGTTCGCGGGTACCTTTTGAAAAACAAACCAGGTACACAGTCGGGCTTTCGTACTCTGAATAATCAAAAATATTCTACTAATCGCGTTATTGAAAAGCTGTGCCTTCTTTTCATGTCGTATATTACATGATATGAATATCGCTTAATTAAAAGAAAGTCGTGGAGTTAAGGAAGTTGGCTACCGCTGCTCGCGCGGGGCAGGGGGAAGGAGTCCCCTCGCACCGCGCGCGCGACTCCGCTCACCGAGCACCCCCTCTTGCAGCCAGCGAACTCGATCGTTTGTTTACGTTTTGCCGCAGTACTAAGAATCGATGTTGTACGTCGTTTTCAAATTTCGTATACACATTTGCCAGTATATTTTCTATATTGCCAATAGTTTTTTTGGTTCGTTGTTATCTTTTTTAAAGAATCGCATCCTAAGTGTCTTGTGTTTTTATTAAGGTTATGGTTTTACTTCCATAAGAACCCGTGTGTAAGAGTGGAACTTTCAACTTGAATTATTCCATAGCCGAGTTGAAAAATGATCTGAAATTTAGCACACTTATAGGAAATGAATCGAAGAACAACAATATTAAGTTTTTGGAATGATGTAACCATTTTCGTTTTGGTAGACAACCTCCTTAATCAAATTTCCTAAATCGACGTTTTAACCAAACTGGATACGATTTAAAGCTAATGTTTTAAATAACCATTACGTCATTCAATTCACTATCTAATGCAGACACAATTTGTGTATAATTGTTATATATCGTTGGATTCATTTTTTACGGTCGTCATTCTACTGCAGTAGACTGTGCACAGTAGACATTGAGTATTATTCCAATATATATATATATATATATATATATATATATATATATATATATATATATATATATATATATATATATATATATATATATATATATATATATAAGCAAAATTTTTAATACGAAAAAATATAAAGTCGTATATTTTTTATAATGTTAAATATTATGTACATATGTAATACCTGTAATAACATTTTAATGGCAATATATTATATTTCATATATGTATACTGACTTAAGATTATTATTTTGTTACAACAGAAAGAAACTCTGAATTGAAGAATAATGTATAATTTTACTTTTTATTTAATTTTTATTTTTAATAAGATTCCCAATTTGTAGTTATCTGTGATTCTTTAAAGTGATTCAAGCTACTTTAATCAAATTAATTATTATTCCTCACAGCGTGCGGAAACGAACTTTTCGTATCTTGTGGGGAAAAATAGCGTACGCTATACGTGTGCGTAAAGCAGGCGATGGTACACGCGCGTTGCCGCTCTCCCTGCGCTCGAGCAGCAATCTCCGCGCTTACGATAACCGCCTACTTTCTGCACTTGTAGCGTAATGTACTATTTTAATGTAGTCTTTAAAGTCTTAGTAGTCAATATAAATGGCTTTATTTACATCAGTAAATAATATACATATATATACAAATGTGGGCTACATACTACATAAAATAACTGATTTTTTAATTTTTACATTTTATATTTATTCAAGTAGCTTTGTAGTTTCTTTTCTTGGTTTTTACTTCAATAAGTTGATTTTCTAACAGTTCGTGTGTAACCCACATATGACTGTATCGATCCCAAATAGAACTGCATGATTCTGTCTATATCACCGATACTTCTGAAATTTTGAGTATCATGTTTTGGGATTGAAATGATTCGACACACATTTTCTTGTTTCTCGATTGTATTAAAATTGCATCGAATCTGCAATGCACAAAATGTCTTACCTAATTCTGACTCAGACATTATTTTGCTAACGTTATTTATAAAGTGCTGCTGTTTCATGAATTTTTAAAATTTGTTAACTAAACAATACGGTGGAAATACATACACATGCGTACATGAGAGATTCTGTAATGTTGTAATTGGAGAGACAAAAAGGATTTCCACTTCTTATTATTCAGTATTTTCAAATTATCATTCACTACCATCGTAATGCATGAAAGTTTTTCAGGATATTATTATATTTCTTTATCTTTCCAAAGACAAAATTACAGAAACTCAAACATATTGTTGAGTAGGTATTTCCACCTGCAATCAAAAGAAAACAAAGGAAAGTCGGGTTTTTAAGAATGATAACTTTTTTTCAAAAGCGCATTGTTCAGCAATAACTTGATATTCAATGCATTTCTGAATTTTTAAAAAAAAATTTCTTTTAGGGGGTGGAATATGGCTTGCAACTTAGTAACATTATGTATTGTTTAGTCCAAAAATTTTAAAAGCTCGTGGAACCGCAGCAGTTTGAAAATAATGTTACAAAAATTAATTCCAATGTCAAAATTTGGGAAGTAATTTGGGCATTACAGATTGGATGCAATTTTAATACAATCGAAAAACAAGAATAGTTGTGAAATCTTTTCAATAGTAAAAAGTCATACTCAAATTTCAAAAGTATCTGCGTAATCGAGATAATCCTGCTGTTCTATTGAAGATGGATACAGCCATTTGTGGGTAACTTTATATATTTGAATAATGTCAAAAGACAAAAATCATTTATTGCATGTGTATGTGCTCGCCCGCGTTTGTGTATGAATATTATTTACTGATGTAAACAAAGAATAGTACATTACGATACGGGTGTGGAAGGTGATTATTTATCGTATGAGACGTTTTTCACACGAGCGAAGCGAGTGCGAATAGTCGAATGCGGTAAAAATCACCTTACGCACCAGTGTCGTACCGTATTTTACACCACGAGAGCCGAAAAATCGTATTAAAGTTATGATTTTGAGGTTAGAGTGGTGTAAATTTACATTATCGACCATTGCCTACCTTATAAGGCAAATAAAAATCTGATTGCATTTAATATTTGTTTTTATCTTTCCATGGGCAGAATAGCAGTGTCCGACAAACATGGCTTAATAGTTATCCCTACTGAAAAATCTCACGTGAGATCTCAGGTGAGATTTTTCAGTAGGGATGTATATTCACTACCAAAATAAATTTAAAGCAAATAAAATAAATGTGATTTTAGAGAAAAATCCTTTTTTTCTGAAAATTTTAGTTTTTAGTAAAGACTGCATATACTTTATCAGGCACTAGGCGAATGAGCGTTAAACTGACCGGGAGAGGATTAGACCACCTAATCATGTATTCGGCTCAAACTTTGGGATGTTTTTGGAGGTAGAAATATGTAGAAATCCGTAATATTAGTTCCTAACACTAACAAATTAGGGTGAGGATCTTTTTAGTATTTATGTCAGAAAAAAATTAAAACGCTTCTACTTAAAACTGTAACCATTTACTCTTGGAATATTATTTGAAGAAACGAGCTTTCTGAAGTTACAAGTTCAATCTTGAGCAATAAAAATGCACTGTTAAACCTTTTATATTCGTTTATTGACTTTATACCACTCTAACCACAAAATCATAACTTTAATATTTTATTCGGCTCTCGAGGTATAAAATAATGTACTACACTGGTGCGTAAGGTGATTTTTACCGCATTCGACTTTTCTCACTCGCTTCGCTCGTGTGAAAAACGTCTCATGCGATAAATAATCACCTTCCACACCCGTATCGTAATGTACTATTATACAAATTTTGTTGCATTTTCGTTGTTCATCTTCAAATTTTTATAAGATTAGAAAGAATGATTTTTTTTTCTATTCTGGCAAAAGCAAATAAAAACGCGTTTTCTCTAGTTTAATATTCTCTTTCTAAAGTGATATTTAAGACAATTTGAATAAGAGGTTTTTCAAATAAAACGAAGCTAAAAATGTCCAGAACATGAGTTTTTTTTACCATTACGGTCTTATATGTCGGATAAGTACATAGGGTAACTGAAGGTATTATTGCGATCTATTTTGTTAGGTTAGTTTCAAACTGATCGATCTCGTCCGAATGTAAACATATCAATCTGCGGTTTTATGCTAATGAAACTTTAATGTAGTATCTATGTATAAAGCTATAATTTTATAGCCAAAAGTATTTAACTAACTTGTGAAAAGAATATTAAAAGGTACATCTCTGTGCTGGTATTATTGCGGCATGAAGATATTATTGCGCAGATATTATTGTGCCATGTTAAAGCATAGGGACGACCGCAATAATACCAGCTGCGCATGCGTATTAAACATGTAGGTATTACTGCGGTTTGGCGATTAAAAGTAAAATATACACGTTATATTTGTGTTAAAAGATTAACGATTAAGATGTATTTAACAATTTAAATGAATAATACGTAAAAAAATTAGGTCTAAAAGTATCATAAACTGTAGTTTTATGCGAAATTCTGTAAACGCAATAATACCTGCAACCGCAAGAATACCTTCAGTTACCCTATATCTACATGCAAAAACATAGCCTAAAATTTGAACATAAACCATTATCCGGTAGTCTGACCCTCTCATAGTCAGTTAAACGCGCTCTTTCACTCTTCCATCATATTCGAATAAAAATTAAAAAGTGCATGACATGCAGTTTTAACTAAAATATGGTCTTTTGAGAAAAATGTATTTTTCTTAAATATGCATGTTTCCCAAAAACCCTATTTTTCTTTTCTTTTCATGATTTTTTTTTCTGTGATAAGAGGAATATACATACCTATCAAACCATGTTTGTCGTATACCGTTCTTCTGATTTACCAAAATCATTGTATATTAGGTAATTTTAAAACAAATATACTAGAATTAAATGAGCTTAGTCTATAACTTTTAAACAATGTCTTAAATGCTATAAATGTTAAAACAGACAAATTAGGGGAATGGCCCTATTTCCTTCATTTTAATATTATTAATATTATTCTATTACTGACATAAGTTATCACAGACAATATAAAATTATCTTTTTTTAAACTAATTTAAATTAATCATATTTAACTAATGCTGAGATTAACAAGGTGAAAATTTCAAATCATCTGAAACATGGTTAAATTTGTTCAAAATAATGAAAAAAACACAGAAACCAATTTTTAATGCGATATATGCAAATGTTCAAAAGTTATTCTAACCTCAAAATTTCGAAATTTTGATTTTTTTTATTAAAAGACAATTTTCATGAATTTTTTTGGTTAAAAATTTGAAATTTTTTGTATAGCACATTGCATGGGAAAAAGTTTGTAAATTGTGAGTAAAATTGGGTAGAATTTTTGGTTAGATTGATGCAATGAAAATTTTCAATGTACCGGTGAAAAAAGACTTTTAAAATGAGATCCCAATGCTACGTATGGTTCAAAAACATTCAGCTCGGTATTAAAATTTTCCTTCGCTCAAAATCTACAGAATAAGACCTTGATGAATTTGGGATCATTTTTTTGTAAAAAGTTACAGAAGGTTATAGCAATTAAAATGGTAAAAAAAGATTGAAAAAACACTTGAATGGGGTTTTATGTTGATTATCCGTTGAAGCACATATTGACAAATAACTAAGTAGGTGTCATCTATACAATATTACTGTTTTAACAGTACTTCTCAATGAGTACCATCTACAATAGACCATTAATTTATGATATGGTTGTCACAATTAAAATTAACATGAAATTAATAAATCACAATTTAAAGCATATCTGTCAATTCTTGAAAGAAAATTTTTTTCTTGTCAAAACTTTATTATTCAAATTTGATGTGTAAGTTATACTTCCAACTCTTAGGTAGAAAACTAGATTTAGAGTATTTTAGGCCTTGTCCGATGAAAATTTGTCGAGAAGACCAATTTTACTTACAATTAGAGATATTGCGTTGCGTTGCCAAGATTTTTCCTTTGGTTTAATTTTTAAAAGCAAATACTCGACAAATTGTCATCGGAAAAGGCCTAAAATACTCTAAATTCATCTAGTTTCCTATCTAAGAGTTGAAAATATAACTTACACATCAAATTTTAATAATAAAGTTTTGACAAGAAAAACATTTTCTTTCAAGAATTGACAGATATGCTTTAAATTGTGATTTATTAATTTCATGTTAATTTTAATTGTAACAACCATATCATAAATTAATGGTCTATTGTAGATCGTACTCATTGAGAAGTACTGTTAAAACCGTAATATTGTATAGATGACACCTACTTAGTTATTTGTCAATATGTGCTTCAACGGATAATCAACATAAAACCCCATTCAAGTGTTTTTTCAACCTTTTTTTTACCATTTTAATTGCTTTAACCTTCTGTAACTTTTTACAAAAAAATGATCCCAAATTAATCAAGGTCTTATTCTGTAGACTTTGAGCGAAGGAAAATTTTAATACCCAGCTGAATGTTTTTGAACCATACGTAGTACTGGGATCACATTTTAAAGGTCTTTTTTCACCGGTACATTGAAAATTTTCATTGCATCAATCTAACCAAAAATTCTACCCAATTTTACTCACAATTTACAAACTTTTTCCCATGCAATGTGCTATACAAAAAATTTCAAATTTTTAACCAAAAAAATTCATGAAAATTGTCTTTTAATCAAAAAAATCAAAATTTCGAAATTTTGAGGTTAGAATAACTTTTGAACATTTGAATATATCGCACTAAAAATTGGTTTCTGTGTTTTTTTCATTATTTTGAACAAATTTAACCATGTTTCAGATGATTTGAAATTTTCACCTTGCTCAGTTGACCTGAAATTACCCATATACATATATATATATATATATCGCTATCGTGTCGTTCTTACTACAAACATTCACGGACTACCTACTACTAATAAATTATAATAAAAAATAACTCACTATACATATATAAAACATATCACTATAAAAATGTTATTACTTTTACTTGCGCCTGCTCCTCTTCGACGTCTTTTTTTTTTTGGAATCTGCTCTGCTTCTACATCACAAATAAAAATTTACTTTATGAAAATATACTTTATGACATCTTCAATATTTATATTACTTCAACATTAGTCTTTTTTTTTACTTTACTACAGCTTCAAAACAATATTTCCAATTCTTGATACGTTTCTTTATACATTAAGGGAAGAGGGTACCGAATTTTGCCCAAAAAATCTATTTTTTTTTTTTTATCATTTTAAACTATTTTTTAGCCATTTTTCTACCCGAAAACCTACTCCAAATGTCATAATTTTCATATAGTTATTTAATTTGATTTATTTTAACATTTATCGTTAGAAACACAATTTATCGTTTTTTGCATTTTTTATTATACTTTTCTCTTTTTGACAAATCCAGTTCATGTACAATTATACCTCTCTACGTCGCTAATTTCCCTTTCAAACTACACAATTACTATTCAATTTTGAATATTTAAACTTAGTTTGCTTATATATTTTTATAAATAAATCGTCCAGATGTTATATTAAACTCCATTTGGATCGAGCCATCTATATCGACTACGGCCCGTTCGTTACACGCAATAAGGAACAGGGAACAGGTATAGTACATGGGTACTATATCTATATACATAAGATACAAGTGCTGTTCCTCATATACATATATATATAGATATAGTAACCTATGTTACTGGCTGTATCTGTTCCGTTCCTTTTTGTACATAGCGGGTTATTGTACATTTGTGGTTATTCACGTTTATTGTGTTTGAGTTGATAAAAAAATCGTATATATTATCCTCAAAAATTTGTTAAGTTTGGCTGCTGTAAAATTGTAATTAAAATCCATTGAATAAGTTTAATAACATTATCACACAATATTAATATTTAATTGATAATTAAATAATAATAAAATATCATTATTAAAAAGTGTTTGCTTCTTGTAAATAATCAATTTAGTTTGGAAAATGCAAATTTTATCCAGTAAGTGGCATGTGCCAAGAAGCAAATATGTTTCAAAAAAAAAAAAAAGAAAAAAAAATGAAAATGATGGTGGATAAACGAAAAAATTGTTAACGATAGAGGCCCTGAAAAGACAGCTGTGAAAACAAAACTAAACAGCCCTGTTGATATAAGTGAAAGTGATGAATTCATTCTGGTTCACACAAGTTTCTTTTGTAATTTTTAAAAAGAAACAATTTGTAGTGCTTGTTCTAGAAAATGTGATAGTGCTTCAATAACTGAGAGAAATAGATAATTGTGTGTAAAACTAGTGCTATACTGTAAAAATTGTGAAACTGTTATCAGAGAAAATTGTACAAGTGCATGAATGGAATCTACAAATAATAGACAAACAGCATTTCTGGTGAACCGAAAAGCTGTAGAATATACCAATGATATTCAGAATATAACTTTTGGTTTGAAGCTCACAAGTAGTCAAGAGGGTAATGCCAATTATGTGGGTGCTTCTGGTAGTATGGAAGTCCAGGCTGCTATGAACATTTGGAGTTGCTTGGTTCGAAAGAATGGTATGAAGCATTTAACACTTCTGTCTGATGGAGATGCAAAAAGTTGGACTCGGCTTAATGAAGTGGCACCTTATGGAAAATCTATTTTAATATAATAAGAAGAATGCATCAACCATGTAGAAAAGCAAATGGGTAATTAAAGGCCTCAGAGAACTTGCTACTAAAGAAAAGCTTGGTGCAAAGTCAGATGGAGCGCTTACAGTTACTAAAATTAATGAGTTACAGAAATATTACAGAAGAGCAATTGTGAATAATACGTATGATTTGAAGAGTGTACAAGATGCCATCCAAGCTAGTTTATGCCATTGTTCGTTGAAAGACCAAAGACCTATAGCAGATGTCCAAAGGGTTCTTCATCATGGTGTTTTTTTTTTTAATAAAGGAGAATGAAACAGATCAAAGAGAGTATTGGCATATTCCAAAATATCAGAGAAGCTTTATTGTGCAGAGAAAGAGAAACAAGCCAAGCGTACAGACTATGGAGCTGGTGAACATTAACCGGTAAATAATTGTTTGATACCTAATTTATATAATTTTTCATTAAAATATGTTCGCTTATGTTTCAAGTCATTTTTAAGCATGATTAGTTTTTGTAATTGTTTGTGTAGTTTGGTGCAACCAGTTTTGATGTACGGGTTTGAGTTTTTTGGGTTCATTTTCTAGAAAATATTTACTGCAAAATTGCATTGAGACTTTTAGGTTGCACCTAAATTTAAAAATTCCTGTTCCACCATAAAATCATTAAAAATACAAGTTTTTTAATAAATAAAAAGTAATTTATGACTTATTAGCAATAGAAAAAATAAAATCAGCTTTTGACTAATAGTGCAATGTAAATTTCTTTATTTGGGTGCCAAAAAATGTATCTGCGAACTGGCACACATTGATCGAAAGCCATTGCGCTAAATGCTAACTGAATATATACCTTTTTTACAGGTGTTTTGGCCAGTGCAGCTTATAAAATCTCTACAATTGGACCAAAAGAGGTTTTTATGGGCTACTTTTTGTATATAATCCTCTCTTAAAAAAGTGATGGAGGAAATCTGTCATCACAATAAGACTGTTTTGATTGGTTGTTGCTGGCTCATTTGATTGGTCTACATAGAATAAGCGCCAAAATCGAGTATGTTTGAATTTTGAAGATTGGATTCTTGACTTTGAATATTTAAAACTGAATAGTATAAGAAAAACTTTGATTTTATTTATGAGACTTACGTTATTATCGTATAATTTAAACTATTTAAACAAACTTTTAAAATGAAACTTGATCATGTTCATAACCTCAAAAACAAAAAAACAAAGAGATAAATGATACGCGCGAAGCGCGCTAAAAGTAGCTAGTATTGTATATTTTTCAATAAAAAAATAATTTCCCTCAATAATAAAAAAAATTGGCCTCTCCTGTACCCTCTTCTCTTAAGCGGAACCGATTTTAAAAATCAGGTAATTATTAATTATGATATATAACAATAGGTAAATAAAATTAATAATAAAATTTAATAATTTAAAATCTGATTAATGGTGTAGAATAGTTATAAATATTCAATTTTGTTCAGAAATCTGCCGCGTTCAATATATAAAAATATATATTAGGAAAATCTCCAAGAAATTTCAGCTTATTTGGTTAAGTGCTTCCACTTAACCAAATACACAACAATCTACAACAACTGAGCCAACATGCAATAAAGTGTGAGAATTAAGTGGTTATTACAAACTTGCAAATCAAGATGAAGGTGTCTTTAAATGTTGTTTTACGTATTTTTTAATGTAATATTGTTTTTAATGTGTGCATTAAAAAATACTGGATTAATTAAAGCAAATCTTATTTTTTTAGTATTTAATTAAGGCTTACACTCTTAATCAATTAAAATAGAAAATAAAAATTATTGTTTGAATCAAATATTTAAAATACATACCTTCCTCTTCATATTCATTTTCTCTAAGTTCGAAAATTCTATCAGGAATGACCATCTCCATCACAGCAGCAATCTCTAGCTGCACGGCCCCCTTGAGATTTCTTGCGTTCATGCTATTTTCCTCGTCTCTGATGATCTGATGAGGCTCTTCAAACAGATTTTCCATAGGCAATTCCATTATGTCTTCCGGTAAGTCGTCAATGTCAAGAAGAGGATCATCGACAGGAACGTTTGGCTCGACTTGAGGTCTTCCAGCTATCAAAATATTTATAAGAAAAACTTTACTAACATAATTAAAGAGTGTATACAGACAGATAAGTCCAAGATGGTTCAAAAATAAAAAAAAAAAAATTATTTTCACAATGAATCGACTTATGAAGAGCTACAAATATAAAGTAATGTATAAAAATAGAATTGTACAAATGTACCTTCCTCTCCCACATCCCATTCCTCGTATCCGTGAATCGCTTCGGGCTGTTCTCCCACAGGGAATTCCATCTCGTCTTCGGATAAATTTTCAATATTATCTTGAAGACGCTCGGCGATAGGTACTTCCAGAGGGAGAACGGGTTGAAGAACCCTTGCGGGATTTCTTCGAGGTCTACCTCGACCTCTCCGTGCGTTCGGCTCAACGTCAGGTCTTCCGTCAACTATCAAAATATTTATGAGGAAAACTTTACTATAATTACAGAGTATATGTGGGTAAACAAGTTCAGGGATAGCTAGATAAAAAATAAAAACATTTTTATAATGAATCGACTTCCGAAGAGATAAAAATTTAAAGTAGTATATACAAAAATAGAATTATATTACAAATGTACCTTCCTCTTCCACGTTCCTTTCCCGGTATCCGCGAATTTCTTCAGGCACTTCTCCCACAGGGAATTCCATCTCATCTTCAGATAAATTTCCGATATTATCTTCAAGACGCTCGGCGACAGGTACTTCCAGAGGGAGAACGGGTTGAAGAATCCTTGCGGGGTTTCTTCGAGGTCTACCTCGACCTCTCCGTGCGTTCGGCTCAACGTCAGGTCTTCCGGCAACTATCAAAATATATGGAATATTTAAAAGAATTCTAGAAATTATGGTACATTAACAGCGTTTACAAATCAAGTATTCGAATCCGTACCTTCTCCTTCTATTCGATTAGCTCTCACTCTGAGAATCCCATCGACAAGTTCATCTTCCTCTACGTTTTCAAGATCGTCTTCTTCAATCCTTTCGGCGTTTCGAGGTCTACCGCGACCTCTTCTAACCCGTCTACCTCGGCCTCTCTCACCATTGACAGCTCTACCCCTGCCCCTTTCAACATTCGCAGGCCTACCTCGACCTCTGCCATTATTGGCAGCTCTTCCTCGGCCTCCTCGGCGATTCCCAAGATCAACTCTCCTTGCGGCAACGATGGGCTCCTCAACGGGCTCATCAAGTAGTTCTGCATCTCGAACTATTACAAAGATAATGCTATTTTTAATATCTACGTGCTTTAACAATAAAAATCAACTTATTTTGACTTACTGTAAAAGGCTCTTCTTCGTCGACGTATTATTATTTCATCTTCGAATACACCTCCTAAATTGGAAAATTACAATGTAAATTATACATTTCTATACTGTTATATTCATTTATAAGAGAATAGTCTCTTCTGAATAAAAAATTGCTAACTCGGGGGCTAGATGAAGAAGGAGAAAAACTAGGAAGACAATTGAAAAGTGCTAACTCATAAGCCGATAGAAAAAAGTGCTAACTCAGACGAACAATTTATTCACTCAGATTTAAGTTGGCCTTAATGCCAAAAATGAGAGTTATTAAGCAATTCATATGTTTTTATTTTGCATATAATGTTGACGCATTCGTTTTTCTTTCTCAAAAAGAATATTCGATAAATTTGTTTGTTGTCGAGACCGCTAAATCGAAAAATAGTATATTACGCATGTAGGGAGTATATTACGCCATTTCCTCCAGTGGTGCGTATACTATTTTTCAGCATACCCAAATCGACAAAATTTAAAATCTGTAAATTTGGATATTCTTTCCTTTTCTCAGCAATATAAGAATCAGTACTGTATTATCTGCCATGTATAAATAGCTTTATCATGCTCAAAATAGTAAGCGAAGTATACTCCCGTTGTGTTATCAGGATTTTCGCGCTCCACCCAAAAATTGTCTAAGTACTTTTACATATTTGCAAATAACTGCAATTATCAGTAATTATCAGTAATTTATTAAAATATACTTCTTTTGGTTCAGCGAACTCGAAAATATATAAATTTATCCAATATTCTTTTTGAGAGAAAGACGAATATAATTAATAAACTTGAATGCCTAGTTTCATGAAAAGTCTTAATTAAAAGCCTTTACGACTTGTATTCTACGCAAAATCGCGTCTTAAAAAAGTGATGAGCGGCCATTTTGGAGCACCTAAAGGCTTTATTTCGATTAGTACACGGAGAGAAAAGTCGAGGAAACCAAGAGTGCTCTTAGTTATATTGCCAGGTCATTTTACCTTGAGATTTTTACAAAAAAATCAAGCGATATACGCAAGGCCCCTCGCGTTATTCGTCAACTCAAATTCCTAGCGGAAATCGCAAGAGCTCCACGGGATATTCCGGAGAGCTACTTGCGATTACGATGGGGAATCGTTCACGCCTTTGTTGTGTCTAAATTCAGACGCATTCGCTTCTCTCATTGGTTGGGAGCGGGCGCGCGCGCCTATGATGACCAATGAGAAAAGCTAATAGCGCACAGGAGTGAATGTAGCCGTCTGCTATGAGGCTCTCGCCACTGATACGTTTAATCGCAAGGGACTCAGAAGTCAACGGAACAAAGCTTACGCGACTCTTGCGATATTAACATGACAAAATCCGACTGGATAATTTTTTAGAGACTTTTCTCTCCGTGTATATATAGAATAGGCGCCAACATTTGCTTTATGAACTGTTTGAGATTAAGAGGTTTGAATTTTTTAAAATGAAAGATTTTCAGATTTCAAAAATGTAACTAAATCTAAATTGAATCAAAATATTTAATTTCTAAATTAAGAAAAAGAAGCTGATTAGTTAAAATAAAACTCATAAAGTTTGGAATTATGAAATATTTAAACTAAAAATATAAGTGATAAATAGTATTAATGAGTTAAAATTTGGTTTTGTATAGCAAAAGTATTAAAATTTTATCTGTAGTTAACAATGAAGGACTATGAATACTGTTCTGATAACAGTTAAATTTCTAACCTCCAAATTTTTGTATTGTAGGAATATAAATTAAAATAAATACAATCCAAGTTTCAATAAAAAATATTGGATAAATTTGCGCGGCATGTTAAAAAGTAAAATAAATTTTAAATTCATAATATTTCAATATTAATTGTATAAGGTATAATCAGGGCAAAGGAAGAGCACGCGCAGTGCACCTGAACTTGCTAATATAGTGTAAAAATGATACGCATACTGGGGGAAAAGATAGGAGCGCTATTCGACAAAACACAATGCGTTCCAAAACTGAGAGCGCAGTCGAGTGAAATATGTAATAATTATAAATATTGGCATTAAGTTTGAGTAAGCTAATTGACAATGAATTAGCAGCGGTTTTTTAATATTAATTATCTTTTAAAGCAAGTATCATAAATATTTCGGCATTACTTCGAACTTAAATCTAAAGCATAAAAATGTTTTGTCTTAGATAGCACCTTTATCAACCCGCTTCCGACTAAAGTTTTTTCCACAGACTGCTGAGTTAGCGCCTTTTTATTCAGAAGCGACGACGGTATGTTTTTACTATTATATATATATATATAATAACATAACTACTTTTACCATATCTCTATTAAGTATGTATTCTAATGATCAACATTATAATGCATACATTTTCGTTTTATATTCATACCCTACAATCGTATAAAAAAATATGATTTTATTTTTTTTAAATACTAGGATATCGTCATGATTTTTTCCCAGTAGCGGAGACTAGGGTAAAAACTAGATACTTGGGCAAAACCGGAATTCTCAATTTCTCGGTTACTTCTAGTGCGATCTATACCATAGCTATGGTATCTCTTTGAGAATGTTCCTATTATCATTTTCTATAAGATCGGCATGTCAAAAATAGCGTCGTGTTGACTTTAGAAGATATATAAATTTGTATTTCAATGCCTATTTCTTATCCATAAACTCATTCAATAATGATTAGCTAAATTATTAATTTTTAGGGTAATCTATGCAAGCTTATAAATTATTTAAAAATATGTATTTGTAACGTATCTAATATAATATTTAAATTCTACAATAGAGGACTCATGAAAATTTATTTAAACAAATACAAAAATATTTGCATATGATCGATTTTAGGTATGCCTATTTTAAACAATTTTTTAATTTTTCGATAATATGTAAAAATTAATTTAAAAACATTATAGGGTAGCGGTGGGGGTTACTGCGTGGTTAACATAACCTCTCAGATGTTTAGTTAAGTTTAATCGTACAATGAACAATATGTTAAACATTGAACTCATTTTATAAATTAGAACATACATCTTGATCGATTAAAGCTAAAAGTTTTACTCCAAGTTAACCATAAACGTTTAAATATCAATATGAACTTTGGGTGATGCATGCGGCAATTACTGACATCCCATAAGAACACGGCTTTTAATTACGGCGCCTCGGTTACCGCGCCCTGTGTTAAAAGATAGGGCACAGTAACTGGGGAGGGCACAGTAACTCCCACATCTACCCTATAATAGAAAAATAATGTTTAGTATACTTTACATACCACGTCCAGCATCTGGATTCAGATCCCTCGCGAAGAGTGGAACATCTGCAACGTTTTCGACACCCTCATCTTCATCAGACGAATCACCTTCACTTTCCGCGGGTTCTCGAATTAACTCGTTATATTGAAATACTATGGGAAATAATTCATTTTACTTTCTTCACTAACATATTTCTTACATATTTATGTATTTACTAACCTCTTGATAGTTCGTAGCGCCTCTGGAGAGCGATATGAGTCAAAAAATCTTTTACAGTGTAGCTAAAATGTAGTTATAATAAGTTTTAGATTTATTTTAAATATTTTAATAGACAAAAAACAATTAATATCGAGGGCTCACCGTCCTAATCGAAGTTCTTCTTCCGCTCTTTGAATACTCAGGTCGACCATCTGAAGTTCCATAGGTCGATTGACTGCTATCCGGTATCCAGCTTCAACTTTTAAGAAGTTCGACCCTACTTTGCCCATTATTTTGGACATTTCGTCTGTAAATATATTTTATATTAAACAAGTTATGTATGTATTAAAGGAAATAGATAATTTTTAAATGACGGAAAAATCGATTTATTTTAACTCATTGTAATAGAAAAACATTTATAGAATATTTCCTGATTTCTATTAAATCATTATTTTTTTTTCAAAAATATAGATAAAACACTTGCTGTTTTTCTTTCTATAAAACATATCCTTCTTGTTGTTTTTTGTTGAAATCGTATTTCTTCCCTCAAATACATTTTACATAATTATATTGATAATCGTAAATAATATTTTAACTATAAATAAAAACAGCTGACTTTACACAACCATAGTATTTTTAACAGCTTTCTTTATACAATTTTTGTTTAATTTGGATTTTTTTACATTTATTAATGGATTTGGAAATGAACATTTAGTGTATTATATGTGAAGTTATATTAAAATAGTACATTTCGACATACGTGACAAAGGTGATTATTTAGTTCATGTGACGTTTTTCAAACGCGCGAAGCGAGTCAGAAAAGTCACATGAGTTAAAAATCTTCTTAGACACCAGTTTCGAACTTTATTTTATACCACGAGAGCCGAATAATCATATTGAAGTTATGATTTTGAGGTTAGAGTGGTATAAACATCTTTAAAGAGTCCAACAAAATTGTGACGTAAGGTAAATACTCTCTTTTAAGGGAACAATTTGTAGAATGATAAACAATTTTTTGGCCTAAAAAAATCTCTTTTCGTGTTTAAAAGGTGTCTGCACCACTTGAAGTAAAATGCCCATTACGTTACAGCATTATTTTAGGAGACTATTATTTGATTATTGCTGAATATAGAAGAAATCATAAATTTTATAAATACCAAGCATTTTGAAGACATTAGATCTATTTCCCATAGCTTTTGCAGCGTATAGGTGGAAGTTTTCGCACGTGTTGTTCGTTCTAATGGCTTTCTTATAAACAGACACGATATCGGCCAGCGGCATCCAGTACCGTCTTAGGTACGACCCAAACTCTTGGAGTTTATGTGTTACATCCTCATTTCCATTAGCGACATTATCAATTAGAGTCGTTATAACTCTTTCGCCTTCCAAAATTTGGTTTGACGGTAAATGAGCAAGAGCGTACGCTCTCTCTAAAATGTAATCATATTCCATAGGAATATTTAACTTGTCCCACTTTTTCGCCAATGCCTTGAAAGCAAAAATAAAATTTTTGATTTTAATCAATGATAAATGTTACTAACAAGTAATAATTGCGAAATGAGTCGACGGACCCTTATAAAAAAAGCGGAAACGGTTTTCTTATTTGGAGTGATCAATATATATATATATATATATATATATCAGGGTGCGTACTCCCTATTTTGAAAATTTTAGGGTGTAGAGACTTTTCTTTAAAAAAGAGAAGAAATAGAGAAGATTTTGGTTAAAAAAATAATTAAAAACCCACCTACCCCACACACAAATAGTAACAAATCTAAAACGCAAATGCTAACACACACGGAAAAAAATACCTTATGAAAAATTAGTGGAATATCCACTAAAAATTATTAAAGTGTTAATCAAAAAAGGGACATACTTGCATTCTATCAAGTTTTACAATATATTATAGTAATTTTTTGACGAGAGGTTGAAATTCATGAGAAAAAAAAACTACCGAGGAGATTCGAACCCTCAACCCTCCGATTACGAAGCTGCGCTCTTATCCACTCGGCCACTGCCGCACTTATAAATAACGCTTCGACTTGTCTACATATGGTACACCCTGTTTAACCGACGACCCTCGCGCCAACAAAATTACTGTACTGTCTATTAAATTTTTAGTAGATAATATGGTAATAATTATTTTCTATTCTGTTAAAATTTAGAGTTTAAATTTTTACCATATTATCTACTAAAAATTAATCCTTACTGTAATCAATTTTAAACCTTTTTCTATTAATTTTTAATAGAACTATGCTAATAATTAGTATAAGTATACTAACTTGTTCAAGAGTGGGAGTATGTCCCATCTTCACTTGAGATTCTAGTAATTTTTCATAACGTATTTTTTCCGTGCACTTACCCCACGCACAAATAGTAACAAATCTAAAACGTTAATGCTAAACCCACCTATCCCACGCACAAAGAGTAACAAATCTAAAACGTAAATGCTAAACCCCAAGCTCCTAAACCCACCTACCGCACGCACGAGTAACAAATCTAAAACGTAAATGATAAACCCCAAGATCCTAAACCCACCTACGCGACGCACAAATAGTAACAAATTTAAAACGTAAATGGTAAACCCCAAGACCCACCTACCCCACGCACAAATAGTAACAAATCTAAAACGTAAATGCTAAACCCCAAGCCCATAATCCCACCTACCCCACGCACAAAGAGTAACAAATCTAAAACGTAAATACTAAATCCCAAAATCTAAATTGTTGTTCGTGGGGTAGGTGGGTTTAGCATTTACGCTTTAGATTTGTTACTCGTTGTGCGTGGGGTAGATGAGTTTAGGTTCTTAGGGTTCAATGTTAACGTTTCTCATTACAAACTCACTGTGCCTGGGGTATATTTTTTTGCTTATAAAAAGGGCCCTCGATTGATCGTAGCCCCAGACCCCGCAAAACCTTAATCCGACCCTGTATACGCATCATGAAAACAAAGCTATTACAAAATTCGCACGCGTTTGATTTTGTTGTAGTCGTTTATAGAAGAGGGTGGTCATTTATAGAGGAGATAGAGGAGGATTCTGAGAAATAGAGGAGAATAGAGGAGACCGTTGAAGAAAGAGGAGAATAGGGGAATAGAGGAGTGAGTACGCATATATATATATATATATATATATATATATGTGTGTGTGTGTGTGTGTGTGTGTGTGTGTGTGTGTGTGTGTGTGTGTGTGTGTGTGTGTGTGTGTGTGTGTGTGTGTGTGTATATATAATTGATTCTTCAAATAAGTAGGAAAGTAACTCCGAAAACTTTTTTTACCGAAATAATGGAGATGGTTGAAATGTTTTTTTCTATTTAGTATTTGAGCTGTAGAATAAGAATCTATAGATAGTTGAACTTAATATTACTAGAACGTAGTTTTTTCAAAAGTTAACGTGTACAAATGTTGACGAAGTTACGTAATTATTAATAGATCAAAATGAAGGATTTGAGGTAGAGTTATCTTAAATAAGCATAATGAATTATTCCTTTATAAAAAATAAATTACTGAATTTTTAAATAAATAAATAATTTATATAAATTTTTATATAAAGCAATCAGTTCATGACGGAATAAATCATGTAAAATAGTCGAATTACAGTAAACATACATTTATCCAAATTATAAGTGTATTTTATTCCACTTTAACCCTGGTAGAAAATAGACCAACTTCGTTGGTTAACATGTTAATCAAATGGAAGCATTTCTACTTAAGATTAACATCGAAATTTAATTAAAACTATTTAAAACTATCACTATATTTTAAAGCATCTGCAATATAATATTTCCACATGTATAAATAGTTATAATCATGGTTTTTAATTTAAAAATTGACGAACGGTACGCCAACCGTTGGTTAGCATTTCTACCAGGGAAATACTAGCATATAAGAGAAAAAACTATGTCGACGGAGTTACGCATAATTAAAATACGCGATACATTTTATATAGTTTTGTCTATTAATCTTATCATTTGTCGTCTTATTAATTTTGAACTTACTATATCCGATGCAATAATACTTTTCAATAACAAACAAGTATCGTTTTTGTCACTTTTGTATCTTTTTTAATATATAGAAACGCGCATTTATAAAACTTTGCCGACATTTTTTGCTTGCGGGAGAACGATTTTTGGCTATATGTTTAAGGGAGTTCTCTCGATATCCAACTAGTCAAAATGATGGCTGTTTATCTATTTGTTAATTTACAAAGTAAATGTTGGTGGAGAAAGCATTACAAATACCGGTAAACTAAATAATAATTATACATTCAAACAAAACAATTCTATTCGTCTGAATTATCAATAACAAGTTTCGTAAAGCTGATGACTCATTTTTTGAGGTTAAATGTGTAGTTTTTTACTTCACTAATTTTTTTTTTTATACATAAAGGTACCTAATGATACTTTTTAAGAGCAATAATCGTTCGTTATATACTTATCTTTAGCTGAAAATTTTTTCATCACAAACTACTCTTTCTCTGAAACAAAATACGTAAATTTGTGCGAATCCCCATAAGATTTCATGTTAAATTACTTTAACGAAAACATTCATATCTTGCTTTCTAGGTACCTTTTGGTTCCAAGAATTTAACTGAATTATTTTAAGATTTATATGAACCAGTTTTCCAAATTTTATTAAAATCTGCTTTCTTATTCAAAATCGAGAGAACTTCCTTAAGTGCCAATATAATTATTTTAATCTTTGGTAATTTATAATGTTTTTCTATAATAAAACAAGTATCAAACCGTTTACAGTCGGAGTATTCGACTCGCTGTACGGGATATATCAGCTATACAAATTTTAGTTTTTGATAGATAGGGGAAGATCTGGCACCTAAATTTTTTACATATTAATATATGTAAATAATTTTCCACATTTAATTGCAATCTTTAGTTAAAGTTAAGGTGCCACTACCGCCCCACCTTCCCCTAATAAGTTTGTCTATGTGCGTCAACTCTCGGAATTCAAGGAAAACCTTATAACAATTATTCTTTAATTAAAAACATTGTGGTCGGTACGGCAGAGAACTCTGCCGGTATAAGGCATTCCCTTAACCATAAATTTAAGAAGACACCGTTGATAGTAAAACATTTAAAAATTTGCAAGTTATTATGTAATATTTGAGGATAACGAGTCAATCTGCGGGGTAAACTGCATTCTATGTGCACTTTCTAACCAAATTTTTTTTTTACGAAAATTTTTACTTAAAATGCATTATCTTAGAAGGAATAATAAAAAAAATGAATTTTCTAGTCGCTTCAAAGATAAAACAATTTTTCAAGTAAGTTCGAATACTTTCTGGTTTTTACGTCATATTAGATTTTGTAGTGAGTTTTTTCATTAGGCAGGAACATAACGCTCACTTATGTGCTCTACTTATGGCTACTTATATAATAATAAATCGACGATAATTAAAACGTAATCACCTGCTTGAAATGGAATAAGCAGTCCGAAACTCTTACATCCGGAAAATTTGCTTTGGCACTTTTAATTTGGGCCATTTCAAAGTCATTTGTTATCAACTTGATATTATCCTTCAATGTCGGTATCAGTTCAAAAAGTTTTTCCCACATGACATTGTACATTTCTGTCGTTTTTGAACTCATCAGTACAAATACTGCCGGAAAACCCTATAATTTATTATTATATTATAAAAAAAAATTTTATAACTTAAAATTTAGTCCCTGTGGCCAACCTCACAAATTTCATTGAATTATACTCTAAATATTATCTATATAAAGCACTATGGTTTAGCAATCTAGGCAAAACTTTTAGCAGAAGAACATATTTTAAGGTATGAAAGCTTAAAGTTATCAAAATAAAATAGAGAATGTGATAGTTCATAATAGATAATATTATAGTAAAATACCTTATCCTATATTAAAAGGAAGATGGGCAGCCATATTGCTGAGTAAAAAATATTATTGGTCGAAACATAAAGAGCCAACTTCTGAGAGTTCGCTGAGAGGCCAGGACGGGCATGTGGCGCGCGTAGCGCGCCTCAAATTCCCAGTATGTTAAATTCTATAAAAAGTTTCCTCTAACTCGGTCGTAAAAATGATGAAAAAAAATTTAGACACACCACTGAAACACATTTTTTCGTGTTCTATAGATTATACAATAGACGAAAAAAATTATTTGAACACCGGAACACAGTCGTGAAACAATTTTAATCAAACATCAACTTTTTTTTAGAAATTTAACATAGAAAAAACTGACACAAAATGATTGCTGATGATTAACCAATATTAGCACTATACAATTTTAATGCAATCGAAAAATAGTAAAATACGTGTAAACTCATTTTAAGAGAAGAATAATATACTTAAATTCGAAAATAATTCGTGATATGACCATAATCGGGTGTGTGTGTGTGTGTGTGTGTGTGTGTGTAGGTGTGTTTAAGTTCGATTTCAGATGGATTCGATTATAATAAGTCTTTTTTCATATTTTCCGATACTTTTACTATAAATTTGTTTCTACCATACTATCATGAACAAATTTTTAGTCTATAATTTAACGTAATTTACAAGGTCAACTTTACGGACGAGAAAACACTTTTCTTGTATAATTTCTTATATATATTTCTTGTATAATTTTTTGGCACATACCGATGTCATCTTCCGAAAATGGATTATAAAAACCTGGGAACAGCGTGGTCGTCTAGGTCTTATCTGTGATCAAAAAGCAAATTATTAATTACAAAAAAAAAAATGAGACTACTAAAAAAGTGCACATCCTTCGGAAAACGGATTTGAACGAGTCTTTGAGAATCGATATCAGGTGTTTATAAACGAAGCCCCAATTCCATCTCATGCAGGGTCGCCCCTTTTTCTTGAAATATAGACAATCTAATCTCAAATATTCTTTAGATCGTTAAAAAAATTATGTTTCTCCTATTCACTGTTATATTGAGAGTATTTATGACACAAAATGAGTAAAGAAGATTATAACCATAGACAGAGAAAGCTAAATTCAAGCTGTGTGTTTCGTTAAAAAATAATATTATTCTTTTAGGAAATTATAAGCAATAAAAAACCGCTGCTAACTGAATTACCAGAATGCTTTCTCAAAGAGTATCTTGAATATTTTTATGAAATTTTTTTATCGAACATTTAAATTAAAAATCACAGTTTAAAGTTGAAACAGTATTATAATTCGCGTTTCAATTAAAAACCCGCAATTAGAGGAGTAAATGTTCAAATATATGTTCAATAGAAACCGCTAAAGAATTTTTTTCGATTCATACACCATCCTTAACTGCACTTCTTGCTTGTCTTTATTTTTGCGCGCACCTTCTGCTTGCTAAATCCGCCCCGATGCGAACTCATCCCAACAACCGGAGAGCCAGCCGTGGCTCAACTTGTGTGCGGCGACGTGGGGGCTCACGCCCGACTCGATTAAGGGGCCAACTCATTAGGTAAGATAACGCAATGAGATGCACGTCGCCCCATCACAAATGTAATGCCGATAAAGTTATTTATAATTCATAAAATTAGTTAATTTTTCTAAAAAGTAACTAATTTTTCAAATCCGCATTTTTAAGTCAAAAACAGCTCGTGAGTAGTTTTAAAATACATAATTTAGAAGGAAATCAAATGTACTTTAAGAATATCTCCATTTTGCATATCTTTCGAACAAATTAAAAAAAAAAAATTATTTTTGAAAAAAAAAATAAATTTTGCAAAATCGTTATTTTTTAAAAATAAGACCGTAAAGTCATCCATTTGACTCCAAAATTTAATCAGTTCTAAGTTACGATATATCTAAGGTGCATGCGAAAGTTCAGCGAATTCCGTCTATCTGTTCAAGAATTATGACGGGGACAAAATTTGGTTTCATACATACATACATACATACATACATACACATACATACATACATACACATACATACATACACATACATACATACATACACATACACACACACACACACACACACATACATACATAGATACACATACACACATACATTTTTTTAAAACCGATTATTCTGACTCAGGAACCTCAAAAACATTGAAATTCATCAAAATCTCTGATTCGAAAATTATTACCGTTACAAAGCTTTCTCTTTGAGAAAGCAAAACAGCATAATAGATCGTATTTTTAACCAGTTTCTTACGCTACCTTTAATCGCTTATATTTTTCCGATAAATTAATGTTTTTGAACAAAAAACGGCTTAAATTTTATCTTTTTCTATGTACCTTTATAATACTTTTTTTGCTCTTTTTCGATTCACCAATACTTGCATAGTAAAATTCAATAGAAAAAACATCAATTTCTAACGAAATAGAGCATATTTGATATTATATTGCCCATATCTCAATAAAAAGGGCCTATGAAATGGAATTAGGAACTCATTATTAGTATAATATTCTAAAAAGGTTTACTTTAAACGTTCCGTCGCAGAACAGTTGGGTGCACCTGGACAGGGGATCAATCATACTTTCGTGTATAAAAATAAGTCCCACTGAACCATCTGTATCCCTTGCACACCCTCTAAATATACCTGTCATAGACTGGTACTCCTCGAGTGTCACCGCCAGATCTGTTAGAGATCGGGGTGTTGGTGGTACATTCGTATTCCTACACGGAGAGAAATTTTAGAGTAAAAATTACCAAGGTGCCTTGGTAGCGCATGGATAGACTGTCAAAAGCCGTGATATTCCCAGGTTTCTAATACAATTTATAAGTTTCCCAGGAAAAACTACCATAACCACTTAAAAGAAATACCAAATTATCGGAATAAAAATTACCAGACACACTGGTAAAAATTGAGATCTAGTCATTTTTACAAGGTAACCTAAGAATTTTTACTAAGAAAACTGATAAATTTTACCAAATAACCTGGTATTTGTGTACTCGCGCATGCGCACTGCGCATTATTGTGTTTCAGAAGATTGATACTAGAGGCGTGCGCGAGGTTAAAATGAAAACAATACACATCTTTTCAGTAAGTAATAACGGCGATTCAAATGACTGTTGGTAACAGCTTCCGTGGCGCAGTCGGTAGAACGTCGGACTCTCAACCCAAAGATCGTCGGATCTAATCCCGCTTCCGTAAAAATTTTTTTTCAGTTTAATGTTTTTTCATCCTGGTTTCTGTTTCTATTTCTATATTAAAATACTATATATCCATCAATATGGATAAAAAAAGTTAATTTTTTTAATTTAAATTAACTAAAAAAAATTTTACCAAGGCACTTTGGTAAAAAGTTTGAAATTGTCAGTCTGTCCATCCATTACCATAGAAACTGGTAATTTTGTCTCGAATATTTGTAATTTTCACTACAAAATTTCTCTCCGTGTAGCCGCAATCATTCTTGGTTTATAAAAGCGTTGATAGGAAATATGCGGGTGAAGTGGATGATACCTATAGTTATTATAAATAAATTATCTTACAAAGTTAGTATTGAAATTAAATCAATAAACAGCATGAAAAATATATAATTTTAATGTGGTAAATTAACTGTAATTCATAAAGCAAATACAAACAAACATAAAATTAATATAGTTTAGGCTATAGCTAAGCAAGCCCCCCCCCCCGCCCAGTTCGCCCGCACGTGGTAATATAACTGCACCCGTTGTTATTCCGTTCGCACGAAATCATAATTCTCGTATTATTTTGCACCTTTATTAAGATTATGAATATAGAATAGTTATTTTCGATACAAGTGCGAAAAAGTGATTTTATCACTTGCACCGACATTTGCGCCCGAGCGAAGCGATGGTTTAATTCTCACTCGCGTATCGAACACAATTTTTTTATACAATGTGTGCAAAGTTCGATTTAGCGCATGCTCTTTTATTCGAGCCTGCGCAAAGTGGACACTTTCTTTGGGCAAAATGATTCGACCATAAATTTCAGAGATATTTGAGGTTAAAAATTTTTTGACACTTTTTTAAAATCGTAATTTCTTGAGAACGGCTCTATTTATCTGAATGGGGTGGGTGGCATTCGAAAGAGAATTAAAATACCTATATTTTATAAAGAAAAATTAATTTTCTATCTATCACGGTTCTTTAGTTATCATTCAAAACAAAAACGTGTTTTTTTTTTTAAACTCATAACTCCCTAATGACGTTATCATCATCATTATATTATAAAAGTATATAGTATTTGCGTCAAAATGTAATATGTTTGTTCAAGGTTGAATTAAAAAAAAATGAAATTTTATCAGCTCAAAAAAATAAAAATTAATTTAATTATAATTATGCAATAAATTAAAAAAAAGAAAATATAAATTTTGTTATTAAAAATTAATTAAAGGAATCAACAAATTAAGGTTGAGGAAGCTACGGGCCAATAAATTGGCAGCGGTTTTTTTGTTTAAGGGGGTAACTACAGTTAAAATTTTTTTTGTTTGGATTCACCTAAAAAATAAAAATTTTTATCAGTAATGATATATATATATACACACACACACACACACACACACACACACACACACACACACACAACACACACACACACACATACATACATACATACATACATACACACACACACACACACATATATATACATATAATTTGTAATAATTATTAAAAAATTTATTTACAGATTCTTTACATGACCAGAAGGGCCGTTAGCGAAGACTTTTATAAGGATGCTGCAAAAAAGATTTTGAAAGGTCTTCTGTCGAAAAATGTGCAGCTACAGTATTCTGCATGTGGTCGTGTCATTAACGGGACGTCAAAGAAAAATTTCAGCGCTACAAATACTTTCAGTATTATGATTAGTATGTATTCTAATATAAATTTTCAATCTAACATAAATATTATATTCTTATTTTTCAGAGTTATTAGAAGAAAAATACCCTTCAAACAAGTCGCTGATCGTTTCTTATATTTCTAGATGGTTTTCTGGAGCGCCTGATAGAGATGGGGGAAAATCTCTGAGGAAGAAGAAAGACTAAATCGTTCTAACACTAACGTGCTTACATTTTCTTATATTTGTAATTTATGGTTAAATAAAAATTTATTAAAAAATATAGTTAGATAATGTAATTTTTTATATATTAATAACACTATAATATTAATTTTATTTTAAAAATATTAACAGCTAATTTCTTAATTATTTTATATTTTTTTGTGAAATGTATATTTTGTATAGAAATTCGTTTTCATTACCTTTCATCACGGGCAATATACACATGATGTTGCAGGGCCAGTAATGGCATTCTGTACTTCGACAGTACTGATATAAAGGCATTCATTTTCATTACGGGCAATATGCGCATAACCTTACAGGGCCAGTAACCGTGTTCTGTACTTCGTCAGTATTGAAAGGATTTATTGGTTTCTTCTTAACATACCAGTATTGGATCAGTGATGGGCCAAGACTGGGAATCAGTACTGCCACTTTAGCAATCTGTACTGATCCAGTATTGGGCCACGAGTGCATTTCCCCTTGGGGAGAGTTGCGACATAATGATCGATCTCATCGAACTTCGGTACACGGAGAGAAATTTTGTAGTGAAAATTACAAATATTCGAGACAAAATTACCAGTTTCTATGGTAATGGATGGACAGACTGACAATTTCAAACTTTTTACCAAAGTGCCTTGGTAAAATTTTTTTAGTTAATTTAAATTAAAAAAATTAACTTTTTTTATCCATATTGATGGATATATAGCATTTTAATATAGAAATAGAAACAGAAACAAGAATGAAAAAACATTAAACTGAAAAAAATTTTTACGGAAGCGGGATTCGATCCGACGATCTTTGGGTTGAGAGTCCGATGTTCTACCGACTGCGCCATGGAAGCTGTTACCAACAGTCATTTGAATCGCCGTTATTACTTACTGAAAATATGTGTATTGTTTTCATTTTAACGTCGTGCACGCCTCTAGTATCAATCTTCTGAAACACAATAATGCGCAGTGCGCATGCGCGAGTACACAAATACCAGGTTATTTGGTATAATTTATCAGTTTTCTTAGTAAAAATTCTTAGGTTACCTTGTAAAAATGACTAGACCTCAATTTTTACTAGTGTGTCTGGTAATTTTTATTCAGATAATTTGGTATTTTTTTTAAGTGGTTATGGTAGTTTTTCCTGGGAAACTTATAAATTGTATTAGAAACCTGGGAATATCACGGCTTTTGACAGTCTATCCATGCGCTGCCAAGGCACCTTGGTAATTTTTACTCTAAAATTTCTCTCCGTGTATAAGCCGGCCATGCGGGCCCTTATGGTGTCACCGGAGAGACGCGAGCGAAAACGGATTGTCCACGGTCTGAGCATCGAGGCAGTGTGCGCGGATCTGGAGATGTATAGTTGTTAGAGTGTGGGTAGCAACGTTATTTTGCGCGATCGGTTGCTGAGGGCATCTCGGAGGTGTCTCGAGCCAGCGAACTGGGAGATTCCGTGGTATCCGTGGGACGCGGAGTGCGATAAGAGTGAGAGAGTTGTACGTTCAAAGTCACCGCGTCATGCGAAACGGAGCGAAGAAAGCGATACGCAACGTTGCGAGGAGCCGTCGCAGAGGGTGAGCACCGTGAGCGTCGTCGCCGAAAATGCTCGAGGCTTCGATACGAAGACAGTGCACTGGGAGCGCGTGCGAAAGGGCCGCTCATAGGAGAAATGTCGCAGTGGTGTGCACTTACGAGATTTTGCAGCAAGCACGTGGTTGAGGAGAAACGTGTTACTAAAAGTAGTGTTGAGTACACAAGCGTTAGTGGAGTGGAGGTTAGTAGTGTGAGTAGTGCGAGCGAGGAAAGCCAACCGAGTGACGGGCCCTCGGAAGGAAATGAAAATCCGCGTGTGGAAGTCGCCTCCGAAGTGTAAGACGAGCAGTGCGTAGAAAATCCGAAAATGTGAGTCGAAGTGTGCGAGGAAGCGGTGCTACTATAGTGGAGCGAAAGAGCGCGAGAGAGTTTTCGCGAAGTCATAGAAGCGGTGCGAGTAGCTGAGCGAGTAAAAGAGATTGAATGGGATGTGGAGATAGCGCGCGCGCGCGCGAGGGCTTATGCATAGTCCCAGAGTATGCCAGGGCAGAGGCAAAGAAATTCAACGGGACGGACACGCGGAAGCCGACGGACAAATGAAGCGGAAGCTACCCGCCAGACATTGAAGACCCGTACTGAAAGAGTGGGGCGAAATGAGACATGAAAAAATTTCGCATTAAATATTGATCATAAGCATGCGAGTCACATATAAGTGATGACAACCCATAGTAGCAATGGCAAAATAAACAGAATAAAATATTAATAATATAATTGCATAAAAAACTATTATGCGGCTTACAAGCATAAACACATCGAATATACGCCGTCCCTCAAGTTTTCATGCCAATAGTTTGACGAACTAAACGCATACGGATACCTCAGCGTAAAAAAATTTGTGGTACTAATTATTTAAATAAACAATTAACACGCTTACTTGCATAAAAAGCACGGATATTCGCGGTTATTCGAGTTTTGGTGACTGTAACTCCGTTTGAAAATATTAGGCCAGTCAATTTAATTTTTTATTGCAACTTAATTGTAAGCCGACTTTCCAATGCGGATTATGGTTGAGGGGGTCATAAGGAACAATAATTCGATGAATGAGTATAAAAATTTATATGGCAACTATTTTTAATTAATAATTAAATGCTCGGAAAAACAATTTTTTGACTGCTACAAAAAAAACTATTGACTTTACAGAAAAAAGTTCCAGATAAACTTTGTAGATATTAAAAAGATATACAAAACGCAACCTTAAGATTTAAATTTAGTTAATTTGTTTATCTGCAAATCGAAAAAACCGCTTAAAAAGGCCATTTTTACGATTGTTTATTACTCTGTTAAAAATGTTGCTAGGTGCTTTATAATTCGCTAAAGTATGGCTCTTGTAGTAGTTAATAAGTAGTTAAAATTTTAGGCAAAAATATTTAATAGTTTTTGCATAATTGCATTTATTTAATACATTTTGGTCATTTTTGCGTAATTTTTCCCAAGCCGTGGGACGTCGTACGAGGATACAGCAAACGGATTTTGAAAGTTAAATATCTACTTTCACGAACAATAAATAACTAAGCGATTTTTTCAAATTTAATTGTTTAAAATCGCAAA
The DNA here is from genome assembly GCA_036365515.1 of Torymus aiolomorphi. NCBI lineage: Eukaryota > Metazoa > Arthropoda > Insecta > Hymenoptera > Torymidae > Torymus > Torymus aiolomorphi. Next base: position 100,128,156 of record CM070874.1, read on the forward strand.
TTAATAATTGGTGCCGCAAATTCTCCTACGCGGATGTGTTTGTCTACGTCAGAAGAATATTTTCCCGCAGTGTTGTTATCCTGTCATAATTTCAAACGAAGTTACAGACCTCAAAACTAGAAAAACCACGAATATCCGTGCTTTTTATGCAAGTAAGCGGCTTAATTGTTTATTTAAATAATTGCTGCCGCAAATTCTACTACGCGGATCTGTTCCTCTACATCAGAAGAACATTTTCCCGCAGTTTTCTTATCCTGTCATAATTTCGAACGGAGTTACAGCCGCCAAAACTCGAAAAATCGAGAATATCCTTGCTTTTTATCCAAGTAAGCTGCTTAATTGTTTATTTAAATAATTGGTTCCACAAATTCTCCTACGCGGATCTGTTCGTCGACATCAGAAGAACATTTGGCCGCAGTTTTGTTATTCTGTAACAATTCTTCCACAGGTCGGGGCCCATAGCCGACCCCTGCGCTACCCCGGACGTGATAGGCTTTGTTCTCTCGCCCTCTGTTGTTTTGTACCGGAGTACCCGATCCCAGAGATAGTCCTCAAAGACGTTACAGATATACTTCGGTACTGGAAACCGATGGAGGGCACTCAGGATGTGCCCTCACCGCGCCGAGTTGAATGCATTCTTCACGTCCAGGGTTATAAGAGCCGCATGCCTCTTTTCTCCTCTGAGGTTTGTTCCAGGCTTCTTTGACCTGGCCCGTAACCTCCTCTATTGCCATCGCCGTTGATCTGTCCTCTCGGAAACCAAATTAGTTATCTGCGAGGCCTATCCCGGATCCGACCGACGCACACTGGGGCCGAAAGGTTCAAAACCACCTAGAGGTCATAATTCTCAACCGAATTTGAAAATTCAAAAACAGGAACTTTTGTGACAAAATACCAAAGACCGCTACGAAGCCTAATTTTGAAAATATGAACCTATAAACCTAATTTATAACCTATAACCCCAAAATTTACACTTGTGATTCCCAAAAATGCTATAAAACTTCAATTTATAAGTCCTTGACACATGCTCTCTTAACCTTGATTCATAAAATTGGTCTACAGATTAAGTCTTGGGCCATTCTGTCAGAAATAGTGTATATTTTTAGGATATATATTGTATGTGGTTTAAATAACATTTTTCTCTTTTTTATAGCTGATTTTGGCCTCAGAAGCCACTAGGTGTAAGACCCCCTTAAGACTTATGAGGTTAGGGCTTATAGGTTTAGAGTTTATGAGTGCATGGCTTACTGGATCAAAGGTCAAGAGTTCACAAGTAAAGGGCTTACAAATTAAAGGTTTATCGTATTTTTGGGATTTGCAGGTCAAAAATTGAATCGATTGGTTGATGTGATAGGATTATATGACTCCTTAGATTTATAGGTTAATTTTTTGGAAAATCAGGCTTCGTAGGGCTCTTCGATATTTGATAACGAATGTTCCTAAGCAAAAATTTTGAGATTCCGTTGAGAATTGCGACCTCTAGGTGGTTTTGAACCAAAAAATCCGTATGGCCCCAGTGTGCGACGCCCTGAGTCTCGTACGGATAAGCCGCTCGAAGACCTTGCCAGTGCAGTCCTCTTTGGCTTGTCCGTCTTTTTCTCTTCCTTGTTCTTTATCTTCTTCTTCTTCTTCTTCTTTGATTTGTTGGAGGTCTGTTTGGTCCAGCCCTCCTCCGTTTCTCCATTACCTGGAGCGTTGTTCCCCTCCTGCTGTGGATCCCTGGTCGCTGGTGGTGGTTGATTCTGTTCCCCACACTTCCGCTGGTCACCTGAGCCAGGTAGCGACAGCCCGTCAGGGGGGCGACGGTTCATCGTGGGAGTACCCATGTCGACCTCCACGGATGGAGGAGCTACAAAAAGAACCCGCGAGTGCCCACCCGTCTTTGCCTTCTTCTTCTCGAACAATACACTTAATGCCTGAATAAGGGAAGTAAGTTACAAATAATTCTTCTGCACATAATTTATTAGTTCCATTATCTCGTTATTTTGCTAAGAAATTTGTCGATTAAGTAGAAGGAACTGGGAAAAATGAAAAATGTAGGTATATCAAATGAAACACATTATATGAATTATAATTTTGTGATAAGTCTAAACATTTTGTTTTTATATAAAAGAAGTAGAATAACTCTAGATAAAACATATAAATAAACTTTTGTTATTATAATGTAAAAATATTATTTATTTAGTAAAAATATAAAAATACAATACATATACCATTTTTGTTTCTAATCTTAATGATACTGAATAAAATCAGTTACTGCAGGATTTACGTTCTGCTTATACATCCGGCGGGAGGCGAGCGCGAGGCCGCGAAGGTTGGCCTCGTGGTCAGTCAGTCGACACAAGAGCTCTCGTTGAGAACGGACGCACTTCGGACTTCAGTGCTCGTGAATTAACCAGTAATTGTGACAGCAAGCCCTCTGTGTTCTTTTCATACATTCATAAATACGGTAAAAACTGCTGAAGGTCGTCAATGCGATATGAAACAACGTTTGTGCGCAGACAACCTAACCTAACTTTTCTGTTCAAGCGCCGATACGAGCATGCTGGTATTGTATTTGAGCACACACAAATCTGGACAAGTCATTTTTCACTGCCCTATTAGTAGACACCATTAATTAAATATTAAAATCAATTGAAAACCTTTATATTAAGGTTTATTATATAACATAATATTATTTTATGATGTAATCAATTGTATCCCACATTAAAATCCTTCCGAAACATTATTTAATGTTACTTTTAAAAATGTCATTTCTTAGCAAGTTTGGACAAGGAAACACCGTGACACACCACAAACCGTGAAACATATTTTTGAAAGTTCTTTTTTAATGTTATAGTAAATGAAAACAAATTAAGTGATTAATTCTATTTAAACTTAATTAACTATACTTTGTGAAAAAAAATATTTTTTACTCGTTCATTTCTAGGATATGTTTTAATAATAGGGCACACAAATATGGACAGGCACACTAATACGGACCGCTAACCTACTGTTTTTTATACTTTTATCCAGCAAAGTGAGAAGCTACAAAAGTTTTTTTTTAATTTTATGGTATGAAAATTTAAATGTAAATATGGAATGAACATTTGTTGAAGGAAGGACTCGAACATTCAGAAAAGAGAAGGGTGCAAACAGATGCAAGTACGCTATCAAATGCAAGTACGCTAAAGAATGTACACTGATGCTATATATTATTTAGAATTTACCAAAATACAAAATTTAATTGATATTTATTATTAAAGATTATTTTACTGAATACGACCAAAAATACTTTGAAGCAAAGCAGTGTGAAATAAATAATATAATTACGAATATTATTTACGAAACTATTAATTTAAAAAATATAATATCATTACAGAATGCATTAATATTTTGTAAATTTTTATCAAAATTAATATAAATTGAAAAAATACGTTTTTATAAAACTATTTATTATCTGCAATTATTGATATTTAGATAAAATAATTTACAAAAGATATATAATAAAGAAAATAAAAATTACGAATAGTTTGGGTATCAAAGTAACTATAATAATATTCATTTTTAAAAAAGCACTATTTTTAAATTTGATTGTATTTTGGAATAACAACGTTATAAACCTATACCTTCTTGTGAACGTTTTGTTTTAAATATTGTTAACAGTCCTTTACCTGCTATTTATTTTCATTTTTTTATTTAAATAAATAAGATGAATAAGGTGAGTCATAGCAACAAGATGAACAAAATTCAAAATTTATAGCCTTTTTCAACATTAATTATTTATTGAACTGTATTTTGTATGTTAACATTAGGGCAAAGTAAAGACTTCGACTTCGAAAACGAAAGCATTCTTCTAAGTAGTTCGAAGATCGACGTAACATCAAGCTCTGGTAACTACTTCTCTTAATTCTATTATTTTTCTGCTTACTCTCACAATGTGTTTTATTGTGATTTTTCAATATTTTCTATATTAGTCAAATAGTATCAATAATAAAATTTGAAGCATTTGGAATATAACATATTTATAATTTTTTCTATTTTTTGAAAAAATAGTTTAATTACTATGATTTTTTGTTTGTAGATCGTACAGACTCCAAAAGAGCAGACCCAAACTTCGAGCTGCAAATCGAATCTGAATTGCAAAATATTAGGGACAAGAGTAAAGATATATTAGAAGATTCAATATTGCAGAACGTCGTAAGTAAAGATGCACCGGCATATGATAATCTGAAAGTAAAAGGTATTCGCAAAAAGAAGAAAAAAGAATCATCAAAAAGAAAAAGATTACGCCATTTATGTCCAATCTGTACGGAGGATCGTACTCAATTGAAGAGACATCTAAGAAGGAAACATAAAAATAATAAGAGAGTTATTATAATGATCAATGAGACAGTTAGAAAACGAGGTAAACGGTTTCCTATGAGGCCGTTGTTACATACAGGAGATTATATGTACAACACAAATAATGAATTAAACAAAGGATCTTTGAGAGGTATGAAACGTCCTTACGAAGAGGATAATAGAGTAGCAAATGACTACATACCCTGTGTCTGTTACAAAGATTCTACTCTTCATTGAGTTTACGCGGCTCATTTTGCCCATTGCTCTGATAAAGGGAAAAGTGGCTGTCATGATTCAAAACAATAGGACGCAGAATACTACCTGCATGTAGCTCTAATGCTAGCGACGTCTTCCGTAGAAAAATATTGCCGTTTATGCGGCAAGATAAAGTATACCGCACTATCAGGTGTGATATATTAATTCGAATTTGGCAATGATATATGTGCAACTTCGAGAAGACAAACACAAAGCACATATATGCATCCAACTGAGGCAGTTAGGGCATTCGAGATTACTTTTAGAAATTGATAAGCTTGAAGATATGTTTATACCAGCACACGAAAAAGCCGTTGTGAATGCAATTGAACGAATGGCAAATCCTGACATGCCTCTGGGATCTGAAACACTTAAACATCCGACAGTAGCATTGAACATGGCCACGTTAATAAGACAGGTTATCAACACCCATGAAGTAAATTCCTTAGAAGACTTGGCAAAGGAAGAAATCGTAGAGACAGTCAATAATTTTTTAACGACCTTTGATAAGCACTTTAGGAAAAACTTGTCAAGAGTTGCGGCAGAATCAAAAGGAAAAGCGAAACGGCACAGAGTAATAGAGCTCCCCATTCCAGAAGATATAAAGATTCTTTATGAATACTTGAAACGGAATCGAAGAGAAGCATGAAGAAAAAGCGTATATAAATCTTGTTACAGCTACCTTAACGTCATAACAAATGTATAATCGTTGACGTCCTGGCGAAGTTGAACGAATAACGATAAGACATTACGAATGCCTCAAATCTTTTGATAAAGTCCACGAGGGGGTAAAAGACCTATTTGGCCAATTAAAAGATATTGCTAAAGAGTACTATGTAATCTATGCTAGAGGAAAGCTAGGGGTAGACAGAAAACTACTCGTGCCGCCAGAAGTCAAGATGGGCCTCGATTTAATTATCAACCTGAGAGAGAAGGCAGGGATAAATAGTTGCAACTGCTACTTATTTGCATTACCGGGAACGACCGTAAAACCTATCCGACATCCGAATGCATATGTATTACTATGTAGATTTGCACAAAACTGTGGAGCTAAAAATTTTAATCTGCTCGCAGCTACGAAATTACGTAAACAGTTGACTACGGCATGTATCAAGCTCAACCTGGATTGTGCTGGAGTGGGAGACTTTGCGTGATACATGGGTCACCACGTAGATATACGTAGGGTGCACTATCGAAGGAACCTAGACGCAAGAGATGTGACAATATTTTTGAAATTCATAACTACTGCTATGGAAACTGATGAAGATAAGAAGTTAACAGAGAAGTCAAATGTAAAAGGTATGTAATTTTTTTTCTCATAAATCTCTCCACTTTGAACAATAAGATTGGTAACATTTTTTTATGTGGTTCAAGTTTGCAACGTTGCCTACCAATGAAAATTCCAAATTCCAAAAAATTATGATTCCCGCACGAAATGATTCCACAGCCACAAAAACCGCGAAAACCCTCCTCCCACAAAAGCTACCATTTACTAAAATATTGGCAACGCATCAACTACCGCAGAAAAACCCTAACCACTCCCATTTATCTCAGAAAATCGCAAAAAAAAATCTACTTCAACCGTGTTCGAGATAGCCAAAGATTTTATTTTTGGTATGCACTTCTTAGTAAGTAGAGTCTACGAAATAATTGGCAATGTTGCAAGTATCGTGGAACACTCCTAAACTATCCTTACTTTTACCGTAAAAAAACCGCTGCTAACTGCTTTAGCGGAATGCTTTCTCAAAGAGAATTGATAAATTACATCAAATAATTTTTTTAAATGTATATTTTAATATAAAATTTCATTCTTTCTGCAAATCTGATTTTCCATAACTACAATTATTCAAAATGATCAAGAAAATTATATTTAAAATAGTTATGTAATAATTATTAAATTGCAAGTTAAAAAGTTTAAGATATTATCACATGCTATTTATTGAATTTATAAATTAATTGCATTTCTTCGAAATTTCTTCGGAGTTTTTTTCGAAAACCTGCTACTCGGCGTTTGCTTCAAACTCCGCCAACTCAGCGAAGACTTCGAAAATCTACCAACTCATACAGTGATTTCAAAAACCATATAACTCGGAGAAGGTTTCAAATATCCTCTAACTCAAGTGCGATTTTTTTTCTTTAATTTTGTAGTGGTAGCTCTAGGATGTTAAAGTACAATTTCTGTATAAGTGATGAAAAAAATTATTTTCGATTTTCTCATATTTTTCTTTATTTTTTTACCGACTTAATATTATCCGTTTGGACGGACAAAAATATGGATTGATAGGTAATTTCAACACCTTTAAGAAAATGTGACTACTTTCGACGGATATCCAAACCCAACGGGGTAAAAAATATTTTTGATTTTTCCATATTTCTCTTTTTTTTTTAAGACTTAATATTATCCAATCGGACCGACAAAAATATGGGTAGATAGGAAATTTCAAGACCTTTTAGAAAATGGGCCTACTTCCAACCGATATCCAAACCCAGAGCAAAAAATTATTTTCGATTTATCCATATTTGTCTTTATTTTTTTTAACCGACTTAATAATATCCTATCGGGCCGACAAAAATATGACATTGACAGCGTTACCACGTTTGTTCTTCCGACGCGAGTTTAGGGAAGAGCTATCGCGCAGTCGGAATCACACAATAGGAGAGGAACGCGTGTGCGTCGGAGTGCTGGCGCCTAGTGGTGCCAGTAGATTATAGAGAGCGGGTACTGAGGGATTCTCATAGAAAGGCGTTTTCGGGGCACTTCGGTGTTGCGAAGACGTATGACAGAGTCGCGCGTGAGTACTATTGGCCCGGCGTGTGGCATGATGTGCACGACTTTGTGCGGCGCTGCGAAGAGTGCCAGCATTATAAGTCGGTGCAATCTGCACCGTAAGGACTGATGGGAAAGCGCGTGGTAAAGAGGCCCTGGGCGCTCTCTAAATCTGAATAAGTGAAAATACCACTTTTTCAATAAGTGAACGCATTTCTCACTTTTAAATAAGTGAAATCCACTCTTTAATAAGTGAAACTCCTGCGTAAAAAAATGCATCTTTTTATTCACTTATTGAATAAGTGAAAAATAGAACGTAAAAATATCATCATTTGGGCAACTTATTCAATAAGTGAAAACGTATACAAAAGAGAGTGCGCATGCGCGCCATTGTTCGCGCAGTTCCCGCAGTTCCCGCTGTAACTGCACCACAACACATGTGACCAGGCACATGCCTCAGAAAGGCGAAGCCTATAGGAAGAAAAAAAAACACATGTGATACTCAGATGCCGGTGTGAGATTCCTGATTGTTTAAACTCGCTCATCTTGTCTACGTTGCTTTATTCATAACAGGTTAGTAGAGTAATTATCCATTTAGTAATATCATAGATATCAGTATGAATACCAACTAATATTACTTTTTCGTTTTTTTTATGTTCTGTTCGCAGGTATTGAGGGAAGTACACGTGGCAAAAATTAACCTCAAATTGTATGTATGAGATGGATGAAATGCAGCAATTAGATTCTGCAGGTCTCAGACGAATATTAAGTAATACAATTACTGATGAAAAAACTCTGCAAATTTTGGAAGGTAACATTGATTTCTACAAATTTCATGTATAGATATATACATATAGATAATTACAGTGATTAAGGAGGTTTATTTAATACTTAAAGTTTCCTTAATATTAAATTTGGACATTTGCTGTAACTGTAAATAATAAACAGAAATATTACTGATTATAGTATTTTTGTTTTCATAACTTTTGTAATCAGTAGCTATGAAATTCATCGATAAAACTTTTTCAAATAATTTAGCTTCTATTAAGTACCCTTCTATTTCTATAAAACATACTTATTTTATATACAATGCTTATTCATGTCATATTTTTATGTAAATATAACCTGTAGTTTTCAATCATTTCTGTTGGTACTTATAGAATTTAATATTTTTACATTTATATATATATTATGGTTACAACTGCTCCTCATTTAATAGTCGTCAAATCCATTTTTAATATAATTTTGGTTCATCAACTTTATCAAATGCTTTTCGTTATTTTGTGTGAATCATTTTACAAATATGTACCCTTTAATTCATCTATGCGATTATCTATATCCTCCATACTTTTGAGATTGACGGTTATTATCATAGCTTCACAAATGTATTATCAGCAATCTTGTAAATTTCTATTTGATAAGCAGTGTAAATAAATGTTTGAACAACTTTTTAAATACATTTTACTATTTTCATGAAACATTTATTTTGTATACGATGCTTTTCTATGTCATATTTTTAATAAACCTCAAGTGCATTTTTAAAATCATTCTTTTTAACTAACTTTATGAAATATTTTACATTATTTTTGTGAAACTCATTGAAAGCACATATGTTTTTATTTATACTTGTTTTATATATAAATAAATAGTTTTGATTGGAACTTTTAACACTAGATAAAAAGTTGACTAAACATAAATTTACAAGAATGCTGATAATATATTTGAGAAGCCATGATAGCGGTTAAACTCAATTGTATTAGGGATATATATATATATATATATATATATATATATATATCCCTAATACAAGATATTAACCGCGGTTAAACTCAATTGTATTAGGGATAAATACACACACACACACACACACACACACACACACACACACACACACACACACACACACACACACACACACACACACACACACACACACACACACACACACACACACACACACACACACACACACACACACACACACACACACACACACACACACACACACCCATATATCCCTAATACAAGATATTAACCGCATCATGGCTTCTCAAATATATTATCAGCATTCTTGTAAATTTATGTTTAGTCAACTTTTTATCTAGTGTTAAAAGTTCCAATCAAAACTATTTATTTATATATAAAACAAGTATAAATAAAAACATATGTGCTTTCAATGAGTTTCACAAAAATAATGTAAAATATTTCATAAAGTTAGTTAAAAAGAATGATTTTAAAAATGCACTCGAGGTTTATTAAAAATATGACATAGAAAAGCATCGTATACAAAATAAATGTTTCATGAAAATAGTAAAATGTATTTAAAAAGTTGTTCAAACATTTATTTACACTGCTTATCAAATAGAAATTTACAAGATTGCTGATAATACATTTGTGAAGCTATGATAATAACCGTCAATCTCAATATATATATAACCGTATGCATGAATTAAAGAGTACGTATTTCTTTAGACAAATAGAAGCTAAATTATTTATAAGTTTTATTGCTATAGCGTCAACCAATGCATAGACAATTTGTGTAATTCTTTATCGTTAAAGATAGATTAAATGAATATTTAAAAAAAAAATCATTAAAAAATAATAATTTAAAAAAAAAATTTTAAGGTACACTTTTCTTCAAGGGCTATAATTATATTATACATTATATTACTTGCGACCATATTTTTTTTTTTTATTAAAAAAATTAATTTGTTATGACAAATTTGTTATTTATCATTTTTTTTATAAATAATTAATTAAAATAGATTTTTTTAATGCAAAAAAATATGTTCGTATTCTTTGGCTTCTTTATAGTAAAAAAGGTCCTTATTTTTCTTGGATTAAAAAAACGATTTTACTTAATGATTTTAATAATAGAAAACGTTTAAAGTAATATACCCCTAACTCCTAATCTACGTAGCTCACGCGCGGCGAGTTCCAAATAGAAAACTATTAAAAAATATACCCTTAGCCCTTAACCTACCTACTTCACTACTTCCGAGTTCCAAATAGAAAACGATTAAATAATATACCCTTAGCTCCTAACCTATCTATCCCACGCGCAGCAAGTTATCAATAGAAAACCGTTAACCAATAATCCCTAATCTCCTAACCAATAAACTCCACGCGAAGTGAGTTGCTACTAGAATGCTTAAATAATATACCCTAAACTCTTAACCTACTTTACGCCCTGCAAGTTCCAAATAGAAAATGATGAAATAAGATATCCTCAGCTCCTAACCTACGTAGAACACGCGCAATAGGTTGTCAATAGAAAACCTTTAACTAGTAATCCCTAACCTCTTAACCTACCGACCCCACGCGTAGCGGGTTGCCAATAGAAAACCGTTTACTGATAATCCTTAACCTCTTAACTATCTACTCCACGTCTTGCGAGTTCCAAAAAGAAAACGATGAAATAATATACCCTTAGCTCCTAACCTACGTAACTCACGCCCTGTGGGTTCCAAATTGAAAAAGATTAAATAATATACCCTTAGCTCCTAACCTATCTACCTCACGCGCAACAAATTGCTAATAAAAATCGTTTAAATAACCTACTTTTAGCCCCTAACCTATCTATCACACGCGCAGCGAGTTACCAATAAAAAGCGTATACCTATAAATCCCAAGCTCCTAACCTACCTACTCTACGCAGCCAGTTGCTAGTAAAAAATTCAACTAATATACCCTTAATCCATTCATTTTTCCCCCGCGAGTTTAACTTTTAAAATAGCCCAATTCGCTACATATAGCCCATTCTGCCAACACTGTTACTTTACTTTCTAGAATTACGTTATGAACCTCCTTAACATTTCAAAACTCAGTTTTATCGTAAGTTAATGTAAGTTCTGAATGATGATTCAGTTGGAATTCATTAAATGTATTTTTAATTTTAATGCATTCATTAGAGTATTATAAGAAGTTTTCATTTCTGACGTAAGCATTTTCAACGAAAATGTTTTAAATAATAAAATTTACTGGTATATAAAATAGTTTTAATGAAAATGATACGTAAAATAGTAAGACTCTTGGAGGGGTGGTTTGGATATTGAAATTATAAGGTTCTAAATTCATCAAAACGACATTTGAAGTTGAACATATTGTTCTATAAGAATACTCAGTTATAAATATTTTATTTTCCAGCGATTATTTTAGATTTTTAAAATGGAACAACTCAAGTGTTTTGTATGTGAAACATTTATCCCTGGTGGGCTAAATGAGTTACAACAACATTTTACCCGTGATCACGACATATCTGTAACGAATGCGATACCTATCACAGGCTTTATTTGTGCGCAAAATGGTTGCGAACAAAATTTTCAATATTTTTATAACTTACGAAGACATATACGAAAACACCACTTAGGACCGAATCTTGCACAGGTTCCAATAAACAACACTCACAATGATCCTCATCAAAATAATGATGATGACGTGGATAGAATGGAATACGTAGGAGATTATGTACAGATCCAAGAGCATCAGAATGTCGGTATAGAAAATGTACAAGAAACAGACGATGTGTATTTGGACATACGATCTTTTCTGATTAAAATGACCGCTCGGTTTCATAGCTATCCTTCGGTGACTGGCGCTTTATTAACAAATATTTTTAAAGATATAGAGCAAATTTTATCATATTATAATAGTTTTGTAAAGAGGAAAATGTCCGAGAAACTCAAAATAGGAGAAATTATTGATGATGTACTTCTTCAAGATATTGCGAAAATAACAGAATTAGGCAATCCTTTTGAAGGTTTAAAAACCTACAAACAACAAGTGCAGACACTGGTTTCTAATTACGATTATATTGAACCCAAGGAAATTGTTTTAGGTCATCGTATGGACACTGTCCTCGATAAAAAGACCTGTACTTATGTCCCAAAGTTAGTCATTGAATCTTTTCAGTACGTTCCAATTATTGACGTACTCACCTTAGTACTTTCAAGTAAAGAAGTTAGAAAAGCGATCGCTGAAGAAAAAGATTCTTCTGATGGAATACTATCTTCATTTAGAGACGGTAAAGGCTTTAAAAATCATCCTTTTTTTCAAAGACATAAGCATGCCATACGATTGAAACTATATTATGACGAGCTAGAAATAGTCAATCCTTTAGGATCTAAGACCGGAGTTCATAAGTTAGGTGCATTCTATTTTCAGATTGCTAATTTACCTTCTCATATGAATTCAGAGCTTAATAGCATTCACATTCTTTCACTTTGCTCTCACGTAGATGTTGGGAAATATGGTTTTTCAAAAATTCTTTATCCTTTTATACAAGACTTAAAGAAATTAGAAAGTGAAGAAGGCATTTCCCTGGATTCTGAAGATGAAAATTATATACTGCGAGCTACTTTAGAAAGTTTCTGTGGTGATGGTCTTGCAGTTCACGATGTTTTTAATCTTTTATCTCCTTCAGCAAATAAATTTTGTCGTTTATGTTTGTATAGCAGAAACGATTTGCATTTAAAATCCCTCGAGATTTGCGAAGAACGTACAGAACAAATGTTCAATGAGCATTTAGATTTATTGAGAAGGACTAATTATTCTGATGCAACAAAAACTGAAACTGGTGTAAAAGGCCCATGTTGTTTAAATGATTTAAAATATTTTCATATAGCGCGTAATAAAATATTTGACATCATGCATGACCTTTATGTGGTATTTGTCCTATGGTAGTAAAATTAGTGCTCCATGAATACGTGGTTGTACAGAAAAAATTTAATACTGCTTATTTAAATGGCAAAATTTCTATGTTTAACTACGGTTATTTAGAAACCAAGAATAAACCCTCTGCAAATTTTACAGTACAGATTCTTTCTAAAAAGGAGCACACTCTTAGCCAGAAGGCTATGCAAATGTGGTGTCTTACTCGAGTACTTCCATTTTTACTTGATGAAAAGATTAGTACTGATGATAATCATATACAATTAATTTTATATTTACTGCGCATTATGGAAATTGTGTTTGCTCCTAGAATACCTTCATCATTATTGCCATATTTAGATGAATTAACCGTAGATTTTATGAGATACTTTGTATTTTTATTTCCTGATATAAACCCTATTAATAAATTTCACCATATGCGTCACTACAGAGATTGCATCGCCTGGTCTGGTCCATTAGTAAATTATTGTTGTTCGCGTTTTGAAGGCAAACACAATGAATTAAAACAAAGATCTCAAAATATTAAGAATTTTAAAAATCCATCCAAAACCTTAATAAGAATATCTCAATGTGTTCAAGTTTGTAAATGGACTGACAACGTTGAAATTAATCGCCTTGAAATATTATCAACTAAACCTAGTTTTGTTAGAAATGTCTTAAGCAGAGAATTTCTACTTGAAATGAGTTATGCAGAAAACGATTTAGTTCTCAATACTAAATCTGTAAAAGTTAATGGAGTCGAATTCCGTAAAGGTTTGTTCGTAATACTTGAGAAAGCAATGGCAAGGGCTGATGAGTTATTGTTGTTTGGGAGAATAGAAGAAATTATAGTAATAGATAGTAAAGTGTATCTTTTCACGTCAGTTTGCAATACGCTGTGCTTTGACACTGATGTAAATGCGTATTGTATTGAATTAGGTAATATTGAAAATCAATCAAAATTCGTCGAAGTATCATTTCTTGCACATTATAAACCTGTCTGCTACTGGACTAAATCGACATCTGATGCTCTGTATATTAGTCTTCGTCATATGATATTATGACTAAAAAACATTGGTAAGATATTTAAGAAAATAGATTTTGTAAAATATCTTAAATTGCTTGATTTTGTAGTGTGTGTGGTAAAAGGATTTTCTTTTTCTGATAAAAAATATATTCTGAGTGAAAATCTTCATTCTAATTTTGCTTTCCTTCATTTGGATGGTATCAAATATTTTGCGGTAGTGATCGAATTAAAAATTCAGCAAGTGAACCATAGCAAAATTTGAAACGTTAGGTTAGTTTTAAATCTTGATAATTCAAAATTTGTTGCTATGGAGATCTTCAGTAAGACTATAATACTTTGAAGCAAGGTCTAAAAAAAGTTTGTAAAAATGATCTATTAATGTGTTATTTAAAATTCAATGGGAATCTGCATGTTCGCACAACTACTTATCATCACAGTCGCATTACAATAATCATTTCTCATTTATTAACATGGTTAACAAGCATGGAAGACAGCATTCGGGGTGAATATGAACATTACTGTGGTGGATTTTCTCTATACAGAATCAAATAATATCAGTCAGGTGATAATTTAAGACCCGCGTTATTTAACTTTTTTCTTCTATGCAACGTAATTTGCATATTTGAAACAAATATAAAAAATACTGCGGTAATACTCATATTTACAGATTTAGACTTGGATAAAGAGGATAACCACTCACATTCATTTGCTTTATTACCCAAATTCGTCCAAGTATTGCAATCATCACGCATTATCAACCCATTTTACAATTTTCAAAATTGAAAAGCTTTAAAAAACCATATATACTTTAGTTATATAAAATAAATCAGCTGAAATAGTCTATTAAAATAAATATGAAAATGAGTATATACGTAAATACAACGATAAATATAACCAAGGTATAAATATTGGTAATGTAAGAAAATTTACGTAACTTCATTATATTCTGAGAAATCGTATGAATTTTTTAATTTTTATATAAAATATATATTTGCATGTATAACTAAAATTTATATACTATTTTCTCTTGAAGTACTCATAATCACCCACATTATACACTGAATATAGAAAAAAATCATTCAGCCAAATACACGGTCTCAAATCTTAAGGCATATGCATTAAAATTCTAATAAAATCCTGTGACTTAACAAGGAATAAAGCATTTGCTGAAGATACTCGAAAAAAGTAAGCAAAAATAAAAGCTAGTCAGAAATGGATTGTGTATTAAGCTCAAAGATTTTTTTCTATCAGTGTACATATTTTCAATTATATTGTCGTTTAACTATTAAAATGTTTGGTAGAGTTTAGTACTTTTCATTCTTTGTTATTCGTTTTTTAGATGAATGTATAGATGGTAGCTCTTTTTTCGATTTAACGCAAGCAGATATGATTTGTATGAACATAAAAATGGGACCAGCCAAACAATTATTAAAGATCATAAATTCATTCAACAATAAAGCTGTTAAGTTTAAAATAATTACATTTTCACACTCTGTGCGCAAAATTCGCTTTTGCGTACACCTGCCTTCGTAAGCGCATGGTAAAACGGTACTTTGCGTACGGAGTGTTAAATAAACGGCAAAATTATTTTTATCGCATTTAATAATTATTTTATTTTTTATCTAGATACCAGAAGGTACTTTTATTATAAATCAAGATGGAAGTCTTTTGGAATGTAACACTCAAGAAACTTTAGAAAACAAAAATAAGAGAAAAATAGATGATGATCTTAGTGAAAGCTGCAAAACAAAAAAAAATAAAAGCTCTAGTGAGCTTAATGAAGAAGAATCTTCCACTTCAAAAATAGTAGATATACATAAATTTTCATCGACTTGTGATACAGTCGAGAAAATTTTATTAAAGCATAAGCAAGGCAAGGCAATAGTAAAAGCTATGAAATCGTTCCTTTCTGAGAATGATCGCCGGCAGATGGTGCGAATATTAATATCGGAATTAGTGGCTACGCATAGTCCGTGCGTTTTCTTATTTATTATTAATTTTATTATTATTATTATTATTATTGAAGCACGAGAAATAAATATTTAAATTATACTAACATTATTTTAGCTACCCACCGCATGAAGCAAAAGAAGAACTTGCTAGAGCTCTAGTAACGGAGTTTCCGCAATTAAAAAATGCAAAATCTCGTTATGGATATGTAATTATAACACTCTTATATCAATAAAAAAAATAAATAGGGCGGGAGTACCTGTGCCTGTCTATTTAAGATCATTTACCGGCCACTTTTTTTTCTATGATTAACGATTAGAAAATGAATGATTTTGTATCTTATGACAAGTAGTAAATAAATAAGTCATACTGCAGATTACAATATTTATAGATAGAGCAAATTCTTTTTTTTAATGTAAATTTCGAAAAAAATATTCCGAAAACTGGTGGACCGGTTGCAGGTTCCATCACCCTATATACATATATGTCTATGTGTGTTTGTAGAGATATTAATTTTTCTAACAATTTCAGGAACATTACTATGACCCTGAAACTAAATTGGGATTTTTTCATTATCGATTACAGACAATCCAAAAAAGTCTTCCTACTGAGAAAAAAAAATATTGTAAAACTGGTTTTGTTAAAGGCAGTAATTCAGAAGAGAATGTATCAAACATAAATTTGTTAAATAAAGATGATTTGGAAGAAAAGGTAAATTAAATTAAATCTAACTAAAAATAGAAATAGCTTTACAAAATCAGCGGAATCAACTTTTCTTAGAGTAGAAATAGAGTTTATTTGAAATATTTTTTCAAGTAAATTTGCTTATTATCAATTCAGAAAGTAGATCTTATTTTACAATGAAAAATAGATTCTACTTTTTTTAAGTTGTTGAGGTACGAATACTTATGAAAGTAAAATTAACTTGCCATTTTGCAGTTAAATCAATTATTAAAAAAGTAGAATCTACTGGTTTTTTTCCGTGTAAATCTCGTAAATAATCAATTTCTCAATGTATATTAACAAATCATAATTAATTCTTGCAGATTAATTGGATGAAGCACAAATATCCCTCTGATTCAAATAAAGCTTCGATAAAAAATCATTTATCTGAAACCTTTTTAAATAGGAGGAACTGGATTTTAGAAAAAAGCCCAACAGCTTCAGAAATTTTTGATACATATAATCGTTTGATTGACTATGATAGTGATATGGTACATATATGAGTTAAATTTTATAACAAATGCGATAGAAATTTTTTAGTTTATTATTTATGTATATATTGTGAAATTTTCATTTACAGATTGATCACGAGTTCTCTCTAATGTTTCCGGAATCTCAAGATAAATTCATTGAAAAATTTCCGACTCATTTTATGCCACGAATCATGAAATATGCAGAACTTTGTAAATCCGATGCGATCGAAAAGAATGATGATATCGATGATGGTAAGTCAAACAAAAAAATCTGGTTTTCAGTTGTATCCTATAAAGCCGCATAAAAATTTGATTATAGTACATTACAATATGGGTACGGAAGGTGATTATAAAAGTCTCATGCAGCAAAAATCCCCTTACATACCAGTGTCATATACAGTATTTTATACCACGAGCTCCGAAAAATCATACCAAAGTTGTGATTTTGAGGTTAGACGGGTATAAATTTAATTGTTAGCATGTATCCAATTAATACTTTTTGCACGGGTTTGCGTGAAGTATGTGCATAAAGTTAATTTTTCGATGTATATTTATTATTATTTTTTTCAGATTCTTTAAAATGTCTTAGCATATTATTAGGCCTCTTACCTGTAACAAATGCTGCCAAAAATAAAAACAGAATAAAGAAATCAATAAAATCAAAAAATGTAGATGTTACAGTAAAAAACGCTCTAATAGTTAATGCACGAAAATACCTCGTCGAAGTTCTTCCGGTATGTGTATTACTTAGATCTTATTTATAACATTTTTTTTATTTTTATATAAATTAAAATTTCTTATTTATTTATAGTTGGGTGACAATGTAGAAGAATTTGTAAAACATAAACGTACGCAGGCTGCCAATACATCAAATAGCGTACAGCCGTATATTATATGTTTGTTTGGCGAAGCAACCAAATATTTTGTTGTTGTTGATAATACAATTTTATCACGAAAGGACGCAAGCGATGCTATTGCTTCCTTCGATTTATTATTTAAACTCTATTATGTACTTAACGTAGAATATCCGGTAGTTTTGCAGAATTTTTATAATTTTATTGAAACATATGTGTATGAAGTGACTAAGAAGAGAGCAGGGAGCAGCGTAATCTCACTGTATATAAATTTAAAAAATATTTTACTAAATGATAATAGTAGATTCGATGTTGATGATAGTGGCGGTAGTAGTGATAGTCAATAAAATCCTAATAATAATTTATTTTCTATAATTTTTTATTCCTTATAAAATACCTTTTTTTTTAAATTTCCACTATTTAAATAAGTGGTTTTATCACAAATCACTTATTCAATATGTGAAAATTTCACTCATTGAATAAGTTGTTTGGTTTTTCACTTATTTAATGTGTGTATAGTCACTTATTCTACGTGGACGAGTCTGGACTTATTGAATAAGTGACTATGCACTTTTAATAAGTGGAATTCCACACATTCAGATTTAGAGAGCGGTTGTCGCGACGGACATGATGGAGCTTCCATGCAGTAAGAACCAATTCAAATATTTACTGGTTTTCCAAGACCTCTTTAAGCACTGGGTAGAACTCAAACCGCTCCATTCAGCCGACGCGAGGGCCGTCTCGAGTGCTATGGAGGAGTTGATTTTGTTCAGGTGGGAAACTCCGGACTACTTCCTGAGAGATAACGGGAAGGAGTTTGTGAAGAAACACCTTGACAAGGTCCTCATAGAGTACGTAATCAGACACATCACGACGCTCCTGTATCACTTGCAGAGCGAGTGCCTTTAAACTCCCAAGTGGTTCGCCATACGGGCGCCATGACGAACCCGCTAATCTCAAACGCCGCAGTGCCCCGACCCGCGCCATCCACCGCCGCTGATGGGTCTAAATCCCCGGTGGTGATTTTTAAAAGTAAGAATTTAACTAAGACCTTGCCGCGATTTCTTATCGATACTGGATCCGAACTAAATATTATCAAAGCTCAATTACTTAAACCTAATGTGACGATTCAGACAAATACTCTTTTCCGATTGGCTGGGATAGGTAAAGACTTAATAAACACTCTGGGTTCCGCGATAATAGATTTGGAAGGCGTTAATTGCCGATTAAATATTGTTTCGAACGACTTCTCCATAGATGCCGACGGGATTCTTGGAGTAGAATTTCTGCGAGAACAAGGCGCGACCCTATCTTTTAAGGATAGATCACTTTCTTTCGAACAACCGCGGGAGACGACACCATTTCTAAGCCACAATACATTTCATTTGCCGGCTAGAACGAAAACGTTGGTTCAAATCACAATTCAAAATCCTACGCGCTCTGCAGACTATATTCCTAGGATAAATGCTGGGCCCGGATTTTTTATAGGGGAATGTTTAGTCACAAATAAAAACGGTAAAGCTCACCTATTTGCAATAAACTCAACTGTGGAAGATATAAATGTCATAATACCACCCCTCACTCTGGAGCTGTATGATAGTACTATAAAGCCGATACGTTCTATCAATGTCATCAATAACTCTGAAGCTGAAATCGGACTCCAGCATAGAATAAATAGAATAGATTTACTAAATATAGCAGACCTTGATTCCGTGGAACAGAATAGCGTAAAAAAATTAGTCGCTCAATTCTCCTGCCAGTTTCATTTACCGGGTGATATGCTGAGTAAGACATCAATGGTCGCTCATAGATACCCACTACTGATAACGCGCCGGTTAATGTAAAACAATATCGCTACCCACCTCAATGGCGCGAAGTAATCCAGAAACAGATTCAAGAATTGATCGATAATGATATAATAGAAGAATCCGAGTCACCATATAATTCTCTGCTATGGATAGTACCCAAAAAGCCAGATTCTCAAGGAAACAAGCGATGGCGCTTGGTTATAGACTTTCGAGCCTTAAACGAAAAGACGATCGCCTCCGCTTACCCACTTCCGAATATCACCGAAATTCTTGACCAATTGGGTCGCATAAATATTTTTCTACCCTCGACTTAGCCTCAGGGTTCCATCAGGTGCCTATCGACCCAACGGACGCCCCCAAAACCGCGTTTTCCACCCCATTTAATCACCTTCAATATAAGCGGATGCCTATGGGGTTAAAGGGTTCACCCTCAACATTTCAAGCCCTTATAGATCGGGTTCTAAGTGGGTTGCAAGGCATTGGACTTTTTGTATATATGGACGACATCGTCGTATATGCCGAATCTCTAGAGGAACATGAGTAAATTTCGGAAACTTTTTGGTAGACTACAAACTTCCGGTTTGACCTTGCAAGTACCAGTTCTTGAGGAGGGAAGTTGGTTACCTGGGGCACATTATCTCGGAGAAGGGAGTTAGACCAGATCCACAAAAAATCAAAGCAGTATCAGAGTTCCCGCATCCAAAAACCGCGAAAAATATCAAACAATTTTTAGGTTTAGCTGGCTATTACAGGAAATTCATTCCTGATTTCACGAAAATCGCTAGGCCCCTCCATCTACTTTTAAAAAAGGAGCAACGTTTCTTGTGGGAGAATCCTCAAGAAAAATCATTTCTCATCCTTAAATAAATTCTTTCATGAAAATTCACCCTTAAAAGAAGAATTAAATTATTTAAAATAAAATCACGTTCCATAGTTGAATATATCTTTTTGAAGATTTGACATTATTAATTGAAGAATCACCCCTATTTAAAATTATTAATGGAAAATTAATTGGGAAAAAGGGTTTTATTAATTGCTCAGCCTTAAGAAAAGGGGGAAATAAAATTATAAAAATCCCCCCCCCCCCCCCGAACAGTCACGATAGAAACTTAAATCGACCTCATAAAATCTCTTAGATTATACGAAACTAATAATCCTTATCTTTTAAATTATATGGAATTAATAAGCTTGACCCTTAGCGAAACTTAAGGTTGAAACCGCGTTTTCTTTTCTTTAAAATAAAATACTAAATTGTACCCTTGTAAATTGCACGAAATTAACCATTTTCTCCTTAAAGATCCGTAATTTTCAAAAAAAAAAAATAAAAAACTTCCTAAATTATCAAATCTATCCTTTAAATCTTTGAATTTTATGTGACTTACAATTTTTCTCTACGAAAACCCTTAAATTAATAAATTCTATCGTTAACCAATTATTTAGAATTCCCTTCACTCTAAAACCTAAGAATTATCAAAAAATCCCCTCTAAAGGGAATCTGTATTTACGTGAGAAACTCCGTAAATAATACGAAATCAACGATTATTTCCTTGTTAGATTATTTAGAATAAGTGCGATTCATGTCTTCATTTTTTCATTGCCAATTAACATGGGCTCTTACGGAAGGTTGCGATCCCTCTGTATTCATTTGTGCTATAAAGCATTAAAAATGGAGATTCTATTCACATTTTTTATTTAGACAATGAAAGCATGTCGAACATTTATCATTCTTCAGATACCCAAGAGGCATAAGATAAATCTCGGAAGAGAATCAATTTAGCATCTGCATAGAACTTTTAATTGGCAAAAAGACCAAGTAAAATTGCACAATTTGACTAAATAGTCGGTATTTCGTGTAGATTCATTTGTACAACTTCTTTAGGGTAATACACCTCGCGAATGACCCTGAAAGGTAATAGTATGTTCATATTATTGGCATTGCGGCGTTCAAATTTCCCGTCAATCGTTATATTATGCAGCCAGGATCGGGCTCGCGCGGCGTTCGCTCAACGCGACCAAATTCAAAATTAGGCACCTCGCGTCGTCTGTGCCGCGGCGCTCGGGGTGGCAGCACCACCCCGACCCTTGCAGTTTCGGGGCTGCGCGGCTGACGCAACCAGGCGAGCCGCCTGTTACGACCCGAGTCGGGGTCTGGGAGTAGAAAATCGTTTCTACAATGGTCGCCGGGTTGACCAACTGGAACGTGGAATTCGTTGCTCAATTAAGCGCTAAAGCGCACAGAGTTGCGGGAGATTCAAATAAAACTCGAACTCAAGAGATAAACTTAACTTGGAGTTTATTAAATAATTAAACACTTATTAATTATTTACAAAGAACTTATGACGTGACTCTATATAAATTCAATTGTTATAGCTTTTCAATGGCGTAACATACACAGTGGCAAGCACTAGTGCAGCAAAGTATCAAACTAGTTGATAACGACCAAAGCTCTGACTACGAAGCGTCTCATGTGCTCGGTAGCGACTGACTCCGGCGGCTCGGCGCTCTCCTTTTATATTCTCGGCGCGGACCTTGGGCCGTTGACGGTGGAACGCTATTGGTTGGCGGCCTCCCCTCTCTTCGCTTGGCCGATCTGGTCCGATCCGGTTTGGTCCTTGACTCTCGGCTTAATGGATTCTCAGAATTGTTTTCCCGATTGAATCCCTTCGCTAATGCATTCCTGGAATTGTTGACCTTGACGTGGCTTGAGCCTTTTTGGCTAATTGATTCTCGGAAGTGTTTACTTCCGAGGGTCATGCATTCTTGGGATTGTTGACCATGAAGTGGATTGAGCCTTTTGCTAATTGATTCCCTGAAGTGTTTACTTCCGAGGGTCATGCATTCTTGGGATTGTTGACCTTGAAGTGGTTTGAGCTTTTTCGCTAATTGATTCTTGGAAGTGTACAAGCTGGACTCTCGAGTTGTTTGCGCATTGGCCCTTTTGACCTTGGGTGTGTTTTCTCTCTTAAGTGCCTTGTGACCGTTGGAATTTGGCTTCTTGCTATTGTTGACATCCAGAGTAAGTGTTTTCGTTTTTTCGCTTGTCCTTGGTAATTTCCATGAAGACAGTTCCTGTAACAGAGTTCTTCCCTACCCGAGCGAGCTTTTCTAATTAATTATTATTATTACGAGCGCCGTTATTATTTATTGAATTGTTAATCATGAATTGTTTCTAATACTAGTCACGTGATTGTTCCTTCTTGGATTAATTATCGAATAATCGTGAATCATTAAATTACGGTAATGGTTTAATAATTTTGTTATCGCTTCTTTTATTAATTCCTATTCGGGTTATCGGGAATTAGTTATTTATTCATTAGAATTATTTATCTGGTTGATTAAGTGAAGTTAAATACCCATCGAAATTATTTTATTGTTTATTCTAAAATTAATCTTTTAAATCGAAAACGTTATTGTAGAATCGGCCTAAATACTACGTCAGTCGTTCGCGAGAACGTAGTTCATAACAGTTCCCCCCCTCTTTTAAAACACGAACCCATGGTTCGGGCTTTTAAATCTGAGATAGGGGTTTTAAATCTGGAAGTCATGCTGAAGCTGTTTGATGAGTGAACTAGGGTACTAGGGTTTTTTTTGTTTTTTTTTTTTGAAATTACATCCCTCAAAGAGGGAAGATCTAATGGATTTTTAGAGGCTTGCGCGCCCCCTTATATATATTGTTATTTAATTTAAAAGGATTGAGAAAAAAAACCCTTACCAAAAGTTCATAATAGCCGCGAGGCGTGTCGAAAGTAGCTAGATATGAGGAGATTCAACCTTCAACCTTTAGCATATTTTACATACAACTTCAGGTATTCTTCCAGAAGTTGATCAATCTCTGCAGAGCAACCTTGGAAAATTCAGCCCATCGTGACCTTGGCGCCTTAATATTGGATGGTAATAAAAAAAAATATTCAACCCTCGTACAGATAATTGGTTTAAGAGAAAATCTTTATTATAAAA